>JAQFVV010012418.1:6368266-7570778 GCA_028023455.1 Epiperipatus broadwayi
AAACAAAAATAATTAAAATTTATAAATTTTAATTTATAAATTTTATACCCATGTTCATATATCTGAGCCCCATCATAAATAATCTCTAAGCCATTTATTTATATGATACTCTTCATCATGGGGTTGTTGTCTCTCTTCCTCTTTAGTTGTTGTCTTTTTTATAATTCCATTATTCTATTTATTAGTTAATTATTTTTATTCATATATAAAAATGTATAATTTTAAAATTAGGTTTGTGTCATAGATATGGATATCAAATAGGCAGTTATTATCCATAGTTTCGGATACCCACTAAAAAACTTTTTTTTCTCTAAGTAATTCATTATTGTTAACATCATAATAAAAAAAACTCTATGTGTTAAAAAACAACTCGACAATATATATACTGTCCTAACAATTTACGACTTCAATATTGAGCTATAAATAAACTAAAAGCACCATTTGTTTTACTTCTAAATATGATGTTATACTTATTAACAAAATTATTATAAAGGATTAACAAAGTTATTGAAAGAATAGGAAAGTCTGCAATAGTGTGCTTATTATTATCAGTCTAATTTTATTTCAGGAAAAATATAAAGTGCTTATCATCACTTTAAATTTTTTATAAAATAGTCTGAATTTTTGAAAAGTTATATAAATATAAATGATTAAATTACAATAATGGATCGAAGTCTTAAGTCACCCATCCGTCTAACATCAGAAGTGATGAAATTCCTAATAACAAGATAGCTCAAAAGCAAGAAAAGAGCTTTGTTGATTTAGATCAAACAAGTATGGCAATAAGATTCATCAAATCCTTCAAATATCATTTTTTTTATAATGCTCACTTATTTTTCATTTTTAAAAATAGTTTTTCAAAACATTTTTTCAGACAAGTTGTGTTTCTCATGTTCTCAGGATTTCAATCCCCTTGATTTATGATTTCGGAAATATTTGAAATAGATTTTATATAAATTTATACTATTAGTTTTTTTTTCTTTAGAGCTCATTGTTATTTATTAATTGTGAACATTTTTTATATTTGTAAACATAAATGCAATAAATTATTCAAATTGACTTAAGTTTGATATATCTAATCAATCTAATATTTCAGAATACAGTAATTTCATATAAACCTAGATGTAACATCTTTTTTTAAAAATATTAATAGTTCTTAGACATTCTAGCTTTTGTTTTCCAGACCTTTATATTATTTTTATCTATATATTTTTTTAATTATATAATATATTTTAAATATGCTAATCCCTATATAAAAATCACTGATATATAGAAGTTAAGGCAGTACATGTAGATAATATAAATTAAAATGATCTATAAAATAATAAAGATAATTTGGTTAAATTCTGCATTTATGTAGGAGCAATAATTCGTTTTAGTTATTCTTCTTACAAACTATATATTTTATGCTTGATTAATTAGTGGACACTAGATGCAAATACTTTAATTTTAGATCATCCTAATTGTTGGCTATTTAACATCAATGATGAGCTTTAAAAACTAATTAGAAGATATGAATATATCACTACTATCTAGTGTTAATTGATGACTCAGGCTGCTCTATACAATTTTATTCAATAGTATAGTGAAAGCATTTAAAGTTAAAGATTTTTGAATCAATATTCTATCTGTCACATTTGTTACTCAAGCATCATTCACTTATTTATTTTATTTCCATTTCTCAAGTTTAAAATAGATTTTGGAATAATATAAATATAATGATTTACAGCTTCCAAAAGCTTATGTTAAATGTAATCAGGCTAAGTCATGACATGCCATTTCTAAACCCATTTATAAAATATTACATTTAGTATTTTTTTAATTTTTATATAGAATAAATATATTTTTAGAACTTCTATTTTATGTCTATACTAGAAAAAGCATTATCTGTGATTTATTGACTGCAATAAAATTTTTGTTTCAGTTGGCTATGATAAATTATCTGAAATGTTCTTAGAAAAATGAATATATAGAAGCATTTTATTATTATTATGAAAAATATTTGTAAAAATAGAAACTATAAATAAAGGAGATTATAATAAAGCAGACTGGTTTTACATTGGTAAAGGAATTAAACTGTACTTCAAATTGCTTTCTATCTATTGAACTTGTTCACTGAATATGGAAAAAGTAAAACCAGGTTAAATGAAGAGAATAGTTATTCAGGAATAATAGTGAAAACAATAACTTTAACTATGCTGATGATATCAAATTTATAATTGAAAATGGAGAAGACTTCAATGCTTAAAAGATTAAAAAATAATATGAGGAAATGAGATTACAATGAAATATGAAAACGTTAGAGATTTTAATCTCAGAATAAGCAAACAATTATAAGACTGAAACCGAGAAAACATCACATGACGCAGTTTTTTAGTGCTATCCAGCAGCAAATTCTTTTTTACCTCACTGTATTTATGCCACTTAGTGAAAGCTTTAGTAATGAAGAGATAGTAGCTGATAGTGTTTAATATATTCCTATCCAAAATTCATGCTCCTGATGCACTGCTCCAAAGCCCTCTAGTTGTAAAATCCATAATCTAGAAACTAGTCTGGAAATAGATAGATCTATCTGATGTCTATTGATATTTAAGCTTGTACTAGATAGCATAAATGTGGTTAGAAAATATAATTTCAAAATTGATAATAAAGAATTCATTAATAATAAAAGATCTATCAGTCAAAAGATTCAGCCTAGATAACACTGAACAGAATTGCAATAAAGACTGCAAAATAAAATAATTTTAAATAAAGGATATCTTTAAAAACAAATATAATTTTTTTAAAGCTTTGGAATTTTCTACGATATTCTTTGAATCCCAAGTGACACTGAATCAGAAGAGAAAAATAGTGATACATATGAACTGTATTTCTCCTAAATCTTTTGAAAACATTTAATTTTATCAAGATTAATCTTAAATCACTGTTTGAAGTAATCTTATTTTAGTCTTATAAAATTCATTAAAAAATAATATAAAGCTCAAAAAAATTAATAGTAATAGAAATGGAGGATAACCAAAAATACATCTTGATGTAACTTGAAAAACAAACAAAAAAAAATTCACTACTTATATGATTGTCAGGAGTTGATTTGGACTTGATCGTGCATAATAAGAGTAAAATAATTTCATATTATAGTGCTTAAACATAAATTAACCATAATAAAACATTAAAATGGGGATAATCTTTTTTAAAAAGTAATTTATTATTGCCAAAGAAAAATATAGCAGTGTATAGGAGATATATATTCATTAGATATCAATTTCACAGTAAAAAAAAAAAAAACTCAAAATGGGGATCACTGTAAGACCATCAGTTTTTTAAATATCTCCATTAAAAAAATACTATGATATTTTAGTAAAATTCTTTTATTAAAATATGATTAAGAAATATTATTCAATGGAATAGATTTAAGAAATATATTTATTAAAAAATGACTAAGAATTAAGAATTTTACTATGGCATTTGAAAAAAGGTAGAAGCCTATAAAAGTAGAGATCATTATTATTGTTTCTATTATCAACATTGTATAATCAGAATAATTTAACAGTGCTAAGGCTGAATAAAAAATATCAATTCTATCTGTATAATATAAAGTTTTATACTTTATTTGTATGTGACCTATGAAAGACTTTTACAAAACAATAATTAAGATTATGATTTCCTTGGTCAACATTAGAAATGTTTTTGGCAACTAATTACAACCAAGAAAAAGGATAACAACTTCAAGATATCCATAAGTATATTAAGATTGATTTTTTAATTTGTTTTTGATGAAGGCAAAAAATGATTATGTGATCTTGGATTAACTTATGACTGTTTAAAGTAAAATCTTGCAGTAATACATATATTAAGAATAATGAAATGCTACATGTAGAATATATCCTATATAAATTTTGTTTTAACAATCTTGATATTTTATGTATAATATTTGCCAATATGCTATGTATATTCTTTCTACTATTTTTATTTTATCTTACTTTTTCTGTCCCATCACCCCCAAATACTACTCTACATTATTCATCAATTACATGATTCTTGTTTACATGGCAAACTAGTTAAAAAAATTGTTCTCTTCAGGAATGATCACATCATGTCCATATTAGACTTTTTCACCATGATTTTTTATGGTTTAGGATTTGAAATTTTTGTAAAAGAAAATTGTCAGGCATAGCACAGAGATACTGAACCATCATTAAATGCTATCATTTATCCAATGTCTGTAAAATTGCACCCTTTAACATTTTAGAAAAGACTGAATAGTTTTTTTTTCAGAGAAAGAGCTATCCATTATCCTTTGATAATTAAATTTCATTGTTAATAATACAAAACTGATTTTCATAATCAAAACTTAGTTTATAGTTTCTGATATTTTTCACCTGCTCTTAATTTTCTATAAAAATAACCATACCCTATTGCCATTGTTGATACTGGTGTTGTTGTTACTACTAATGAGACTATTAATAATTTGAGTATGTATTTAAGTAATTTTAATCATTTATATAGTGTAATGGAAATAAATAAATGACATTAAAATGATTTAAAATGTTGAGTTATAATATTTATCTTTATACCATCATATTTTTACCAGGTAATGAGAATTAAGTTACATTTTAGTTTAATAAATATTCCCATTAATTAGTTAACATAGTTAAAATTTTGCTGAATATTTATTAAAGCTAATCATTTAATTAGAATCATCATTTATTGTTTATATATTCATTTTTAATAGTCTAGAAGTAATAATATTGTGTAGAGAGCATAATGGCAGTTCTATAGAATTTTAAACCATATTCTGATTTTGTTCAATATTTAGTTGTTTTTTCTATTGATAAATGCTTGCATTTGTATATACATATATATTGTATCTAATTTATATATAGGGACTTGAATGCAGTGGAAATGGTTACTGCAATTGCAAACCAGTTTGTAGATGTGAGTGTAATGCCATATGTCAAAATGGAAAACGTTACACAGGAGAGTTTTGTGATAAATGTTATACAGAAGTTGAAAGAGTAAGAACTTTGCTATTATAATTTTTTATCTAAGAAATTCTCATTTACATTGGGATTAAATTTTTTAATGTTTTCTTTACAATTTTATTTTAATTTTTTTTGGGTAAAATATTCAAATCTTGTAATGAGATTATCAACATAAAAGTTATAATTGTATTGCTTTCTACATTACAGAAAATAACAATTAATTATAAGAATGTCAATTCTGTTTTTTCTAATGTCATTTGTTATTGATTTTAATGTTCATATTTAATATCTCATACAGAGACTTCTGAAATTTGTATAATAAAATCAATGAAGTAAAACATCATAAACAAATCAATACTTACTGGTCCAGCAAAAAAAAAAAACGAATTTGCAACATTAGTCGTACTTAACTAATTTCATCTGAAATATCAATTTATCAGCTGCTTTGAGTGAAATCAATATATATTTTAGATGCCCAATAGTGACTAATTTCTGTTAGCATATCATTTTTAATGACAGATAAATTATTTATTTATATAATAAAACAAGAATTTATAGATCAATATTTATACACTTGTAAATATTCTTATGAAAAATGTGTAATAAATTTAATGATATATTTCATATTGATTTCTTATATGATATATTTCGTATTGATTCCTTTATTATATATGTAATAAACTCAATCCAGTGGATCTATATCATAAGTCGATACCAATTTATCACTATCTCAAGACTAATTTCATCTTGATTTGCACTAAACTAAATTATAGACTTTATACAAGTATCTATATATATTCAGTTGCTTACTTTATTCCTTTGATGAACCCAGTTCTGTTGAATAATAATAATTATATTATTTATTAGAATTAAGTTGGAAATAGAAAGTTCGTTTACAAAAACAATGCACCATTGTATTTGCATGATTATACTTTTTACAGAGTAAAATAAGCAAACCAGTCAAGCGTTGGTGGCCTAGCGGTTAGCATAGCTGCCTTTCATGCAGCTGGCCTGAGTTCACTTCCTGGTCTGGCCCGGGTTTGCTGCCTGGACTGGCTCAGGTTCGCTTCCTGGTCAGTGCTTTGACATATTAAAAAAAAAATAAGCAAACTATTCAGATTACGTAAAAAAAAAAAAAAAAACTATTTGATTACAGACTGGGTTTTAGTTCAAGACTTTGGTGAATCAGTTTTGTTATTAAAGCAATCTTCTGAAACTGTAATTTTTTGAGTTGATGATTTGCTTATGTAAATTCAATGTATAGATTTCATTTTACATGTTATAGCTATAAAAAAAATTTGCTCTTAAATAAAAAAAAATATTTAATTGCCTTCGGGGTCTTAAAAGAAATGAACCAATCAAATTCTAATCTCCTCTTCATATATGTTTCTCATTGCAGTTGTTATTATAATTTTATTCTTTACATAGTAAACAAACATAAAAAAAGTACTCACTAACACATGATGATCATGGTGGTGCAGTTTTACTTGTTTTCAGTTCAAAATTTGAGATCAAAAAAGCACCATGGCCATATTATTATTTCTTTTCAGAATCTTTATTGCATCTGACTGAATTTTCAGTTTAATTTTTTAAAAGCAAAATATGACTACAATTTATTACCATCAACGTAGGATGCTAAAAATCTATTGATTTTGGACGAATTTTAGATAGAAGACTATTTATTTGGGTATCTAAATTCCAAGTATCTTTAAAATTATAGAAGTCTACACAAATTAAAAAGAAATCTATTAAATGGAATAAGAAATAAAAAGAAATAAATAGCTTAAAAAGTGGACATGCACTTTATTATAAAGACACAATTATTTTAAACACAAATAGAATGAGTTTTATTATAAATAAATGTCAGAAGTTATTCATCTTAAAAGAAAATACTCTGCAGATAATAATGCTAGATATCCATTTATTGAAGATATTGAATGATTAATTAAGAGCCATCTATATTAAAAAATTATGTCTATTCAAAAAAAAAAATCAGGTTTTCTTATTTTAGAATTGAACTCAGGTTCAAATAAAGAAATTGTAAAATTGTCTTGGAAGATTTTTATGAATGACATTGAAGAATGTTTGAAAGAAGAAATTGCAATTAAGGAAACTGAAATGAAAAATAAACCCAGGTGTATAAAAATTAATAAAAAAACAACTATATATTGTGATTTTTTGTTTTAAAAATATACAAATAGAAGTTGATATAGAAGCATCTAATAAAGATAAAACAAGTGTATATTATATTTTTGACTATAATATATTGCAAAGATTCAATATAGAAAATGATCATGGAGTAAGATGTAACACATACGTTAATTTTAAAACTTTAGAATTAAAATATAAGTTTAAAATTCAAAGCTAGAAAGGCAAAAGGTATTAAGAAAGTCAGTATTGAGCTAATGTACTTAATCTTAAAAATGGGAAACTAGTCTGCCTAGAATCACCACAGTCAAGTATAATAGAGATATAAATAATAATACAAAAGCTCTGATAAAAAATATTATACAAAATATGAAACTAATGAAAACAAGGGAAAGAAATTAAAATACATAAAGTAAGCAAAATGTTTCATTTATGACTTTTTCTGTATAACAATGTAAAAATGTGTGTGTGTATATATATACTATGTTGAATGAAAGATCTTATGTATTACAATAAAAAAATCTTCACTTGCCATGCCTATAACCTAGGTTCGAATCTGGAATAGATGAACTTGAAATTTTTAAACAGGCTTAGGATGTTTATAACTGATTAAATATATATATCTAACAGTATTCTCTAGGGAGTAAAATAAATATGGAAAGCTATTTAAATCTTCATCATGCCACTTTAAATTGCAGGAAATCATATACATTTTTTCCATTTATAGCTCTCTATGAGATAATAAAACATACAAATACAAACCATTTAATAGGTGTAACACCTGACTTCGAAGCAAAATTTAAAAAGTCAGCTTGCATTTCTAATATATGAAGATCCAAACTTTACTTATTCTTAATATTTTCTGTGATATATTAAAATTTATGTTGGTAGCTTTTTGGGTCAAATTGAAGATTTGAAATTCTTATTTTTAGCTAAAGAAACACTTAGGCCATATTGTAAAGTTAATCCTATTCTGTAAATAAATGCATCTGTTAGTAAATGCAAGCCATATGGTATAAAAATAAACCTTACATTTATATTAAAGATTAGTGTTGGAACAAGATTTTTAAAAAAATGTAAAATATATATGTTGCCAATACATTCTACAAAAGACTAATCTTCACTGATATAATGTATTTAATAAATATTACATTAGATATAATATATGTGAGAAGTTGCCAAACAATATCTTCTAGATTAAAGATAAAAGATATGAGATCAACAGACTTATTTTAAAGTTTAAATGCAAAACCTTAAAAAATTTGGTGTTGCCAAAATTACCTAGACTATATAGCAAATAATTTAGGTTACTATACAAAAACCTTGCAAATATTTGGTGAACAATGTTAGCTGTATATTTTTTGTTTGGATATAAAATCTATTAAATGTTATAAATTAAATTAAATTATTACTACAGTGTTATTAAAAGCTATACATACTAAATTTTTATACCAAGTCATTACAATAAAAATTTTTAACAAGTTGCTTTCAAAACTACTTCTTAATTATTGTCAATATGAAATTCCTGCACAATAGTATATGTAATATATTGAGAAGTAGTAATTAATTTATATAATGCACAGAAAGCTTATGTAAATAGTCTGAACAGTCACTAACTTGTATTCAATGTGCTTTAAAATTCGCAATAATCAAGCATATCCTAAATGTCCACTTATATAGGCAAATCTGAAGCATCTTGATTTGGAAGCATGAAGTAATTGTTTTCTCCACTGTTTAAATCCAATATTTCCTTTACAAATTAACTTACACAAAATCTATCGGCAAAATATGCTTGAGTATTGCGAATTTGAAAGCACATTGAATACAGGTTAGTGCCTGTTCAGACTATTTATATGTAATATATTAAAATTCTTTTCATTTTTCATCTTTCTAATATCTGTAATATTGATTTTATTGCTAAAATTCCTTCCATCTTAACCTTAAGCAATTTTCAAATGTTTTTTTTTTTTAAAAAAAAATCTAATACCTATTGTAAGTAATTTACTTTCCTATTCTTTATTTTCATTTTGTTTTACATTTATTGTCTGTTTAATTCATGTACAATCTTAATTTTTATTTAACTATAGATATGCAAAGTAAATAAAAATGAATTAAATTATTAATATCTGATATTTTAGGAATGCAATGAAATTATAAAACTTTGTACAACTTGCAATACTGAAGAATTTCTTGAGAATAAAGTATTATGTGACCCTAAATGCAAAAACTATAAAATCATTGATGTCACTAATAGTAAGTAATTGTTGCTCACACATGTATGCATAATACAAATAATCTAATAATATTTGCATCCTTAAATTAAAGTTAACACTTATGTAGTTAAAAAACTGCTAAATTTGCAAAAAAAAATAACATTCCCTACCCCAATAAATTTCAGCAAGACACCTCAGAAGATGTGGCTTGCTAATAATTTAAATGTTGATTTCAATTTTAAGGATTCAGATGCTTCATTGCCAATTTTGTATATGTATTCATAATATACGTTGAATTTGTTACATAATTTTTGCATCTATGATTTGATACATATGTATTTGAATATTTGTGCATTAGTAAACAAACTTTTTATTTATGTTATTAATGAAATATTCTCACTTGAAAAATGTACATTAGAATTTCTGATTATAGTATATAAAAATTAAAATATAACTTTGAGAATTTAGTGAGTTATATCTCGGAAAATATAACAAACAAAATATATGCATACTGTATTATAGATAATCTTTATACTGTAAAGTGCACTTTCAATTACTTAATACAATAGTCATAATCATAACATTGATGGGAAAAAGAAAACTGTGGGGTTTATTAGAGAATTTGCATATTTGAATGGCAAATAAATTTTTTTTTTATTTGCAACTTTTTTGAAAGGGGGGCACAAGAATATTTTTTGTTAATTGCATGTTTATCTTTGGCAATGTACCAGGTCTTTTTCACTTTCTGCTTGCATCATTGCATTCAGAGCAAATAACACAGGCAGATGTAGGTTTAAAGATGTGGCCATGGTTAGATTTGTGCTTGTAGAAAATTGTTTATCAATGAACCTCATAATGTCTAAAGAGCAGTTTTTGGTAATCAATCTATGATTGGTTAGTAATGTGTTTACATATATTGTACCTATTGAAATTTGAAGTAAATTTCAATATGTGATGAAATGTCAATTGTAAAAATTTTTTTTTTCCTTAATTGATTTTAATAGTGAATGTATTGGCCTAGAAGCATTGAAATATATTATTATGACAACAAGAATTTTAAGGCAAGAAATTTTTATTATTAATTGCAATATAAAAATTATGAATTGATTTTATTCATTTTACAAAAATGCACATCTAAAAAATAAAGTTTATAGTTTTGATAAAATTATTATTCTTTCTTATATGTATTTTGGTTATTGTATTCATAAATAGTAGATTACAACAATACACATGAATATTTATTGTCTTAAGTATGTCTGTTATTTTGTTTATATGATATAAATGTAACATTATATTGGGGAGATATGTATAGGATATATATTTCCAGTATAATATGGTAAGAATGTAGTATAAATTATTTTAGTTTCTGTCAAATTAAAATAATATTTGTATTTTTAAAATATAAATATTTATTATATGTAATAATTATAAATTTATTTATTTATTTGTTATTATTGTTGCATAATAAACTTTTATTTTTGGAATATTGGATAAATTTGACAGTAGAGTTATAAGAGTGTTATCTTAGTTTTTATGATATCAATTAAAAGATTATAAAAAGAACTGAATGGTTTGAACTCTCTTTCTTACATCCTGATGTCAATAAAAGCAAATCTAAGTTTTTTCATATAATTTTATTATTATTTATTTTTAAAAGTATTTGTTTATTAACTATATAAAATTATGGGGTGAGAAGAAGAATATTTGTCCTGAAAACTGGACAGATTTATCTAAAATTTGGTAGAGGAATGAGAATTTACTAAATGAATGAAAAGTAATTCATTAGTTTCAAAATCATTTGAATGTTTGTTAAATGAAAGGATAACTTTAATATTTGGAAAATATCAAAATTAATAAAATGTGTTTTGTGTCAGATAACTTTTCATGATACTTCTACTTTATTTGGAGTAATAAAATATTGCCTAATTATAATTCAAGGAATAGTCATTGAACTGTGATATTACTTTGAAAAGTCATATTGGCGGATGATTAATCAGGTCATATGCTAATATGTATTATAATTATTTTCACCTATGTATATAATTGTACAATATTTATTAATATAACTGGTTATTATACTTTAAGTTAAATAATCATTTGCTTTACATGCATGAAATATAAGCGAATTAACTTTCTTGTATTTCAAGAGTGTATATGTTCAACAACATGTTTCATGTCACATAGGTATACATATTTAGATAAAACATTTTATAGGTGAAGTTTGATATACAGATTGATTTCAATGGAGAATATATCTCATAATATCTAATTGAATTATGTATAACTTAAATGTTTATAATTTATTTGTCATATATTTTTTTTATATATTCATTGATAATAAACTTTAAATTTGCTTAAAACAAATAGACTTGCTTAGTTGTCATTCAGTTTTTTTAATGCAAATTTATTGACTAATAATATTCTGACAAGATAATATTCATATATTGATTTACACTTCATAATTTATTATAAGTAATCATATAACAGTCTGGAAATTAAACCATAGGATTGATAAGTCTGTATACTTTCACGTATTATTCCGTGTATTAAATTTAATATTTTATCATTTAGGCCAGATATATATTTTTATGTGGTAATAAATTAATTGATTTAGAATTATTAGATATTTAATAGATAATTAGAAGTTTATTATAACTAATTTAGGATAAAAATTTATATCTGAACTGATACAATAACTTACCAAGTACAAATATAGTAATTATTTAAGATAAATAAAGGCAATTACAATTGGGTGCATGCATATTCTTTTAAGCTATTATATATTGGGTGAATATTATATCAAGTTAGTATTTAGTTATAAAGATAGTAATTTTATTATATTATAAAATTGGTAATAATATATTGAAATTAATATTTGAAGTTCATTAAATAAAGTGATTGCCTTAATTATATTAAAAGTTCATTAGTGTAGATTTTAAATTTAGTTTAAATACTAGGTTTTAATATTGACATTTGATCATAATAGAACATTAATAATATTTCACATTATGATAATTATAATTTAAAGTTTGATGACTTAATATTATTAGGCTGAATAATAATTTGTTGTGATTTCTAATCATATCTGAATAAATGTCAAATGGGAATCCATTGTTTATTTCACATTGTTATGATTGGATATTGCAAATTTTAAGGTTATTTAAAAGATTGATTTTATTTTATATTATTATAAGTTTGTGAAGATGATAAGATATGCTAGATTAGTTGATCTTGTGTATTGTATTATATTATAGTTTATTGTTGAAGTATTTTATTTTATTTACAATTTGATGTTATAAAGTTATACAATTTCAAAAGAGAGTTTTATATATTTATTAAGTATAGATTAATGTGCATAAATTAATAAAGCTTTTTATTATCATCAAGTATTCAATATTAGTGCAGTTGGTTTATTCAACAAGGTATATTAATGTTAATGAAATAGCATGGCTTAGCATTAATTTGATTTTATTTAGTAATAATTAGAGATCAGCTATTGGATTATACTTTATTTTGATACAATTGATGTTTTAAGTTTTTAGGTTATGCTAAAGTCTTTGTTTTTATCCTTATAACTTTCATTTTGTTATAAATAGCTTCTAAATTCATAGGGTATATTAAGATTATTTTTGTTTTAAGTACAAATAACGTTGAATATTTTGGATAAGTTCATATTCTTATAAATAGTGTTTTCATTCATGAAGAACATTAAAATTTATCTTTCTCACCTTTTCTCATTATGTTTATTTTGTTTAAAGTTGTTCATTTAATAGGGGCATATTGCTATTTATAAGATAGTGAGATTTGGTTATATTATATTCATTATCAATCTGTTGCAAATAATGCTCATATTCTTATGATAATTTGAAATATTGGTTTTACTTATTTCCAATCCATTAAAAATGCTGTTCAAATCTGTACAGTTATACCAAAGATTATCATCATTGTTTTATTTTGTTATAAATGGCACCCAGACACATGGCTTGATAAAATATTGAAATAAGTGTTAGCTTGTCATTTATTGGTTGATGGACACATTGGCTCTGTTCATCATTTTCATTCTTTTACAAATTGCACCACACTTCATGGATGTTATTAAACCAGGACCATTCTTTCCTGGCTATCATTTTCATTCTGTTATCACTAGCTAAAATATAAATTATCAGTAGCACCTAATATTACATTATTTCAGTAGAGCTTATTGTTTACTTTATATAAATATTTTATTTGTATATATTCCTAAAATATTATAATTTTATTAATTTCAGAAAATAATCTAAGCAAAGGTGAGCTATGCAAGCACACAGTCGACCATTGTGAATACACATTTGTTTTGGTAGATCAAACTTCATTATCATCAAACATTTCTCTCTCTGATTCTGACTATGTTCAGTTTGAAAATAAAACTGAAAATAAAAGAAAAGTATTTGAGAGATATAAAGGTGAGTAATGCATTTATTTAAATATGTGCTTTTTAAAAATCTATCTATGTTAGAATCTACCTAGAATTTTTAACTTTAATGTATAATTTTATTAGCAATGAAGAAAATATGATGAATACAAAAGTGATTAATGAAAAATAAAAATAATTGTTGCAAAAGAATAAGATTTTTTTTTATTAAACATAAACATTACAACAATTACGAAAATTATACTTGGCTTCTACTTGATTAATTACAGAAGCAATGATTATTTGGTAGCTGTAGGTGACCTAAAATAAACCTATTTATCATTATAAAAAATATTGATAAATAATTTTTAAATCTATTGTAATTTGAGCATTTGTTTGACTAATAAGAATGGTTGTCTTAAAAATAGTGGTGCCTGCCAATGTTTATATGAGATCAACTATTTAATAAATATGTAAATGCAAATGACTGTTTACTTAAAATTTATTTATTGAATAATTTATGTTTATACAAAATTTTTAATTGCTTATCTTTTTGTCTTTCTGAGAAAAAATAAGTAATGAAAGAGATTCCTAAGACATTTAATTATTTTAATAATCTTTTAAATCCCCCCCCCCCCCCCATATTAGATACCTAGGATATGTCCTATTTTTTCAATAACTTAGATGAGAACATTGCTTTTATAAACATATTGTCTAATTTCAATATTTTGTTACTTTGTTAGATTTTATAACATTTAAATATTGAGTTAAAAGAATAATAATAATTTTTTTTTTACTTTAAAATTTAGACAAAAATATAAACAACAAAATCACTTTATGTTAATGTTGTTTATTAATTTTATAGAGAAACCAAATAAATTATTTGAATGTAAGAGTAATTTTTTGATAATGTTTTCCCATTAGGTTTATTTTTCTGAAGAGATTAACATTTACGGTATCACTCTAGCATTTGATATAAAAATAGCTTTTCCTTATGTAAAGTCAGCTATTTTGGTGCCTAGAAGATCATATGTCAAGTAATTCCCTCCCTTTAAAACTTTTTTAAATTCTGAAAATCTATTTTTTCTTATTTTTAACTCTCTTCTAATTAAACTATTACTATATCATTCTGTCACTGCTAACACATTCCTCTTTAATTCTAATAACTTTTCAATATATTTTTTGTTCTCATCATAAAAACCTAAATAAAAAACAAAATATATCTACCTCTTTTTTCCATTCTCCATGCAGCTTATCAGATTACTCTTTATTCTATTGTCCAAAAATAAATGCTCTTTTTTAATATTCCTCTTATTTCTCATATCTACAATCCAAATTCCTATCACATTAGTGATATTCTTTTTAAATCCAAAGCATTCTTGCTCCAAATATTAATACGTTTCCTTAATATTTTTTACTATTTCATATATGTTGTTGAGGAGTGCCAAAGCACGAAATCATGGTCAGAGGTTTGGGGGAGGGTCCTGACAGATATTTTAAATGCTTTCTCTAGCTAAGCATTTATCATAAAGCTTGTTGAGGAATTGGCAATCCTCATTGTTTATAACTTACAAGCTTAAGAGAATAGGGTCATGTGATCTATAACTCTTATTTTGACTATTTATGTTTTTATTTCTTTGTAATTTTTCATAATTCTTATTCTTTTCCCAAAACCAATATATTTACCATATTTCTCACTCTTTGTAATTATGGATCTAAAATGTATTTTCTATACATCTATTCCACTTTTTAAATATAAGTACACCTGGGTCTCGTTTTATGCGGATTATTTTAATACGATTTTGAAGTTATGCGATTCATATTTCTTCTTAATATCTTTCATATTTCACTATAGTTATTAGATATCAAGAAATGTAAATTATTAATAACTTATTTTGAAGTGAAATACTTTTTTTTCTTCAAAAAATATAACGTTATATTAATAGCAACTAATGTGACTATGGCCTGAAGCTGTATTTAGAACTTAGTTTCTATGTAAATAACCTATTTATATTAATGAGTAAATAATAATAATAGATTTATACTTACATATAAAAATATCACAATAAATATTCAAAAAATTTAAACTTTTAAAACGAATTATATTATATATAACAGAAATAAATAATCTTTTCGATTTTTAAAATAAAAAATGAAGATTTTATAAACTGAAAATAATCTTTCTAATGATAATGTTTTGATTGCGATATAATTTTTTTAATATAGAAAAAACCATTAACACAGCACAAGACTAAAAATGGCACTAGTTGTACATCACATCATGAATAAAAATAAAGTGGCTTAACAGTTTTCTTCGCATAATTGCTGAGAGATTCTTGACTTCATTTAAGGAGAAGCCACAATACATCACATCGAATCTGATTTCTTACCAGTTTACAAACGAATGCTAGTGGTAATGATTAAAATATATATGAAAAATGTAAAATGAAATACTGTAGTAATAAAAAAAGTTTGTCTTGTATTAATATTTTTCAAATATTTGAAATTTTTTATTAGGCATACTTTATTTGCTTATTTTTTTAATGCAAATTTTAAAGTAATTTTTCTGTCTTGCTTTGCTTTTATGCAAATTCTGAAATTTACAGCACCTATCCCCTATTTTTCAAGGTAAATTAAGTCTATTTTTTTGCGATTTTTTTTAATGCGGGTTTTTTGTGGAATCTATCTACCGCATAAAACGAGACCCAGGTGTATATAGAAATAAATTTTTGTTATTAACTTTGTGTACTATACATTTTTTAAGCCCTTAGATTTTCTCTTCAAATAATATAATTAAACTCTGTCTATACTAAACAATTTTCATATATGACAGACTTCTAAACAATTTTAATTTCTTTCATTAAAAAAAGTCCATCTCATCTTTTTAAAATATTTTCAGTTCACAATTTACCATTCATTGGTAAAAATAATTAATATTTTATAATCAATTAACAAAAAAAAGAATCTGTATATAAATACTAATTATATTTAAAGGCAAGAAATAAAATAATTAAACATATTTAATACTTTTATAAGGCTCTAACCTTAGTACATTGCGCTTAATAAGAATTAATATTTAAACATATTTAAATACACATTATGCATATATACATTGTAATAGTACAAAAAATAGGGAATGAACCTGGTATGATGGAAAAATCATCATCATCAACTCCAAGTCAAAATCTCAAATTTAAAAATACAAAATATATAATGAGGAATGAGCCTGAGAGATCAACACAACTATATAAGTTCACCATCATTACAGACAAGCAATAATAATCATTCATAATCATGAATGATCAACAATAAAAATAAATCAACAGTCAATCTTGGAATTGGATTTTTAAATGAATGTATTATAGATCAAGCTAATTATTTAGCACATGCCAGCTTGAGGCAGATTATTTAAACATTAATTTCAATGCACAAATTTAAGTGTTAATCCATCAGAATATATATAACAATAACGACAATAATCCTGGGATACTAAAATATGCTGATTATCCTCAATGCTCTGGCCGCTTATTACCATTAATGTATTGTCAGCTATAAACTTAATTTTTAAATAATTAAAATGAAATGTAGTGCATGAACTTTAAATGATATCCCCTTTGTGTCAATAAGGATCATCATCATCTGGATGTACATAACACAAAACACAAACCCCTTTTATATAACAGACCATTATGCATGAAGCTCAGAGAGCAAAAACTCTATAATTGTTATTGCAATCAAGAGTTATAATACAAACATATAAAATTCTAAAACTATTTTAGGATTAAGTAAATTCACTGGAATAACTTTAACAATGAAATATCAATTTATTAATAACAATTAAATTAAAATGAAATTAAGGGCAGTAGAATATGGCTATACATATAAATTAAGTTTTCTGATTTTGATTAATACCAAAAAGAAATTCACTATTACACTGTAATTTACATATATATTCCAATAGATTTATATATAAGATTGTAACAGTATACATATATGCCATTACATCGCTTTCAAATAAAAAGAAAAAAAAGAATAAATAAATATAAAAGTTAATAATTTTATTTAAACCAGTATATATAATTGCACAGATGGAAAACTATTAAATAATTACTTAAAAGTAAGTTAAATTTAAAAAAAATAAAATCTAAAGATAAAAGTTTTTTTTTTTTAAATAATGTAAAAGAAAATAATAAAAACTATTTTCTATTCAAAAATTATGTTAAAATTTTAGTAGAATGGAAATGATTTTTTATTTATTTAAATGAAACAGATCCTTGAGGGCATTTAACTGATTAGTCAGATAAGAGATCAATTAAAAAATATGTTTCCACTCAAAAAGGAACTGCCCAATAAATGATGTGAATGAACACATGGTCCACAAAGAAAATCATCATTGCCAATAAGATCAGCATGAAGTCAGTCAAGATCAATCCTGGAATTCGATAATATGGAATTCAAAATGATATAAAAGGGAAGAAAAGAAAACTTTGGTTAAGGGGAGTTTTATTCTTTGATATTGCTCTTGTTGATTACATAATTTAACCATATTTATGTGTATTGCAGATATCAAAAATGTAAGAGTCACACAATAAATTAGTTTCCAATATTTGCACCAACTGAGGCAACCTCCAGTATGATGGTCCCTGAAAAGCAGAAAACAACAGATTGGCTTCCCAAAGACAATATTAATACCAAATGGACTTCAATTGGAATTGTGTGACACATCATGTACCACCAAGATGGATCAAATAAACCTACAGCCACAGAAAGTATGAACTTTAATAATCTAAAATAAGAACTTTTCAAATACTTAAACCTAAACAGTACCTAACCTATAAAGTATCTTATCTGATTAAGCAGAAATTTAAATTATTCGTTATATTTTTCTTTTAATATGTTTGCTGCTATTATTATTATTATTATTTCCATTCTCATAATTCTTTTTAAATTAATAATTTAAAAATAGGCATAAATAGCTGCATAGATTCATAAAATTATGTAAGTTTAAGTGAGTTAATTTTGGGCTATTTGTTTCATAGTTGAATCAGTGCTGATGGAGGGATGTATGGGCATTTAATATCAAGGTAATATGGGGAGGTGCATTGGTTACTCATTCCCTTGTGCCACATTAGCATACAGGGCATAATACCCACCAGAATGCATGGCCCAAAAGTGTAACCATCATGTTGCCAATGGTCATAGATGTATTTCATACACCATTGATCTTGTTATGTTCTGGTTGGGACAATAAGACAGCAAAAACCACTATCCCCCATTTCATAGAGCATGTCTAATATATATTTCATGTTTAAAGAGGTTTATTTAAACTTCAATGTATCAATATTTCATACTCTGTAATCAAGTTGCAAGCTTTAAGTGTCCATATTGAAACAGACAGATCGAAGAACCGATCTTAGTTTCATGTGTTTAAGTACGGTAATTCGAACTACTATTCGCCCGCAATGGGATTTTTCCATTTCAAGTCACAAAAATTGAGCTATATATATTTTATGTTTTGTAAATAAATATGTAAAGATTCTGTGCATAAATGTCACAAATCATGAAATAATATTCGTGTGTGCGTGGTTTGTGAATTTATATCAGCTTAATTTAAAGTTTCATTGCGGGTGTATTTGCTTAAATTTTAGCCTTTTAGAATTATACAAAGTCGTTTAAAAATACTGATCAAAAGTCACATTTCTTTGACCAGTGTTTTTAATTAAAATCTGTATTGTACAAATGTATAGAGTAATTGAGTTGTATTCGAAATTAGATAAGGAATTTATATTTGTAATTACTTTGTCAATTTAAAATTGCGTATTAAAGTTAAAGATAGCTGAAAACGGAACATGAAATGGATAATTGATATTGTGTCAAGCTGGATTGCTGAAGGCTAGAGAAAAGTAGAGCCTAAAACAAAACAGACAAAAGGTCAACGTGGCCATCAGAAAAACTAAGATTCTAACTTTTGACGTGGCTGGAGTAGATCGTCTCAAAAACGCAAGTTAAGAAATCTCTCCAACTTTGTTAAGAAGTCCACCAGTAAACCGTAATGTCGATGGGCTAAGTGCCAGGAGCTGTCTCTGTCCCGCATTTGAATCTTTTGCGCTACTGATCATGTTTTATTGCTTACATTTCCATTCCAATTCCAAATTGACTATGCCTTCCAAGTAGATTTCAAATGCTATAGAAATACATCGTGGAGCCAGCTGGATGAAGAAGGAAGGGTAACTGTGTTACATGAACTTTTAACTTTCTCCGAGCTTAATGTTATAAGTTAATCTGTCAATCAAATGAATCACATGTAAGTTTTTTTGTTTCGTTTATACGCTACTGTTTAACCTGTCAGTAAATTTTCTTTTCTCCTTTTTCTCTGCTCTAGTCTTTAGAAATAGTTTGTAAATATTGTATCTACTAATAAAATTAAATGAAGACATTTATATATTTTTTTCCTTTATTAGCTTATGTAAAAAAACATGAATAGAAATATTTCCAACTCTGTTTAAAGAGTTTATAATATTGATTATAGTTATTTTAAAAGGAAGTTCATTGTTAAATTAAAGATTATTTCATATATTGAGTTGGCAGATATTAAATCACTTTATTATGTTTTTTGTTAGTTTTGTCATACTATTGTAACCGATACTTCAATCTTAAATATGTAAAGGGTTTTAAGTTTATTATCTTAGTTTCCTCATAAATGAGAAATAGTCTCAGTGTATAATTTGTTATAATCGCTACGCGATGACCTGGGGAGTTAGGGGTTTCAGAGTAAACTTAATTAATTATTGCTTTGGGTCAGTTTGATTGCCATTTTTATTGGAATAGTTATATCAGCCTGTTGGGAAATATAATTGATTACCAGGTTTGGTATAATTCCTTTTCAAATCCACTTCAGCACTGCCTCGATGACTGTATCCTTCCTTGCGAGTTAGGTCCGCCATACTACATCTGGGGAGAAAGCCATTCTTTCAGGTTATCTCTTGATCACGGGTTTGAATGATCCGGCTGGTTGTAGTGTCCGAGCTACTTGGGGATTAAGCCTTGTCAAAGTAAAGGCCCTATTCGTTGATGCACGAGTGATTACTGTAGGGTCTTCAATCTAGGCAACCACTAGTACATAATCTTAGATATCATAGTTATAGAATCACCCTCAACTATTCTACACCAACGTTGAATCTATTGAATAAAATAACTTAATAAAAATCGTAGATAAATATTGTCAATGCTCAATGTCTGATTCCTTGCCACCCGTCAATCATTTACTAACAAATATGGTATGAGTTTGTTTACCAGGTAAAATGATTACTAAAGACTAGTAGCTAATTATAATAGAATATTTATGGAAATCTTACACTTTTGAATATTATATTTTTATGCTTTCTATTTGTTATTAAACAATTTATTTACTCTAATTTTGTGTCTTCCACCTCATTACTCTCAAGTCTATTTAGTCACCTACTGTCTGTATTGACAACAAATATATACATTAATTAATGACGTACCGATATCAGAGTATAATAGACTATATATAAAACTGTAAGTAATTTAGTCTGTGTTCTGAGTTGAGCTAGTAAAGGGATAACCCCGTGCTGTTATAAAGTCATCATCGGTTGGTCATACCGGGGTTGGGTTTGAATTTCGTTGGCGTTTTGGAATTTATTCTTAAACGTGGACTGGGTTTGAACTCGGGTACTGTGTATGAGTAAGCGTGGTGGATTTATACCGGTACAATATATATTCAATGGACCATTAGTAATAATGGATTTCCATTCTTGATATTAAAAGGTGTGAAGGTTGCATTGACAGCAGTGAAAAATATTGATTACTATATTTTACTGTGAATGTTTAGGTGGTTACTGGTTGGAACTTAATTACATCATTATCCCAGATTAGCTTTAGGCACTATTTCGCTTATTATTTCTAAATAATACAATGGCAATTTAAAAGTATTGCAGTTTGTAATGTTAATTGACTATTTATTAGTCTGCATTACAATGACATGTTTATTTCATGTTTAAAGAGGTTTATTTAAACTTCAATGTATTAATATTTCATACTCTGTAGTCAAGTTGCAAGCTTTAAGTGACCATTAGTAAAAATGGATTTCCATTCTTGCTATTAAAAGGTGTGAAGATTGCCTTGACAGCAGTGAGAAATATTGATTACTATATTTTCCTGTAAATGTTTAGGTGGTTACTGGTTGGAACTTAATTATATATATATATATTGTAACGGTCAGGTTTGTACATTTGCTCAACAGACTGAGAGTCCAAGCCAGAGAACCAAAAGCTGACCAAGTCGGGATAGTAATACCCTATGTCTGATCATACCTTAACTCTCTCACTCGTGCTTCCAAGTCAACCCATCGCAAATGACATGCCTGAGGTTACACTCGATATCTCTTTGATCACGTTCCAGCAATAGCAAAGCAGTAAAACATGAGACATTTCCCCCTATTACATATTCTATTATATAACTTAACTAGTGATTCATAAGATAATGAGCAAGTAATGAGACTGAGACAAATTTATATTTCATAAATTTAATATAACATTTAATAAATACTAAAGCATAGTAACTGGTGTATAGCTAGCTCACACGCAGGTGAGTGGATTCTCAGGGTTATAAAATAATATTACAAAGCAATGAGTGGATTCTCAGGTTATAAAATAATATTACAAAGCAATGAGTGGATTCTCAGGGTTATAAAACAATATTACAAAGCAATGAGTGGATTCTCAGGGTTATAAAATAATATTACAAAGCAATGAGTGGATTCTCAAGGTTATAAAATAATATTACAAAGCAATGAGTGGATTCTCAGGGTTATAAAATAATATTACAAAGCAATGAGTGGATTCTCAGGGTTATAAAATAATATTACAAAGCAATGAGTGGATTCTCAGGGTTATAAAATAATATTACAAAGTATATGACTTTTTAATAAGCTTATGTCATCTTTCATGTCTTAATTCACGCTATGTTTTATATATTGGAAATCAGTTATAGCTAGCTAGAGTGATCGATTGATGAATAAATGATAGAGATTATTGGTTTAAGATTATATCATTGTTACTAAGTTTAAGATTATATTATAATTACTAAGTTTAAGATTATATTATAAATATTAAGTCTAAGATTATATTATAAATATATTTAAAATCATATTATAGAGACATTTGCGTGATATATAATTGTTATACAGATAAACACATTAAATCAGATTCTAGATCGGATCAACGCCGAAGTTACTTTCTAGGGAAACTGAACTGAGAAGTGGTGGCAGTGGAATATCAGATTCTAGTGCGTTAGAAACTATAGTATCAGATAAGTGCGACTCGAATGCATTCTTAATTGGGGTTTATTACCTAGTAAACGGTTCCCTAACCGATCTGCTTGCTATAATGGAAGAGGCCTTTTTATTAAATGAACAGAAGATTGGCTTATGAGCCCTTTGGAAACGCTTTGGTTCCGTTAAATACGAATAACTGTCACATTTGCCTAAACTTTCGAGGCGTGACTTGATGAAATACGAAGAAATGTCGCAGTGGCCTAAACTTTCGAGGCGTGACTGGACGTGGAACAATCTTGAGGTGGGCCATTATAGACATAGCAAGTAGATATGCATATTTATGCAAATTAGCAATACATTCGCAACGCTAAATTAATATTTTATAAATTAATTACGCCAAAATCTTAGCTTCTTCAGTGCTACTCCCACCGGTCAGTTCATAAATGAGCTTATTAAATTATATGATAAAGGCGATAATGAGAATCTGATTTAAGGTTATCTGCATAGCTACTTATTCTCTAATTAAACGAAGTTATAGCAAACTTAAGATTTTTTAGAACTGGGAACATTAATTATATGTAGTATAACTACATCTAATATCAAACTGATTTTTAAATAATAAAATAAGAGTTATAAAATAGCTCACGCAAATTATTGATTTTTAAATAAATTACTCATCTTAAATAATTCGTCAAAATAGACCTTACTAATAATGCAAAATGTTTTAAATAGCGAATGCAAACCTACATTTTAAATAGCTTGCGTAAAATATACTTTTTCAAATAACTGGCAAAATACATATTTTAAATCACTTACGCAAATATAATTCTTAAATAATCTGGGCAAAATCTGCGTTTTAAATAACATACGCAATATATACGTTTTAACTAACTTTAGCAAACATTTTCATTTTAGATAACTTGAGAAAAAGATGCGTTTTAAATAATATACGCAAAATATACATTTAAATACTTTAGCAAAAGATTTTCGTTTTAAAGAACTTTAGCAAAAGATTTTCATTTTAAATAACTTTAGAAAAATTTTATTTTGAGAAAAGATGCGTTTTAAATAATATACGCTAAATATACATTTTTAAATAACTTTAGCAAAACATTTTCATTTTCAATAACGAGAAAAGATGGTTTTAAATAATATAGAAATAACATTTTTAAATAAACTTGTTCGGGCATTATAAATACCGATTCACTCTAGCATAAATAAATTTTATTTCAGAAAGGAGTCTTGACTATATTCTTTATATCGCAATACTCTGATATAATAAAAGTGATTACTCACTCCCCTCCCCCCGATAATTTATTAACACACAAGACTCCGTTCTGATAAAAACACAGCATAAATCAATAAACATGAACTTAAAACTAAAGATAGATGACATAAGAATAAATTGCATAAAACGATCAATAAGATGATAATTTAGAAATAAGAATTTGTTGTATGGTTTTATAGAAACTAGATGTTTAGGATTATTTAAAATTATTAATGATCAAGCAAGAATTTGGAGAGTGTTCTAAGATTTAAACAAATTTAAGATAAACATTTTAATTGAACATTTAGAAAATATAATTAATTATGTGATTTAGTTAGCTAGCTTTCATTTAGAATACGTTTTAGTTATGAAATTTAATATTTGGCAGAAAGGATTTACCGGAAAGTCTTTAAGGCATTGTTCGATAGGCTTCTCTCTCTATTCAGTCAGGCTGGGCTTCTCTTAGGTTTTAGTCTGGATGTAGCTTCGCAAATTTATTTCTGTGGCAGCTTTCCCCATTTCTCTGGTCAGGAACTCTCTGGTCTCTCAGGTACAGCTTCATTCTTACTGTGTTGGGCATGGTTGAGGTCTTCTCTTATCGGTAGCCGCTCGTGGAAGAGCAAACGGCTGTCTCTTTGTCTCTAGCCCACTGTCATCTTTGGAGCCACTTGGCTGGTAGCTTTAAGATTCAGCTTTCTTAAACGGCAGGAACAGTTTTCTTATTTAACTTCAGCTCTGGTCTTCGGGAATAATTTTGGCAGCAAGCACAATTTTCACAGCAACAGGAAAAATTAACACGGATGATGATGGATGGATAGAAGAGGAATCTTTGATGGCTATTTTGGCCCTTTTTATACTGTATTTTTGACAGTAGTAACCTCCTACTTTGAATCATGCCACATCACAAGATGACTAGTTTCGAACTAGCCTTTAACCAAATATCCAGTTAGTAAAATATTTAGTATATCTAAATCTGGACTTGGTAAGGCTCTATTGTTTTAATTGACGTCATACTTAAAAGATATATTTTCAAGAGAATGGTCACAAGCAATTTGTAAAGATTTTTGTATAGATTTATGCCTGACTGAATATGATAATTGGTCTTGGTTATAATTTTTAAATAGGTCAAATTTTGGCCAAAGATTTATTTTTAGAACGAAATGTTAAAACCGATAAAACTTTCTGCTTGTAATTTTAAGCAAACAAAAGAATTGAAAATTATCTAACTTGGAAATTATTTAAAATGAATACTGACTTAAATAATTATTTAGAAAGAATATTGAAAAATAAGTAATATTATAATTTTAACTTATTATGCTGCTATATAGATAAATTTTAATTACAGTTATGTTTATTTCAGTTTTAACAAATCTAAATGGATATGCTCGTATATAAATATTTGAGACTGTTAATTTTATAATAATAGGACGATTATATGCGCACATACCCTGCTATATTATAAGCACAAAGTTTTTAAAATTTTAAGAAATACACGCCATCTGAGTACAACAAATATATACTATTATCGAAGATAATAGGTGAAACAGGTCTAACCGTTTCAATATATATATATTCTATTGAATCATTATTTTTTTTTTTTATTATTGAATCATTACCAATTCTTAAAATATTATTTGCATATCTATAAATAATGAAGAAGTTTTTGGTGTTGATTTAGTATGCGCTCACGGCCGCCATTTTGAATTACAAGAACCACCCAAACCATGTTGAAACATCCAACCGATAAATGACATCGATCAAAATGGCCATTTTCGTAGGAGAAAAAAAAACCAAAATCGGAATTTGTCATTAAAAAAAAACCCAATCACGTGACTAAAATATTATAGCACCAAGTTTTTTTATTATAATTTTTTTTTTGTATAATTACAAGTTTCAAACTTATAAGTAATGAGAACATTAAACTACTAATTGGACATAACCATAAACCAATATTTGTTTATAAACTATTATTACATTTGAATATTAAACTGATCTGCATCACAATAAATTATCATTAATAATGATTACATGTTCAATCTAGGTTTTCTAGGGCAGATTCATGAAATTTTCCCTACACTTAGTATGTTTATTAGTATATGTTTTGAAAATTAACAAAATGAAAAACAGTATATTGTATTTGTAGTAAATTTGAAGGGAAAATAAATGTAGTAGAATAAAAGCTGCAAAAATAGATAGAAATGGTAAAATAATTAACAATATACTTCATTTTAAATTTTTTGTAAAGTTGTTGATTGTGCAAGAAGGAATTTAAAATAAGTACAAAATTATAATAATTCAACAGATTTCTAATTTTAAAAAAAATATTTTTTGTCTCTTGAAACTGGAATCGATAAAATAACTTATAAAAGTTTTTAATGGGAGTGTTGAATTGTATGATACTGAAATTTGATCATTTAAAAGAGGAAGGAAAAGTGTTGAAGATATATTTTTAAAGTAAAATGAAAAAATAATCTGTAGGAATAAGTTTAAGATCTCAGAAGCATTGATATAAATGGATGAGAAAATATTTCTATGAAAATTATGAGAAAATAATAGTTTAAAATGAAATGAAAAGGAGAAAGGTTGATAGATAATTTTAATCTATTTGTAGAATACATTTAAAAAGCAGAATGACCCTTGAAAAAACAGTTGTTATGTGGAAGGAACTGTTTAATGGCAAATGTTCAGTGAGGGTAACAACAAAAATAGAAATAAATGATGAAATTATCCTGTTATTATAAGGACAGAATTAGTTCCCTTGGTTTGAAGATAAATTTCGTGCACCAGAAAAAAATTGTCTTTATCTGAACGAACATGCAATAGTGATAATTATGTGATTAATTTTATAAATTACTAATAAATTCAATTTGAAAATTTAATTTTTTAGAAACTTATTACTACTATTAATAAATTATATATTTTATTAGATAAAAGTATTTAAATTTAAAAAATTAAATTAAAATTAATAAATACACATGATGTACTTACAAATATCCTTCCAGAACCACTTATATATGTTATACAAAGTTTTTTTAAAAAAAGAAGCTTAAAAAGCATAAATCATTTGAACACAAACTGTATTCAAAATACAACTTTCAATGAAATACCTAAAATATAGTAGTAAAAATGTTAGCAGTTTGCAGTCAAATTTTTAAATTATTAACTCAATCATGGAAGTGTATTACTCATACTAAAGTCTTTTTTTAAAAAAAAAAATCTTTACAATTTAAATTGTTTATTACATGTATTATGTAATATCAAAAAAAAAAAAAAATTATACAAAGACTATAGTTGTTAAAAAGCATTAGCAGTATTTTGAAATAACTTTTTTTTTTTTTTTCTTTTAAAAAGACAATCATATAATCAAGTGTTTAGAATATATTGAAAAACATGTTAATTATTTACATCTGTCTCTTTTTAAAATTAAATATTTAAAAATTGAATCTTAAAGTGTTAATAGTGGGTAATTAACTATATATTTTTTATTTAAGTTGAAAAATTATTTTTTTAATATAAAAACTTGAGTTTCATAATGATTAATTATAATATTGTGTACAATGAAAAATGTAAGTTAAACTTATATAATGGAATAAATTTAAGATAAAATTATAATTACTACTATTCACATGTAGCAACATAAATTATATGTATATCACTTACATAATTATACTACTTGTAAAAATAGTGAATTTTCTATTTAAATCTGATATTTTTAAGAAAAGTGCAAATATATATTACTTTTTAACAAATTATATATGTTGTGATCAAATAAAAAAAATAGTGAGCAATATATTGTTTTGAGAATATGAAATATAGCAAAAAATTTTATTGATTTAAATTTTGTCTACAGATTAGGAATTTTAATGATGTAGGGATCTTTAAAGTTTATTATGTAAGTCTAAAATTACAATGCTAAAATATATTGTAGTGTTAATCAATACACTGATAATGATCATGTTTACTATTTAGTGGCAGCACTCTATTAAGTCTTTCAACTTGCTATCAGGCAAAGAATTGAACTTAAGTGTCTTGGAATAACATTAGATTGAGATAAATAAATTAAATTATTTTTAGGAAAGTTTTATTATATATGTTATATTGTTAATGTTTACTTTTTAAATTTTGTAAAACTAATTTCTTTTTACTTTTTTTTACAGCATGCTATCCTCCTCCAAATTCACTTGCTATCGGTTTAGGTGTATCATTTGGCATTCTCTTTCTTGGAATACTGTTACTACTGCTATGGAAATTAGTTACATTTGTGTATGATCGCAAAGAATATGCTAAATTTGAAAAAGAGAGACGTAATGCTAAATTTGATAAAGTAAGTTTCTTTCATTTATAATTCACGCTTGTTGGCAATTAATTACCTTTTTACTCAAAATCATTAACTTTAAAAGAATGTGGCTGATGTTTGGCTTGATGAACTCATTTATTTTACTATTTTTCTGAGATTAATCATGGCTTTATTTATATCATTCTCATGATCAATCTTTTCATTAATAGTGGGTAATGTAGTTTTTAATTTTACAGCTTGTTTTCTAAAAAAATTGAGTATAGCTGCATTTGTATACTTCTCTTGAGAATCCATATAACAGACATTATCTTGACAATCTTTTCTTCAAAATTGGTTAGAATTAGGTGATTATAGTCATCATAATTGTGGGGCTTTGTGAATAAAGATTGCCACCAGTCTTTGGCCACATTACACAAATGATTACTAGTAATAGCTAGTTTTTCATTTTCATTCAAATTATTAGTAGTATTTTTATTCAAATTACTTAATGCAAGAAGTTCTAAACTATGAAGATATTCTAAGGGACTCTCATAATAAACGTCTTTAAAAAAGTTTATTTTGATAAACATTAATATAGTGGAATTTTTAGATAAATCTTCTGCTTGTTCAAAACTGGGTAAAACGATTTGGATTATGCTCCAAAGAAGTAACATTAGTCATATTTTGATACAAATACAATGGATCATGTTCACCTTTGCTTGTGTTGTGTACATAAAACAAAAATTCTTTTTCTACTATATTCCTAATCTGAGAATCAGATATTATTACATTTTTCTCTGCAGTAGCTTGTATCTCTTCTATTTTTTTTATTTAAGTCATTATATTCAAATGCTCAATTAAGCCTTCAAGATACATTTTATTTTCTTCTTTATAATTAATCTGTATTTCACTCATTTCCTTTTTATATTTTCAAACTCAGAATGAAGATATTATTATTATATTCACTAATTTGTTCTGGACATTCTTTTGAACCTCCAGAAATCTCTTTTACATTTTTTTTGAAGTCTCTTAATATCCTCTTCAAAATTAGACTTAGTTTTTTTACTTTCTTTTAACCCTTTCTTAATATTATTGAATTCATTCTTATTAAGAGCTTGAAAGTCATCATTTACTTTTGGTACCTCAATTTTTAAGCTATGCTGATATAAAATGATTTTACTTTCCAATATTTACCTCCTAACTTATTCTTACTTTTTTTCACAGTTTGATTAGATGCATTGATTAATTATCATTAACTAACTAGTCACTGTAGAATGAACCTCCCTCGACTTTTTCTCTAATATACCAAATTTAGTATCTGCCTCATTTTTATAATCAATTAAGTTTGACCTAATGTCTTCCAGATTTCGATCAGAATCTTTTTTAGCTTCTATACAATTGATCTCAAATATTCCAATTCTTTCATTCAATTTTTCAACATGCATCCGAGCTGCATCATACTTTTCCTTAAGTTGTTTTTTAATTTATTCTTTTATCCATTTTGATCTTGAACTAAATTCTCTCATCTCATTTTGACATTCATTTATTTTACTCACTAAATTATCTTGTATCTCATTTTGAGATTTATTTATTTTACTACTTAAATCCTCTCACATCTTTTTTTGAGATTTAACTACATTTTCTTGCCTCTTATTTTGGGATTTAACAAAATTCTCATTTATTTTGCTTACTAAATTTTCTTACATTTCTCTAAATATTGAGAATAATTTCTGATTGACATTCACTGAGAGTGTCCTCACCAATACATTTTTGATAATGTTTTTCATTTTTAAAAGCTACTACTAGTAATATAATACATATATAAAAATTTTCTACTAATAAGCATCAATAAATACTAAATTATCAATTTTTATTATCACATATAAATTACCTAGACATTTGCCTGCTGGTATTCTGGACTCCTCTCATTCATTCCAAAAAAAAAAAAAAAACATTAAAGTTGCAATCACAACAACAAAACAATTTTAAAACAAACTATCATTATATTTTACTCATTTATTTTTGAATATAGTCTTTTCATATATTAATAGATCAATGATACTATCACATAGGTTTGACAGTAAAAAAAAAATCACTTCATTTAACTGTTTGGATTACTCAATTAATATCATCAAGATCATGCATAAAAAGATTTTAATATTAACAACTCAATAATTTACTTTGGATTCATTACACTAATACTTCATTTGCTATCTGCACTTTATTTTTATAAATTCTAATTTGATAAAATAGAATCAACAACTTTTTATATCAGCATTTCATAGCTGAAATTAACTATTAATGAAACAAATTTATAACAATCATTATCATAGCCTGAATATTGAGGCATCAAATTTGAAACCATAAGCCATTTGAGATGGCAGCATGTCAATAATGTGGAACTGTGACTATCACTAACATAATTCAACTGTAATAGATTCAAGTTTTAGATTTTCATATAAACTAAAACTATTCTATATTAATAATAGATTCTAATTTAATAAAATAATAAATAAATTTCCCAAAGTTATTCATTAATAAGCGTACTCTTAGTCTTATTATATTTTGATGGAAATAGTTTGCAAACATACTGTTTCTTACTATAAGAACTAATCAGGAGTAACTTAATTTGTGTTTTAAACTAAGCCTAGAAATTTTAAATGATGAAGTTGATTAATAATTTAATTTAGGGTTATATAAAATAAAATAAATGCATGTATATTTATGTATTTTAGAATACAATAATGTAAAAGGGATTTTATCCATTAGAAACCACCAGTAACCACACAAACATTCACAATAAGGATAGTAATCTATATTTCTCACTGCTGTCAGGGCAACCTTCTCACCATTTAATAGCAAGAATGGAAATCCATTTTTACTAATGGGCTTTAAGTGTCCATATATATTCAATGGATTTCCATTTTTGCTATTAAAAGGTGAGAAGGTTGCCTTGACAGCAGTGAGAAATATTTATTACTATCTTTATTGTGAGTGTTTAAAGGATTTTTTATATATCATCTTATCCAATACCTTTGTATTTCAGATAGTATCAATACAATAATGATGTATTTAATCTAAATAAATTTTATGTGCAATCTAATATCCCAAATATAACCTTATCATAAATATACAGTGACGATGCTGCTTTAATAATGACAAAAGAGAAGTATTAAGAAATTAACAGTTACTTTATTACACAATATAAAATAAATGATAAAAACAAATAATAGAAATAAGAAAATTACATTAAAATGTCTAATAAATACTAGTATTTGTCTTAAATCTAACTTTAAGCTTGGGATATAAAAGCTGTATTATCATATAGTGTTTCAAAGACACTAACATTAAATATGAATAGATTGATTATTATTTCAAAATAATCCTCGATTTAAATACTGGAGGATAATAATCATCATAACAATAAATGCTCTATGTGGTTCTTAATTAGTTTCATTAACTAATCAATTATTATCATCATAATGATAAATGCTCTATAGGGTCCTTAATTAGTTTCATTAACTAATCAATTATTTATTAACTTCACTTGATAATGTTGAAGAAGTTCTCACTCTTTTAAAAGAAGCAAGAAATTATTACTTAGCATACCTAAATGATATTTATGCTATAAGGCTTATTTGTTTCACCTCATGATTCTTTACTGAATTCATTTGCAGACTTAAATGTTAGAAGTGATATTGTACTAACATTTTTATATAATGAGATTATTAGGATGCCTTGTTTTATACTATAACATTTAAAATATTAATATTAACATATAAGAGTGATGCATAAAATATTCCTTACAGATCGATTCATCTAAATACTGATGACTAACTTCCTTTAACTTTGAGGTTGAAACTTAAGAATCCATCAAACATACAATAATTGCAATATATCACAGTTTTATATAAGTTTAATAATTACTTAAATTTATATAACCTAAACCTAAGGTAAATCACATTTAATATCACAAATAATAATATTGATTAAAAATATTACCTGAATATTAGCATAATTATATCTGAGGAAATGACTATATTCTTTATTACATTAATAAGAAAGAAACAATTATGAGGAAGTGTATTAAATAATCCTCCAATGGTTATAATGATTTAAAAATTTATCCCAATGAAATATTGATACATGAAAAATATTCCAAAGTTTTTGCGAATTCACAAGCAATTTAAAAATAACAGCATCAAAGATGATGTAAAGCACAATTCCATTGCATCATATTTAAGTAGCATTGATAATCCATAATGCATTTCTTTATGTACTGGAGACAAATTGGTAGTTTATTCCGAGAAACAATTTAATCCATCTGAAAAGTTGTGAGCATTTTATCCAAAGGATTAGCATTCAATTCTTTCATTATCCTTCATGAGCAGAGTGATTTTTGAATTAAAGTTATGTGTCTCCATGCACAAAGTTTATGGAGGCATATCTGATTTGAAAAACTTATTATCTAAGATTTTTTTGCCATAATTAAAGATGAGATAAATTCACAACATTGAGGCTTAACTTGTACATTTGGTTGAAGTGACTAGAACAATTATTTTACAGTATTTTAAAGATAGATAACATCAACTTATTTAAGGTTAATAAATATAATTCTCCAATGATATCAGCTATTTACTATTACTTCCAATTGAAAAGTACAGTGACTTATTTTCGAAGTTGTGAGACAGTATTTTATAAGTCAATTTAACCATTTTCCATTAATAGTTGACCACAAGAAATGAGTTTTCTTAAAATAAAGAATTAATTAATTAATCAATGATAGTTTTTGTTTTATTTGTGGTTGTTCATGTTTTTCCTAGTACGATGAAAAGTCATTTTTAACCAGCAACGGCAAAATGCCTAGCTGTTTAGTCTCGTTAATAAGAATTAGTGAAGACTGTCTGGTTTCTCCAAAATTCAGCTTTTATATCTGTTTAATCAGCTGATGTCTGATTCAATGTACTTATTATTATATATTGGGGTTTTTGGTTTTTCCTGAAAAATGTGAAAGAAATGAGCATGGTTTTTGCCCAGCAAAAATAGTAGGCACTAAGATTTTTGAATCAAGGCAGTGAAATCTTTATGAACACCGTTAAAATGAAGCCAAAAAAAAAAAAGAATTTCATTCTTTCTCAATTATTTCATTTTTTTACTTCCGGGTTTTTAAATAATTTTACAAACATTTATTTAAAATAAATAAATCATAAACTTACAAAGTTCTCAGATATTTATTTCAACTAAATTTAAATTGACCTTTTAATAAATATTATTATTTATTAAATATATTAGCAAACTAAACAGGATAATTAATTTTACCAAATCTAGATCTAAACATGTAAGCTTTCACACACACACACACAAAAATATAAAATATTCACTGTGATGAATACATTTGTTTAACTATAAAAATTAAAGATAATAAAAATTTTGCAGTTTTTAAAATATAATAGCCAATTTACAGATGCAACTATAAGGCTATAATATATATTATTTAGTGTGATAAGGATTCAACATTTCAAACTTATCCTTCCAGATGTAAAAGAAATAAAAAGTTCAAATTCTAATAATATATAAAAGGTAATTACTTGAATTATATTGAAAGTAATCTCTACCATCAATAATATATAGTTCTGGTGGTATGGAATGTTGAAGAACTCTTAATTTACTTCACCAGCTTAGTTTTTAATCTCCTGCAATATATCTTTTAACTGTTCCAAGGTACAGGATTTTTTTAACTTTATCTTTCCAGAATCTCTAGAAATAAAAATACCTACATATTTATAATGACAGTTTTTCCCACTAGTGGATTTTACATTTTCTTTCAAGAGATTAAGATTGTTATAAAAGGCCTTTGCTTAGTGTTTCGTCAGTCACTAAAGGTACAATTTATTAAAAATTTTGATGAAGTACATGTGATGTTTTCATAGTACAATATCAAATAATTTGAGAGTTGATATTATCTAGATAGATAAAATAAAACTTCATAAGTTCTATAAAAATAAATGGATCAATGACACTTCCTATAACCATTTTCAAAATGGTTTTATAATAAACAATTTTTTTCTATTAAACTGTATTATTTCAATTTTAAATCATGAGGCATATAGTTATGAATTATGTGATAAAACAAACTTTGTTATTAATCAATGGAGACAAAATGTTTTTTTTTTTTTTTTTTGGATAGTTGTTTTAAAGCTAACGATCAGCCATCTAATATGATTATTGAATGTCTTTAGAAAAAATAAATTTTATTTAAATATTCCAAAACAGTTGAATGTATTTGGAATATTTAAATAAAGTTAAATTTTTCTAAAGTCGTTCAATACTCATATTAGATGATGGAAATAGTCCAATATAAAAATACAACTAAAACATTATCTTAACAAATTTCAGGAAAACACTAATGACCAGCAAGTTTCCTAACAACTACTGATTTTTTTTTTTTTACAGAAATATTAATATTAAAATATTTTATTTGAAAAAATATATGAATATTTTTCTGTGCATATAAAGTAAAATGACCTAGATTTTTTTTTAAAAAAAAAACCTTTAGTGTCCAATAAACTCATTCATATTATCTGCAAAAACATTGTCTTCAATCTTCATTCAGTGATCATTTTGCTATCATACACAAGTCTGTTGTGATGCATTTGCAAAGTAAATTAATGATCAATTTATTTGTTAGACTAATTATAATATATATATATGTGTGTGTGTGTGTGTTAATGAAACATTTTCTGTTAGACTATTCCAATTCCAATGACTAAGTGAATGATGTGCTTATTTATAAATAATTGATTTATTCATTATTTCCCAAGCATTTGAAATTTATTATTTATATCTTTGTTCTACAATATGTCATATATTTTTTGTACATACATTATCATTTATATGCATAAAATTATGGTCATACCTATTTAAGTATGCATCAATATATTTTTTTGTTTTATTTATTAATAAGGTTGTTTGTTATATATATGTGAATTATATTAATTACTCAGCTTTAAAATTAATTTGATTCTTTGATTGCTCTGTTATAATAATTAAATCAGAAATTCTACTTCATTATTCTAAATAAAATTATTTTCAGTTTAGTTTTTTTAATAATTAATATTTCAATAATTTGTCAGTCAAACTAAAGCTTATTATTTAATAATCCTATAGTTTTATATATTCTAATAATAATAATATTAATGTTAGTTGTATGTTTTTAATAATATTTTTTACCTTTTTAATATTCTGCTATATTAAAATTAAGACTTATTTAACTCTTATCTATCTTCATTCTAAAATTAATATGTGTAAGTACTAAGTAGATGGACACCAAAGCTAATGCAAGTGTACATTCATGTCCATTTTTTGATACATGTATATTGCTATATAAAAAGTTTGCCTTGCCAACTGATTGATATTGTTGATTGTTATTGATATGGTTTGTGTCCACTGCTTTTCTGTATATATATATAATGTAAATAAAATTTCAGTTAATTAGAACAAAATTGTAATCATAATAAAAATAATAAAATATAATGGTAAATATTACCATTATATTTTATTATTATATAATATATTGAAATATTTAATGTGTAGAGTTATCCATTTATAATTACTTAAATAGAAAGCACTTTATCTAGAACAGTAGCTAATAAAACCCAACTTCCTCAGGTCAAGAGTTAAAGTAAGACTGTCAGGCTGATTGCATTCAAAAGGTATATATATATTGGTTGCATTGAACTCTACCATATTTTTGAGAAATTGACTTAATATAAAAGATAATTATTATATGGTAATAGTATAGTGTAATATTTTTTGATAAGAAAGTCAATTATCCAAAACCTGGCCCTAAGGATATATGTGCACTGACATTTGCTTCCTAATAATTATTCACTATTCATTTAACTGTGAGATGTTGGTTTATCACTATGTAATTTTATCACTTTTATTACATATTTGTACTTTATTTAAATAATAATTGATTTCTGCATATAATTTTTTGTTTCTATGCAATTAATTTTGTATCATTAATTTTCTTATAACATTACAAAAATTAATTACCTATATATTTGTTACTTTATTTTAGGGAGAAAATCCTATCTACAAAAGAGCTGTGACAAGTTTTAAGAATCCTGCTTATGCTAATTAAGTAGTAGAGAAGAATAACATATAAGGAATATACATATCATGCAATAAAACACAAGTGCATAGAAACCTTTTGCACTAAAAATGTTCAATCAATAGATAATTATACAATTAATTTTATTAAATAGTACAAATGATTTTTGGATTCATCAATTTGTAATCAAACATATTATGTGTAACAGTAAGCTAATATATAATTTTGGTCTACATAAATTAATTTTATTTAACAATAATAAAATATTCTTATTTTTGCACTATTGAAATATAAAGTATTAAATTAATTTACAAATAAAATATATACAATTGAAATGGGATAAATTAAAAAATATTAGAGTATGGTATATTACCTACCAGAAAAAAGTTTGAAATTAATAAAGGTCTAGCTATTAGTCCTGACTAGTGCTAAATTATAATTGTTTACTATCTTAGGTCTTAATATTAAAATAAAATGTAAAAAAAAAAACCCAACATAGCAAAAAAATTATTATAAATTGTATGCATGCTAAATTTTGTACCTGAAAGACTAGATGGTCATTTGTTTAGTATTGCTTCTTTTCCTTTGAACATAATTTATTCTAATATTATTAAGATGCATAACTATTATAAAACTTGTCTTAAAATTTTACATTTAAAATTTTTTTAAAAATTATAAATATTTCATAATATTTTTTACAAAGTATTTTACTTAAAATGTTCCTATATAATAGTTTGTAATAAACATGTACTGAGTTTGATAACATATGGATGAAAATGAAATTATTTTGCTGGTGTCAGAATTAGTTTCATAGTTAGAACTAATATTACACTTCATAAGTTAGAAATATAGATGTGCACCTATAAATGTATAAAATTATTTTTAAACTAAAATAAACTCCATTATTTCACTAAATAAAATATAAATTTTCAAGCAGCCATTTTTTAAAACAATTTATTCCACAATATGTATTGTGAAAATAATGGTATGCAAAAGATACTGAATTTATTATTTCATTTATTTTTTCAATCTATTGATTTTGACTTTGTTTATCTGTTTAGACATTTATAATTTATTTGGAAAAAATAAACAGTATCATTTATGTTGATTTGATTAATAAATGTATTTGTTAATATTTTCTGAAGATAATTCTAAAAGGAAAGATTAAATGTTCATATGTGACTAAAAGTGTAAATTTTTTTTAGCAAAAACTACCTCAAATTAATAGAATGATGTAATGTGATTTGCAATATTAAGTCATAATATCAATATCAATAATAATCATATCATTTAGCCATTTATCAGGAGTCATATAGAAACAGGCTGCTCTATAAATTATTTTATTGAATGACATTATTATTGTTAAACTTCTTATATTATTGTTACACATATTTTGATTCTAGTTTGACATTATTATATTTCTCAAATCATCATTATTACATATATCAAATTTTTTTTGGTTATCTTCCTCTATCACATTCATTACACACATTTTGTCACTCATATTTTGGCATGGTATACATAATTTTTTTTCATATTGCTTACATTTTTAGTGCTGTATTGGTGTAAATTATTTATCTTTTATTTATGTTTTCATTGATATCCTGATATGACAAATCAGACATTTGTGCACACAAGTCACATATTTTATGAACACCAAATTTCTATAAATATTTTTTTAACTAAAAAATAAAATTATTTAAATCATACTGAAATACAATTCTGTATAATTTGAAACAAGTTAAAAATTAATTGTTGGTATTTAAATGTAAACTTTAAAATCATTTTTGATTAGTTTAATTATTTTATAAATTCTTATAATATTTTGATGTTAATTTAAAATATAAGAAATTTTTTGTAATTTCCAATTTTAATATTAATAATAATTTGTTACTCTATATTGCCAGAAAAATGTAGCATTGTTATAGTTTTGTATAACTTGTATCAATGAGCATTTGAGGCTTCTTTTTTTTTTTTTTTTGATATTAAAAAGTTTATAAAGTAAAATTGTTTGGAAAAGTTTTTATTATTCATTTTCACATTCATCAAATTAGTTACAAAAATATTTTTTCCATAAAATTTTGTTTATTGCAAACTTTATATTATATATATAATGTTACTTAATTCTACCTTATAAATTCTGTATCAATACTGTGAGTTGTATGGAATGGCAGATTATGTAATTCAAGGCTCATGGATCATGACACAGTTCTGTCATTTTGATGCCCAAATTTCTTATATATTTTTTACTAATGCCATTTTTTTAAAAAATAAGAAATCTGTTTTTTAATAAGTGAGTTGCAGTAATTGAGTGACTATTTTTAAAAACTATAACATCTACTAAGATTTAAAATAACACTAACTATAACTTCAGTTACATAAATTTTTTTAATAACTTTAAACAGGCTCTTAATTGATAAGTGTGGTAAGAAAAAATATTTAAAATCTCTGTCCAGAACATTCCTATCTCCAGACCAATTGATTGCAAGCTTATGGCTCACCTCAGTGAAGAGCTAAAATATTCAGATACTAGACCTAAAATATCAACTCAAAACCCAGCACTTATTTCATACATAATATTTAAGTAGAAACTCTGAAGTTTTCGGACATGAAAATGTCTTTTACTCCAGCTATCTAACTTAAATAGCTATATGGGACTGAACCAGATTCAGATCTACGATATATTAATAGCCTCAGCATAGCCAACGCATTAAAGATAATATATAATAATCAAAAAAGCATGTCTGAAAACTATAGTTTCTACTTAAATATTATGTGTGAAATAAGTGCTGGGTTTGGAGGTGATATTTTAGATCTAGTGTCTGAATATTTTAGTTCTTCATTGAGGTGAGCCATAAGCTCGAAACCAATTGCTCTGGAGATAGGAATATTCTGGATAGAGATTTTAAATATTTTCTCTTACCGGCACTTATCAATTAAGAGCTTATTTGAGATATTGGTACACTCTCTGTATTACATTTTTGTAAATACAAGCTTATAAAAGTAATGTTACGTTACATATGACTTGCTTTTTTGATTATTAATGTCTTTAAATACTGAAAACTATACAAAACCATTATTGTAGATAAAGCATTAATTATTTCAAAATTAATGTTATTTTTTCTAAATTAATTTTTTTTTTGCCATAGCTTATGACAAAATTAATTTGTTGTTTGATTAACAAAAAGTTTATTATAAATTGAAGTCTAATTTTCACATTAAAAACATCCTAACTACAGAATGAATTGCAGAAAGCTATTGCCCAGCTATCCCAATTTCTATTTACTTTAAATATATTTTTTTAAAAGTTTTACTATATATTATCATTTTTTTAGGTTGATGTACATACGAGTGGGTATCTTTAAGTAATAGATGTATAAATTATTAGATTAAAAATGGCATCACTTCAAAATATATACTGCAATTACAAACAAGTACTAATATATAAGGGATTCAAACTCAGACTTTTACACGACCCTCAACTCTCCATATCATCTCATATTGCTGACCCACCTGATCACACATGTTGAAAAGATAAATAATCACTAATATACGCATTTCGTGCTAAACCAGTATTCATCAGTTGGTCCAGATTACCATCTCTTCACATATATACAATCAGTGCTCAGTTTTATATTAAGATAGCCAATCTTCATAATTTAATGGACAGGCTTCAAACTACTCCAACTCACAACTTTTCAGCCGTCCATTTCATTCAAATCTGATGATAGAACTAGTGCTAATTATATTAGCAGATTTTTATTTTTTTAGTATTTCTTTCTAAATATTTTTTCTCACAATTAACATTAATTTTTTAAGAATTTTTTTAAAACAAAAATTAGTTTTTATATTTATTCATTTTTTTATATGTTTACTAGCACTTCATAATCTCAACTTTAAAAAATCAATTACTTTTAATATTTTGAACAATTTTGCATTGATACATTTAAAATTTAAAAAAAAAATGAAAATTTCGATTAAAAAGCATGTATAATTTAAAAAAAAAAAAGCATGTAAAAGATTACCTATATTTTATTGGCTTTTTATTTTAGATATATTACATAATAAAATTGTTAATAATTATTTTAAATTATATCATTTAAAATAAAAGAAACATTTCTTTCTTATGAGCATAAAGTTACTAATGTAACGATATTATCATTGAAATAAAATTAAACATGAATTTTATTTGCAGGCAGTGTTATCTCTAATTATTATTATTTTTGCTATAATATTTAAAAGCATTTGGAGATATAAATATCTGATAAAGAATTAATTACTCATTTATTCAGTGTGTATAGTATATATCAAAATTATGATTTAAATTATACTAATCATTATATATTCAAAGTTTATTGATAATCACTTCTGAAGTATATATATTTTTCAGCTATACACTTAGAGACTCTTCAGGTATTCTGGAATTTAATATCAAAAATGAAATATTTATATATGATGATACATAAAGCAAGTTAATTCCAGAATTTTTTTTTTAGTTAAGGGAGTATGAATAATTTTCAAACACATCATTCTTGAAATACACTATGTAATATTTTCTAAAAAAGATCGCAGGTAAATTATATATATATATGTTAGCATCTTTATATAGTGTAGAATTTCTGATATTAATCTCCAGGAATCTATTTGTACAGTAAAATACATATTAAACAAAAATTAGTGCTGGTAATTTTGAATTATTGGTGATTTGTGTGATCTAAATTATATGTTTGATTTTATATAATATCCATCATATAGAATGATTTAATGTTCAGTTATTAGATATGTGTTAATATGGTATTAAATTCTGCCTTTTTATAAATAAAAAAACTATTCCTTGTTTTACTATTTAATTTATATAATGATTTTCAAGGTATGTGAGTTTAATTTGTGTATATATATTGTAGTATTATTTCTGGGAACTTCGTGTAATAAAAATGTAATAGATAAATAGCTGACATTTCACTACAATAATAAATCATTTTTTCTGAGCTTCTTCTTTATTAGATTATAAGAATGTGTGTGGTGAGATTTAAAATCTTTTTTTTGTTGTTGTTGTTATTTTCTCTTCATTTTTAAATTCTATTGGTTGAGAAGTTTTAAAAAATATTTTATCCTCTAATAACTTTTTCCAAATATTGTTAATTTTCTTTAATTCACACTGTTCATTTATACTCTTAGGCCTTTTAAAAATCTCTACAGCTTCTCTTAGCAGTCTCTTGTCATATTGTTCAATTCACTTTTATTTATTTTTTGCCAGAATATATGTTTGTCATGTGTTGTAAACTAATGAAGTATTTCCACACCCTAATGATAAAATTCCTTTGAAATCTCATGGTATATATAAAATTTCATGTGGAGTTTGTCTATATATGCAGAATAAACATAAGAAGAAAAAAAACACATTTTGGCAATTAGAGAAAAATATTCATCAGCCATTTATTCACACATTATATTAACAAACCATGACATTAATTTTAATAAAGCATATATTCTGGCAAAAATTGAACAATATGATCAGAGGCTGCTAAGGGAAACTATAAAAAATTTTATAAGACCGAAGAGCATAAATGAAAAGTGTGAATTAAAGAAAATTAACAATATTTGAAAAAAGCTATTGGAGGATAAAATATTTTTTAAAATTTCTCAACCAATAGAATTTAAAAATGAGGAGAAAATAACAAAAGAAAAAACTAATTTTAAATCTCACCACTCACATTCTTAAGATTTAAGAAACGAGAGAAAAGTACTTGTTATTGTATTGAAATATTAGCTATTTAATTATTATATTTTTATTACATGGAAACTCCCAGAAGTAATATAACATCATCTATCCATGAGAATATTAGAATTAATACATATATAAACAATCATAACATTTGATACAGAGTAAAAGTACTTTCAAATTAAAAAAATTGCCAAGGAGTCTTTCAAGACTTTCATATCATATTTGGGGTTTATAATTAAAATAATATTAGCCAAAAGATATTCAATTTTGATGTAATTGACTATTATTCTAGTAGTAATTGATGACATAACTTCAATTATATATTAACCATTCTTCATGGAAGCTGGGAGTTCAAAAACTTTGATACAGAGTAAAATGCAGATTCAGTTTTATACTGTAAACATTAATTTGGTTATTATTCAGGTGATCATATTATTGTGACTTAGCATAGGTGTAGAGTATTATGAAATCATGAGCTAAAGGTTCCTGAATTTATTCTCAACTTGACATTTTTGAAGCACAAAATATCACAAGAACTCTCAAAAAATTAATTATTTGATTATACAAGTGTTTAGCCCCTCCCCCCCAAATATATAGATTAAAATCAATCTTATTAACCATCCAATTGTCAGCAATAAATAGATATCTATTATTAGCTAGGTGGTAAAGTTTTCAGGTTAATCTGTGTTGATTAAATATATGTCAGGACACTAACTGTACAAATAAAAAAAAATAGAACAGCAATATGATGTGTCCTTTACTATTACAAAAGAGGTTATATATTATACTAACAATTAAATTCTACCAAATAATGCCAAATGCCATCGCACACATTAATATATTTATGCACATATAGGTATACAATTCATTTTAGAAAGTTTTAAGCCAACAAATATATCTTAGAAACTATCACTTTTCTAAGAATAAAAGTTGTACATATTTTTTTTTATTTCCAAACTTACTAATCTAAGCAGTCACGTGAACATATTAAGTGATAAAACCTTGCTGTTATTTAATAATTCCTCATAAAAATCTTTAAGTTTTTATTTTCTCAGGCATTCTTAACATTGGACCTGATATTATAATATAAATGTTAACACAATAATTAAATGTAAATGGATTAGACTTTAATATGATGGTGGTGTATCATTTTTCAACATTTAATTTGGGATTAAAAACTTATTATTTTTTTTCTAAGACACTTCATAGTTATTTTTTTATTGAGGCTATAGACAATTTTTTTTGAAGTGGATTAAATATATATCTTTCTGATTGTGGTTAGATGAATGAATGTTATTACGAGATGATTGCATTGCTATTATCTAATGTTAAAGTTTGTGCTGATGATCAATGTATAATTTTCAACTGCAGTTTGATTTTGATTATATTCTAACAAAATATATATCCATTACGATTGTGACAGGCAATGAAAATATAGCCTTCATTTAAGATTATATAAATCATCAAATAATAGAACAATTAGTGACAAAAACATAATGCCATGGTCAAAGGTTTTTGATCTACCTGCAATCATTTAGTAATTTTATTTCATAATCTTCAAATTTAATCTATTTTAAATAAAGATAAATTACATAAATTGAAAGAATAAATAATGTCATGAAATTATAAGAAAGTTGAAAAAAAAAAAAACAATTTAAAAATTAGCTCACTTATTTTATTATAATGAAATAAACATTGGAAGTATACATTTAGGAGATTATTACAAATGAAAATAAACAAAAATATCATAAAGGCAAGGCAATATTAGCTATTTAATTTTCTGGAAGTTATCAATGCATGTAATTGAAATCTATATCATAACAATTTTTTTTTTAAAAAAAAAATAAGTTGATTTATAATATAAATGTACAAAATGATTTAGAATAGACCAATTTTTTTTAAAATTATCATGAAATATTTTAATTTAGGAAGTGAAAATCATCTGAAAAATACAAATATAAGAATAAAATTGGATATGGATATAGAAATAAAATTCAGAAATTTGGAAAAAAAAGAAAAATTTACATTATGAATTTTATTATTTTTTAAATCTTCAAAAATAAAATGGGTATAAAAGCATTAATATAAAAGATTTGAAACAAAAGCAAACAATAATATATATTATAATGGTCAGGGTGATATTGATAGTTTGAGTCTTACTGTATCTGCCATACAGGGCACCACCAGGCCATTCGAACCTCGAAAATTTATACAGTAGGCAGATAGGTATTGTTAAGATCCAACTTTATTTTATATTGACCGTTAGTCCAAGCCACTAGCTCAAGGAGACACAGATTTAATATAAAACTGCTTAAAAACATTTTTAATATTAAAAAAAATAAGCCACTGCCAGTAATAACATAAAAACATTTATTAATGCACATATATAAATATTTAAAATTGAGGAATAAAATTTATCTTGTTTAGATTTTAATATTAATTTTAAATTTAAATTATTTGGAGTAAGTCCGCACAGATGGACATTTTAATAATATTTTTTACTTAATGGACATTTTAATAATATTTTTTACTTAAGAATGTTGCGTGTAGATAGGTTACATAGATTACTCAGTTAAAAACTTTTCAAAACATTTCATTCAATCTCAGACTAAAATTTCGCAGCCAACCTAACATCTGCTTCCTGATATAGATGCAACCAATGCAATATGAAGATGCTAGCATAAATCCATGCTGATAGGAATGTGCATCTGACAGCGTGATATTATTTGAAGGACATGATCCTCATCCAGTACAGGAATGTGCATCTGTTTGGTGAAGGAATCATGTCTATAAATAATTAAAGAGAAATGCTACACATGGGGAGAGCGGTCTATCTGCTGACTTATAGTCCCTATCCATAGAGCTTTTTAAAAAGGGTCAATGTCGCAGGAAATACATCTGCATACATTACAATGCAATGACTACATCTTTGGGTCATGCATTCAATTGGCCTTTGCCATGTATGCTAAACACACTTCACATTACATTGATATAAACACCCATATATCCCTCCACCAGCATAGACCTAACTATGAAACAAATAGCCTGAAATTAAACCCATTCAAAATAGACACAAACGATTAAAATATAAAGTGATTGATGGAATTGCAGATGGAAATTTACAATAAACCCAATGGCACTCATCATAAGGTGCCACATTGACAACAATAACTTAAAAAAAATATAGGAATAAATATGTTTGGACACTCAGCATGAGGTGTCATATTTATATTTTGATTATATGAAAATCAAAAAAAAACAACTAAACATTAATGAATCTATGCAGCTATCTACACCCAACTTAAATTTAATATATTTTAGTTGACATATAGAAATAAATAACCTAGTTAAATACAAACATAAATAAATAAAAATGGAAATGATTGAAATAGCAAACTTAAATAAAAATAAGTTCATTCTTGGTCAGATAAGAGTCCATTTATTTATATTACTTTTTTTTTTTACGGGATTGACTACTTATTGAAGATATATTTATTTAAAAGAAAGTTCAATTGGTAAAAGTTTATACTTTACAGATTCTGCAGATTTAGAGGTCCATCTTCATGATCACTTACATAGATTGTTTGTCCTTTTTTTAAAATGAAGCCACTACTTGCCATTCCTTTTGGTCCATAACTGTCATCGGGAGGTCTCAGCTGGTTGTCAAGAAATTAAATCTATTGCAAGACTCCTATATCGTGGAGTCTGCAATACAGCTACAGCTCATATATAGCTTAATAGTCAGCATCTAAGACAACAACAATTATTCATGAATTCAAATATTTTGGCTTTTATATTTTTATTAGCCTCTTATCATTATTTTCCCAGATTGATGGAACATGATGTCACAGACTCTGTTTCATTTATGATCTGCACTGTGGCTTGTGCTTGCATTGGTCATTTAATTTTTTTTATTCTCTTATCTGACCTTTTTAATTATTTAAGTGCTCCAAGGGCTAGTTTGCTTTAAAACAATCATTTAGTTAATAAAACAAGCATTTCCATTTTCTAAGATTATAGAAATCAACATTATTTCTATTTTAAAAATATCAATCTTTATATATTTACTTTTTTTTTTTTTTTACAAAAAAAAACTTTTAAATACTTTTTTTTTTTTAAAAAAAAAGTTTTAAAGTTTTCCATCTGTGCGCTATCTGTTACCTGTTACTGTTATCTAATACCTGTTACTGTTATCTGTTACCTGTTATCTGTTACCTGTTACTGTTAATTTTGGCTTTTAGTTTAAAAAAAAAAACAATTTTATTTGAGATTTTGCCCTTTTATTTTAGTTTTAAAATAATGTAATGGCATATGTATACTGTTACAATATATTGAGACTATAGTAGATTTACTATAGGAAGTTATCACAGACTAGTGAGTCAAAAGTACTCAAGAAAGGCAATAATGATGAGTTGTTTTTAACATTCAAATAAGACTCCAAATTAAAGATCAATCAATAAATAATACTATATTTTACTAAAAGATCAATATATGCAGATGAGAGAGAATATGAAAATAATTTAAAATAATTCATTTAAGAATAGTGAATTTGGAATTATATAAAATAATATATGTCTAATGATAACAGAATATAACAGAAAAATAATAAGCAAATTTATAGAAAAAATAAGTCTTAGAGATATAAAATATCTTATTTGGGGAAAAAATATTACTTCAACAATAAGAAGATACTGACCTTGTAGTAGAAGCAGGAATAGTATGAAATGTATAAAAGAATTCTCTAAAACAGTCTGTCCAGCATACACCTAATATCCTTTAGCATTGTTGATATACTACAGCTGTCCCATCATATGCAGATCAATTATTAATATTAGTTCATGGAGAGCAGAAATTCTTGTTAAATAAACAATTGGCAGGGCAGATAACAGTAACAAATACTAGACAAACCTAACAACAACAATATTTATTAACAAAATAAAACAAAAAATAAATAGTTTACATTAATGAATGGGTTTGACCTATATAGTTAGGCCAATCAGATATTAAAATTGAGTATAACTTTTTTTAAAGAGGTAGTTAATGTATTTGACTGTTGATTGATCTTATTATCCCCTTTATTCTTCCCTCAAATTATTTTTAGTTTATTGAAATAATTTACTACAACCAAACTTACATATACTTGATACTTTCAGATGTATGCACATACCTTTGCAACCACATTAATCTAGAATTAAACATTGGTAGACTTTATTACTAGACAAGCTCCCAATTGCTGAATTTACTTACAAAGCTCTATATTGTGCTAGATCCAGGTCACTAGAGGAATCGTAATGAACATTAATAAATGGGTCCACCAGTATCATATTAAATAAAAGTAAAAATGCATATAAAGACATTGAAAGCTTTACTATACTTAACTCAGTGCAAAAGTAATAAGGACTGCAAATTTCAAGGCTAAATAAACAGTTTAAAACAGATAAAAATATATAAATGAGCATGGGCAGAAACTTTGTTGAACCCAATGCTAAACTGAAATTCACCTATATCTAGAAGTAAGTATAGAAATAAATAGAGGGCCAAATATATAAATAAACCAATCTGTTGTATATATAATGAGATCATTTATATGCAAGCACACATACAAGTGGAACAATTTTTTTTTCTTTCAGCCATGTATAAATTAAATACAAGAAAAAATTGTCATTACTTTAAATGGTTTAATGCCTATATAAAAATTATTATACACATTTATACATGTCAAGTAAGAAATGAATATGTCAAGTTCTAAAGCAATATTAATTAAAACATGTATTTAAAAATATTAATCCAGATTTTCTTTTTAATCTAATTTATGATTTTTTTTCTTTTTTTTTATAAAGTCCTAAAGAGAATTTATATGCTTAAAACAATGATGAAATTAAAAGGAGGGGAGGGGGGAATCTAACTGAGCTTTTAAATAACTCTGTTAACTTTAAAAGACAAAAAATAATTCTAGAAAAGCATTGCATTTTATTAAATTTAATTCTCAACTGTCAAAAAATTAGAGAGTTTAGCTAAACATACTCAAATGACTATAATATAGCACATCTATGAAACAATAAAATTAATAAAACAAATATAAAATTATATATAAAACTGAAATATACAATATTACCCCTTAATAAGGATAGAAGTATCAAACTACAAATTGCTAAAACAAAAATTACATACACTCTTATGCCTCACTTACTGGTTTACTATTACATCCACAGACAGTTCATGTAAAGATTTTACCTTCAGTCCATAGTGATTTGGGAATAGGGCTATTACTTTCTGTTCAGTTTATATATATAGTGTTTATGTATTCTTGGAATGTTAATACAATTTAAGGAGTCTTTTTTTTTGTTTCATGGTTGATGAGAAGGGCTTTGCTATGATAGGCTTTAGGATGTCAACAGTTGGATGATTTAAGAAGTCAATTGGCAGGAAAATTTAACATGTTTATTATAGATTCATGTTGGAGAGTGGAGTTTAACATTTAGCTGCTTTAGTAGCACATTATTGAGATGGGCACCTATAACATGCCAGGATCCAAATACAAAAGATCAGCAGACACTGTAGAATACCTTAAATAGAATTAATTAAAGTAATTGTAAATAAAATCTAATGAAGTAATCAGTCTCATTAAGCAGAATCTAATGAAGTTGGAAGACTAATTAAATAAATTTTAGGTGGTCTTTTATATAGACCTACCACTCATTGTTCAACCCATTTAGGAATTTAAAGAATCTCCCTAATCGGCAAACCAGTGATTAAAATATTTTACTTAGATAAGCCAGCATTTTAATTAATTAAGAAATTCCAAATTAATTAGATTAATTAAAAATTTCCTGACCACAATACTTTATAAAAATAAAATTATATTTTTGTTAAACTCTTCATTAGAATGAATTAATTAGAGTCGATAAAGAGAAATTTTAGAATTAAGTATTATTTCTGGCATATATAAAACTATTTTATAGAAAAGATAATAAAATTGGTTACAAAGTTCATTTTTTTTTAAAAAAAATTGTTGCATTGAAAAGGACAGCTGCTTTTAAGATATTTTTACTATTAGTGTGTATGATTATATACATAATACTGTACTCACCAAAAACACAACTTAAACAATTAAAAAAATCCAAAACTTTAATTAAAATTAAGTTTGCTTAGCCTGAAATTAAAATTGAGATAGGCGAAGCATCTCAATACATATAACATTAGGTGCCCATACAGCATTTGCACAGCCATATACTTTTCACAAAAAATTAAAAAGTAAATATATATATATATTTTAAAAACATTAAAATAATCATTCAAAGATGAAGTAAAAAACAAAGATTTTATTTTAATTTATTCAGCAAATAAACCTGAAAATAATATGTATAGTGATCAAACACATATTAAAAATAAACTATTTTCAATAAATATGATCATTGTAAATATTTTTGCAAAAAATTAAATTATATATATATTACCAACAAGTGCAAACATAATTACATAATAAATAAATTACTGTACAAACCAATCTTTGGGTCGAATATAAATAATAACAAGCATAACAATATTTTCCACAAGAAAGTTACTGATAGCAATAAATCCATGGTAAATTAAAATCCAAAAAGATGTCTGTCTCTGAAAAAGAAAAAAAATGTGAATATTATAAAAGCAACACAGATTAAAAAATATATCTGGATAAAAAGCTACATGAAGTTAAATCATAAAGCACACATACTTTTGAACAAGGTGGGAATAATGTATTTAGTCAACAAACTAATACATGTAATGATTAAAAAACATATTTTCAATAAATGTGACCAATGAAAATATTCTATAAAAAATGAATTATGATGAGTATCAATTTAATTCTATATTATGTTAAATTACAAAATTAATCTATATATTAATATAAATAGGGATTTAACAAACACAACCATATTATAGGTAAACTATGTATTCTATAAGAAATCAGCAGTGATAAATTCATGACAGACTGAAATCCAAAAAGAAATCAAATTTAAAAATGTGTATGCCATAAAATTTGTTACAGAATGTTTGTGTTTATCACCTTAACAGTTATTTTTTTAATAATTCTGTGTTGATTTGATCATTAATATATTATATTTTGCTTTATTATTTTTGTGTTTTTTTTTTTAAAAAATATCAATTACCTTATGTTTGACACATTGGTATTTGTATGAAGGCTCCATCAATAGTTAAAGTATACACCCTACTAGCATCAAAATAATACAAAATAACATGTGGTATCAATATCAACTGAAATATTCAGATGGAAAAGTGAGATATATAATTAAATCTATAAAAAATAAAATACAATAATGATATAATGACGTGAGAGCTATAAAACCTTCAACCTTCAGAAAAAAGCACTTTAAACATGCTTATGTAACAGTCAATCAGATGTAATAATGACTGCACATGAGACTCTTAATTCTAAAACACAAGTCAGAACTATAAGAAAAAGATGGAACCCACCTTCTTCTATGCCTAAATTTATATATAAATAAGTTAGACTCAGGAATTTGTGCTTGCATCTAGCTTTAGCTTTCATGTTATTACCATATTAACTGCTTGGTTTAATAAATTTGATATATTTAATAATGATATAAGAATTATGAAAAACAAGATTATCATTATTAATATTATTGATCATTTTCAATCCATTGCAAAATAAAGTCTAATCTAGTTTCACCAATCTATAGCCTCTCTTCTCCATATCACAACACAATTTTTTGGTTCATCCATATACCTCACATATGGTCTCTTTTAGAAATATTTCCAGTCCAGTTTCATTTCAGTCTCTTAATGTTAGTGATATCTATTTGTTCTTTTAATTCAGGTATTTCGTTTTTGCTCTCTTCTTATTACTCCTAACATATGTTTCCCTCTACTTTACTGAGAGTTTAAAGTCTCTGTATTGTTATTCCATTATGTGTTCTTCCATTAATAAAAATTGATAAACCACATATATTTATAACTTTTTTATAACACAAATATATTTCCTTTTAATATTAAATTATTTCTACAAAAAGAACTATATCAAGTTTAATCTTATGATTAAATTCATTCATTATGTTTTCATATGTAACAATTACCTGACCAAAGTATTTGTAGTTATTGTTTCTTCTAATTTGTGATCATTGATCTTTATTTTCTGCTTATGAGAAAATGGACTGAATATTACTTTAATACTTTTAGTTCTTATTTTTAGACCTACCTTATTTTCATCTGATAACTTTTACATTGACAGAAACTCTAAAGCATTATTTGAATAAACAATCACATTGTCTGTAAAAATTAGATAACTTAAATAAATACCATTAGTTTTCATGTTAATCCACAAAAAATTTCTTGCAAAATTGCAATAAAAAGTTTTGGAAATATGGAATCACACTGTCATACACTGTTTTTAATATTATAACAATATGCTTTATTTTTGTTAAGTATTCTTTAAAATGTGACAGCATACTAAATCTATATCTCAATAATCCAAAACTTTAATCACTGATGAAATGTTTACAGAATCAAAAGTTTTTTTTATAATTTATAAATCAAAAACTCAATGGCAAAATATATTCATTGATCTTTCCTATAACCTCTCATTACTTGAATGGGATCCACTGTGCTAAAACCTCTTTAAATCCAGATTGTAGGATTGGCAAGAATCCAAAGTTGACCAGGTTTACGGTGGTGGACTGGCCTAACCCTAGTTCCTCTACCATTGCTCATAGACTTACAACCTTACAAATGACACCGTTGAGGTCACAGCAGCATTTACTCCTTCACGTGCCGGCAGTAGCTCATCAGTAGCACATACAACGGTAATAATGGGTATTCTGTATAGCATATCTATATAAAATTTCAATAATCATTATAAACTTAATTACTAAATATAAAATAAACTAGAGTGGGTGAGCAAGATCAAGACAAGAAAACAAAGTACATTTAAAATCAATTTAATAATATTCAATGTAAACAATAATTTAAAATAACAATAGTGTAAGTAACTTCTTTGATTTCACATGCAGGTGAATAAGGGATTTTACAATTGAAAGGGGTTCAATAGCGAATTTTGGGTATACATACATAAAATTAATTTACTTATAAGTGGTTTTAAGCTTCTAACAAATCTAATAAAATTTAGAGGTTTTGCATTTCCGTTCTATATATGTACAGCCTCATATCACACGCAGGTGATAGTATGATAGTTACAATCAATTATTTATTTGGCTATACATATATCTCTATCACTCGCAGGTGATAAAATGATATTACAGTAAATTTGTACATGAGCTTAATATGAGTAATTCAGAACGATTTGACTTTGCTCATGGTTATCTATGCCAGATTTATGCTATAAAGGATCTAGATTTGCCATATTAGCTGAAGTGATAATTAATTTCAACAGAACATAATTTAACATAACTTAACTAGCACGAATACTTTATTATATTCTCTACACAGTAAAATACTATTTAGATTGGATTCCCTTTCAAATCAATGCTGAATTAACTATTAAAATGGCGGGTTGAACTGACTAGTGGAAGTTATACTTCAGATACAAGTGCGTAAAGAAGAACATATAACTTTTAGTCTTATTGCGTCTCATATGTGCCTTATTCACGGATTTTTACCGGTGTAACGGTTCCCTGGGATCGATTCTCATTGCTGTGGTGTAAGAGGCCATTTAGTTCGGCTGATCAAGCAATTTATATATGAGTGGGAGTCTTACGCTCTTGGGAGAGTCTCATGCTCCATTTAGACGAATGCAGGATGGGTTGGCGTGTACCAGTCACCACCTGAAGAATAATTGCCCGAACTAAGGTAAGGATGCAGCACGACGACCTGCAATCATTAAAGAAATACAGCAATAAGAAAATACGCTGTAGCGTAGCGTTTCGTAAGGACACATATGCACCACTGACTAGATAATCATATTTAAAATTTAAGACGCAAAATACAAGTTTCTTTCATGAAACTACCCACATCAGTTCATATTACAGTACTGTTAATAGTACTAAATAAGGGAATTTATGAATCCAATCTACAGAGTTAGCTATATAGGCTATGATTTACTTAGTTTAAGGAGCATTACAGCATATGGGGAATTAAAATATAAACTTAATAGACTTATGCTGTATTTATATCACTTTAACTAAATATTTATTTAAATATCAACTTAAAAAGCAAATCTATATTAAGGTAATGATGCGTTGTAATGAATTTCAATTATAGACATTTTATCCTTTCCAAAACAGGGCTTTTTATTTCATATGTAATTATACATTTTATATATATATATATCCGCACTTACATATATATGCGAGCGAATCTTTATTTAATACTCGCGAATAGTTTAATTTAAGAATAAAGCTCGGTTTTGAAGTTTTATAGCATAAACAAGATAACGTAACTAAATAATAATATTGGCATAGATCAACTTAAGAAATGTATATTTAAATCATAATAACATTTTAAATAAGTGAAATTTGATAATTGTTTATTTTAAAAGGAAAGATGCGCGAGGTTCGCTAAAATATATTTGATTTAGCGGTACTTGGGTATTTTTCCTGCAACCAAGGAAAGATGGGAGGACTTTTCACATTCGTATCAATACACTGCTAACTTTTTAAAGTTATTTTGGCAACATCAAACTATTATAAAAACATTAGAAAATTAGCAATGCTTTGATACGAATGTGAAAAGTCATCCTATTTTTCCTTGGTTGCAGAAATAATACTCAATACAGTTTTACAAAGACAAAAAAAACCTAAAAAAATATTACATGAGATAAACACGTATTTATGAATTCTACAAAGGACGCAAGTTAACGTTTGACACTTACTTAATTTGATCAATTTCAACCAAAAAAAATGTGGTCCGTGTTGCAGGAGAAAAAAAAGCCAACATAAATACTGTATTTATTTTTATAAAAGTAAATATATTCTATGAAATATATACTTACGCAGACGATTCTTGCATACAAAATGGTGATGGTCAGTAGCAATCCCCCCCCCCCAAACGTCCTTCCTTCTTCTCCGAAAAAGTTGTCGAACAAGTGATTGACCAGTACATGCTGTAAATGGAATACTGCCAGGCAATCTAATTTTTTGAATAAACAAATAAGTCATTCTATCTTTTTTTGGTTGCAGAAATAATACTCAATACAGTTTTACAAAAACAAAAAAATATTATGAGAGATATACACGTACTTTTACAAATTGTACACGGACACAAACTAACTTTTGATGCTTACTTAATTCGATCAATTAAAAAAAAAAAAAATACGTGGTCCGTAAAAAAAAAGCCAACATAAATATATTTTTATAAAAGTAAAAAAGAAAAAATATTCTATGAAATATACATTTATGCAGACGATTTTTACATACAAAATAGCGAGTGTCAGTAATACCCCCCCCCTCCCACCGTCCTTCCTATTTCTCCGAATGATTTGTGGAACAAGTGACTGCCCAGTACATGCTCTAAATGGAATTCTGCCAGGCAATCTAATTTTTGGAATAAACAAATAACAAAGTCAACGTCTTCATTCAATAACAAATAAATAATAAACTTTTAATTCAAAGATTCAAAAACGTGGAAGTCAGTCAATAACCAAGTTGAATTTGGAAAAAAAACACAGAAGTAAATAATGCATTTGAAATTAAAAATGTTAAACCAAATTCACAAAAATAACAAATGGTAAGTTTAATATGTACAAACAACAAAATTTTGAATCAGAAAAAAAATACCAAAATGTCCAAAAAAGCACCTATATAATAGTTTCGGTTGACACGTTTTAAAGCACGTTTTGTGCCCGTTCAAAAACACGTTTTTTAACGAGGAAAAAAAACTCAAATCGCAAGGGTTTATTTAATGTTCGCAACAATATCGCGTATGTAAAAAGTCGTCCTATCTTTCCTAGGTTGCAGGAATAATACCAAAGTACCGATTTAGCTTTATAATGCTATCTCAGAAATTTAATGACGGCAAACATTATCATTAATTTAAAACATATAAATTATCGTAGAAATCTTAATATTACTTTAAACAGTTTATTGTATATTATACGTAACAAGAATAGATAAAAGATTTAATTTCTACGTTAAAGGAATTGAAATAGATAGCGTAACTAAATCAAACATTATTTAGGAGTAAACCAAAACATAAAATCATACATTTATAATAATAAAGATGTGTGTGAATGCGCGTATTTTAGATAAATCATAATTCATTTATAGATGAGTTCAAATCAACTCAAACACATTAAATCATTTAATATTTAAAATCATCAGACAATTTAGTTAACTTATTATGAATCAGTTTTATCAGTTTTTAAAATATCAGGTATATTTATATCAAGCTTTAGATTTGTATCAGTTTTTAAAATCAGGCAAGGCTTTAGGATTTAAATACAGTAATTAATAATCATAATTTTAGGTGAGTTTTTAGATTAAATTTATAAAACAAAATATACATAATTTTCATTTACAATATTTAGATGGCCATTAATTTGATGTTAAGCTAGCATTTACTTGGACTTGGTTGAAGGTTTTAGATTAGAAGAGTATTTATTGTTGTTAATCTTGATGTTTCTCCGTACTGCAGGTTCTCTGAATAGCGTGCGACATTCTTTTATTCTCTCGGTAGTCTACTCCTGTTCTGGCGGCTTAGCTGACTGTTCGCCGGGCGAAGGCTAGATTCAAAGCCTGTTATCCCGACATTTTATTAATTCACTCTTAGAAAATATTTTAATGAATAATCTCCGAATAATCCTTCAAAGATGGCTGCTACTTCTTTTATACCTGCATACCCCCCTTCTCTTTCATGATTTTATTTTCTTAGAATTGTTTTTCTGGCTCGTACGATCGTAACCAATTACAGCGGGAGCCTGCTGTTTTAAATTTTAAATAGGTAAAAAAAAATGCTATTCACAGACCGTAATTTATTCCGTTTTCCAATTTTTATTCTAAATATAATTTTTAATTAATCTAATATCGGTAAAGATTAATTATATTGGCGACCGTATGTCCAGTAAACAAATCTAAGATTTAGAAAAACATTTTATTATATATGTAACTTGACCGTTCTAATTTACCGATATATGCAGAATTATACAATTTTGAAAATATATAATTTAATAAATATATAAAATTATTGAAAACGAAATGTTTTATAATCTATTAACATTTATATTCTTGCATATATGTAGTCTAAAGTTACACATACAATTAGTTTTTCACCTTGCCATTATTAATAGTCTATATATGTGCGCATTTTGCTTAAGGAATATATAAATAAAAAATTCAGTAAATATCTAAAGATATACGCACACATATATGATTGACTTAATTAGATTCAAATTTAGATGGGGTTTATTTAGCTTATTATTAATAAATATACGAGTATCGGTGGTATTTATAGGTGTATGAATACTGCTATATAGCATATAGCAGGTGAAAGTTAGGTTGAAAAGCTGACTGTTTCAGTATTATATTGATAAAATTTTTGTATTGAATTCTAGAAGACCGATAAATAAGTAATACATATTATCTTTTTTATTACCTTTCTGAAATATCAATATCACTATGCATTTTTTTAATAATCTGGTTTATCATTTATATATTTGAAATATAGCTTTGCTAACAATTTGTTTATTTCTTCACCTGCTTTTTTAGGATATCAATATAATAATTCCATAATTTCCAGGATATTTCTTTTTCATTGATTTAATTGCAAATCTCAATTCTTCATTTAAAATGCTTGACAATTTAAAAGATGTAATAATTTGTTTTTTATTCCTATACAATTTTTTACTTTCACACATTTTTTGGTATTATTTCTCTTTTCAGTAATAGTTTTATCTTTTCTTATTATTTCTGAAATGACTTTTGCTTTCAAACATCAAGATGTTATTTTACAGTTTTGAAGGTTTTATTCTTTTCTATAACTTTCCTTGCCAAATCACAATTACATATTCTATCATTATTAAATTTTTTATACCATTCTACAAAATCTTAAGTATTTGATTCTTTTTAGCTGATTACTTTTAAGAATATTATACTTCTCTATATCTTCATATAATGTAGTGTTTCAAAAAATTTGTGAATAAATTGCTATTTTTTTCTCTCTAGCTATATTTAGCAATTCTTAATAGAGTATCTATCATCCTTTTACTGATTTCTGTCAAGTTTGAATCATCTTTAAAGTTAGTTAATATTTTTAAAACAATTTTCAAGTCTTAATTTAAATTCATTGGAGTGTTTTGGAAGCTCAAGAATATCAATTATTACACCATGTTTTTTAATAGTTTTCTTGTTTCTCTAAATTTTTTATTAACATGTACATTGAATTACATTAATTAATGATTACTTTCAGTATTGAATCTATTGAGAATATTATAATCATAAAATGAGTGTTTCTATAAGTCAAAATACAATCAAATTCTGTTGTTTCTTCATTTGAATGCTTCCATGTCTATTTCAATTTAGCATTTTTTTCAGGAAAAAAATCATAATATGTAGAATTTTTTCTTCTGAAAACTCCACAAATCTATGTCCATTCTTATTTCTGTCAGCATAACCAAATTTGTCTATAATATTTTCATTTTTTACTTGTTATCAATTTTCACATTAATGTCTTCCATGACACTTTTAACCTATTGTTTTGCATGATTACATTCATATAAAAATTCTCTACCTCTTTATCATATAAAGAATTTGTTGGGCATAAACCTGAATTATCAGCATTTTGTATTTTCAATTAATTTAAAAAGCTAATCTTGCCATTTTATTTGATATACTATCAATTGCTACATTGTTGTTTTTGCACTTTTTATTTATAATGAATCCCAATCCACTTCTACTTCCAATATTTATGCCTTTGTAGAAAAGCACATACCACTTTTTAAATCGTTTGACTTTTTTTTTTTGCATAATCCAGTACCATTTAATATTGACAATTTTTCCAATTCATGCAATCTTACATCATTTGAAAGGGATCTGTAATCATAGGTATGTATATAAAAGTTAGTCATTGATGAGAGCCTGGATCTACAATCAGGGAATTCTTATTATCTTCTACCTTCAGTTACTATCCATTGCCTTAGCTGGAAGATTTACAAGCTCCTGAGATAATAAGTCATGGTTAAGTTTTGTTTGTCATGATTGTAAATATCTGTAAAAAAGATAATAGTAAATATACATTTATTTCAAATTTATAGATGCTATATTTTTATTAATATTTTATTCCCAATGATACTTTTCAGAATTTATTTATGTATATATGATTGTTAACTATTTTTATTAAGTTATAAATTATTATACTTTATTTTATTATTAGATAAAACATCTTAATTTTACTAAACTTCCAGTATATCTATGTCAGTCTCTATTCTTAAGTCTTTTTACTTGCTTCTAAGTAACGTTCATGCTTAATCTGAAATAAATGCAGATAATAAAGAAACTATATCAATGGCCCTCATTAAATATTTTGACCAACCACGTTCTCTCAATTAGACCAAGCCTTTACAGTTTTGCAAATGCTCTTTACTGTTAATTATATTTATTAATAAATAAACACATTTTTAAACAAATATTTGTTAACAATAATTACTTTTTAATAAACACACAAATACCCATTAATTTTTTTTAAGAAGATAGAAATTTCTACATTTTAGTTAATCTTAGATATAACTTTAATTTCTTTCAGTAATAACTATTCCACGAAAATTAAAAACGTAAAAATAATCATAAAAAATAAGCTTAATATTTAATAATATTTTTTTAAAAAAAAAACGAGAAAATAAAAAATGGTAATAATAAAATAGATGCTAAATATATATATACCTAATACAAATTATTAATATAGAGGGAAAATAATGAATGAAATTAATCATAGAATTAAATTTGAGGGAAATGATTTCATTATTTTTAACATGAACAAGTGAAAAGCAAAATACATATTTCTGACATCAAGAAAAAATCGCTGTTGAAAAAAATGCATTGGAAAAATTTTATTTATGAATTTTTTGCAAGATTCTGAAAATCTGATAGCAAGATTAAAAGACCAATAAATATTTTACTCAGATTTCTGTATGCAATCATAAGTATAATAACTATTTTAAGTATACAAATAACTTTAAAATGGGGTTATTATTGAAAGTACATTGCAGTTGCCAGGTACACTTAGAAAAGGTGTTGAAGTATTTCAGAAAGGAATGTTTGCTTTAAAAAAGTTAAAAAAATAGCATTGCAAAACTATAAAAACTTTACCTTTAACATAATTTTCTTTTAACATTTTCTTTTACTGGAGTTAATGAGTGTTTGTTAATGATATATTATAATCATAATTTTAAATTAAATTTTGATCATTTTTTTAGTCATTCTTATTTTATGTTAGATTTATTTTAACTTTAATTTGAATCAGTTTAGACTACCACTTTGTTATTACCATTGAGTATTATGGTAATCATCTTCTTATACAGAACGTAGTGAAGTATAAAGTACATATATTTTGAAAATAATTGCATATTTAAAATGTATTTAAATCTTTCCATTGAAAATGCCATTTTTTTCCTAATGCTTTGTAAACTAGATTTTTATGCTTTTTTGTATATAAATCTTCTATCAATATTTTTAGTTGATTACTTATGGATCTGAGACTTGGATACTTAATAGAAGAACAATACAGAGACTTCAGACCACTCAAAGAAATATGGAAAGATGCATGTTAGGAATACCAAGAAGAGATTGAAAATGCAGTACATGGATAAGAGAACAAATAGATGTTATTGACATCACTGAAAGAATTCAAAGGCTGAAGTAGAGTTGGGGTGGACAGGATTGCTAGAAGAGATGATAATAGATGGACAGTTGAAGTCTTAAACTGAATTCCAAAAGATTTAAAAGGCCTAGAAAGGAACCACATGAGAGATGGATGGATGATAGAAGAAAGTGTGCAGGGGTGATATAAAGAAAAGAGGCTAGAGATAGGAGATGGATTGAACTTGGAAAGACCTTTATCCTGGAGTGGATTGATAATGGTTGATGATGATGAAGATTACATAATTTTAATTTAATTAGAGCTTTGATTTATTCATTTTCTTTTAAATTGCCATTTATCGCTAAAATTAAATAAATCAAATAGTTCTATTCTTTGGAAGTTCATAAAAAGTTTGAGCAATGAGGTAGACCAGGATCTATGGACTTTGAATTTCAAATTGTGCCACTCTACCATTATACCAAATTAGACAAAACTCTAGTGCTCATTTTTGGTTATAATTTTTAATTACACTCATAATTTTACACGCATTCAAAATGTATTTTACTGGATCAATTCCTAGCATAAACACAGAGTACCAGACTCAAAGGTAGCAAATAAATTTTATTCTACATTATAGTAAAATGATATTACTTATCATTTATCTAAAAATAAATATACAATAATTGAAAAAGACTGGTAATATAAAGGTGATATCAATTTAATTAACAAGTTTACTGGAAAAAAAGACAATACAGGTCCAAGCATAATAGTTTAACTTTTCAGAAAAGCAATATGTTTTATTTCATTTTTGTCTTAAGCATTAATTTATTATGTTCACCATATAATCAATAAATATAGGGTTGATTGCATTATTTCTCTAAAGTCATATCTATGGATTATTAACATTGATTCTATGGGAATAAATTTATTTTGTTTATACTTGTTATAGTTCAAAAGCAATCAAAAGTGCATAAAAATACTGATCTTATCACCTGGACCTACTTTCAAGGCTCAAAGTAATAAATTCTTGCAGTAATTAAATATATGAATGGAAAATTAAAAGATTTCCACAAGAATAAGATTTTTCAACAAAGCTTTAATGTAAGTAAAATATCAAAAGACATTGAAATTAATTATATACTGTTAACGTTTATTCAAACTTTGTTACTCACTTTAGAATGCTAACTTTCGAGAGCTTTTGGATTATAAAGTTTATCATAAAATAGTAAAGGACTTTTTTTAACATAAAATTTTCTAAAACTTATACATAATTCTTTTCTAGAATACTTAATCAACTTACAACAGATTTAATTAATTCTTATAAGGTTAACTATTTCAAATTTAATATAAAATAACTTGTATTCTTTAAGTAGAATAGATCTGCTTTTACTGGATCATAGTTACTGTGTTTAAATAATAATTTAACATTCTGTCAAATGTTTTCATATTATGCTTGCTCCATTTTCTATTTGGTAAATTTGGTGAATTTCAAAATGGAGAAATTCTTAGGTTCTTAGACTATAAATATTATATTAAAAATAATACTACCATATGTTATCATGATCATTTTAGCAATTCATATATAATATTATAATCATAGAAAATCTTAATTATTTAAAAATGAATAGTCTTCTGTTTGTAATATATTACATAACAATAGTGTATTACAATCAAACAATAATACAGTTATAAGTGATAGTTTTCTATTGCTTGCTATTTTCTTAACATAATCTAGCATCTTAAAATATTAATAAATACAGATATAGTTAATTGTTCAGGAGATAATGAAACATTTAATCATATCTAGTGACACCTTGAGCACTAATAGTGCCATTCAGTTGAGTGAGTTAAGATTATTCAAATTTGAATAAGTTAAACATGTTTTTCATTGTTACTTTCAACAGTAGGATCCTAAGCAATAAATGATTAAGAAATTTATTAGGAAGAATCTCTCTGATATTGTTTCTATCAGAAATTATTAAACTCTGTTGTGGAATTTATATGCTTGTTCTAAAAGATCTAAATTATATCTATGGATATAACAATTTTTAATGGAAATACATATTTCTATACAAGTAGTAGCAAGTTTATTATAATTAAAATATATTATCTTCGATGTTTAATAAAAATACTATAGTTACGATTTAAATATAGAAATATACAATATTATCTTTACAACTATAATTAGGAACTTATATGAGAAATACTTAGTGAACAATCAAGTTTAAAAAACCTGAAAAACATGTAACCATATATAAAAAAGTAGTATAAATAAAAATTAACATAAAATTTATCCAGATAAAATAAATCAAGGGATGAGGAGTAATACTCATAAGAACAAATTTTTGAAGAGATAAAACTCATCTTTCATTAAATTTTGTTTTTAAAAAAAAAGACTCGTATCTTTTAAAAAAGTCATTTTTTTTATATCTTAGTATATAAAAGTTAAAAATTTGAGAAATTCTATCAAATCATCATTATCAATTATTTGAAATATAATAAAAATGATATTCATTTTCTAAGTAAATTTCAAATTTGAAAATAAAATTATTAGCAACAATTTTAGAGTAAAAAATAAATAAGATGACATTTAATTGTTTTTTTTTTAAAAAAAAACTGAAAGCAATAGGGGTTCGAACTGCAATTTTAATTTTTTTTATATTTGTAACTTGTTTTTATTATTACTTTCCAGTAAAATGTTGTATTTTGTTCTAAATTTAATTTTTATGCTTTTTTTATATTTAAAGATGGAATAGCCTAATTATCACTTCTGGTATTAAAATATTCCATGATCTTCCAAGAAAACTAACCGTTTAGAATTTTTTCTTATTTTAATAATTGACAATAAGACCTATGAGTAAAATATAATCATTTATTTTGGAATGTGGAAAGTAATATTTTCAACATCACTATTTTTAATCAGTATTAATTTACTACAGTTTTTGCCAAGTTTAACCCAATTTGTTTGATTCTTAATTATTTTCTCTCCATTTATTCATTCATCTTGCACATAATATTTTTAGGTATTTTACAATATTTTGAAATCTTGTACTTGTCCACATAATTTCTTTCTCTAATAAGTTGTGCAAAATGATTTTAATTCATCTTATTAATTATTCCAATGAGAATGACAACTGCTTATTTTGTCACTATATATTTGGTTTGTTATCACCAAAATAAATTTTACCCACATTTCCATGTATAATCTGAAATCTTAATATTACATTATTATTAAATATCCCAGTTTTACATCCATAAGTTAAGTACTAGTAAAAAAAATATTAATAACATTGTTTTACAAGCTATATTATTATTTCTACTAAAAATACTTTATTCAAGTCTAATTTTTCAATTAAAATTATACGCATGTTTCTATTTCCATATTAATAATTTGATTGAAATATTTATAGTTTCTAAATAATCATATGGATGTAAAAAATGATGCCATATTTTTGTTAAATGAATGAATCTCCTCTTTTTACATAATAATGATAATATTTTGAATGTATAGAACAATATATTTAACAATATTATGAATAGTACTAATAATAATTAAATTGTTTTATAGCTCGGGAGTTCATAAAAAGTTTGAGCATAAGGAATAAGAGGGCTGGGCCACAATTCATGAACTTTAAGCTTCAGAGTCTGCTATTCTACCACTGCACCAAACCAAATAGGGTATAATTTGTTGAATAATTATACAAAAATTCAGATGATTGTGTTTAATAGTTTATATGCATTATAAAGTAATTTATTTCAAATAAATAGATCCAGGCTCAATATGTAAAAGAAATAGTTTTTTATAATCTTAAAAATGGAAAGTCTATGGTGCCTGATGAGATCTTTAGAGAAGTTTCAAAATATAATGGTAATATATTTGCTTCAAAATATTTGAATTTATTTAGAAATTATTGATTCATCAAGTAACATCTTATATTATAGACACTTCTGTTGTTACAATTTAAACAATAAAAAGATTGAATGATATTATTTATTATGAAATGGCTTTATTTATTAACATAAAATTACTTTCAGAGATTTTAATGATTATATTGATTTCAGTTATAAAGATGTGGGACATTAGAAATTTAATGTGGTTTTAGAAAATCAAGAAGTATTTGAGATACTAAATTTGTAGTTAGATAAATGCAAGAATTATATCATCTGCATAATTGTGATTTTTATATTATTTTTACTCAGAAATGAGCTTGGTTGGACAATTTTTCTGTTTACTTGAGATTTTACAATGCTGTTTTTTAATTTCTTCAGCAGAAAACTTTTCTTTCTGAAATACTTCAACATAATGTCTAATTGTAGTTCTCTAATGTATTTTGTTTTCTGATATATCTTTTCAATTAAAGCAATTAACATTGCACTTCTTTAGATTGTCTTTAAGATAGTTCTCACATCATAAATGGGGGCTATCTCTCCCACAAAAACCCATGTTCAGTTCACTATAAAACATTCTTTTAGGAAGTCTTCCACTCTTCATTTGTTTTGCATGCCAAATCCAATGAAGGTGTGATTTTATCAATAATATTATATCCAACAAACCAAAGAACATATTGATTGGTTTCATGATCTTACCATTGTATTTTTAAATTTTTTCAGAGTATTCTTAATTGGAATTTTTCTAATGTCTTTATATTATGCTGATAGAGTATCCAAATTTTATTTCCATGCAATTAATTAGGTAAAATAACAGCTTTATATGCAGCTAATTTAGTTGCAGTAGTTATTTTCCTGTGGTGAAATACTCTATATTTCAATTTGTTAAAAACACCAGCAGCACATTGGAGTCTGTGTTTTACTTCAACATCTAAGCTCACTTTTCTCTCGATAAAACTATCAAGATACTGATTTACATTCTCAAGTAGATAGTCATCAAGGTTTAAAAGTCTCTGAGGATTTTTCTTCAAACACTAAGTGATAAAAAAAACTTTAGCTTTTTGAAAATTAATTAATAAACCAGTGTCTTTATATATTGTATTCAAAACATTAAGAACACTTTGTAAATTATCTTTTCATCTGGAAAAAATAATGTAATTATCAGCAAACTGTAAATACAGAATCCAAGAAGTTTTTTTTTTCACTTTTAATTGTTTCAAATTAAAAATTCCACCATCAAATCTGTATCACATCTTGATCCTTGTTGATTCATATAAAATAACTTCTACGTGATAGGATGAGAGGAAGTGTTATTACAACAAATGAAAAATATGTGGCATTTAAAATAAAAATTGTCATTAAACAAGGATATGTATTTGCTTTGACATTATGACAGTCGTCTTTGCAATTATTTATAAGATGCTTAATTAACTAATTTAAGTAAAACAGTAAAATAAGTTAACCAAAAAGGATTAGAGCAAGTCTGAAAGGATTGGATTGAGCAATGGATGTTTATAAATATACCTTTATATGATATGATACTGACATTTGAAATAAAAACTAATGCTAAGCAAAGATGCTTATTAATTCCAATTTTATTTTCAATAGATAATTAGAATTGTTTATAGATGGCATCATGAAACAAATGTCAGATATAATACAGAGTTGATGTTATGGTTTTTAAATTGATTCTATTTACCCTAAAATTGTTCTTCATATTATTTTCTGCAAACCAATAAATTGTGAAACTAGGAGGTGATGTTTATACACAAATAAAAAAATCACAGAGGGTAGCAATCTCTCCTGCTTACTTATTATTATTTTAGAGTTTGAAAACTTCTTTCTTCCTTTTTAAGATTGCTGTTGCTCAAATAATACAATAAGATTTTAAGAAGGCCTGAGAACTTCTAAACCTTAAAATGAATTGAGGTAGTTTTTATAGCTAATTAGCTTAGGTAACTCTACTCACTTTTATCTTCTAGTATCATGTTTATCTTCCATTTTATAACCAGGAATATTATCCAAATTCACAGATCTGATTTTTTTTTCCTTAGGAAAAAATCAGTTTTGCTAAATCAAGCAACTGATTTAAATTTATAGTTATACCGTTTGGAATAAACATTATTTGTTTTAATAAATATTACATACTTGAACATATCTGAAAATTATAACCAAACATTTTTTTTTAAAAAATTATCTGTAAATTTAATCATTGTTTCTGCAAAATATATCAATTTATTTAACATCTTATAGAGATAAATCTCTCCTACATTGAAATGATCTAATAGTTTCTTAATTAATTACTCATTAGACTATTTTTTAAATAGATTTGTTAGCAACTTGCTTTATTTCCCTTCAAACAGGAAATCACTTATATGTCAAAGTTTTGTTTCTTTTCGCTCTTAAATCACATTTTTACTTTTAAAAATGGTGAATTAAATGGACTTTAGTGATTAAGTTAATAAAGGTAAGTGTAAAAATAAATTCAATGTATTATTTTAATTGAGTAGAATAGAATGTATTTAAATATTTTCGGATGTCGTTAAAGATTTTACTAGATTTCTTTTAACTTTTATATAAATAAATCTTATTGTAAAATGAAACTATTATCTGATCAATTATGAGTTTTTTTGAAGAGGATAAAATTTTACCAAAGGAAGTTTTTATATATATTAAAATAATAAAAAATTTATTGCAGAATAACCTATTTATATTTATTTATTTAGTAATATTAAAAATACACGCACGTGTAAAACAAGTATATATTAAAAACATTTTAGTTTTTATGTTCATATTAAATTATAACAATATGTATATATATTAAATAAGGTTTTCAATTCATATGATAGCACAAAAGATGTATTCAACTATTATTTCATTAATAAAATCCTAAGACATAAGAGCATATCAGATCAATATATGTAAGGTTAGCTGCCGGAAGTAGATTAGAGTAATTGGTAGATATGGTACAAGGGTCAAGTGACAATATTTCATTATAATTGATGATGGTTAGCCATTACTTATATCATCTTCTTATAAAAAAAATATTTACAAATATTTGTAATTTACGATGTTTTAAGGCTTATATAGTTTCTACAAAGCCAAGATGGGATATGATAATCTTTTAATACACAAACTCAAGTAATAAACAAATCACTATACTATATAAAGAGTTTATGAAAAACAAAGGTTTAAAATTGGAACATATAGAATTTTAAAAATTGCACAATTAGTAAAAATGCTCAAACACCCTATAACTATTATTAATTGTTCTGGTTAGTTTCAATACATTATATTTTCAATTAAAAGTTATACATTGCACTTTCTATATTATTCTAAAAGCAATAGAGGCACTGAAAGGGTAAAAAATTTTAAAGTAATTACATAGCTGCATTTTGAAATTGATAATATACTCGCAGGGATTATTTTCTTTCAATTTGTTGTCATCACAACATTACACATTTATTGTGGGTGTGAAAAGGCCTCTATCTCCCCTACATTGTAGCTTTAATACTCAAGTACCCTTTCCCCCTTATTTTTTCTTTATTCTTGTTAAAGAGATTTAATTATTAAAAGATTAAAAATCAAAGTTTATTTAACTAATTTGATATATTTTGAAAAGCATGTAATTATTTTTAAGTTTAAACTCAATGTTTTTTAATCAAATGTAGTGTTTAAAAGAATGTGTAATTGTTAAAAAATATATATATTCCTAAGCTATTTTTGTTACTTTGATTTTAGTAATTAATATTTTTAAAAAATCAGGTGTTTACCAATTAATAATGGGTAAACAAAATAGTGCAACCTTTAGATTTGATGATTATCAGTTTGAGAATATGATTCTATTTAAATACATTAGATTGCTCTTTAGAAAAAAGGTGAATTTGGTTGGTGAAGGACAATACTGACTATTGCTTTTAAAAGATTATTATAATGATATTCAATTACAGTAAAGTTGCTATTTTAACAAATTTATTGTTTGAAAGTGAAACATAGACAGATTTTCATAATTTTCTGCTTGTTAGATGATATATTATCAAGTCTGTGGTTACAAAAGTATATTTTCACTGAAACGATGAAAAATAATGGTAAGATTAAATGTGATTTCATAGAAAAGACAGATTATTTATGAAATTTACTCCAAAATTATTCAAAAGAAAAAATAGGACTAAGAGTATTATGGAAACCTACAACTAGACAAGGGCTGAAATTTTTTTAGCAAGAAAAATTTGCAGCTTATAAAAGGTCAAAAAACAGTACTATATTACATAAAACATTAACAAATCAGCACATGATATAATCAGAAATAACTATTTTAAAAACAGTTTTTTTCTTTTCTTTGTCTGTTTTACCTTTTTTTTGAGCTCAGATGACCATGTTTATTTAGAAATAAATGCTAGCAGATTTGTAAATTTAAATTAATAAAAGTTTAATAAATGCTACAGTAAAGTCAATCCTTTTATTTATTTACAAAAGTACAAAAATCTTAGGTTCCCAATCAATAAAACATTATTTTAAAATGCTGAAATATACGATGATAGAAACTATATTTAAAACACTTAATAATATCCAAAAGATGGAAAAAATGAATAGAAAGGAAATATAAAGATTGTTTTAATGTATAGTAGAATAAAACTGTTTAAATGGGAAAGAATTACAGACGTAAACTGACAATTGAAGTTAACATAGAAAATTATTTTTAAAAATGGCTATGTTGAAGAAATGAGAAGAAGAAAAAAGAATTGTATGATAGAAGTAACAAGCTTTTATCATTGTAATTTAAAAAAAAAAAGTCAAGTAGATAAGAAGGCAATGGATAGTAAAAACTTCAGAAAAAGTAAATAATGATGAAGTATAGTGAATTGAAAAAATTTCAGTTGAAGAATTAAAACTATGAGAAAAATGCTTAGAGAAAATATTGGTCCTTACAATATTGTTTATAATATATTGCATATGTGTAAAAAATGATTTAGATTTCTTCTCAATAGATGTAATTATAATAATAAAGCAATCTGATATAGTGAAATTTAATATTTTGTTCATTTTATATATAAATAAGTTTAATCTTATCCACAAATAAGATGTTTTTGCGATTTTTGAATAGCCCTTTGAAAAAATGCAATCAGGGTGATGAGAAATATTTCTAGAAAATATATAAACAGTCAAAAGAAAATTAAATAATAGTTTTATTTGATTATGAATATATATTTTTGTACAATTAATTGTTACTTTGTTGGCTATTATGAAAAATAAAAATATATAATGAAAGAAGAGACTCAGTCTATAATATACTCTTTTTTAGAAATTATTTGTATTATTAATCTGCCAGAAGATGTATATGTAGTGAAAGATATAATACAAGAATGTTCTCTATATAATATTCTGGTCATGCATACATAAGATGTTAAATAAGAATAGTTTTGATAATATTAAAGTTAGAAGTGCTTTCGACTGATATATTTATATTTGCAAATAAGAGTTTAATCAATCAGCTATTTCGTTCTGGAACTAATATAGTTTTATGCTTTAAAGACTCCTTGCAAATCAATTTGGAGCTGCTGTTTTCAATTTAATATAACCCTAAATATTTTTATTCATATACATCTGATTAACAAAAATTAAATTTTGTCTATCTCTCAAGTAAAAAGAGCAAATACTTTTATTAGACTATTGCATCACAATTTGTAATTTTGACTTTCACAGATTATTTAAGATTTCAATAATCTTTTTAATCTGGCTAATTGCTTCTTTCCTTCTATAGCCCCTATATTTTATATGCTTACAATAATTGTTATATCATCAGATAAAAATATACACATATTAGCATTATATAAAGTCACTGAACAAACATGGGTTCACTATTCTTTTCAGTAACTTCAGATTTAGAGTATTGACATCAATAGGTTTCACTTTTTAGAAAAAGTTGTTTTTGTTATTTCAGTTTTTCTGTATATGTTTGTGATCAATTGATGAAGATATTTGTAGTGATATATCTATTTAAACAACTCACTTGCCATTTTAATGAAAAAATTTATCATGATAATATGATCTCATCACTGTTTTAGTCTCCTCTACATTTATATAATATCAATTTTAATAGTACATTTACTTATTTTCTTCATCAATATCATCAATGTTAGGATTAAAAGCAATTATAACCTATTTGTTCATATACTTAATTGAATAGATAGTTTGATCACCCACACTCTAACTCAGTCTTGTTTTTCCTGACTGTTTTATCCATTACAGGCTGAATGAAAATATCAAGAAAGAAGAAATAGATAATTTTGTTTCATTTCATTTTCAACACATCATGCTTAAGACAAACTTTTAGTGTTATTTTAGCACTTTACTTTGGAAAACTAATTTGTTTCAAAATTGGAACCAGCTTACACCAAAAACATAATCAAAGGCTTTTTTTATAATACACACAGTAAACATAAGGAATATATTTCCAATGTATCAATAATATTTCTACTTAACAGTATTCTAATTGCTACACATGATAAGTTAATCTGTTTTTAATCACCTGAAACAAAGAAAATGTATTACTCCATAGTCTTTATAATCTGTCATATTATGTTTTATAGCCAATGTGACTTTATGAGATATACAGTATTCTTAAAATGCCACATGACCATTTTTTCAAAGATTCATTGTGCAACTGCTCTCAGATCAAAGGCTCCACATTGATAAAAGTTATAAGCTAGAAACTAGTATGGCAATATTGGATGAGAAGGTACTGGATTGGGGTTAAAATAAATAACCTTCCAGCATCTATGATTACTAGAGTTTCTCCAGGTGACACTATTGTGTGGAAACATTTGCTACTGTTTATATAATATTATTTAGGCAATTCTCGGTGTTCACATATATAAACAATTAAATTATAAAGCTGATTTTGGATTGAAACACCACTCAGTATTAATAATTTCATATCATCTCATTTACACTAGATACTCTACTATTAGCCAGATTAGTAATGTTTTATCAAATTCTTCCTGCTTCATAATAAAAGTCAATATTATGACATTAGTCTTTATGATATTCCTAATCATAGGGGGACTGACTTTCAGTACAGTTTTTTCTTGTAACTCTTTTATCTTAAACTTAACATATCTTGATCATATATTAATGACTCATCATTTTTTAAAATATCTAAATATATATTTTTTTTCACTTTATGAACTTTTTTTTTACTCTCATTTGATTAATGTTCTAATAAGACAAATTATTTTATTATTTTGGTGTTATATTTCTATACACTTATCTTTCCATCCCATATTTTAGCTGTTTTACAGTCAGTATCTATATTATTTTTGGATATTTTGTATGTGATCCTAGCTATTTCAAGGCTTACATTTTCCACTTTTCTACATTTAGTCATTTTCTTCAGATTTCTTGTAATTTTTGGTTTTATAGCACTATTCATTGTTTTACCTAAAGAATTCTCAGTGGCTTCCCATTCAAAATCTTCCATTCAGAGTTAATCTTTTTTGTGGATTCAACAAACTCCTATAAATAATCTTTCAGAGCATTTTCAATCTCTACTAAAATAATTAGAGAATTTTTCATGTGAGCATCATTTTTTAAAACTGCAATCTTGTTTTATTATAATCAAATTGCAATTAGACTTAATGTCTGCTGTAAAAAAAGTGATTAATTTTAATATATGGTTTCAAAGTGTATATACATTTTAGAAGTAGTTAATGTGTTATTGATAAATTCTTTTGCTCGCAAACTTAACAAGTTTTAGATCACAAATATTTCTATTACCCAAGTTATAACTTACAATAACATCTTTGTTTTTCTCTCTCTTGAGCTGCTTATACAATAACAAATCACTCATTATAATTATATTTTTTGTTTGTTTTTTCTTAAAACTATTTATAAGTTTATCACAAATTATATTATTATTCTATGATGACTGTGCTATGGTGTAGACATATAAACCTAAAATCACTACTTTCTAATGATAAATAAAATTCATCAACAATAAACAAATGCAAAATCTGAATAAAATAACATAGGCAAAAGGTAATTTGTTATCTATTTATTGCTGAATTTTATTTATTATTAGGAAGTACTGATTTTACTATATATCAATTTTCAGCTAGCACTATGCAATTGGATTTATTATATATAAATTCTGTATTGGTATCAAAATTACTTTATATTGCTACAAACCAGGGCCAAATGCAATTCATTACTTACTCATTGCACTTCAAGAAGAGTTTATACAAAGGACCCATCTGATTGAAGGATTCACTTTCTTTTCAATTATTAAGTGATGAATAAATTATTCAGTATCCATTGTTTTAAAATGAACCCACAGTACTTCATATATTTATATATTGGACTACTTCTATCACCTAATATAAGTATTGGTTGTTTTTTTATTTAAATATTCCAAATACATTCAACTGTTAGCAATTGCACATAGGTTAGTATATACACAACATTTCGAGAGGTATTATTCTCCCCTTTTCTTCAGGTGTTGCTGGATTGACCAGTGACAGTACTAGCATGAGAATTGAACCTAGACCCTTACAATCTTGAATACTGAATTTTAAAGTAATGCTCTAACTAACTGTGACATCTTGTCAAAGGCAACAGTCAGTAGAAATTTCATATACATATCTATGATATTTCTCCTGATTTCTCTACTTTTTTTAAAAGCAAAATTGATTGGTGGTTTCCATTCATTATATGTAGTCACATTATGTATAGTTAACACTAGGTTGATATATGGAGTTGTCTGCCAATTGTCACATGAGCAGCTTCTTTAATTTTTTGTCTTTATATCTTATTTCCTCTATCTAATATTTTTGTATTTTCCCAATTGAACATATGTTCATTGGTACATACATGGTCTGCTACCTTAGTCACATCTGTTTTCTCTCTTCTAATAATCATTTTATGTTCTTGAAATTGCTTTGCAAAGGAGAAACTGGTCTCACCAATATACATACTTTACATTCACATGGTATTTTATAGACACAGTTTTTGCTTTTCAGCATTTTAAGTTTAGGCTTTGTAGATATTAGAATTCCTCATAGTGTGGTATAGATCTGGAAATCTGTTCTGATAATAGTCTGCAATCACTATAACATCAGAACAGCATTCCAAAGCCATACTCCACTATGAGGAATTCTAACATCTATAAAGTCTAAACTTGAAATGCTGAAAAACAAAAACTGTGTCTATGAAATACAATGTGGATTATGGAAGAACATTTATTGACAAGATCAGTTACCCATTGAACAGTAATTGCAAAAATATAAACTGATGATTAAGAGAAAACATGGGTCTAAGGTAGCAGAGCATATATGTACTAATGAATATATTTTGTTCAATTAGAAAAATACAAAAATATTGGCTAGAGATGAAAAGGTAAAGACTTTGCATTTACTGAAAAATATTTTCATTATTCTTAAAACTATTTGAACAATGGGCAATAACTAGGTGTTTGTGTACATATACATATTGTAACAGAAGAAAAATGAGAGAAATGAGAAGAAAGGCTTTGTTAAACTCCATGAATTAAGGCACCAAATTCATATTGGAAGAAAAATGAACAAGAGAAATAAAGAGACATTTATATGTGCTACAAGTTTAAAAATGAGAACATGAGAATTCCTTAAGAATGAATATCAATATAAATTATAAATAAATATATATATATGTTTATGTTTGCAATGAGATTCTAAATTATGATTAGTATATTACATATCTATTAATTTAAATAAGGTCATTAACTTGAAGTTATTAAATAACAATTTTATTTACAAAATAATAATAAAACAATTAATTAGTATACTTTAATAAATTAAATGTATGTGTTATAATATATTACACCTGCTTTAACTATAACATGGTATGAAGACTTTATACATTTAAAAAAAAAAACAAAGAAAATATTTATTTGGTGCTTCCAATAGACAATAAAGGATTCCACCTTTATTGTTAAAAGGAGGTTGCCTTGACAACAGTTTGAGATTGTTGATTGTTATTGATATTGTGTTTGTCTAAGTGTTAACTAGTTTAAAAAATATATACATAACATATATAAAAATGTATTAATTTGTTCCAGTTATTAATCCACAAACAAAAACAAATTATTAAATAAAATGTATTAGGATTATTTAAATATAAATTTAGAGTTATTAAGATTTTCTTTTGGTTAGTTATATGTTTATATGTTCATTCTCACATATATAAAACATACAACCTGCAAGAACAGTGATCAATATTTATCACAAAGAGTTCTCTAGTCTTCAAATCATTTTTATTAAGTTTGAATGGAGAAAGTCCCAATGAAAAAGTGACAATATTTTAAAGTATAACATTTTCAAAAGTTTGTAGCTTTTCAAAAGTATCAGTAGTTTACTTAGCAAACTAATTAGTAATAATTCCTGGCAAGATTTTATACTGTAGTTGACATTAACTAATAAGTATTATGCTTTTTAAAATGATAATTATTTCTTTTGAAGTTATAATTTTCTTGGTTGGCATACAAAGTCACATAAGTGCTTAATATAGTAATCCATATAATTAAACTTTTTCAGTATTCTTTTAAAACATAATTATTCCATTTAGTAAGTATTATTATTTTATACTTGGTAAATTATTGATCTGTTGATCCACATATAGATATATATTTATTTTCTCACACAATTAAAACTTTATCAGCATTTTAATTTTTTTTTCTAGAATATTCCAATAACAATTTCCATTTAGTTGTTATTTTAAGTATCTCTCAAAAAATTACATTTGTCAATTTTGAAGTAAATGTCAAATTTCCTGTTTAGGTATTCATATTGCTATTCATATAATACATTTTAAATATATACATATCACTTTTAAAAGAATATTTACTACAAAAAAGCAGCATTAACTGAAGTGACAAGTAAGAGAGAGTCCCCAGTTAAATAATGGGCTTATACAATCTTTACTAATTGACATAGAAATGAGATCATTGATTTAGATATGATTGTTAATATGTAACTTGAATTCATCTCTTTTATTTAAAAAAAGAATTATCATTCTCTTTAATAGAGCTTCATGTATAAACTAGCATGCCAAACAATATATTTTTTTTTGATTTCAACAGAAAAATATTTTAAAACAAAATAATAAAAGCTTTTTAAAATAACATAATTATAATGAATTTTAATTTATTCTTTAAAAAAATAAAATATATTTGTTTGTTTTAATAAAAGATTATTATAAATAATATATTTTTAACAACAAATATTACTTTTAAAATATTCACAATTTAAAATCTATATGATAATCTTGAATTTACAAAATAATTCAAACATGCAAACATATATTATTTATACACACATGAAAATGTAATTGGTTATTTACTTATCTAAACTGATTGTTTTTTTTTTTAAATATGTGAACAGACAAAATATTATTGTCCCCTCCCCCCCCAATATATATCTTTAAACTTATAAATAAGTTTATAAGAGATATTGATTTAAATTTCCTTGTCATTTTACTTTTAAAATAAAAATAACAAATTATGACTTTGTATTATTTAAAAAAATAAAAATAAAAATTGCGAATTATTTGGTATTTGGGTGCCTATAATAACTTCCAAAATTACGATAAACATCACTTGACAATTTATTAACATATAAAATCATGACAATATTTTTTTTTAATATGATAGTGCTTATCTTAAGTCTTAATGGTAAAATATATATACTAAATCAAATACTTTTATGAATAGCAGATGAAATCATATGGTTCTGATTTGTCTGCTCATACACTGCTTATTAGTAGTATTAACATTATACCAGCATTTGTCATCATCTAGGTAATAGATGTTATAATCTTGAATAATTTCTGTTAGTTATATCCCAACAAAATGCCAACAAAACATTGATATTCAAAACAAGCATCCACATACACAGAGAAATCTAAAATATATGTTTATATACATATAATTATAATATGCATTTAATTTAACATAATATTTAATTTGTTTTTTTTTTTTACTTTATTTTAGATCTCCTGTAACATCAATGATATATTTCATTGATAGTTCAGTATTTATTTTTATGTATGGATTTGTTACAACAGGTAAAACATTCTTTTAATTTATAAAATATTTCAGTATAAGTTTTATAATTTACATCAGACAATACTGGATTAAGAGATAAACTGACAAGGTATCCATTGGTGCCTTAGAACCTGCACTTCCTCTAAAAACAATTACCTGGAAGTATTGTTATATTTTCTTACTTTCTGAGAAGCTGCAAATATGGCAAAACATGAAATAATTAATTATTTTCTACTGATAGAAATGTCTACTTAACAAATACAAACCAATTCTATATTTAATAATGCTGTCTACATACTTTTTATTCTAATAAAAGTGATACAAATGATCGTGCCCAATAGGATAATGGTGACTATGGTTATTAAAAAACCAAATGCATCAAACTCTATGGGTACTAAATTGAATTCAGATTATATGAGTACATAAGCAAATGAGCTTGGATTGAAAATATTATTGTTTTTTAATTTTAAATTCATAGCTTTATAGTTAACTAAAAAGGCAAAAGGTGGCTGCTAGGGAGTTGCATTAGATCCTAAGATCTAGATGAAGTGCTCTCAGATTCGAAACTCCTCACTGTTGAAAAACACAGGCTAGAAACTAGACTGGGGATACTGTTTGAATATGCACTAAATAGGAATTTTATGCACAGACCTTCTTGCATCCATTGATTACTCTGGCTTGCACTGAGTGACACTACTGAATGAAGAATTTTTACCTCTGTTTTACAAATGATGAAAATAGTAGCAAATGAACTGTTTGAAAAAATTAAATCTCTAAACAGTTTACATCGGAAATTATCAATTTGCTGTTAAAAACTACATTTTTTTTTAAAACAAGCAATTGGACGTATATAGTTTCAAATATTCGGTTCGCATTGAGAATTTTACTGATAATTTCTATAACAGTAACAACAGCTAAATGAAGTTTTAGCACATTAAAACTTACCAAATGATATTTGAGAGATTACAGTTTTTGGCCTTCTTATCTATTGAAAATAGTACTACTTAGAAAAAAGACATTAAAACCATGAAAAAAATCTCAATTATAACTGATTAAATTACAGAATAAAATCAATAATTAATCATTTTGTTATATATTTAAAAATTTATTAATAATTTGAAAAGATATATAAAACTAGAGAGTACTTAAAAAAATTAGTTGTCACATACACAGAATCTCTCTAAGCATTAAATTATCTTGGTCCAGATTTCCATTACATTTTTTTTAAAAAAGCTTATCTACATTTTTTAAAAATTCCTTACAATGTACAAGTTAAACCAGATATCATGGGATATAAATAAAAGTAGTTTTTACTTATTCTGTCAGCTTAATTTACCAATGGAAACATAAATGAGCTAAGCTAACTATACATGATTTATATGGTAATAATATTGGCTGAAATGAGATATGATATAAAATGGATTTTACTTAGATGAAGCCATAAACTTCTACACATAAACTATATGTTCAAAAATCTTGATAACCACATAAAATATCCTCTCCCTCTGAAATTGTTATATACTGTAATAAACTTGTTTATTTCTTTTTTTCTTGTTATCAAATTACTCTTTCAGCCTTAATTTATTTTTTTCTTTTATTTTATTTTAATCAAAACTGTTTATTAGTTTTACTATTCTAACCTTGTACTCTCCATTAATCCTTATAAAATTGCCCTTTCATTAGCTTCAAATTTTTTCTGCTCTTCATACAATTTGATGATGATGACTGCTGGGGTAAGGAAATAAAATAAATCATATGCTAAACTGCATTGTAAAGTGTCATTTAAGGTGTATATGGTGTATTATATTACATACACTTTATCCTGATTCAACTTCTACATGCAAAAAATGCATATTCAGTATTCTTTTATCAATTCCATATAAACTATAACTATCCCACAATTTTATTTCATATTTTATTTTATTTACTGGTATTTGAAGCTCTTCATCTAACATCAGACAACACCACTCTGACTTTAGTATGCATCTTCATCATCATCTTTAATAGCAGCCATTAGCAAATGAGTATGATCATTTCAAAAAGACAGAAAATAAGACTAATAATAATAACAATAATTATGCAATAATGATTATGCAGTAGAGATGTTTAGCAATGACTACAAACCAATCCATTAAACACAAATGCCATGTAACATACACATTATGCTGGTTCATGATTATATTAATGTGATATTTTATGACACTATTTTTAACTTCTTTTGCACCAAATTTTTCTTTTTGAAAAACTTCAACACCACTTCTAATTGTAGTTCTTCAATTTATTCTATCCTCTACCACACTTTCCCAATGAAAACAATATTGTGTTTGTTTAAAATGTTTTTTGAGGTAATTTTTATAATGTAAACAAGTCTGAACTCACATAAAACTATTCTAAATTAACTTTAAAATATATTTAGACAATTTTGTATATTTATTTTACATGTAAAATCCAACAATGATTTGACTTTGCAATAGAAAACTCTATAGTATCATTTGCTTTCATATTTTATATATTGTTTATTCTTATATAATTCCAAAATATTTTTTAAATATATTTATTTCCATATCTTTCTCTATATATAATTCATTATTTAATTATTATTATTTTGTTTTAGTTTTTAAATTTCTATCTTATTTACTGGATATGCATTATTGCAAGGATATCTCAAACATTTCCAGGTTTGTCTATTTAATTCTAAACTATTAAATAATATTATTGTAAGGTATGAATATTAACATAATTATATTTTCAGAACCACCACTAAAAGCTTTCTGTCTGTCACATCAAACCTGTGGGGAATGCATTTCTGCTCATCATGAATGTGAGTGGTGTACAAAAGAGGTAAATGTACTTTAAAAATTTATCCTATTTTATTTGTGAAGGAAAAAAAATCTTATGATAATTTTAGGCAATAATGGAAAAACAGTTTATAGATCATATTATGAAAATCACAATACAAACATATTAAAAAGTACTGCAAACAAAAAAAAATTGTAGAATCTTGAATACAACAATTATTTATTTTTAGATTTATGATAATTAAAAATAAAATTTATTAAAAATTTCAAATATATAAATACCAATTTATACTTAAATATATATATAATTTTAAAAATATCTATTTATTTATTTTTAAATCCATTTATTTAGTTTTGTAATTATAAAATGAGTCAAGATTTAGAATTTTCAATGGTTAATTAAATATTCTCAGATGCATATAAAATCTTTTATAAGTATATTGTATATCTTGTCCTAAGCTGATGGCTTAGTAGTAAGAGTCCTCATTTTGAGGATAGACGATCCTGGTTCAAAAAGCATTGAGAAGTGCAATGCCTCAGAATTCTTTATGAGTTGATAATTATTTTTAAAATCACAGAATTTTTTTTAAAATTATAAATAGTAATAAAAAGGTCTGTTAATATAAAATATCATTCTTCCTTTTTATACTTTTTAAAAGCAATTAAATAAATAATCAGTTAAAATAGTTAAAGAGATAAAATTACTTTTTTGAAAAAAAAAAGAAAGAAATAGTGCAATATTCTATACACAGAGACAAAACTCTCCATACAGTAGCACAATTCAGTGCAAGTTGGGATAATCAATGGATGCAGGAAGGTTTTTGCATAAAATTTCTATCTAGTGCCTACTCATCTAATATTCCCAGACTAGTTTCTAGCTTGTGGCTTTCATCTGTGAGGTGCCTTGGAGCTCTGGACTTAGATTTTAGGATTTAATGCAACCCTCCAGCAGTCTGGTTTGCCCTGAGTGGCACTACTATATGGAGAGTTTTTGCCTCTGTGTAAAAGTTTGTGTAAGCATAAAGAATGGTGGTCATGTGGATGTTGGTTCAATACAACTCCTTCCCAATAGGATTATGATGCTGTGGTTATTAAAGAACCAAAAATACCAAAAAGTATGGATGCTGAACTGAGTTCAGATCCATACAGCTATACAAGCTAATGAGTTTGAATTGAAAACATTATTGTGTTTTCATTTTAGACTCAAAGCTTTATAGTTAGCTAATAAGGTAAATGGTGGCTGATAAAGGTTTTCATTAGATCCTAAGATCTAAGTGCAGTGCTTTTAGATCCAAGGTTCCTCACTGATGAAAGCCATAAGCTAGAAACTAGTCTGGAGATATTGGACAAGTAGGGACTAGATAGGTATTTTAAACAAAAACCTTTCTGCATCCATTGATTACTCTGGCTTACACTGAGTGACACTATTGTATGGAGAGTGTGTAAACATCTTGTGTAAGCATAAAGAATGGTGATCATGGGGTGTTTAGTGGTTTAATTAAATCAAGCAATAGGTAAATAGTGAAGACATTATAATTCATATAATAAATAGTAAAAATTAAACCAAAGCTAATTATAATGATCAAAAGTATGATGAAAGAAAACCAGAAATGAAGCATGTTGTGAAAATTTATAAATAAGAGGATTAAAAAGTTTCATCTGGAGAATTTGTTATATATAAGAATATTAAAAATTTCCAAGTGATAAAAAAAAATAAGAGAAAAATATGGAAGAAAATGATTTGGTAGTTTTTTTCCAAGGTTTGATTTTTTATAAAATTATTATTTATGTTCCATTATCTTTCTAAATTGCTATGGTAATTTTATTTGTACAAAACTTGTCTGGAATGTGGCCAATTTAAATTCATTATTATGTGAATTTAACCAGATAAAATTTTGATTATTTTAATTGCATCAAAAGAGAATAAATGAGACCACAGTATGCTAAAACTGATCAATGCATGAGCAAACATTCATAAACTGCCTATATGTATTTTTAAATTCCTTTTACACAAAATTCTCATTAAAAGATTCCATGCAGTTACCTAGAAAGCATGATTTTATGATCTGAATAAATCTCAGACTTTCTTATTTATTGACATGTTTTGTGTTTACACATTGTCTGTCCATATTATTTTAATTTTGTGAGGGTAAATCTCTTTAGGAGTTATTTACTCAATGTATACTGAGGAAAATTTTATAATAGTTTTTAAATAAAAAATAATTTAAATTTATAATTTATCTAAAATATTTTTAGCTTTAAATAAATTTCTTTATTGATGATATTGTTCTATAAATATATAATTTATTACTAAAATAAAATTTCCAAATCATAATAACTGTTTGGAAAATATTTTAAATCTCTAAAAATCTTTTATCGTCTCTATATTAAAATGAAGTATTTTAGATAGGTTGTGATGTTTCAATAACTAAGTTTAAACTCACTTTCTTGCATTCTTGCAATTATCTGCAGTATTTGTTTGTGGGTTTTGCATTTATTGCTAAAAAAGAAAAATGAAACCTATTGTTCTGATTACATATATCAGATTATTAATTTCTTTCTATATTTATAAAGTTGAAATATTATTTTTTAGTAATTTTTATTTTTTAATTTATTGTTTTAAGAAATAATTTAAAAATTGGGAAAATATAATGAAGAATAAAAGTAAATTCTTTAAAATAAAGATTATTCAAATGACTTTAGGAGCTATCATAAAAAGATGCACACAGACTAACTAGTTTTACTTTAATGTTCAAAAATATTTGTGTTTACACATAAAATCAATTTGTTTGTTTTATATTGAATTTAAATCATTTATTTAAAAATTTTAAATCTTTAAACATTAAGTTACAAATAAATTTTATTTCTGTATGTCAATTTTTCAAATTAATTTTTATGATTATGTAAAAATAAATATATTTCATATAATGTTCAACACATTTTTAATAAGAATTGTGATTTAATTAGTGGTTATTAATATTAAATAAAGAAAATCAATAGTTTGTTTCTTACAGGGGAGAGGGAATCATGAGACACTTGAGCATCAGACATGACAGAGTCGAGCTTTGATTCAGGGATATTTAGCTCTTAAATATGTTACTCTATCATGGCAATAATCTGGGCAGTATACATAAATATTTATAAAATCTCATAGTTAACTTTTTGAAATGATGTTTATTTAAATCATATCTTCATGTAATTATTATTCATTAGCTGCATTGTAATATCAAATATTACTCTTCGTGTTTAAAAATGTTTTTTTTATGTATAACATGTAAATAAACATTATTTAAAAATCTATTAGTCTAAAAAATAGCATAAAGCTTTTATTCAAGATTTAATTTGGTAAGGCCCAAGTAATGAAATTTCTCAGGTAAAAATATGAATTTGGTGAAAGTTTTCTGTTACTTTTTATTATAATAATCTTTTATAGTTAAGATTTTACTTCATTAACGCTTAAATAAATTAATATATATATATATGTGCTCTGCGCACAGGTAATGAAGCTATGAATAAATTGTCAAAATTTTTACTGCCAAGCGCTTTCGGGACAGTCTACAGTCCCATATTCATGGCGAGTTATTCTGTTAATAACTGTAAAACTATGCAAATTTTATGCAAATTTATATGCAGATGTTACGTGGACCATTTATGAGATAGGGAATAGCAGGCCTCTCTTCTGTTGATTGCTGATGGGTCAGCCGCAATGAAGTAAGCTTCCCTAACTTTACGTTTGGTGTCATTTGTTTCAGAGCAAACGACACTGGCTGTGGTAGGTAGAAAAGCATGTCCAGAATTTCTCTTGTGTTCAACTTAATCGAATTACCTTCATACTTTGTTTTGGTTTTATTGTAAAAGTATCAGTGTTGAGCTACTCTGGTGGCAATGTTAGTTTTGATCTCTCCATAATATGTTGCCATACAATTTCTTTGGGGGCAGGTAATTTTGTACACAACTTGAGGGATGAGTTCAGGTTTGATCCTGTTTTTGGTATTATTTATCAGTCTATTGGTGTTGGGAGGTGAATGAAAAGTGACTTCAAAGTCACATGATAGTTGATTGGTAAGGCTTTTAGCTGTAGAGTGAACGTATGGGATTAAGATTCTTGGTTTGTTTTCTTTCTTGTGGTTGTGGTTTATTTTATAGAAAAATTTGTTGACTTTTCTGTTGATGGATGAATAAGTGTGTCCTATTTTCCTTAAATCAGTTATATAATTGATGAGATTTTTTTCTTTTATCTGCCTCATATTTGCACAAGTTATGGTTCCTAAACATGAATGAAGAGAGGTCTGCAAGTTTGTGTGAGTGAGGCACGTAAGAATTAGGATTTGTCAAGCCTCTTACTTCCAAAGGTTTGACTACCATTTGGTAGTCCAGCTTATCTATATTTTTGCTAACACATAGGTCAAGGTATTTGACCTGTTTGTTTTGGTTTTCCCAAGTAGTAGTAAAAGTAAGCTTGGTATTTTTATGGAGGTTATTGTGAAGGTTAGAGATGATGTCTTCTGGGGCAGCAACGAATATGTCATCAATGTAGCACTTATATATCATATGTGGGGTTGACATGAAGAGTGCAGGTAGTATTAGCTTCTCGTAATGGTCAAGTACAATGCTTGCCATTATACCACTAAGTGGGAGGCCCATCGGCCATCCATTGTTCATACTAAACCACTTATCTTTGAAAACAGCAATTATATTTAAATCAAGCCATTTTAAAAAATCGATGATGAATTTGGCACATGTAGGTGGGCAGTTTCTTGTAATTAATTTATTGTTGACTATTTCGATAGATTGTTTACGGTCAATGGAGCACTCTGCCATATCAAATGATGCGATTTTAAAATTAGCTGGTATAAACGCGTGTTTAATTTTTCCTACAAACATGAAAGATGATTTAATGGTGTAATTGCCAAAGCCTAATATATCAATAAGCCAGCAATTGACCAAAACTGCCGTGTTGAAATAGTGTGCCTTGCCAAAATCAATCATAAAGTCTCAAAGGTTTATCAGGCTTGTGCAGCTTAATGTTAGTGAAGATTCTAGGAGGAGAAGAGGTTGATGGGTTGATGCGCTCAATAGCAACAAGTTTGTCAACCTTACAAACACAAACATTCCGCACATGATTAAGGAAGTTTTTGAATTAGGTCCAAAATTCATAGGCGGATGCTGGAAGAATCCCAAAATAAAAATCGTTGCTGACGTCGAAACAGCTTTAATGGACAACCCACTAAAGGAACCAATTATCACACGGATAGCAAAAACTATAAAGAATAAGCAGCTAAACAATTATCCTAATGATTGGAACAAGAAAATTACTAACACAAATCAATTTCTAATGGATAATTTCATCATTTGCTTAAAAGAAGACAAGGGGAATAGATTTGTATTGATGGATGACGATGAATATAATATTAAGATTAATACACAAATCGAAAAATTAAAATTTGTAAATCTAAATAATTTCAACAATAGGCTTAACAGAGATAGATTTATATCCAATATACTACGAATAAATCGTGACAGCATCTTTACAAAAGCTGAATACCATCGTATATACCCGTCAACCTCTTCTCCTCCTAGAATCTTCGCTAACATTAAGCTGCACAAGCCTGATAAACCTTTGAGACTTATGATTAATTTTGGCATGGCACACTATTTCAACATGGCAGTTTTGGTCAATCGCTGGCTTATTGATATATTAGGCTTTGGCGATTACACTATTAAATCATCTTTCATGTTTGTAGGAAAAATTAAACACGCGTTTATACCAGCTAATTTTAAAATTGCATCATTTGATGTGGCAGAGCTATATGGCTCCATTGACCGTAAACAATCTATCAAAATAGTCAATGATAAATTAATTGCAAGATACTGCCCACCTACACGTGCCAAATTCATCATTGATTTTTTAAAATGGCTTGATTTAAATATAATTGCTGTTTTCAGAGATAAGTGGTTTAGTATGAACAATGGATGGCCGATGGGCCTCCTACTTAGTGGTATAATGGCAAGCATTGTACTTGACCATTACGAGAAGCTAATACTACCTGCACTCTTCATGTCAACCCCACATATGATATATATGCGCTACATTGATGACATATTCGTTGCTGCCCCAGAAGACATCATCTCTAACCTTCACAATAGCCTCCATAATAATACCAAGCTTACTTTTACTACTACTTGGGAAAACCAAGACAAACAGGTCAAATACCTTGACATATGTGTTAGCAAAAATATAGATAAGCTGGACTACCAAATGGTAGTCAAACCTTTGGAAGTAAGAGGCTTGACAAACCCTAATTCTTACGTGCCTCACTCACACAAACTTGCAGCTCTCTCTTCATTCATGTTTAGGAACCATAACTTGTGCAAATATGAGGCAGATAAAAAAAAAAATCTCATCAATTATATAACTGATTTAAGGAAAATAGGACACACTTATTCATCCATCAACAGAAAAGTCAACAAATTTTTCTATAAAATAAACCACAACCACAAGAAAGAAAACAAACCAAGAATCTTAATCTTATACGTTCACTCTACAGCTAAAAGCCTTATCAATCAACTATTATGTGACTTTGAAGTCACTTTCCGTTCACCTCCCAACACCAATAGACTGATAAATAATACCAAAGACAGGATCAAACCTGAACTCACCCCTCAAGTTGTGTACAAAATTACCTGCCCCCAAAGAAATTGTATGGCAACATATTATGGAGAGACCAAAACTAACATTGCTACCAGAGTAGCTCAACACCGATACCTTTACAATAAAACCAAAACAAAGTATGAAGGTAATTCGATTTTTGATGAACACGAGAGAAACTCTGGACATGCTTTTCTAGCTACCACAGCCAGTGTCGTTTGCTCAGAGCAAACGACACGTAAAGTTAGGGAAGCTTACTTCATTGTGGCTGACTCATCGGCAATCAACAGAAGAGAGGCCTGCTATTCCCTATCTTGTAAATGATCCATGTAACATCTGCATATAAATTTGCATAAAATTTGCATAGTTTTAAAGTTATTAACAGAATAACTCACCATGAATATGGGACTGTAGACTGTCCTGAAAGCACTTGGCATTAAAAATTTTGACAATTTATTAATAGCTTCATTACCTGTGCACAAAGCACATATATATATATATATTAATAATCTTTTATATAATATTTATTTATAGCATTTAACATTAGTCCTTCTACCTATTGGTAAAATAATTATTTGTCATGATAATATATAAAGAAATATTAATTTTACAGAAATAATATATACTTTTATGAATTAGTAAATTAATTTGCATTCGTAAAATTTGGTAGAATCCATTTATATGAGCATACTTTTATGTAAGTCAAAAGTTACTGTTGTCCACTCTAAAATGGCTATTGTTATGTAGTTAACAATGGCCACTTTTTAAATTATCAAAATCATTCTTCTATAAATAAATTCTATTAAATTTCAAAACTTATACTATAATAACAAATTTATAAGTTTATATATAATGTAAATAATATAACATTTATAAATAATGAGACAAATGTTGAAGTGCTAGTACTTTTACATTACAAAAAGTATGTTAAGATTTTATATATATATATGCGTGTGTGTATATATAACTATGATATTAAATTTTGTTTTTAAATTAGAAGTTTCAAGACAATCGCTGCAATTTACGAGAAAATCTTCTTAAAGCTGGATGTCCAGAAGAAAATATTACTAATGAGAAAGGAATCTTTACTATAACAGAAGTATGAATCCAGAATTGTCTTTAGCATATAATATTTAGTAATTATTGACATATGTCTTCCAACTCTAGAAGCAACAATACCAATGGATACCAATTGTTATTCCATGCAGCAAAGATCATAAGATCAGGTGATGTATTACCAATATTTCTATTCAGGGATTACTCTTTACATTTATTTTCCTATTTAAAAACAAATATCTTGGCTTCACAATAGCTGAGCTAATGTTAATAAATTAGCCATATAATGTGAAAATATTGTGCTTCATATATAAAAAAGTCAAATCGATAAATATTAATCTTAAAAATAAACCTGCACAGCTATTCAGTATTCTCTGATATTACTTCTTTTGCTTATATTTTTGCTTCTAGAGGGAAAGACAGTGTCAAAAACACTTATAATAGAAATTAGAAATTATTTTTTAAAATAATTTAAAATTCAGTTTATTTTTACTAAAATAGTATTATTATAAAACATAATATTAAAACATTAAATGAATTAATTATCATATGTGTAAAACTGATTATGAATACCATTCAAACTCTCAAATCAAATTGATTGTAATTATGTTATATAGATAGAGAAGTCTAATGTTTAGTTGTTTTAAATCTCCAGATCATATAATGAACTGGAATTTGATAAAATGTATGTATAGTGAGAGAAATTGTCTGGAAAATTTTACAGCAGATGTGTTGCAAATCTGAATGATTTATGCATATAGAAAAGAGAATGTTCATTCCTTGCAAGCTTATTATAATGACTCTTGTTAATCTGCCTTTGAATTGTTATTATAGTATGTGTATTCAAAAATTACTTCCTCAATGGAGCCATGATATCCATATACTTTTATAAACTTCCCTTGAACATATATTGTACATTGCATATGATAGTTCATATTTTGTTAGTAAGCTTTGGTCACAATACTGCACATGTACAATACTTTTTAACATGCATACATTAACATTCTTTAATGTATATATTATGTATATATAAATTAAGATTATAGTATAAACAAAATTAATAAAAATAAGTTTACATATTCACATTCATTCAAAAAAAAATTGTATCATTATTTTTTAAAAATAAAACGAATAATGAAATGTTTGTCTTTCATCACAATTAAACACATTCTGCATGATATTCTTTTTTAATAACTTTTTTTATCATAGTTATTTCAGTAACTTTTTTTATTCATTCCATGATCACCGTTTCTTATACATAACTGTTATTAAAACAGGCAAAACTCTTTATACCAAGTGGTACTACTGTATGGAGAGTTTTGCCTGTTTTAATAACCTTTTTTATTCTATTGAAAGGAAATAAATGATTATTAATAATCATTAATGATTTATCTAAAGAGAATGGTGTGAAAGTTGTGAGTTCAAAACTTTGATATAATGCAAGTAAAACTAAAACATATATGAATCATGAGTAGTTTGGAATATTTTACTTATTTATTACAACACTGTGAACAATGATAATAAAACACCATTACAGTAAAATTCAATTCTAAACTAAAAATAATTTATTAAAAACAGTAGCAATTATGTATAATTTATTAAACAAAATAATTCTTTAAAAAAGACTTGAAAAACTCAATTTCTTCTTTCTCATCATATAATAACAATAATTTAAAAAAATAATATTAATATATTCTATTATGAATGATAATTGTGAATATTTCTCAAATATTTCTTTACAAATACTATTTGTATATGTGTAGTGATAATTTTTAGTTTGAACTAATAAGTTTCAAATAAATGTATCACTTCTTATGACATTGTTTATTTATCTATATTATCTGAAAATAATAAGAAATTTTTTTTTTTTATAATTATAATGTGGCTAATTATATTAGCCCAAGATATATAGCTTTTAAACTTTGAGTGGAACTGAAAATTTATTAAGTATCTGAAATTTTTAAAATACCAAAACTTTTTTAAATATTCAAATCTTAAGCAATCCAATAATTTTCATTGGAAAATAACCAGGTATGTTTAATGAAGGTAAACATTTAAAAAATGTTTTGTTCATGATTGCTAATTTTATCTCTAGATTATTTAAAATTGTTATTTGATAATTGATTACTTTTTACAGTTGTACTATCTGAATATCACTTTCTTTCTCTTACACTCAAAACTCCCATTCCCTCATATATTCATGAAACATATGAATAAAGATATCTGAAAAAGACAGATGGCTCACAAGATGCATTTCAGCATTGTTCAATTAGCTCCAGTCATAACTTCATTTATTTTCAAAATTAATTCAGAATTTATCAATCTCATTATACTTTGATTTACAAGTATGAAACTTTCCCACTCACAACTTTGACACCGACTGCTTCTGATAAATATGTTAGTGGTTATTACTGATTATTTATTAAACTAAAGATTATCTGTAACCTAAATATAAATTCTAAACTTCAATTAAATATAAACACATGGAATAACATAACTATGTCTCTCTTTTTTCATATGTAATACTTTTGATGTTTAAAATTTTTACTCCACCAAACATTGATAGATGATTAATAAGCATGCCTACCATATTCAACTTTGAAATTTTTTTCATATATAAATAATAGTATTATTTTTTTAGTTAGCTAGTTTGTAACCAATTCAGTGATTCAATTATTAGACAGTAAATTTGTATTTAGATATTATTAGCACAAAAGAAAAAACTGTAAACTGTCACCAACTAACATTTGACTAGCCTGCCAAAGAATATTTTGTCCTTTATTGTTTCTCTGCAAAAGTATACAAAAAATGTCTTTCTTTTACAGTTTGAAATTTTTGAGTCTGCCATATCTAACTTTATCTATGCATCTAGATTTAAATAAATCTCATTTAATAACATGTCAGAAATATTAATTTATAAATACATAATATAGGCAAAAATGGTGGTTGTGACTATAAATTATTTGTAAAATAATGTACAAATAGGCATAATTTTATTTATTTTATATTTTGCAGAATGAAGTTATGGGTGTAAAAAGTAACAAGTCTGGAAAACTTATTCAATTAGCACCACAGAGGATTGAATTAAAAATTAGACCAAGTAAGTCTTTTTTAACTAATAGATGTATCTATAAAGGATGTAATTATTGGTATATTAATTATAGACTGTTTTTATCTGATTGAAAATTGAAAGCTTTGATTATTTAATTGTCAAAATTACAATTAAATAACACTATACTTTTTTTAAAGATTAAATTATGTAGAATAAAATTATATACTTATGAGCTTTCTTGGACTAATATTTTGGCTAATCAGCTAGTGCATTATGTTTGTTATGGGGGCTATTGCTGGGCAAAGAAGGCAATGGGAAATCATTTTGCCCTATAATTCCCTTGTTTTATAATGAGTAGTTTTACAGGAATCATTACATTTGGTGTTGAGACCTTAACTAAAAATGGCTTTGGTATCTTGCCCAGCAAGAGTAGACATGAGATTATTCAGGTAATAAACTTGCAAAATTATCATAAATTTCATACATTAATTGATGACACACTAAGAATTGGCACATGAAATGTTAGATTATTGAGAAGAGCAGGGAAGTTGAAAAATTTGAAAATAGAATTGTGTTTAAATAATATTGATGTTATAGGATTAAGTGAATTAAGGTGGGAAGAATATGGGGAAATAAGAAGTGGACATATTTAGTTATTTTATTTAGGTGGTGATAGATTAATTAATGGTGTTGCTATAGACAAGAGAATTTAGAATATTGTGGCAAAGGTTGATTGTATTGACAATAAATGCAAGTCCTAGGAATTTGATAACTCTACAAGTTTATATTCTGACAACTAACTAGTCATGATGATATTGATAAAAAAAAAAAAAAGGGGAAGATAAAGGAAATTATCCAATGTGAAGGAAAAAATGCATGTATGGTGCTATTGGATGATGATATTGGAAAAAGTACTAAAAGATATAGTTGGCTTATGCAATTTTATAAGGAGAGTGGATTTGGAATTAAAAACACTTGTTTTAAAAATTATATAAGAAGATTGCATACATGGAAAACTGTAGGTGATAGACAATGGTATTATCAAATTGATTATATATTTATTCAGGATGGATAAAAAAAATATTAAGAGTTTACGTGCCTTGCCTCGTGCTGAAATACACTCAAATCATAATTTGGTTATTACTAAAAGTTGAGTTTACAAAGGATTAAAAGAGGGGAAAATATGTAAAATGGGACTTTGATAATTTCAGAAAAAAATTAAAAAGGAAAATTTGGTTTAATATGTGAAAATGCAATAAAAAGGATTGTTAAAGATGAGGAATGTATTAATAGTCCTGATAAGTGTTGGTGTAGGATTAAAGAAGGATTTTTAAAAACAGCAAAAAATGAAATGGGTATTATTTTGGTAAGGAAAGCTAAACAACCATGAATAACTGAAGGTATGCTGAAAAAGATGGAAATATGGAGGAGATAGAAGAATAAAAATATTAAGGAAGGGCAAAGTGCATATAGAAAAATTAATAATGAGCTAAGAAGAGAAATAGATTTAGCAAAAGAAAAATGATTGAAACAAGAATGTAGAGTGATAGTAATGCTTCAACAGTTGAAAAGATATGATCTGGTATTTGATAGAATAAGAAATGTCACTTGAGAGAAAAAGACATGGATAGCAAATGAGATTGCAGATAAGAATAGAAAGATATTAACTGATAACAATGATATATTAAATAGATGGAAAGAAAATCTTCAGTATCTATTTAGAAGAAAAGATAATTTAATTAATTATGAACTTGAAAATGAAGAAGATATTGAAGTAGATGATAATGGTATGGACATATTGACAGATGAAATAATAATCAATTTTACAAATGAAGAATGGTAAGGCTATTGGAATTGATGCAATATCCTTATTGAATTTTGAAAGAAATGGGAGAGAATTTTCTATTAAGGAAATAGTTGGACTTTGTAATTTGATATATAACAGTGGAATATGGCCTGAAAATCTTTTAAGAACTATAATGATTCCAATTGCTAAAAAGAAGAAAGCTGTTAAATGTGAAAAGTACAGAAAAATGAATTTGTTATAAAGATTTATTGAGGATTTTAACTCAAAAATGTTATTTAATAGTAGAATATTATATTGGAAAAGAACAGTTTGGTTTTCAGAGAGGGAAAAGTAGAAATGATGCTATTTGTGTTGTTAGAATAATTGTTGAGATATATATATTGAAAAAGATAAAGAAATTGGTATATATTTTGTGGATTTGGGAAAATCATTTGATAATCTGTGAAATAAACTTATAACCATCTTAAAAAATAATGGAGTATTTTGGGAAGAGAGAAGATTGATTTGAACAAAGGATAATAATTAAATTGAGGAATAATGAGACTGATGAAGTAAATATAGAGAAGTGGAGTTAAGCAAGAATGCAGTATATCACTTATTTCCTTTAATATTTATTTAGAAGATATGTTAAATAATTATTTAGATTGTCAAAGAGCAAATGTTAGAAATAGAATAATAATATGTATGAGATTTTCAGATGATATGGATCTTATAGCTGAGGATGAAAAATGTCTTCAAAATATGTTAAATAAATTGGAGGAAGGATGTATGGAATACAGAATGAAAATTAATGTTGAGAAGACTGTGTTATGGATAGGGAGAAATACAGAAAGATTGCAAGTTGAAATTCATGATAACATGGTTCAACAGGTAAAGGGATTTAGTTATTTGGGTAATTGGTTAAATGATGATAGAAGAAGTGAAGATAAAAGAAGAATAGCACTGGCAAAGGATGAATATATTAAGAGAAAGAGAATATTTTGTGGATCTTTCAAGAGAGAATTAAGAAAAAGATTAATTAAATGCTATGGGTGGAATGTACTAGAGTATGGTTGTGAAACATGGTCGGTAGACAATAAAAAATAAAACCAGATTGGAAGCATTTGAGGTGTGGACATAAAAAAGAATGAAAAATATTGCTTGGATGAATAAAATAATAAATGAAGAAGTTTTGAAAACAGTAAATGAAATAAGATTGAGGAAATCAGAGAAAAAAAAGAGAAACTGGATTGGACATGTATTAAGAGAGAAATTATAGCTTAATAAAATATATATTTGAAGGGAATAGTGAATGGAAGTAAGAAAAGATGGAAAAGATTGACATCGTTGGATATAAAAGATAAAGAACTGGGCAATGAAGATAATGAAATGGAAAAATGGATGAAATGGTAATGTGATTATTCTCTGAACCTGCCCATTTGACAGAATACTGTTGTTGATGATAAAACAGCTCATAATAATTTATCATTTTTGATAGTTCTGATGTCATTCTTTATAAAAAAAACATTAAAAAAAGATTTTTAAAACAATATTTTAAAAATTCACTTTTGGTCTTAATAATTTTTTTTTTCTGTTTTGATTGTTTTTTGCTATGAAATATATGTATATATAATAACTATTTTTAATCTTACCCACAAACGATGTATTTGTGTGTATGTGACTCCAAATGTTTATCAAATAAAAATATAATAAAAATCCTAAAGAAAGATAAAAGATTAAAATTTTATTTTTTCAAAATGTGATAAGCAAGAAATTGAAATCTTTAGACTGTCAAAATAAAAATCATATTGTAAATAATTAAATAAAAATCAAGTATTGTGAATAAATTAAGAATTTTTTAAATTAATTTATTAACAATCATCATCATCACTTTCACCCATTATCGAACTACTTCAGGATGAAGGTTTCTCCAACTTCAACCCATCTTCTTTGATATCTAGCTTCTCTTTTCCACATCACCACAGCACCCCTTTTACAATTTCTTGAAGTCCAGTTTAAGATTTTAACTGTCCACCTATTATCATTTCTTCTAGCAATATGTCCAGCCCAACTCCATAAAGTCTCTTAATTCTTTCAATTATAACAATGACACTTTGTTTTTTCACACATGTATTTTGTTTTCAATCCCTTCTTGTTATTCCTAACATGAATCTCTCCATACTTCATTGAATGTTCTGAAATATCTGTATTGCTCTTTTGTTAAGTGTCCAAGTCTCAGATCCATAAGTAAGAACACATTTATTAAAAATCTTCCTTTTTTAACACATAGCCATATTTCCTTTTAATACTAAGTTCTTTCTACCTAAAACACTCCAACCAATTTTAATTCTATTATTAATTCCATCCATTATGTTTCCATCTGTAATAATTATTTGACTAAGATACATGTAGTTGTTAACTTCTTCTAATTCATTATTAATCTTTATTTCCATCTTTTGAGAAAATCCATTGACCATCACTTTAGTCTTTTTAAAATTTATTTTTAATCCTATTTTCTTACTTTCATCTGATAACTTTTGCAAAAACAACTACACCATTTGTAAAATCTAGATGATTTAAATAATCTTCATTTACTAAAGCGCATGTGCATTAGTTTATTGGCTTATTAGTGTTACAGTTTATAAAAACATTGTGCTATATAAAATAAATGTTTTGTTCCCTTAGCTTCCCGTTTTAATCCACAAAATATTTTTTGCAAATCTATTGTAAAAAGTTTTAGAGATATGGAGTCACCCTGTTGTAAATATAAAATTTATTCACAATAATTGATAATATATAATTTTGTTGTTATTCTAAATGGTATAAAATACTTTAGATAATAAAATGGTTGCTAAATTAACACGAATAGATAAAGGTAAAAAATCTTGAAGATATTTACATATTCAGGAGTGAAAAATCTCATATTATTTTAAATTCAATTAAATAACAAGTTTTCCATTGAAAAAAGAAAAAAATATTGTTAAGATGTCATAATTTCTTTAAAGTGACTGATATCATCACAAATACAGAGAGAGAATTTGAATAAAGTAATCAATTTCAAGATTAGCTAAATAAAATATTAAAACTATTACTTTCCAATAAAACTGATGGACACTTACTTGGAAAATAAAAAAATATCACTGATATAAATTTCCAGTTACAATCTTTTGTAGACATTTCTAAAATAATTTTGAAAAGCTTTTACAAATTTTTTTTAAAAAACTGTAAACTATCTTATCAAGATAGTAGATGGATCTTAATGGGTTAATATTAAGGCAAAGGTAAAAATCAATTACTTAAAGAAATGGAAATTTAATTAAAAGACAGATTAAAGTCAAGATAAAATAAAACAATGAGAGAGTTAAGATATAAAAGTTACATCTTGGTTATTGTTCTTAGGGCTGCAATTTTCTAGATCATTTATTAGTTTGGATTATTACTATTCAGTTCAGACAGAATGCAGAATCAAAACAGCCAGAGATCCTGGCATTCAAAAACTGTAAACACAATAGTAAGCTAGTCAATTACTGCTGCACTCAATATTCATACAAAAGCCACAGATCTAGCAACATGCATTGCTAGACAACTTTAGGATTTTCAGCTGGGCTTCAGGCCCCAAAAACCCTAAGCAAAAAGAAAATCAACTAAACCACACCTGAATCAATACCCACAACAATGCCTAGATTACAAATAAATGCTGCTACACACTCTTTCTCCTATTGTCAACACAAAGAATGAAAAACAAGCCCTGGATCATCCATGGAGATCAAAAAGCCAATTGGTTGGAAACTGACAATCATAAAAACCTAGGTAATGATACTTTTAAATATATTCTGATCACAGTCTAGACTCCTTATTTTAAATGAATGAAATTTAATTAATGGACTGTTATATCTATAGCCTAAAGTTATTTATATTTTTCTTATGTCAAATCTTTTGTGTTATTTTATTTTATGTTAAATATGTGTGCATAAATAATTAAATATTAATGTTTGCTTTGTTATTTTGTCTATTTTCTCTTTCACTCTTGTCACAGCATCACCAGTAAATGAGTGTAGAGTTATTTTATGAGTAAAGTAAATGTTCTGGACCCTGAGACAGAGCTGTGAGTTAGGCATGGGATATATCAAGCCTAGATTGTATACTTGTTATCCAGGCATGATGACTATATGAGTTTAAGCCTAAAAACAAATAGAGGGCTTTGGATGGCAGCGATTTGAATCTAGCAGCCATAAAGTGCTATAGCCTAGAAATGACTGTAGATTATATAGCCTCAGTCTAGTTACAGGTACCACTGGTGTTCAATCAATCTGTGGTATTGTACTTCTCTACTTGAAGAGCTAGTCTGATGCAATAGTGAGAGAGCAACCAGAGTAAAAATCTTGATTTTAAATATATAATCAGAGCAATTTTCTTTCATCCAGTTCAATATATATGTATATATAATAACCAAGTCTTTCTATATGCTGTGGATAGTTTTTTTAATAAATGAACATTTTATTTGTATATATATATGTGCGTTAAATTTGATAATTAATATTCTTTACATTATATTAAATATTTTTAATTATTAAAAAATATTTTATAATCAAATATACATAGTGGTTAGTTTATATTTTATCTTAAAATATGACTAAATTAATTTTATCAGCATTTATCCTGAATATTTATTGCTATTAAATTATTTGTACAATTAATCTCCAAGATATATATTTTTTCAAAATGCAACCTGTGTTTTGGTGTGTGTGTGTAAATTGGTGATTTTTTTTTGTTAAGATCCTAAGTATATGATCTTTCAATTGTAATTTCTATCACTTTTTTGACTGAAACTTGTCTAATTTTGTAAATATGTTATCATTAAATCTAATGCTTTTGTTATCCAGTATGTTTATTCAATAGTTTTATTTTTTATAAGTTCATTCTATAATTTATTTTAATTTTATAAATTAAATTTTTTATAATAATGATTACTTTTTAATTATTCTAAGATTTATAATAGATCAAATTGAGTCAATTAATATTATTTATAATGCTCTTGTTTCAAAAAATGTAAAATCTGATATTATAAATTTTATTATAAAAGTATTGTAGTTTATTGATAAAAATATTTATGTGAATTTTAATAATGAATACTATAAAATGAGTTATGGTTGGTCAATGGGTCTTCCTGCTGTTGTTCAAATTTGTAATTTTGTTATATCAACTTATGAAATTAAAATTTTAAAGCAATTAAAATTTCAAGAAATTAAAGTGTATCATAGATATGTGGATGATGTTTTTATTTGTGGAAAACAAAATTTAATAATCAATTTATTCAATGAATTAAATCAGATTAAGGATATAAAATGGGTTATAACTGAAGAGAAATACAATTCCATAAATTTTTTGGATATTCAAGTTACACGTAATGATTACAGTTTGGATTATCTTATGTTAATTAAACCAATTGAAACTAGAGGTTTTATTCCATATGAATCACATGCACCTATATGTCATAGGTTTTCTGGACTGAAATCATCGTTATTTTGAAATGAAAAATTGTGCAAATATTCTAGTGATAAAATGAAAAATGTACATTTATTTGTTAATGACTTGTTGAAAATTTGTTATTATAAAAATGCTATTACTAATATTATTAAAAAATTTAAAAGGAACCAACAATATAATAAAATTAAAAATTAAAATAATATCAAAATGAAATGGATTTTAATGCCATTTATATCGGATGAGCAGGTCAAGTTTATTAGGAGAATTTATAATGGTTTGTGTCATATTGCTTTTTTCTCAACAAATAATATAAATAGATTACTTAATAACTCTAAAATTCAAAATTCAAAGTTTAATCAAAATTCTATTATATGTAGATTGATATGTGGATGTGGCTTACAATACATCGGTGAATCTAAGTGTACATTTGAAAAGAGAATAAAAGAGCATATGCTTTTATATAATAGAATTCAAAAAGAGAAACAATCTGGAATATATATAAATAAACACTCATCATCTGTTATATTTGATCATAATAAATCTTGTCAATATGGATTTAAATTTCATTATAAAAATATGAAAATTATTCAAATTGAATGTTGTCATAATAAACGTAAAATAAAAGAGGCTATGTTGATTTCAAGAAATCGTCAAATGTTAAGATAACAGAATTGTGGGAAATCTGAATTGAACTATGGGTATTGTTAAAGGTCATCTCATTTTAATTGTTCAATGCTATATAGTTGATAAAGTCTACAAAATGTATAGTCAAAAGTACTTCTAAAAATAATATAATTTATGTAAATTTTACTGTATTTTGATATATATATTGATTTGTATATTATATATATAGTAATGTATACTTATTTATTTTCAGAAAAGCCTTACACCTTTTCTGTTAACTTTTTTCAATCTGAAGATTATCCTATTGATTTATATTATTTAATGGATTTATCTCATTCCATGGCAGATGATAAAGATATGTTAGCTAAACTTGGGAATGAACTAGGTAGTATACTATTTTAGTAAAAACATAAATTTTATTATGTATATAATGATAATAATAAAAAACTAGTTAAAGGAAATGCAAAAACAATATATAAATATGTGTAAAAGAGATATTATCAAGGATTGTCCATGTATAATTATCAGTAGTATGATATTTCAAATGGATCATATCTACAATTAATGAAATACAATTTAACTGACCCAGCATAGTAGTATTAATTACATATAGATGAACCCAGATAATATTCTGTATATCTTTTATATCTATTGTGCATGAAAATCTATATTTTAATATATGTATCTATACATATATATTGAGCTATATTAATTTTATGTTTATAATTATTACCTTCTGTTAATCATTAAAACAACATCATTTAAAATGAGATTTGATCTCATTCTTAAATAACTGTTAATTTGTTAATTATTAATGTCATGTTTTCATTTGGCTGTTATATTGAATTCACTTTGTATTTCTATCAAAGTTGGCAAACATCAATAGTATAAAAAGTAGTTAAATCCATTTTATTTTGATTCCTTTGTCAACAGTTTATTTGATCATAGATTGAAAGGGAAAGTGATTTATTCTATTAATTACATATTTAATAAACTAGGCTAACTTAATGTACATATATAATAAAACTTGCTCAAAGCTATATAGATAATAGCCTCAAGCTCATCTAAACTATAAATTTTCAATTTGTTGTCAAAACAATTTCTTAGAAGTAACAGATGAATCCACATCTTTCATTCTGGTCTAAGAATTTAATACAGACAAAAAAGTTGGCTCTAGTACTGTAAATGATTGACATTTCTATATTCCTGAAAGTTTAAATAAATTCTATTCATCATCATCATTATCAACCATTATCAATCCACTGCAGGATGAAGGTCTCTCCAAGTTTAATCCATCTTCTCTGATCTTTAGCTTCTCTTCTCCACATCACCCCTGCACACTTTCTTATTTCATCCATCCATCTCACATGTGGTCTCTTTCTGGGTCTTTTACAATCTCTTGGAATCCAGTTTAAAATTTCAACTGTCCATCTATTATCATCTCTTCTAACAATATGTCCAGCCCAACTCCACTTCAATCTTTTAATTTTTTCAATGAGGTCAGTAACACCTGTTTGTTCTCTTACCCATACATTGCGTTTACGATCTCTTCTTGTTACTCCCAACATACATCTCTCCATACTCCTTTGAGTGGTCTGAAGTCTCTGAATTGCTCTTCTATTAAGTGTCCAAGTCTCAGATCCATAAGTAAGAACTGGTAAAACACATTTGTTAAAAACCTTCCTTTTCAAACACATAGGCATATTTCCTTTTAGTATCAAGTTATTTCTACCAAAAGCACTCCAACCAAGTTTAATTCTATGATTAATTTCCTCCATTATGTTTCCATCTGTATTAATAATCTGACCCAAGGTATTTGTAACTGTTAACTTCTTCTAATTCATCATAATCAATCTTTATTTTCATATTTTGAGCAAATCGATTAAACATTACTTTAGTCTTTTTAACGTTTATCTTTAGTCCTACTTTCATCTGATAATTCCTGCAACATTTCCTGCAGATCTGAAGCATTATTTGCAAAAACAACTACATCATCTGTGAAATCTAAATGACTAATAATCACCATTTACTTTCACTCCTTTAGTTTCCCATTTTAATCCACAAAATACATCATGCAGCACTGCTGTAAAAAGTTTTGGAGATATGGAGTCACCTTGTCTTACACCTTTCTCAATGTTGACTTTCCCAGTGTCATTATGTAATCTAATTGTTGCTGTTGCATTTTTATAAATATTCTTTAAAATATGACAATATCCTGGATCTATACCTTGATGATCTAATGCTTTAATCACTGAAGAAATGTTTATAGAATCAAATACCTTTTCATAATCTAAAAATCCTAAGCATAATGGCAACTCATATTCATTTGTCCTTTCTATAACTTCTCTCAATACCTGGATATGATCTACTGAACTAAAACCACTTTTAAATCCAGCTTGTTCTCTTGGTTGGTGGAAATCCAATGTTCTCTGTAGACGAGTAGTAATTATCTTGGTAAAAATTTTATATAAAACTGATAAAAGGCTGATAGGTCTGTAATTTCTAATATCTTCTTTATCACCTTTTTTAAATATTAATATTATTATTGCATTCTTCCAATCATCCGGTACGTCTTTATCATTTAGACATTTGGTATATAACTTTGCTAAAATTTTGTCTATTTCTTCACCTGCTTCTTTTAATATATCAATTATAATTCCATCATTACCTGGAGCCTTTCCTTTCTTCATACATTTAATTGCATATCTCACTTCTTTATTTAAAATTCTGGGCAATTTGGAAGATGTAATAGATATAGGAGGCACTTGTTCTTTATTACTATATAATTCTTGATAAAAATCTTCTACCAATTTCATGATGTCATCTCTCCTTTTATTAATAATTCCATCTTTTTTTCTTATTGCAGATATAAATTTCCTACCAATACCAAAATGTTGTTTTACATTCTTAAGACTTTTCTTTTCTTCTACAGCTTTCCTTGCTAGTTCAGAGTTATACTTTCTTATATCATTTTCAACTCTTTTCCGCACCATTTTACAAAATTCGAGATATTCAATTCTTTTTAATGCATCATTTTTGTATATCTTCATATTCCTTCTTTTCTTCATAAATTCTCTAGTCTCAGTAGAAATTTTATTGGTCAATTGCTGTTTCTTTCTACCAGCTATCTTTGTTGCAGTTTTCAAAAGTGTATCAGTTATTTTCATATTAATTTCATTCAAATCTGAATCATGTTCAAAATCTACTAATACTTGAAACCGATTTGTAAGTTCTAATTTAAATTCATTAGAATGTTTCTGAAGATTAGGAATATCAACTGTAAATATTGTTTTTCTTAATAATTTTTGTCTCTCTAGTTTTACATTAACACGTATCTTACACCTTACTAATCGATGATCACTTCCTGTGTTAAATTTATTAAGAACATTACAATCTTGAAATATGTATTTCCTGTTAGTCAAAATATAATCCAATTCTGCTGTACCTTCATTTGGATGCTTCCATGTCCATTTCCTTTTAACATTTTTCTCAAAAAAAGAATTCATAATATAAAGTTTTTCTTTTTCTGCAAACTCCACAAGTCTATGTCCTCTCTCATTTCTATTACCATAACCAAAATTACCCACAGCACTTTCATCTTTCATTTTTTTACCAATTCTAGCATTAAAATCTCCCACAACAATTTTAAAATGGTGTTTACTCTGATCAAAAGTTTTTTTGTACATCCATATAAAAATCTTCTACTACTTCATCACTATGAGAACTTGTTGGGGCATAAACCTGAATTATCTGCATTTGGTATCTGCTATTAAGTTGTATAACTAATCTTGCCACTCTGTCCGATACACCATCAATCTCCACAATATTGTTCTTCTACTTTTTATTTATAATGAATCCTACTCCACTTGTATTTCCAATATTTGTGCCTTTATAATAGAGTATATGTCCACTTTTTAAATCAATTGTCTCTTCACCTTTTCTTCTAACTTCACAAAGTCCAATAATGTCCCATTTAATATAAAAGAGTTCTTCTTCTAATTCTTGCAATCTTCCTTCATTTGAAAGTGATCTGCAGTTGTAAGTACCTAAATAAAAAGTCATCATCAAATGGCAGCCTGGGTCCGCAATCAGGGGATTCTTAGCACCCTCCGCCTTCGGCCACCAACCGCTGCCTTGGTTGGTGACTTTACAGCCTCCTGGGAATAAGGGCCATGTTTTATTTTTGTCTGTCATAATTGTATATATGTATAGGGAAAATATTTATCATTTACACAAACATTCATTCTACCTTATCAGGCACTGAGAAGAAAGACCATGGTGTTTCTTGATCTTAAACTCAGAGGTAAAAAGCCAATAAACTCACCACGCTGGCTAATGCATGTTGGTGAGCAGCTCATCCATGTTCGTATACTATATGAATAATCACATAGTAATAACAGCTGCAACGACAAGAACGTATGGAGTGGACATTAGGAATTTGCCCTGCTCGGTTCCTTTAAGGCCTCCAAGAGGAATCAAAGGGTCTCCTTTCAGTTAATAGCAAAACTCCTTATATGAACTGTTTTGAAAGCAGACTAATAAATAATCATTTTTTAAACCTCATTGCTGTTAATTATTACTTAAATAATAAAACTTGATTTTTTCAAAGATAGATGGTTTTATAAATATAATCACATGATAGCAGTAAAAAGCTTTTATCAACCAAGGCAATCTCCATAGATAAAAGATGGATCCCACCTTTCACTCTGGTATAGACAAGAGAGTTATATTTGGTCTGTAATAGGTTGAGATATTTATATTGCCGTTTTAATGGAGTTTATTTAAACATCTACAGTCCAAGTATCAAATTTCTTATTTATATTAAAATCTTAGACTAGAGTGATAACTGGGATCGTTTGTTTTTCTTAAAAAAGGTTGCCTTGCCACAGATTGAAGATTCATGATTTAAATAAACAGATAACTGATATGTGCAAGTCTCTGTTTAATATTTCAATCAGAGATTTTATTTTATTATAAGTAATGAATCTATGTCTAAAATACGACAAATTCTTTTAAAACTTGGTGATATTAAAAGGCTTATGAATTTTGATTGATTAACAAGAATTTATGTTACGAGTTTAATCGAGTATCTACATATCAATTATATGAAATGCTCAATGTAAGTTTTATTTAAAACATTTTATGATTAGATTATCTGTTAGGGAAATATCAGTTTAAAATTATATATATATAAGCACATTTATGAGAATTGTTAATAAGTATCAAAAAAGAAAAAAAAAAAAAAATGTTTACATATTAATTGTTAATTCTATTGAGTATATATGTATCCTTATTCATATGGATATAAATATGTGCTGATAAGTGTGTATTTATTTAAATGCCGTTTTATTTTTAAAGAATCATGAAATTACATAATGTAAAAATGCAATGATAATGCTTAAATATACTTTAAATAAATGTAATATCTTAGTTGACATATTGAATTGGTTTTCAATTTTAACATAAATATTGATAAAATGCTTTATAAAAAATCAGTAAGAAATTATGGAAAAATCTATATAAATGACTCGAGATAAACAATTATATTATATGATAAACATTGATAATTCATTAATGTCTGCTTGGATATAAAAGAACCATGAATTCAGATGTAGTAGATCATCAAATAAAACTATTGCAAATATTTTCTTTTACAATGAACTCATGGAAAATCTTGTTAAAATTAAATACACCATAGAATAGTTGCCACAAAGGTGTTATATGGATAAGATGATTGTTAAAATAGTTATAATGAGTTATAAATTATTTTGTTTACATATAAAAAAATTAATGCTATAACTATTAACTATAATATTGGATAAATATTAAATATTGTATTAAATAAAAGATGTTTGTACATTCTAATAATTAACAAGAATAGTTCAAATGGTTGCAAACGTGGATTAGAGTATTTTCAGTGATAAATCAGATCAACTTATCATTAATTCATAATATTTCTAAAAACCTATTTGACATCCTTAAAATTCATTTTTTTCAATAGTAAAAACATATTTGCTAGAATTAAATTGCTTTCACTTCACATTATTGTAAGTAAAAATATTCCTGTACATCTAAAAAAGTTTTTGAAATAAAAATAAGTGGCTATTATCACCTTCAATTGTATGAGTTCAAGAGTTCTTTAAAAATATGAAACTTTTTTCTACCAGACAAGATTGTTAGCAATGATATAAACCAACACTTCTTGTACTATCTGGGCTTTTTAAAATTTTACAAAAAGTTCAAACTAAAATTCTTAGTTCCATTTATGTCTTTTGTTTATTTATAAAATGATAAATGAAATGGAAGTAATATTATGCCAAATAATGTATTTCACTAAGAATTCCAGATATAAGTTGTACTAAACAACTAAAATGGTTACTCTTATAAAAAAAAAAATTGTTAAAAATCTGGCAGAAATGAGCATCTGTAGTAAAAAATATATTATTCTGAAAAAGTATTAATAATTTTTATTTAATAATAAACTTGCTGTGGCACAATTAAATATATATTAAAGAAAAAATATGCATTTTATGAAATAGTTACACACTTATTCAACGCGGGAAAAATAGAGCTTGAAATTCTCCTCTTAGACAAATGTTACTTTATTATGAATATTTTTGAAAACTCTTATAAGATTCGAATATATAAGATTTTAGAATTAATTGTGGACAAAATACAACTTTTAAACAGCTACACAGCATTTGTAGTAAAAAAAAAAACCTATGCATAATTATTTATTACATTGTAAATTTTCTTTTGGTTAATTAATAAAAAAATCAAATGTGCAGTGTGTATGATAAATATATGTTAACGAAAATAATAAAACGCTAATCAGCATTTTATTTATTTTTTGTCCTTGGAAAAAAAGAATGACAGGATTTTATCAGCACCAAAGATATAAGGACTAAACCCTCTAATAAAATGTAATTAAATTTAATCTCTTACCAATGAAATTATCATATTTCTAATAAAATATTTTTCTGTCTAACACTTTAAATTATATTAAACAAGTAGTAGTGATGAAAGATTATTATTTATAAAGGAAATGATTTGTTATTTAGGAGTTCACAAGAAGCTTGAGTATTGAACACGACAAAGATGGATTGCAGTACATGGACTTTAAACTCTAGATTATGCACTCTTAATTGCACCACCATGCAGAGCATGAAGTATTATTTATATGTGCAAACACTGGTATTGAAGTAGATCCAGAATACATTAGATATCAGTTCAATTTAGAGATTTGTTCGCAGAATAACTAGATGTTATAATAATCTGTAAGTCTATTGTATTTTTTACTTGTAAATAATGGAACCATAAAGATATTTGTTTAATATCTTGCTTTCTCTAAATTGTTTAAGATCTTAAGAGTTTTAAAACTTCAGTTGTTCGTCTACTGACATCTCTTTATGCAATACTCTTAAAAATAAATAATAATTGTATTTTTCTGTTTTAATAAAATTGCCTTTAAAACAGATAATAATAATAATATAATAATAATATTTATTATTATTATTATTACTATTATTATTATTATTATTATGTTTCAAAGCAAAACTTTATTGAGTCTAAAAAGTTACAGAGTCACATCTAGTAATATATTGATTTTTTACAAATGAAAAACAAATTACAACTTTCAGTATATAAGTCTTTATCTTTTCTGCATACTTTTTTTTTCTTCTTGTTTTTAAATTTGGCCTTCTATTTAGTTCAGTTTATGCTTGCATTTTTTTAAAGTTGGAAAAAATGCTGATGTTGAAAATGTCATCATCTATCTTATTGGCCTTTATATTTCATAGACTGGATCTTTGTTTCAAGTGTGACCATGTGGCTGCAAATATATCTGGTTGAGCTAGGATGCTGTCTCTTTTTCTTAACAGTTCTAGTTTTATTGAATATGTTGCTGGGTGGCGTCGAGGGTTATTGGCAAGTACAAAAGTGCATCTGGTGCACCAGTAGGCATAAAGGCTGTATGTTGCTGCACGAATAGCAGGGTTGTTGCCTTTTTTAAATGTATTTATTATTTCATCAATTGAAATGATAGCCTTTCTGTATGTGGTAAACATTGTGCGACATATTGTTTCTAGGGCACTGCAGGAATGAAGAAAATGATCTTGTGTCTCTTCTTCTCTATGACATAGCCCACACATGGGGTCTATATTTGTATAGAATCTACGAAATCTAAGGAAATGGGTTGTGGGTAGAGCATTGAGATTAAGCTTAAGTAGAAAATCAAATAATTTTGGTTCTAATGACCATTTTCTGAATTGTTGCAGTAGTTGCCTGTTGTCTATTCCAAGAACTGATGGATGTAGATTAGGTGTCTGGTTTGGATATAGTATATTATAAATATCCCAGTATGTATACTTCTTGTCATTATTGAGTGATATTTCATTGTATATTGGCTTGAGTTCTTCAATCAGTGTGGATAGATATCCATATGAAGGGGGTGGTCTGTCTGTGGGTATTATACTGATTACACACTCCAGGTCTGGAAATCTTTTTATGGTTGCTGTTATTAGATTTACTGATTTCTGTGTGTAAAAAACATTGATTGTATGGAGTCCAAGTCCATTGCTATGTGGTGGTCTGCTCAGATTTTTTAAAGAGATTGCCACTGTCTTTCTCTTCCATATTAGTTTGTTACAGATTGACGAGATTTTAGATATGAATGTTTTTGCAAATTTGATTATAGGTGTATAGTATGTAATTTTTGTAGTTATAAGTTGATTAAATAGTGCTACCTTTGCATATATTGACAGGTATGACTTTTCAAGTGAGGCTGTGATTTTTTCAGCATCTATTTTTAATTTATTTTGAATTTTTTGCCTCATTCCATTGGTTCCAAGGTAGAATGGGAAACCAAGGAAAGCAGATGGTTTACCATTAAACATCTCTGTACAGTGCTTGCCTGTGTATATTGACCATGCAGCAGTTTTATTTGTGTTAATTTTTAAATTAAAATTTGAGGTATAATTCTTGATTATCTCTTGTAATATGGGGAGGTTCTTTTTAGAGGGGAGGAAAACGGTTACATCGTCCATATAGGCTATGCATGATATATTTAAAGCAGTGTTTGGAATTTGAATGCCTTTTATTTTTTTCTGTATCTCTATTAATAGAGGATTTATATATATTGTAAAGAGCAAGGCACTTAGGGGGGATCCTTGTGGGATGGATTGACTCGGTCTGAAGGCTGGTGATTTTTTTCCATTCAATGTGATGTGAATTTCATGGCTGAGTAGCAGATTGGCTATTATATATAGTAGGGATGGAGGTGTTGTTGTTTTTTTCAGCACGTCTAATAATTTGGCTATAGGCACTGAGTCAAAAGCTGCCTCAATGTCTAGTTGAACTATAATTGGTGCATATTTCTTTCTTTTTTTTACTACTTCAATAATTGTTTTGTACATTAAGGCACCCTGGCCAATGGATGATCCTTTTTGGCATATTGTGCTGATGATAACACAGGGAGTATGTGTTGTTCTATTTTTTCCTTTATCACTCTTTCAAGAATTTTTATTCCTAAAGGTCCCATTGAAATTGGTCGTAGATTAGATAAAGATGATATTGCTGTTGGTTTTTTGTTAAATGGAACCATTGCAATTGGGTATAGACTTTGTATGTTGTAAATTTTTTGGGATATGTAATTGGCTAGATTGCACAGGTATTTTGCTGTGAAGTGACTAAGATGTTTGAACACAAATTTGGGAATTCCTTGTGGTCCTGGGTGACATGTGTTTGTTATTGTTGCAAGTTGAAATACAATGTCAGTTGTTGTTATTGGTGTGTCTGTTTCAGGGTCTCCAAATATGTCTTCATTTGGTATGTACACTCTCTGTTTTTGCAGTTTTTTTTTAAAGTGTTGATATATTGGGTTTATCATGTTATGTCCAGCTGTTATAGAGCCATCTATTTCAAGTGCCATAGGCACTCTGACTGTGGATGGGTATCCCAATGCCCACCGTATGTATGCTCTGGTCCAAGTATGTTGTTGTGTAAGGCATATTTTTTTCTTTTTTATTGCTACATATTGCTTTAGTGTATTGCATGTATTGTTGTACATTTCTGTAAGTTTTTTAATTTGTGTTTGATTATCTGTAGTTGGTCTGGAAATGGTTATTCTTTTATGTAGTTCATCTGCCAATGCTAATAATCTGGTGGGGGGTGTTGAGTTGCAGGTAATATGATTGATGTTGAAAGAAAGTATATTGGTGAATGCTATATACTTTTGTACTGGATCGAGTGACATGTTTTGAAGTTTTTGGAGCATTATATATGTTTCTGAATATAAGAATTCAGTTGTTTGTGCTGGAAGAAGTATTCGCATAGTCTTTTGGAGGGCTATTGTTGTATTCTGTATTTTTGTTAGGTCGAGGGTGATGAACTGAGCAGCATGATCTGAGATTATAGATGGACAGAGTTCAAGATTAAAATAATGATGTAACATTGGTGAGTAGAAACACAAATCAATAAGTGACTTATATCTATTGTTATTAAAAGATATTGAGTTTGATGGGAGAAAACCCTCAGCACTCATAAGTGGGATTATTATTTGATGGATCCATTTGGTGACAAAAGTTTGGTAGGTCATGTTGAAATCTCCCAGGAGTATTATGGGATTTGGTGTTGCTGTAAGCATTGAATTTATTGTTGCTATTATTCTGGAGATGATGACAGGGCCTGGTGGTATATATACAAATACTAGGTTAAGTGTGATATTTTTATGATGGAGTGTTAATATGATAAGATTAGAGTCAATATATATAATTTTAAAAGAATCGAAAGGGCAGTTGTGGGAAATAATTATGCCTGTGCCACCTGATGGTGATGATGATTGCCTTGAGCAGGCACAAAAACCTTGGCTGACTAAATATTTTGATGGATCAATTTGAGAGCTGCTGTATATTTTTGTTTCCAAAAGCCCCAGTATGTGTGGTTGTGTTGTATGTAACCATTTTTTGAGATCAAAAAGTTTTTTGGTGGCATTTAAGCCTCTAATGTTGAGAGATCCAATTTTTATCTTCATGTTTTAAATAATTTTTTAACAGGGTATTGATTTTTATTTTATTTTTAATACTAAATTTTTGTTTATATTGCAGTAGATGGATGCTGATACATATTTAAGACATTGTTGGGTTTATTATCAGTTTTTCTTTCATTTAATATTGCTTCAGACTCTATACAGGCAATTTGTGATGAAACCGAACAGGTGTCCATTTGTTGTTGGCTTACATCCATTTCTATTTCATCATTTTCTAAATTGTATATGTCTGATGAGTTGTGCTTTTGGTCTGTTTTTTTTGCCTTTTTGGATTCATGATTTTTACTTGGTCTACCTGGCTTTCTTTTTCCCTCTGGTGTATTCTCTTGAATAGGTGGAAGAGGGGCTTCTATTGCATCCATTATGTTTGATGCAGTTTTGTTTATAATTGTAGTTTTTTTTATTATTGGTATCTTTATATTATCTGGATTTATATTTTCATTATATAACTGTGTGTGTTTACTTTCTGTTTGTTGATTTTTACTTGGTACACATTTTGTTTTATTGAGATGCTGATCCTGTGATGTAATTGCTGTATTTTGTGTTGTGGTTTCTTGAGAATTATTTTCGTTTGAATCTTGGATTTCTGTGTTAGTTTTTGTGTTATTATTTTTTTGGTTGGTCTTTGGGATAGGCAATTCTGATCCATTATTATTTTTGTTTGTGGGTGTTTGAACCTGTTTTTTTCCGGTTTCTATTATTGGGTTGCCAATGGATGTAGTGTTATTATAAATTTTATTTTCATCACTGGGTTGTTCTGGGGAGAGGATTTTAGTTTGTTCACAGTGATTGCTTTTTGTGTTATCGCACTGAGTTGCTAGGTGTCCTCTCTGTCCACAGCCAAAACAAAGTGGCTTTAGACCTCTTATGTGAAGAGAGAGTGTCGCTTCTTGATCTGTAATCTGTGTTGGAATCGTTGAGGCGTCTACATTTTTATGTAGTTTTATTTTAAATTCAAAACGATTACTACATATCGGTATAGGTGTGTCTTTTAAATATATAGGCTGTAGGGCAATTACTTTTCCAAATGGGTTTATCATTTTTTGAAAATCTTGTATGTTGTATTTAAGATAAGTATTTTTAAGCACTCCAGTAATTATATTTTTCCGGTTTTCATCTATAATTACGAGTGCGTAATTATCAAGTGCTAAAATAGTGGATTGAAAACGTTCTTTTTGCTGCTGAGTATAAAAATCAAATGGTTATATATCGAGAATTTGGATGGTCGGCAATACAAGAGATTGTTTCCCATAGTGCATTTTGCGTGATTGCTTCATATAATAAAGCTTTTGGGAAACGATATAATGAGCATTGATTATCGGTTACTGCGAGTACTAACGAAGTTGGTGAAAAAAACCTGCGAAATGTTTCAAATAACGTCCGAGGCACCGTATTACTGAAACGGTCCGTCACATTTTCAAGCATTTCTTTTGTCCAGATTGCGGCTGGGGGTTGATTTTCCTCTAGAGTGTTTAGATCAAGATTTTTAATATCATTTGTGTTTGTTCTACGGAAGCGCGGTATTTGAGTTGGTGCTGTAGTATTGCTATTACTTTTAAGTACTTTTGCATACGAAATAGGCGATGTTGAAACTAACGATGTTGTTAATTTTGTATTGGTGCTTAATTCGCTCACGCTTGACTGGGCAGTAGCCATGATTTATTCTGACTCAAGTCAGTATTTTTTTTTTAAAAAAGATATTAAAACACACCGATATTTTTCAAAAAACACTATTAATCTATTATATAATTCGATTTTTCCTGTATTATGTTTGTTTTTCGAATAACAAGTTGGAACAAAAGTAAAAAATAAATACTTACATCGGAGAACTTAAGGATTGCTTCTTACCTCAGCAGAGATTTGCTGCGGGATTTTATTATTATTATTATTATTATTATTATTATTATTAAATGTTACTATTATTATTCATTATTATTATTAGTGATTATTATTAGTTATTGATTATTATTATTGTTATTACATATGTATTATCATTATTATTATTATTATTTGGGAGTCTGTATATTTGATTAGTCTCTTTGCACTTAAAAATTGACTTTTTAGAACTTAGATAGTGGCTTTCACAATGTTTTTGATTTTTTTCACACTTTATGAAATATTTATTGTCCAAGTTTATGTACAATATAAATCAATGATCATGGTTTCAGTAATTTTTTCATGTTCTTGCAACACTGAATTTCATGTTTGCCTTTGTCCTTTTCTATTATATCCTTTATTATAAAGTGGCCTGAATTTTAAAAAGAGACCACGTTGCTGCAAAGATATCAGGTGGTGCAATAATGCTCTTTCTTTTATTTTTTGCAATTTGTTCCTATAGGTGTTAGGGTGCCTTCTCATGTTGTTGCCCAGTGTAAAAGTGCATCTGGTACACCAGAATGCATATAGGCTGAAAGTGGCTGCCCTTATGGTGGGTATTCCATTATTTTTGAATGTTTGTAGAATCTCATTTATTGTGGTTTCATTTTTCCTATATCTACCAACCATCATTTGTCTTACTTTTTCAAGTCCTAAACAATTATGTATGAAATGGTCCTGTGTTTCTTCATCACTGTGACACAGCATACACAAGGGATCTATATTTATATAGAATCTTCTGTATCTATTATTATTATCATCATCATCATCTTTCAAAAAGGCATTTATTGATTGTATAAAAGGTTACATCAAAAGTGTTTTACATAATTTTGATATATACATTGATTTATTCTGTTACATAAAAAATGAATATTTGAATGATATAGTTCAATTTATGGCTTCTTGAGTTGTTTGAACTTTTGTGACTTGAATGAGTCCTTAAAAAAATCATAATAGTTGATGTATAAGTTGCTTTTTTGATAATATTTTTGCTGTTTATAGCTTGTATGCATATAATTAAAAATCTGAGAAGCTATTGAAAAAGTTTTTCTCTAGTAGTTTTTGTCAGATACTTAGGGTTGTGTTATAACATTGATTGTTCTTTTAGTAGTGACCATGTTGCAGCATATAAGTGGGGGTTTGTTATGATTTTATCTAGATTCCTTATTTGTGTTAATTTGTTGTGAAAGGTAGCTGGATGCTGCCTGGTATTATTTCCTATTATAAAAGTGCACCTTGTACACCAAAAAGCATATAGAATAAAAGTAGCTGCTCTAATGTTTGGTATGATTTTGTTTTGTATGCAGCAATTATATTTTCAATTGATGTGTTAGGTTTTCTGTAGGTGTCAAAAATTATTTTTCTTATGTGTTTGAGTGCTGTACATTGGTATAGCATGTGTTGTAAGGTTTCTTCCGATCGATGGCACAGTCCACAAAAAGGATCTATTTTGAAGTACATTCTCTTGTGATGCAGAAAATAGGTTGTGGGCATGGCAACAAGATTTAATTTCAAAATAAAGTCAAAAAATTTTGGTTCCAGAGCCCATTTTTTAAATTCTTTTAGTAATCTTTTGTTGTTTATCCCTAACATTGGTGCTACATCATTAATGTTATTTATTTCATTTGTGAGATCATAGATATTCCAATATGAATATTTGTGTGTATATTGTTCAGGTATGTTTGCCATAGTTTTAAATTCATAAATAATTGTTGATATGTATGATTGAGTTGGAGGTGGACGATCAGTTGGGATGATTTGCACAAGGTGTTTTAGTTTTGTGAATTGCTGTAAAGTGGTAATTATGAGATTCCTTTGTTTTTGGATGTGAAATATATTAATATTGTGTAAACCTAGTCCATTTTTAATGAGTGGTTAATTGAACCTTCTTGTTGAAATTGCTACTGTTTTTTGGACCATAGTAGTTGATTGCAGATAGTTTTTATTTTTTATTTAAAAACTTTTGAGAAATATATAATCGGTAAATAATAAACTATTTTTGTTATGATGAGCTGGTTTATCAGCTGTACTTTGGAATATATGGATAATTATGTTTTTGATAATGAGTTTACTATTTGTTTGGCCTTCTCCTTTAGTTTATTTTGTATGTGGCATCTCATTCCTGTAAGTCCCATATGGAAAGAAAAACCAAGAAAAGAAGTTGGTTTTGATTGGTATGTGTTTGTGCACAGCTTTCCCGTAAATAGTGGCCATGCTGATGTTTTTGTGGGATTGAATTTCAATTTATATTGCTTAGTATAGTCTTCAAGAATGTTTTGTAGCTGGGCGAGTTGTTTTTTTGATGATAGGAAAACAGTAACATCATCCATATATGCTAAGCATGGTATATGTTCTGTAGTGCCTGGTATCTGTATTCCAGTAAAAGATTGTTCTATTTTTTGAATGAGAGGGTTAATGTATAGTATGAATAGTAATGAGCTGAGAGGTGATCCTTGAGATATTGATTGTGTAGGAGTAAATGATGGGGAGTTTCTTCCATTGATGGTTATATGGATTTCACGATTTAGAAGTTTGCTATTAGATATAGATGAGTTTTGGGTATATCAGTGTTATTGAGCATTTCTAGAAGTATAGGTATATCTATTGAATCAAATGCTGCCTCAATATCTAATTGTACAGCTATGGGTTTTCTTATTGATGCTAGGATTGTTTTAAAGAATAGAGCTGCTTGTATTGTTGATGAATTTTTTTTTGCAAATAGGTATTTTGAAATAAGCATTGTTATGTGTGGCTCAATTTCTTGCTTTATAATTTTTTCTATGATTTTAATCGGTAATGGCCCCATGGATATAGGTTGTAAATTAGTTAGTGAGGGAGTAATGTGTTTTGTTGAAAGGAACAATTGCAATTGGGTACACTCCTTCCATGTACTGTATTTTTGTGTTAGATGGTTTGCTAAATTGCATAAATATTCTGCAGTGAATAGACTAATGTGTTTTAAGACAAAAGCTGGAATTCCGGGGATACCTGGGTGGCATGCATTTGGGATACTGTTTATTTTTTCTATAAAGACATTTGTGGTAAAAGGTGTTTTTGTTTCTGTTGGGCCAAATAAATCTGGTTTAAATGTTTGAAGTTGTCTTGTTTGAAGTTTTTGCTTGAAATATTGGTATATGGGCAAAATCATATTGTGACCTGCAAATGTTCCTTGATTTGTGTGTATTGCCATTGGCACCTTGATAGTTTGTGGCCTTCCAAGCACCCATCTAGTGTATTCCCTTGTCCAAGGGTGTGGTTTTGTAAGACATAGTTTGCTTCTTTTAATTTTGAGGTAGCTTTTAAAGGTGCCACATGCATTATTGTATGCATGTGTAAGTTTGAATATGTATTTTTGTGTTTGCTTTGAAGGGTTAATCATGTTTAATCATTTGTGAATTTCATCTGCTAGTGCCAGTACTTTTGATGGTGGTGGTTGCTTCATTACTATATGATTGATATTAAATGAAATAATGTTTATAAATGCTATATATTATTGTATAGGATTGAGTTTTATATTTTTAAGCTTGTTTATCATGATGTAGGTTTCAGAAAAAATAAATTCAGATGTGTTTACTGGTAATAGAACTCTAATTGTTCTTGTGAATGGAAGGGTTGATGGTTGGATATCATTGAAGTTAATTGTTATTGTTTGTACTGAGTGATCTGAGAAAGCTGATGGTGTAAGTTTTATTGTTACTAGATGGTGAAGCATTGGTGAGTAGAAACATAAATCAATTAGTGAAGAGAATCGACCATTGTGAAAGGAAATTGCATTTTCTGGTAGAAATCCTTGTGCATTCATGAGTGGTATGGATATTTTATGAATCCATCGTTCTGTGAATTCTTTGTATGTTGTGTTAAAATCACTTATTAGTATTGTTGGATTTGCTAGCATGGAATTGATGTTTGCTAGTATGGTATTGATTCTGTTGTGTTGTATTGGCATGTAGATAAATATTATATTAATAATTATAATTTTATGTTGAAAAGTTGTAATAAGCATATTAGAATCAATATATATTATTTTAAATGTAGTGAAAAAACATTTTGGGGTAATTAGGATAGCAATACCTGCTGAGGGAGATGATGAATCTCTTGAGCAGGCACAAAATCCTTCTTTACTTAGATATTTAACTGGTTCTATTTTTGATCCAGTGTAAATTTTTGTTTCCAGTAATCCAAGTATGTGTGGTTGTGTATTTCTGATCCATTGTTTAAGTTTATGAATTTTTGTAGTTGAGTTCAGGCCTCTTACATTAATTGCTGCAATTTTTAATTTCATTATGTTTAAGTATTGTTTGTGGTTGGGTAGCTATTTGTAGTTGATCTTGGGCATCTTGATAGTTTAGTTCTAAATCCTCATCTGATGTGCTGCTTGTGTCATCTAGCTGCAACTAAAATTGTCAACTCATCATATAATAATTCTCTCGGAAATTTATAGAGTGTTAGGTTTTTGTCTGTAACCGCTAGAACTATTGATTTTATTGAAAAGAATTTTTTGAATGTATTAAAAAGTTTTTTAGGAATAGTGTTGTTAAAGTTAGAGTTGATTAACTGTAATTTATTATTATTATCATCATCATCATTATTCTTATTATTATTGTTGTTATTATTATTATGATGATGATGACTGTTAATAAATGTGTCTTTTATTTAAAAAATACTACTAAATAAAAAATACCTTGTCAGATGAACTTTTTCATTTTTATTTCATTCTTCTGCAACCATAAATTATAAACTTCAAGAAGTATAATAACGACTCTTTTTTATTGCATTGCCAAATGTATACCATATAATACTAAATTGTCCAAGCACTTTATTACTGTTACACAATGCTTTATTTGCCACCCTTTCTTACAGTTTATAGTTTCAATTGCCCCAGAAATCTTTTTCAGAACTTTATATCTCCTAACTTCAACTATTACAATCAATTTAATATTACATGGTAAATTATAAACTTATTTTTAGACTTTTGTAAGATAAATTAATTTAATTGTTAATCAGCATTTTATTTATATCTAACTGCTCTGTAAGATTTAAGATAGTGGAAGATTGATGAATTTAAGATTTGAAAGGTCTTGGATTAAAGCTGTACTCATCACATTGGCATGAAGATGACACATGACTCTCTGAACAATTAGCTATTTAATTGTTTTTTAAATTTATTTTTGTATGAAAATATTCTATTTATTATTTCATTATATAATATAATCAAACACTCTATTGCTTGGGAATTGATAAGAGGTTCGGGTATAAGTGGATGATCCATGGATCTTGAAATCTAGAATATATTGTTTAATGCATTGATAGAGTGCTAGCAGCAAACTCAAAGTCCTGGGATTGTGGACCAGCTTTATCATATCAATTAACTAAACTTCTTATGGACTTTCAAGCAGTAAGGCATTTGAAATTCATTTATTTTATAATTTATTATTTAATCATTTTTTCTTTTATTCAGCCATTTAAAAATATAATTAATTAAAAATATTTAATCTTCTCAATATAATCATTTTTAGCAAGAAGTATGACTAAAATGACAAACAAATTTCGTCTCGGATTTGGTTCATTTGTTGACAAAGTTGCTTTACCATTTACATTTACTTACCCTCCATTGTAAGTTATAAAATCAATAGAAATTTATAACAATTAAAATTTAAATAACTTTACTTATTAATTTTTTTTTTTTCAGCCTAGAAAATCCTTGTAGTGGTAATGATCAAGTTTGTCATCCAGCGTATTCATTTAAACATCATCTTTCCCTTGATGCCAATGTTTCAAAATTTTCTGTAAGTTATGAGATATTATTGTGTATCCATTTATATCCATGATTGACTTGTATTGTAGTGTAAAATAAATTCATCTTATCCACAAACATTAATGCAATAATGTAACATCTTCATCTTTAAATTGATATCAAAATTTTAAATTTTTATCAAGCAAGTTATGCCACTATGATTGATCAATAAATCCAAGCAGTTCACAAATACACAACAGTTTTGAAATTATTAAAATATGAATGTTTTATAAACTCAATTGTAAAGTTGATAATATAATAATTGATTCTAAATATATAAATTATATACATCTTGTGATATGATCTTAAAATAATTTATTGAGGTGAATTTTAAATCTCTCTTTATTATTATTTATATATACAAAATTACTTTTTTATTACACAAATACTTTCATGAGACTTCTTATTTTTATTATTTTCAAATCTTTAGACAAACTTCTTTATTTTTTTAATTTCAATATGATTAACGATCAGTCATTCTAATTAAACAATCATGTGGTTAGTTACTCAGGGGGTCATATAATATTCAAGAATTTTCAGTTATAAAGTTCATTATTCCACTATTAAGTACACAATTAAACATCTGTAATTAATTTGCTGCTAATTTTTACTTTATCACTAATATTTGTTTCAAAAATATTTTTTTAATTTTGATAAATAATTATAAAGAAATCTAAGACCTTATAATAGTCAGTCTCCTTTATGATCTTATAAAAAAATTTCTGAATTTGAATTGCATAGTTATTAAATAATATATAATAAATTATATATATTATTAATATAGTAATGTTTTTTTTAACTTGAAATTATTAAAAAGCACCCTGATTTGTAAAAATGCATATTTATGAAGCATATTAACTTTTTTTTTAGGGATTAAGATTCATAAAATTATTTTAATGGATTTAAAAGATCATATATTATAATGATTACTAATTGCATATTTAGATTCAATTATTACAATGCACTTTATGTTTACATAATATAGAATTTATGTTAGAAAAACATTGAACTTAGATATGTTTGTTGAATGAATCATGGCATATGTTTTTAATAATTCTAAATATTCAATAGAAATATTTGAAAAGTGTGATCATTATCATTTAAAAAAAACATAGGTGAATAATATAGGTTAAGTTTTAATGCTGTAATCACTAGGTGAAATTACAGTAAAAGTCACGATTATAAAGACATGGGATAATAAACTTTCCTCTTAACATAAAGATGACATATGCAGACACATTAATTATATCATCAAAATAGAAAAATAAAACATGAAGATAGAGAAAATTGTTACAGATGGCAAAATAAAAATCTCATAAATCTTGCTTACATCAAAAGTGTACTACGGATTTTATTAAAAAACAGAATTTTTGAATTTAACATAATGGTTGAATTACATTTTAAAAAGTAAATTGAAGTAATAAATTAACTGTTTTATAAAATACCTCATCAGAAGAACATTAAATGGGGAAGTATTTGTCAGTTAAAAAGAAAAACAGGAATATATTTTAGGTAGAGTTTATTATAAAAGATTTAAATGGAAGAAAGCAAGAGTGATTTATTTAAGTTATTGCTTGCAGTCTCCTATGATAGAAAGTATTACCTTTTCAATACAAATGGCTTCAAATTATTGCAGACAGATCATTTAGCTTTCAAGAATATAAAAGGATAATTTGTTTCTAAATACACATAAAAGATAGTACTTTACACATGATGTTGGCATTCAGGTGTCACTTGCTCTCTTCAGTTATTAGTCCTATGGTAAATAAATAAATAATTCTCATGCAAATGTGAGAATATATAAAAACATATTATAAAAAAAGTTTGATGACAGAAATTAGATGGTTATTTTAATTATTGTAAAAAAAAATAAATGCAATAAAATATTAATATTTGTTATTAATTAATTTAACAGTAAATCTACTTAATTCTCCAGCTCACACAGTAAGCCAAGGCCAGTTCCCTATCCACTCTAGAGCCATCAATGGTAAGCTTGAGTAATCAGTGATTATATTATTGTAATTGAATCCACATTTTTAGATTGGTTTCTGATTTTTACATTTATCAACAGAATTTGGATGCAAAGCTTGAAGCAATGTAATCAAGCATCCAGCAATATTTTTTAATGCCATTTTATTATTCAAGTTAGAAATTTGGGGCTGATTTGAATTTCAAATATTTATCTTGAATATTAAATTGAAGTTAAAGGCAGTTAGTTGTTAGATGCTTGACTACATTTGACAAAAGTGAAAGCCAGAAACCAGTCTGAAAATGATTTAAATGCAATAAAGAATGGTAATCAGTGAGTATTCAAACTTACAATATGTGGCATTAAAGTAATAAACCAGTTTGTAATATTGGTTTTATTTTAGGAAGAAGTTCGCCTTGCACCCACATCAGGCAATATAGATCTTCTTGAAGGTGGCTTTGATGCCTTAATACAAGCTATGGAGTGTGAGGTAGGACTCTACTAAACTTGTTACTTATTAACTATATTATATATATATATAGTATTTATTTATAATTATTATGATAAAATAGTATGCCTTGTGGCATATACCTGATTACCCATGCCAAATTATAGTTTCAATATGGTATTTTAATTTTTAAAGTCACAAATAGATCAAGTATTTTTGTTTAAGTAGATGTCCCATAGTCCTCTACATATAGTTATACTTAGCTAGAGAAAAAAAATCCTAACTTATCCTGGATTAATCAGATAATTATCAAAGAACTGATAATAAAAATAAAAAGTACTATGTAATATAGTGTTTATTATTTATGAAGGAAGTATTATAGTCTACAGATATTTTATTCATGGTTAGAATTACTATTTTTTAAATATTAAAACAATATAGATAGGGAAAAAAAATTGAGATTTCTTCAAATAAAAAATCAATATATATACACATTACAAAAAATCTTTCTCTTAGAATTAGTTAAAGGCAGTAGATTATAATTGATATCTCTGCAAAAATATTGCATGAATAGTAGGATAATTTCAACGATTGTGAAATAATTTTTTGATAGTTACTAATAAAAAGATGTTAGAATTGATTAATTTATTACTAATATTTATGAAAAAAATTATTCTATTACACTAAAACAAAACTAGCAAATTCTTAAAATAAATATTAAATAATACGTTAAAGATTCCGCGAGTCTTTAATTAATAAATTCGAGAAATAAATCCATAATTCAAATCCAATTAGAAAATAGAACGAAATTAATAAAAAAACAAATTAATTTAAATTTCAAAAACTCTATAAAATTGGTAAACTATATGAAATCAATAACATAATTTGCAGCAAAACAAGCAAATTATATTAATTTTAAAAAAATATAAGATGTTTAAAATATTATAGCAGCAGTTTGCTATTTCTAAAATTATATTATTTAGCTGACGTTTCAGCAGTAGTTTTTAATACAGTAATCAAGTCCTACTGAGTTTTCTAAATCCATGATGAATTTTAAAAAAAAAAGTTAGTAACCTTATCAGAATGTCTAATTAAATTTTCCAGATGAGTTGTGCAGCCTTTTTATATATATATATAATCTGATAATCTCAGAATCTGACTTGAGTGAATGGGAAAAAAACTTTTCTAGAATCAATATTTACCTGTAAATAGATCCTGTTTATTCTAAAGATCATCATATTCTTCATAAGTTAAAACAATTCTTCAAAACTTTTGATTAGCAAACTATGAGTAAAAGCAAATTGAAGACGATGCTCAACAGATAAATTACCAAAGTGAAGAATTACACCAATAAAACTGAAGTAAAATTCTTGAATATTCAGAAGAAAAAAAGTATACATTATTACTATTAAAATCTAATTACACACACATATATATATATATATTATAATGGGATGGGGTATTTTGGACTGAATGTGAGGTGGTGGAAAAAACATTGTCAAATCCCAAGTTACAATATTTCAATTAAAATTCATTTAAATAATGAGATAAAATACCAAAGTAATAAAGTAAGATATTTTTTAAAGTATTAAAGCAAGATATATTAAAATAATATTGAATATCACAAAATTCAAATTATTATATTGATTACAGTACTTCTTAACAGGTTTACATACATCACATATATAGATATGCACACAGATACACGTTTATAGTATACAATGAATATGTTTCAATGTGTTGATTAACATAAAAACAAAATTCAATTTATTACATTGTGGTTTACATATATAGTTTACTAGATTTACTTAAAATGCATATATATATTGTGCCCTTTTGTATGGGTCTCCATAAATTGTTGTATCAATCTATCTAAAAAATTTTAAATTTAAGATGTATTTAGCTATATGATTTTAATTTTGTTGATAACAATCTTTTTAAAAGTGTAATTAAAGTAATTCATGAGTATTTGATATGTGAAAATTGTGCTGATGTTTGAGAGAGACATTTCAATGGGAATGATAATAGTATATGGTTGGGGAAAACTGGCCATAAACAATAATGCATTAATAAATTTAATAAATAAATGTTTAAAGTTAAAGTTTTAAAAGACGAGTTAAAATTAAATGCATATATTTACTGTTGATAAAAGTTAATATTTAATAAATGAATATAAATATTTTAATTATTAGTAATACATAATAGAAGAATTAATGTTGGATTTTAATAATATCGAATTATTATTTTAAAGTTGTTATAAGATATTATTTATTTTAAAAAAATATTTATTTTTAAAAAAATGTATTGTTAGTTTATTTTTAGATTATTACAAGCGTCTGTAGCTCTGTTGTAAAAAAAAAAAACAGATGTTAATTAAAATACGTACACACATGCTTGGGAGTATTTTAGTAAAGTTGCAAAACCATTTTAAAAATTCTGTTATAAAATTTATAAATATTATTTTGGCTATCATGAGATAAAAGTAAAGATAATTAATGTGAAATATTAAATCTGATTTTTAAAATACTGTTTAAAAAAACATAATGAATAAAAATAGACTTAGTTTATTTATAAAAATAATTTTATAAAAGTTAAACGTAAAAGTTAAGTAAGAAAGAATATTTTAAAAAAATGTTTAATAGATTTAAATAAATGATGAATATTAATTTAAGAATTTAATAATGTGATAAATAATAAATATTAAAAGTCATTATTTATTTTTAATTCTGTCTTGTTGGTGAAATATGTAAATAAGCTAGTAAGTCAATTGTTTAATTCACCAATCAAGTGGGAGTTTTCTTCCGGTATAAAACCAAGGTTCAATTGTTAGGAGGTGACTTGTGATTGAATTTCTTAAAGTAAAGAGTGCTATTAAAAATAGCTAAGTGATTATAGACGCTCTAAAAATCATTTTTTAAAATTATTAGAGAGTATTTTAAAAATAATTTATAAAAGTTACAGATGAACATGCAGTGTTAATTTGTTATAGTTCCCTATTGATCGTTTCCTATTAATGCTCAATTTACTATCAAATAATCATGAGGACATCATATAAGTATAAAATGTGTTGGAGACTTCATACTGAAAATTTATCAAACGCTGGATTGACTAGCAGAGTTATTAGATGCCTAACGGTAATACGTTGGACTTTGTATAAATTTAAAAGCTAATGTAATTAATTTTTATAAAATAGATATTTGAAAAATGAGAAATATTTTTTTATGAAGCAAGTATTTTTAAATTCTAAATTTAAATATATATCTTGGTAAAGATATAATATATAACAGTAATTGTATAAATATTTGCCTTGTTAAGTCTTTATGGTTTAAAAGACTAAATTCTGACAATTTTAAAAGGCAAATAATTGGAGATTTAATAAGTAAAGAAACACTTATAAGTAAAAATTATTGAACTATTAAAGTCTAAACGCTGGTCGTATAGAAGACTTTAAAAGTAATCTTACCTAAATATCTGTTACGGAATGCGCAAATCAACTCTACATGGATATCCAAATCAATTAAAAAATAATTAAATCAGAACTTTGTAAATTATAGACTAATTCTAAAAATAATAACTTTTAAATAATATTTTTTTTTTAAAAAGAAGTGAACCTGGATCCATAAACTATTTTAATTTTATTTTGTTTATAATGGAATTGACTTTGACTTTTCTTTATTTTTAAAAAAAAAGAACGTTTTCATTTATTCCATAAAAACTTTTAAAGAACACGTGATGTACCGGAAAAGGAAGTAATGTTTAGTGAAAATTTGTGCCTAGGAAAAAGAACATTATAACTGGAAAGAAGACACCGTTGAATATTATGTAATATATTTATTTATTGACTAACATAAATATTTAATTAAGTATTGATTTATTAAAGATAGGAAAGGTACATTTACATTTTTTTTTTAAAAATAATAACTAAATACTAATATAACTTTTATTGCATAAAGTTTATTTTATAATTATACAACACGTAATTTTTTAAAGAATAATTGTTGAGTGTGAATGTGAAATTATTTTGTAAAACTGGAATCCTGGAGGACATCGTGACGGACTGTACATTGAAGTATTATTTATGGTAAAATTGTGTAATAATGATAATAATTTGATGTATTTACTATGTTTTCTTTAGATCAACCAAATGTTATATGATTATTGAATGAATGTATTAATGTTTACATAATATACACGTACAAGATTAACAATAGCAGTTTTATTTCAATATGCATATTTTAAATTGATATAAATTTAGTATAACATAATATGAGAACCTAGAAATAATTATATGATTCTTTCGTGAATATATTTTAATGTTTCTGTTACCATATTAGGAATTAGATTTTATTATACTAGTGTAAGTTATTTATTTTTTTCTTTTAAAGTTAGTAAGAAGTATATAAGGTCTATATTTTATTTTATTTTTATTAGATGAGTTACGTTAATTTTACATAGAAATTTATATTTTTGATTGAAGGCTTATTGTAAATAGATGATGAAGTATATGAGAGTTTGGATCATTATTATTTTTTTGTTTTAAAATTGGTCATTTGTTTTACTGAACTTAAATAGGGTTAAAATGACTTTCGTAGGTAGTAGTTTTATAAAGGAATAGGAATTATAAGTAAAGAAAAGTAATGATTTAAAATGGCAAAGAATCATAGAATTTTGTTTAACATTATACTTTATAAAAGTTGAAATTATTGAATAATTTTAAAATATTATTTTTTAAAAGTACATATACGTATTGCATATTTTAATAAGACAGGTAATATGACATTATATCGGAATGAAATAAACAGTGATAGTCAATAATTGTTGTTATACTACAAAGTTATATCAGTTGATACATTAATTAATATTTGACTCATACTGATAATAAATGTAATACAGCCTTATACATTATAATATAAATAACAGTAGGATTTAAGTGAAATAACATTGAAATTACTAAAGTTAGTTTATTTACATACATGCTACATGAATGATATCTTACATAAAATCTTTTCTTATATTAATTGATAATAAGTAATCTTTATGTAAATTAAAGTCATAAACTCAATTGAATTTTATTAATAAAACATTTTCTGAAATGTACAAGTTATTTACTTATAGTTATGGAAATAATAAGTGTAAAAATCTTGTATTATTATTGTTCTTATTTTTTATTTTCTTTAGTTCCATTTAAATGTAAATAGTGTAAATAAATTATTTGTTAAAGTTAATGTAAATAAATTTGTTAAGTGGTTTAAAAGATGTGTTGAATTCATTATTTTACACCACAGTATTTGACAACAGATAATTTGAATAAACATAATATTTGCACAATATGAATTTATTATTTGAGAAAGAAACACAATATTTTCTTAATATAATTTATAGAAATTGTTTGACATTAACATATGATATTACAATGGTCATAAAATAATTATAATGCACAATATAAAAGTATAAGATTATTTATTGCCACAAATTGTTGAATTATAAGATTTTGGTTTATTTTAAAATTAAGATACTATATGGAAATGAAAGACATGTATATGATTTACTTATTTTCTTAATGATTAAAAGTATAATTCAATAGATAAGATTAAGATATACCCTAAAGATTATTATTGTTAGTGATTATTATTAGAATAAGTTAGGTGTATTTAGGTTTGATATTAAATCCCTTATCATTCCTATTTACATGAATTATTATTACTTTAAGATAATTAGAAGAACCTGAGATCATTTTAATTATATTTCCTTAACAATAGATTGAGATTTATTTATCTATTATTATTAAAGATATTTCATTTATAAAAGTCATAAGAGTGCTGTAGAGTTAATAATGAGATAATTAGAAGTAATAGTATTCTTATGCCATTGAGACGGTGTCTTGGAGAGACATTGACTCAATGTAAATCTGATTACCAATTGTAACTTCACTTCACAGTCTCATGATTTAGTAAATATTTATTTAATTAGTACATAATATTAAATTATATTAATTTTTGATAAGTTTGTAATAAATCTGATAAGTTATAACATTATAAAATATATTAAAGATAGTTGTACATATTTTAGCCGAGCATAATAATTTGATTGAGCTAGTCAGATTTTAAATTACATCATATATCGAGAAGTGAGGGTACAATATATATATCCACATATCAGTGGGATATATTAATTTATTTACATAACGTATTTGAATTTATCAAAATAATAGAATTATTAATTTTTATACCACATAATTAACATATGTTTGTAGATGTAGAAATGTAGGTGCACATTGGGATTTATATCACATTTTGAATTTGTCACAATAATATTATATTTTTCATAATTAATTCAATATTGAATGCATATATAAATAAAAATATGAATTATGTTATTTAATTTTTTCATAACAGTTGACTTTTTTTTTCTAAAAAAAAAAAATAGTCAATTTTTGGTAGGTAATTGTTGATTGATTATCAACATCTTAAAATGTCTTTCTTTTTCTAGTCTAAAAGATTTTTGGAATTTTTTTTTTTTTTTTTCAAAATAAAATTTAAACTAGTATTCTTTTAGATATATATTAGTATCAGATTAATTAATTATAATGTCTTTCTTTAGAATATAGAATCGTCTATTCTTTACCTTTTTATATAAATAGACTTTATTAGTAACAAAATATTTACAAGAATTGGTATAACCGAAATACAGGCCTATTATATACCTGTATTAATATATGTAATATGTAGGGTATATGAGCACAGACTTTCACACTACCCATCACTCTACACTTTATCTCATAACACTGATACAATTGAACACATATGTCGAAAAGATAAATAATCACCAATGTACGTATTTCATGCTAAATCAGCGATCATCAGGTGGTCCAGATTATCATCTCTACACATATGTGTAGAGATGATAATCTGGACCAACTGATGATCGCTGGTTTAACATGAAATACTAATATTAGTGATTAGTTATCTTTTCAACAATATATGTGTTCAAGTGTATCAGTGTTACGAGATAGTGGAGTGGTGGGTAGTGTGAAAGTATATGCTCATATACCCTATATGTTAAGAATTGGTATATTTACATTAAGTGCTTTTTACATTATTTTTTTTTGTAAAAAATTTGTTTACATTGCTGTTTTTAGAAAACAGTGAATTGGAATGAGATGATTTCTGTTATTGCATTAATGAGCAGCTAAGGAATATATTGTTTTGTCATATTTTTTTTGTGACATTACTGGGTATGTATTTTTGAGCATATAGATATATGTTATGCCATTCTTTGTTATTTTTTTTTTTAGTACATTGTATTTTTTGTTGTCAAAGATTACAGTACAATGGGCAAGCCATATTGTTCTGAGAGTGTGAATGGTTACAAAGGCATTGAATTGTTTTAATTTCTTTATATTGTTTATGAACATATTTTTTAAATGAATTGTGTCTTTGTGCAATACAAAGTGATGTAAGGGTGAAAGGTATCAATATGTCTCAAAGATATGGGATGTATTTTCCGGGAGAACATTGCATAGTATGCAAGTAGGATCTATGTTTAATTAAAAGTGTTTTAAGATAAATAACTTTGTTGGTATTATATCAAGTAGCAGATTATTCAGGAATTTTAGCCATGAATGAAGCACACATAAATTTTGAATTTTGTCAGTGTTCTGGCAGTAGATAGTGTTGACCAAAGTTGCCTATCAGGGTAAAGGATTTTTTTTAGACTTTGCATGATAAACCGATTAAAGTATTAATGTTATAATTGTCCAGTAAATCAGCATGCTCAGTGAAAAAGTGGCTCATATGGAGTAATGGAAAACAGTAGTAGAGGTGGATGAGTTGTCTTTAGGAAGGGGTTAGTAATGGTTACAATGTACATCTTAACTCTAATATAGGATGTGAATGATTGTTAAGCTATTAGATTCATTAAGCCCACCCTTGCATATTGGGAAAGAGGCATTTTCGATTGATAGAAGTTGTGATGTTGATCCCCATATATACGTTTTTGCAAAAGGTAATCTTAGGTAAAGCATAGACAATTAATGGTTTGAGTATGATTCTAGCAAACATTTTCTGATAAATGTCTTCTAATGTAATGAGATACCAATCATTTACTGTTGGATGTGGATTTTTAGAGTTTTTTCTTATACAGAATATTATATTTGTTGATAAGTGAAGGATGTGATATTCCTTTGAACAAAGTTGATTATAGTATTTATGTAGAAATGGAGATATAATGTAGTCCATTTGCTTATATATGTTATCTGGAATGAGGTCATTTTCTAGCAAGCTAGGGTTGTTCTTTACTTTTTGATTTTTAAATCCAAGCAAAATTATTTGTGTTGGTTTTACTTTTAAAATGTCTCTTTTTTTAATAAATAAAAAATAAAATTATTTTATATATCTCTAACTTTTAAAATGTCATTTCAGACCAAAGCAATCATTTAAAAAATATCAGTCTCAATATATAATATCACCATCACAAGTCACATTTAACTAATCATAATATCTTTTAATTAAATATAGAAATTTTAAAATGTGTTTTAAATGAATTATTTAAAAACAACTCACTTTTGTATATACATTTATGGTGCTTCTTTGCATAGACACAGCAGCATACATATAACTATGTCATCAAGCTGATGGTTTCTCTTGTTGGAGACCATTCCAGGATCAGGAAGGTATAATCAGTTAAATGTTGACATTGAATCAGTTTCCTTCTGGTTAGGATTGGCAGACTTCAGGAAAGTGATCTAGAACACATTTAAGCAGGCTAGTGACCACAGAAGTGAGTCTGCTTCATGTGAATCAAAATTCCAGTATATATTCATTGCATTCTTACATCCTCATGGTAGTTTTCTGTATAACTCTGCTAGCCATCTTTTCTGGCCAGTTCTCTGCTACAGCTTCTAACACATTAGCCAACTCTTTTCAAAAACTACTATCCAAACTAAAAACCAGACTAAAATAATCTTTTTATCCAACCCTTTTATATATAATCTTGAATTGGAATGATAAAAACACATTTAATTAAAAACAGTGTTTGTTTTTTTTAATTTTTTTTCAAAAAGTTCACTAATCCTTTCAAAAACACTAATTAAAAAGCTACATTTGAAAGAAACTTTGAAATTTTACCAAAGGTGTGATCTACATGTTTTTACTTGGAGAATTATATACAAGCATTAATTAAAAGATTTCAAAAATAAATCATGCCTGTTTTTTAATTTCAAAATCAAAAAAAAATATTTATTAGAGTTTTTAACTATTTATTTCATAATGAAATTTTATTTTACATTCAGAATTATTTAATCTTTTACCTATTTGTTATTATTCCAGAAAATGTAAAAAAAATCTACAAAAATTTATGTCTGTTTATTTCTACTTTTCCTTTCAACTATATGTATTTGTGTGCACACACTATATTATTGTGTGCTATGCAACAGTTCTATTACAATATGTATATACACAAATAAAATGTCTGAATATATATATATATATGTAAGTATATAGACAGCTTTGTGAATCCAGTGATTTATTATTTATTAATCTCATTTTAAATCTATAAATTTTAAAACCATTTATATTCTATTTTGTATTGTATTTTACAATATTTCTCCAATAAATTTCAACCTTTAGATATGTACTTTGAAATATCAATTCTAGGCATGAATTCTGAAAGAAATATGAAAATGTTTTAAACAAAAACAAACAAACAAGTAGCATATGTTTTAGTTCTTATGAATTGTTATCACTTGATAATAAAGATAATTTAAAAAGGAAAAAATGTTCATACATCTGTATGTTAATTCAAAACTTGATGAATAAAAAAAACTGAAAACTACTTACTAAACTGGCAATAGGTGAATGCCTGATTCAATTTAGGTTCACAAAAATGCTTTTATATAGATAGTCCAAGTTATAAATTCAATGTTTTTTTAAAAAATTGAAGGGAAAAATACTATCACACAGAAAAATTTAATACTAAACTGTCAGATAACATTATAAGGCTTGTTTTTTTTTTAGCAATTCTATTTTTTTAAAGTTTGAAATTTAAAACATTTTTTCTTAATATTTTTTTTTGAAGCTGAATAGAACAAATTTATTTATTTGTGAACTTATAACATTTAAAAAATTTGTATAGTGTCTATAGGAATAAAAATACAGAAAAAACTGAGTTTTGGCTAAAATAATTTTTTATTTAATTCATTCATTATTAAATGTTTATCATTTTAAATTAAATTTAGAATGTTTCTTTTCTCTTATAAATATTAAATAATTACATTTTCTAAATGTAAATAAAAACAACAAATTTTTTTAAGCCTACAAAAATTTAAAATATTGCCCATTGGCCCCTAGTTATATTTTAATCTGAAAAAAAACATAACATATTAAATCAGTAAATCAAAATTATTTATTAGATCTTAATTAAAAAAATTATTTTTTTATTTTCTGAACAGTCAATATCAAAGGTATTTATTGTTCATCAATTTATTTCATATTATATATGTATGTACTATAGAGTATCTTTTTTATCATATTGTTCAATGTATGATTTACTTGATTGATTAAATATTATTGTTAAACTAATTTAAAGTTTCAGCAAATTTTTTATTATTTTCACACCCTACTTTTATTCACCTGACATCTATTTACATGAAATTACTAAGTCAATAGCATTTGATAATTATATTGCAATTACTTTTCTAGAATCACAGCAGTATATAAAATAAATGATAATTTCTCAAAGCACATAAAAGATCATTAGTGTTTATTGTAATCAAATATTAACATTTAATATTTAAACTGAGTTTATGATCCACATCAATGAAGTTTAAATATAATTAAAGCAAATCACTAATTTGTAGCAGAATAAAATATATTACTTTTACTAGCTCTATAACTAAATAATATTATGATCTTTATGGCTGTATACTGACTTAAACATTCAGTTTAATCAATAATGATTTAAAATACATGAACATTTTATTGCAACTACCTTTACTCATCTTCAATAATTATCTTATTTGTACCTTGATCAATCATCAAATCAATTCATACATAATTTTGTTCTTAATATAACTGTTACTGACAAAATACTTACAATAAACTTCTATTTACTTATTAAATATTTAAGAATGTCAAATAAATTAATTTATTGCTATATAAAAATGTATACCTGTTCAGGTAATAAATATTAAATTCAATACAAAGAAAAGAATATGTAATTATACTCTCTTACCTATCCTGTGTTTTGGGTTCTGAACTATTTTGTAACTGCTTATAATGAATTATGTGGTATAATCAATTAGTGAATACACCTGGGTCTCATTTTATGTGGTATATAGGTTCCTTAAAAAATGCACACCAAAGAAATCACACAAAAATAAATGTAATTTACCTTGAAAATTGGGGGATATGTTTTGTAATTTTCAAAATCAGCATAAAAGCAAAGCAACAAGGAAAAATTACTTAAAAATTCACATTAAAAAAATAAGGAAATAAAGTATGACCAATAAAAAATTTGAAAAAAATTAATACAAGACAAACTTTTTTTAATATGCATTCATTTGTGAACTAGTAAGAAATCAGTTTTGTGACATGATGTACAACTAGCATCACTTTCAGTCTTATGCTATGTTAATGGCTTTCTGTTTCTATATTAAAAAAATGAGATTGCAATCAAAACAAAAAGTTATACATTATTATTAGAAAGATTATTTTCAGTTTATAAAATCAATATAATCTTTATTATTTATTTTAAAAATCTAAAAAAATATTTATTTCTGTTAATATCTAACAAAATACGTTTTAAAAGTTTAAATTTTAATATTTATTGCGATATTTTTATATGCACATATGAATCTATTATTATTATTTACTCATTAGTATAAGTAGGTTATTTAGTTAGAAGCTAAGATTCTAAATACAGCTTCAGGCCATATTCATGTTAGCTGCTAATATAACATTATATTTTTGAAAAAAAAAAAAGTATTTCAAGTCAAAATAAGTTATTAATAATTTAAATTTCTTGAAATCTAATAAATATAGTGAAATATAAATGATATTAAGAAAAAAACATGAATTGCATAACTTCAAAATTGCATTAAAATAATCCACATAAAATGAGACCCAGGTGTATTGTCTTATCTAATTACCATTAATAAATAAATTTGCATTGTAAAATAAAATAACCAAACAAGTTTACTTATTTTAAATTAATTTGAAATTTATTAACAAATGGATATAAAATAAAATCCAATATATATTGTACCAGACAAAAAGATTTTTCTTTTGCATATACTGACCATAAGTTCACCACTAGTCTGAAGATTGGAACTAGACCTTTATTTTAAGGATGGACAGGATATACAAACAAGAATGTACTGGGATAGCTCAATTAAGCAAATGAGGTCTTATGTTTGTTCTGAAAGTTGGAAAGGTAGAAACAGAAAAGAAAATCAACTAAGTAATATGAATAAATATTTTTATTAATTAGTATGATTAAATAAACATACATTTCGATAACATACTTTAAAATCAACTTAAAACATATTACTCATATGTTCATCAAAAACTATATTTTAGAGAGTGATTTTCTATGCATGATATAATTATATCAGAAAGAGTGCAAAAATACCAACAGTAGCAAAAGTACTAGTAAGTATTCAGTGATCTCACATAAGTAAAGGGATTAGCTTCTTGCTTATAACCAATAATTAAGAAAAGAATGAATCTCCATATTTGCAATTTCTTAGAACTTATGCCGAAACACGATAAGTGTGAAAGTAGCATTGGAAACATTAACTTTAAGAAAGAAAACAAGAGCATTGAAAGTTATTACTTTCAATCAATTGATCTCCCTCAGGTGAGACAGGCTAGGAGCTCACTATCTACCTATGAAAAGGGTTAAAATGATCATACATTCCTCTAATAAATGAAGTGAAAGCTCAAAGGAATGAAACTAAATGCCATTATATTTTGTAATAGTATATTACAAATAATTATAGTTTCTCAACATAAGTCAGACTAATAACAAAATAGGTCATGGGCCAGAAGCTAATTAAAATAGTCTGCAATATCCAGACTGCTCTATGTAACAAAAAGGAATGTGAAATTAGAATTAAGACTATACTACCTTACTTACTAAGACTTGAATGGAACATACAGTACAGGTTTGAAACTAGCCCTCATTTAAGTGAAAAATATCAAATGCACAGCTGGGCAAGTTGATTAGTGGTTTCTTTGTAGATGATTCTTACAGAATTATAGGCAGTTAATGAAGACACAGGGAGCATGAATCTGTCCTGGTGAAAAGCTTAGCAAAACTTGGCATGAAAAAATATCCTGGCAGTAGAATTTCAGCAAACCAGTAATAATATATAGGGTATATGGGCACAGACTTTCACTCTACCCACCACTCTCTACTCTATCTCATAACACTGATACACATGAACACATATATGTTGAAAAGATAAATAATCACCAAAGAAAAGATAAATAATCACCAAAATACATATTTCATATTAAACCAGCAATCATTAGTTGGTCCAGATTATCATTTAATTCCTTAAGTCTACTTCCTATCTCCTATCTTTTAAGTAACCAACCTGAGACTCCATGCACTATAAGATCCATAAACCCTGCACTCATCTTCCAATATAAATGCATTCAGACCACTTTTCCTTTGTATAGTGAAAGGTCCATCATATACACAAAAAAATTTCTTATATTGATTCTGGGTCAGATTGCATACATGAGGTTTTCTTATTAAAAACCAAGTCTTTTACCTTGAATCTACATGAACATCGATTTCATATCTTTATGTGTAATTCAGCCATATGTTTCAATTTATTCAAGACTTTCTTTTATCCATTTCTTTGTCAATTTTCTCCTGATCTACAGGCAAGGGAGCCTTTATCAGCATTGGATAATTTTGTCCAAAATGTAATCTGATGGGTGTAAACCCTATAGCCTCATTCTGTGTCCAATTTATGTAATTAGTAATGTTTTCTGTATTTCACCCATTCATAGTGATTTTCGCTGACATAAAGCCAAAATAAATGGTTTAACCCTCTCATGACTCCCTCACAGGGATTAGATTGGGGATTTCAAATAGATGTTAATACATGTTGAATGCCTTGTTGCTGAATCCACTGGTAAGTTTTAAAGGTTGTTCCATGATCTGTAAATATCAACTGAGGCTTGCCAAGGTTAGGAAACTGATGCTCTCACAAGATCTGAATAGTACTTTGAGTATTTGCCTCTCTTAAATACATGGTCACATACTTGGAAAATGTCATACGACTAAATATGGTAATGCTTATAGATAGGTAAGGGTCCATAAAAGTCTAGGGCCAACAATTCATTAGAGTTGTGCACTAAAATAGGTTGTGAGATCCCAGTAAATCCTCTTATTTGCATGTTTGGTTTGTGAATGTACATGACATTTTTCCAAAATTGAGACCACATTTGAATATAAATTTGACCATTTGTTTCTCTGGATACAGTTTAATGCCCTCTTTTTCTATTAAGAAGCCTAAAAATGCAACCTCCTCCTGAACTACGCAACTTTTTTTGTAAATTGTTGGTAATGTTTTGTTGGTAACCTTCCATTAAGAACAAAGGGTTCCATATATTTTTAGATGCAATGACCATGCCATCCATATATATATATATATATCACAATCAGGTTCTTGATTTTGTCTGATAACACTTGATCTAAACACTAGAAGTTCTGAACCAAACACATATGTATACTCTTCATAATGGAAGCTGGTATATTTGCAGTCAGGTGTACAGGGATATGCCAGTAACTGGAGGTCAAGTCCAATGTAGAGAAAGTGTTTTTCCCTTGAAATTTTGTGAAGTTCCATAATTGTAGGAGGAATGTCTTTTTCTGGGATGGTAATGGAATTTAATCTCTGACCATACAAACATTTTGACAGACCCATCTTTCTTCTTTACCATTACCAAAGGATTAATATATGGAGATGTGTGCTTTCTGATGACTCCCCATTCAATAATTTGCTGTATTTGAAGATCTACCTCAGCCTTATATTGAAATGGAGTGGATATGAATGACTGCGGAAATGGTTTTCCTCCTTAACCTGGATGCAAAAACTGAATAAATCTCCCTCAATAGTTCCATTAAATGGTGTTATTCTTCCATTCCTTTTACAATGGATTGTGATACTTTATTTTGCATTTCCACAGTATCCCTTACTTGCTGAATGCATTGTACATGAAGTGACTTATAATTCTTCAATCCTTCAATTGGTGTCAAAACTTCTTGGCAAATAAACAAGAATGTCATAATCCAACACACATCTACACCTATACAGAAAATCAGTCTCAATTATAACATCTTGTATAAGACCAGATTATCAAAAAGACATGGTCTAACTGTACATTCACCAGATTCAACTGTAACCATACATGTTTGGTGTCAATATTTGCTTCTTGCCATTGGCCAGAGTCATCTGCATTCTTTTTAGTGGCAGTGTATACAAATGTGGCTGCTCTCCTTTTATTTTCACATAAAACTTACTAGAGAGCAATATCTGACTTCTTGAATCAATCAATGCTTTTGTAATGATATTTCCAGTCTATTCTGATAACAGGGCAAGTCTGAATAGCTCCATTCCATGCTGGTTAAGTTTTTTAAAAGCTTATTTGCGAACTCTTTATATAACAGTTTTTAATACAAGCTTGTTTAAATTAGATCATGTGACATCTGAGTTGATTCTTTTGTAATTTTATTTTTTGCTATTAAGGCTTTGGTGATTTTATATTGCTAAAGCTATTAATATATGGTGTATCTGAACTTAGTTCAGTTCCATATGGCTATTTTAGATAGATAGCTGGATTGGAAGACATATGGATATCTGAAAATTTAAATTTTCTACTTAATAGTTATCCATTAGATAAAGTGCTGGGCTTGTCCTAATATTTTTAATCTAATGTTTGAATATCCTAGCACCTCACTGAGGAAACCAGTAGCAGAAACTGGTCTGGGGTTAGGGATATTCTACAAAGCTTGTTAAAAGCTTATTTATGAGCTCTTTATATAACATTTGTAATACAAGCTTGTTTAAATTAGGTCATGTGACATCTGACTTGCTTTGTGTTTTTGATTTTTCCACTCTAACAGTCAAATGTGATGTTCATATCAGTGTCTTATCATTTTTGCAATGCATGTAATGACTTTTTTCTATGAAGTTGTCCATTAATTTAGCCTCTATGTCAGCCATTAATTCCATTCTTGGGTACTTCCATTGGCACTCACAAATTTCAGGCCGAATCTGAGGACTGTTCTAAGCTTCAAATATGGAGTTACCACTATGCAATTAACATATGCTTCTTTTGTTGTTGTTATTGTAATCTTGACATTGTTTTTTTGCCAACAAAGTTATTTTGTGTTCAAATTTACAGGCCAGTTTAAGTGACAACTTGCCACATTTAATTGTAATGCTTTGCAGGATTATTTTATTTTCAGTTATTTTACACCATCTCTTTTTCTCTTTCTTCAGTGATTTTTGGAAACCATTTATAATTAAGCTCAAACACCTTTGCATTTGTGCTGTGATTTTATTATAGTTAATTATTGCTCTATTAATTTTAATTTTGCAACAGTTGAAGATAATAAGGGATTGTGTAAACTTTTGTAGAAAATTTAGCCTTTGTTAGAACATACAAATAGAAATTCCCAGGCACAATAACTGACAGTGCTGGTCAAGTTATTTATATTCCTGTAATACTTAACTCATCCACTTCTCTAATAATTCATAATATATATGTTGTGCTCTAAATGCGCATCAGTGAAGCTGTTTTTCAATACTTTCTAGCTTAGCACTTTTGAGAGTTACATGTTTCCATATTCATAGCTTGTGCTAACAATGGTTTTGGGTTAGCCTGTATGATGTAGATGTATTTAAATATATGCAAATTATCTAGACAGCCCATTTTTTAGAAATTGAGAAGCAGTCATCTCTTCTATTGATGGCATTATGGTCATCTTCTATGAAACATATTTCTTTTACTTTGCGCTTGGCATCATTGTGCAAAGCACACAATTTCAGCTGTAGTAGGTTTGAATGTTTGCCCAGAAGCTTTTTGATATTCTAAAAATATTGAGCTGTCTGCAGATTTGATTCACAACTTATTGTATACATGTCTGTTGTGTTATCCTGGTAGTTAGTGTTGCACATGTCTCACCATAGTATGTTGTTCCACAAACTATTTGGGGGATGTCATTTTGTACATTACTTGTGGGTTTTGCTTGTTGTTTTTTCCTTTGAATTATTGATTGGCCTGTTGGTAGCCAATGGAGTGCAAAAACTTACCTTGAAATCAGTGGCAAGTTTTTTAACCAATTTTTTGCCCACATTACATATGTATGGCAATAGCATACATGGCCTGTCTTTTTTGGTCTTGTTAGCTCTTAAATTGTTGTAAAACTGCTTGATTCTCCTATTGATGGTTTCTTGTCTGAATCCAACCTTCAACTTAAAGTAGAAAATATTTTCTTTATTTTATTTTCAGAAACATTAACTCTATTCACGCACGAGGAGAAAGTAAATAGTCATTAATAACTGAGGAAAAGAAGCAAAATAATTCTTATACATATATTTCTATCAAATGCTAAACTAGAATTATATGAAATTCATATATGATATAGATCACTACACAATGTTTTTCAGCTAAAATAATGATGAACTAAGGGAAATCACCTGGAAAAAAGCATTGTCCTATTGTTCCAAGCACGATTATACCATTTTCCATCCAAAGGAGCAGTGTGTTATCATAATCCACGGAGATCAGTCTTAAAAAGAATGGTTTAAGAATGGATTGATAATATGAAAGGACATCACTTTAATCAATATAATTGATCGGAAATTTTGATTTTTGTTTTCTATTATTGTTATTTTCTTTTTTTTTTTCATTTATTTTCGTTTCTAAATTCCTGAAAAGTTCGTTTTAAAAATAAGAAGGGTGGGAAGCATTTTTTTATTATTTATTAAATTAATTTAGGTCTGCTTGCCCTCCCATCACCAATATGACTCTGACATCCTAATGGGAAAATGAAAAGAAATAAAATTGATATTTCACATTATATATGTACATTAAATCCAGGACATAATTTTTTCTTAGTTATTATTGTTAACTAATATTTTATGTGTTTCCTTTTTGTTTTTCGTTATAATTGACTAACATTCTTGCATGGACATTCTTTCCTGTTAATATTTGAAGTATTCATAGACAAAGAAGTGTCCCAAGAAGATTGATAACTATCAACATGAACTGGACAAGGATAATCATTTAAAATGTGACTGTAAATAGTATTGATTTAGCCATTCAAATTCGCGATCTTATAAAATTATTATTTTATATATATATTTGTAAATAATTGGTAACAAGTACTTGAATTTCTACCATGGGGTAGGGATAAGGATTTTCATTATTTAAAATAACAATATGGTAGCTCTTACTTGAAATAGCTGATTATATAACTCACTATTGTTAAACTATTTGTGTTATTTTCTTTGCAGTCATTCAATAAATGTTACAGAATTTATTATTTTAATCTGTTCTCTAACTTATTATTATGTAGCTCCTCACCATTACTATTACTAGTATTATCAGAAATAGCCATTCACACCAATTAATATAGTAACCTTAAATATGTACACACACACACTTTATTTTATGTGTAGTGATACTAGAGAATATTTAGAGTTTGGATAATCACTCGTCATCTATATAGAGATTCAATAGTTATTGACCAGTGTAATTTCATCCCCTGTTAAGAGAGTCTAGAAATTACTCCCTGAGTTTGAATATTGTGGTATAATGGAGCCAGGAAGGTGTGAGAACTGGATAAACTAACCTAAATTCTGTCTAAGTTAATAAAATATACAGAGTTAGTCTATTGGAAGTAGATACAATCAAGGTTATGTATTTCATCATGTAATCATTTGCATCCTATCCAAAGATGCAAAGTCCGACCATAGTAAGATGTGCTCCCCCTCTTTCATGAGCACTACTCCCTGGCCCATTACAATATATATAATTTGTAAAACTTTGAATGCCTAATGTTCTCAGACAATCAGTTAATCTCAAAGTGTTGCTACACATTTATATTAACAATTTAAATCTATATAATTCTTCTGCTGTTCTTCACAATTTTAGAATAATATGGAAAGCATCTACTATCTTTTTTATTTCATGATATATGTTAAGAATAATCCATATTGGTTTAACATACACACATATTTGTTTAAATTTTAATCCATTGGTTTAACATACACACATATTTGTTTAAATTTTAATCCAGAAAAATCATATGTGAAACATGGCATTATAGCATATTCTCTAATTATCTGTCGTTTTTAATTCTTTTGTTTTAGGATTTTTTTTTTTTTTCCTGTTGAAAGAATGACCTTTTGTTATGAAATAATTATCTAACCAAAAAATGTTCCACATCTATATATTCAATTTTGTAAATATTGTATATATTTTTTACTTAATCGAAATTTTGAAATGTAATAGATGTGAATAAATATTTCATCAATTGGTATATGTAATATAGGGTATATGAGCACAGACTTTCACATGACACACCACTCTCCACTCTATCTAATAACACTGATACACTCAAGCACATATATGCTGAAAAGATAAATAATCACCAATATACGTATTTCATGCTAAACCAGCAATTATCAGTTGGTCCAGATTATCAACTCCCACACATATATACTATAAGTGCTCAGATATATATCAAGATAATCAATCTTCATACTTTAATGGACAGGCTCCAATCTATTACACACTCCAACTCTTCAACCGTCCATCCAATTGAAAATCTGATGATGAAATGCTTGAAGGCCACCCTGAGGCTGAGATTCTTGTCACACCCATGTTGACCTAAGGTCAATTTGAACCTACATGTACAGGACATAATCCATTAAATACATATGCAAGGATGGGCAGACATCTCTACGATGTAATAACTGAAACACAGGCTTATTATATATCTGTGTCTATATATGTAATATAGGGTATATGAGCACAGACTTTCACACAACCCACCACTCTCCACTCTATCTAATAACAATGATACACTCAAGCACATATATGCTGAAAAGATAATCACCAATATATGTATTTCATGCTAAACCAGCAATCATCAGTTGGTCCAGATTATCAACTCCCCACATATATACTGGTTCAGATTGACCTTAGGTCAACATGGTTGTGACAAGAAGCTCAGCCTCAGGGTGGTCTTCGAGCATCCCATCATCAGATTTTCAATTGGGTGGACGGTTGAAGAGTTGGGAGTGTGTAGTAGATTGGAGCCTGTCCATTAAAGTATGAAGATTGTTTATCTTAATATATATCTGAGCACTTATATATGTGTGGGAGTTGATAATATGGACCAACTGATGATTGCTGGTTTAGCATGAAATATGTATATTGTTGATTTAACTTTTCAGCATATATGTGCTTGAGGGTATCAGTATTATTAGATAGTGGAGAGTGGTGGGTCAGGTGAAAGTCTGTGCTCATATACCCTATATTACATATATAGACACAGGTATATAATAAGCCTGTGTTTCAGTTATTAAGTTGATATAGTGAAGTGAATGTTTATATTTTTATAATACAGAAAGAAATTGGCTGGAGGATGAATTCGAGAAAAATCATTTTATTTTCAACTGATGCACCGTTTCATTTGGCTGGTGATGGAAAGGTAAATTACATTTTATATTTTTTTTAAAATAATTATTTTTAAAAAAATTTGTAAAACAAAGTTTTATGGAATGTATAATTAGATTTTATCAAGGAAATTTTCAACTTTCAAACATACAAAGTTCATTGACTTAACAGCAAAACATTTCTAAAAAGGACTGGCCAGATTCTTAATGCATTAAAAATAATTTGTGTATAAATCGTTCATTATAGAAACCTAAATATAAAGTTATTAAATATCCAAGTGATGTAAAGATAAGAAAAGGAGTAAGGTTATTTTGAATATTTTTGGCTGACTTAAAATTCAATGAAGAAAAATTGAGAACTGGACTAACTAAATTCATTAAACTTGATATTTTTGAGGTTTCCATACCCAATCTAGTTTCTCATACAATATTGATTTGTAAATGGATATCTAGATATTCTTAGGTAGAAGGCAAAACAAGGGGAAAAAAAACAAAATTCTCCTCATCACTTAAACCTTGTAAATATTGTCTTCTCCTTCATAGTTTTTCTATGAATATATGCTGGAGAGACTTTTGCTCTCTGATAAGTTATTTAAAAAAATATCTTTACTTGCACAACATTTTGTTGCTTTACATGCATGGTTATATAAATATGTCATATTTCCAAATACTGCTAACTTAAATTCATCGTGGCATTTAATGTGACACCAGTGTCAGAATTGTGTTGCAACAAACAAAAATGAAATCACTTTCATTTACTTTCATTTCTGCTATGCAAAAATGTAATAGTGGTTATTTACAAGTAATATTTCTGAATAGTAGCATTATAACTAATTATTTATTTTCAAATTACAGTATTTGAAGTCAGATGAACAACTTGCTCACATTATTGCATTCTAAACTTGAAGTAATTTTTTAAGAACATAAACTCCCTAACCAACTATATACTGGCTAGATTCTCTTTTGGAATAATGTAACTAAGGGATCAATAAAAAATATTTTGTGGTATGCACAATGATCAATCTTGATTTTAGTGAAGCCAAACTAATACTAAAAAGTTTATATAGCATCCTGTATTTAAGAGCTATTGAAACCTTCTGTTATTGGTTTGTATTGATTTACTATTTTTGAGCATCATTTAGTATTATTCATATATGCACATGTGATTGGACTATGTCTCATAAAGTGATGTTAATGGGACATTAATATGATCAAACCTAGAACTTTCAGCTATCTCTTTCTAACATCATATAATGTCCTATTTAATATAAGACAAATTTTTTCTTCAATTTTTGCAATTTCTCTTCATTTGAAAGTGATCAACATAAAAATCACTTCTGTGTATAATTTTTGATTTAGTGGGAAACTTTTTAAACATTTTTAAAAATGATTATTTCTTCAATTTTTATTGCATTTAACCATAAAAATACTTAAAATTTGAATATATTTAATTAACTCTTCATATAATCAGTTTTAATGAGTAATGAAAAACTCAAAGTCAGAAGTTTCAATTCAGTTGCCATATCATTATATATATATATTGTAACGTTTTCATGTTTTGCTAGTTTCTGGTAGGCCTTCTTTTACATACTATAAAGTGGAAGTTAATCAAGCTATGGAGAAAGAAATATCTTGGTTTCTATTTCCAAAAACAGCTATATTTCCTAATTAACTGGCCTATTAATTATTATGACAGGAATTGCTGATGAAGTTAGTTTTAATTTATAAGAGGGCACCATAGTCAATAGACTCCTAACTTCTTCATATCCCATAATTTTGATGCAAGTAACTAAAAGGTTGGGGTGGGTTATGATTTCCCATAACTTTCTTTTTTTAGAGAATATTATCCCTGGGCTTAATCAACAAATATTGGCAAGGGTAAATTATGCACTCAAATCCTAATAAACTAACATTAATAAATTTAATAACTATCATTAATAATGAACAATAAATAGTTGATATTAGAAATAAATATTTTATTTTAACAAATTAAAATATTAAAAACACAAATTGCTAATAAGTTGGAAAGAATACATGCACACTAATCCAGATATGAATCAATTAATTAGAGCAGTTAACGATTTTAATGTTCATTTAAGATTCTTCCATAAAGTCTTTGGATGATAAATCTGCAAATGTCTCTATTACTAGTATATTATAAGCTTAATTTAATCACAATTGGTAATAATTAATCATAGCTTACTGGTAAGTTTAGCAAATTTCCGTACACGGTTGATTACCATGCATGATTTTTCATGAGGTAAAATGAACTTGTGACCAATGGTTTTAACTTGTTCTTTTTCCATCCTAAAGACTAGTCATGAAAGCTTTTCTGGTGGATATCTTCATGAATGATGTCAACAAAAGCCTTGATTCACTCCAGTATGAAGAATTATTTCAGCATAGAGTGGTCTTGGATCTTTCATGATCCAGAACCAGCCAAAAGAAAAACAGAACAAGACCTTGATCCAACTGGTTTCTTCCTTTTATACTCCTGGTCAGTTCTCAGACTTCTGCACATACTTTTATCTTTACCCTTTGGTTTATAATCTTATACATTTATTTTGTATTTTTCTGTTACAAAGTTCTCTTTTTTATAAAGTCTTTATGCCATCTTTAATTAGCTTCCAAAAAGGTTTTACTGATTGTAATCTGCATGTGGAATTCTCTTTCCTTTAGTTTGTCTGAATTAGTAATCTGCATGTCTTATAATTTCCAATTTTAACTTTTATTTTAATTACATAAAAAAAAAATGAACAAAAAATGTAACTTTCATTGTATGTTTAAAAAAAAAAATTACACAAAAAAAAAAAAATTTTTAAATGCATTAATTTAAAAGATCTTTTAAGTTTACTTTTTTTTTTTTTTTTAGCTTTTAATAAATGCCAATATATTTGTACCATATATAAATAAATGATACAATATATATATATAAAAATCAATCTCTATGGTCAAGTTGCAATATTTAGTGTCTATATAAGTATACTAGATCATTAATAAAGGTGGGATTCCATCTTAACTGTTAAAAGGAGGTTGCCTTGACAATAGTGTGAAATTGCTGATTGTTATTGATATTGGGATTATCTAAGTGTTGACTGGTTTTTAATGATATATATATATGTCCACAGATGGCGTTCTACCAAAAACGCCAATCAAGCGTATGTTTTGTTTACATAAACGTCAGAGTAGTTAGTATTCACTATCTCTAACTATAATTCCACTTTCAGATCATGATTTCAAGCTATTTGCTATCGTCAGTGAAAGACAGGAATAAAGAAACTAGATCTAAATACAAACTCTGAGCGTTTATGAAACAATTTCTATTCAGCTTGCAAGCGTGTATTTAGATCTAGTTTCTTTATTCCTGTCTTTCACTGACGATAGCAAATAGCTTGAAATCATGATCTGAAAGTGGAATTATAGTTAGAGATAGTGAATACTAACTACTCTGACGTTTATGTAAACAAAACATACGCTTGATTGGCGTTTTTGGTAGAATGCCATCTGTGGACATAAATACAAGCGTTAGCAAGTTTTTTAACTTGCATTTTTGTTTATCATAAATGTACCTTTGAGGTCTTTCTTGCAATGATATAGATTGCAGAGGCTTCTACTATGTGGTGATGCTGAACTGAGATCAGACCCATATAGCTATCTGGTTTGCTATGCTGAGTTTGAAGACATTACGTGTCTAAAAAATTCACGCTTGCAAGCTGAATAGAAATTGTTTCATAAAAGCTCAGAGTTTGTATTTAGATCTAGTTTCTTTATTCCTGTCTTTCACTGACGATAGCAAATAGCTTGAAATCATGATCTGAAAGTGGAATTATAGTTAGAGATAGTGAATACTAACTACTCTTGACGTTTATGTAAACAAAACATACGCTTGATTGGCGTTTTTGGTAGAACGCCATCTGTGGACATAAATACAAGCATTAGCAAGTTTTTTAACTTGCATTTTTGTTTATCATAAATGTACCTTTGAGGTCTTTCTTGCAATGATATAGATTGCAGAGGCTTCTACTATGTGGTGATGCTGAACTGAGATCAGACCCATATAGCTATCTGGTTTGCTATGCTGAGTTTGAAGACATTACGTGTCTAAAAAATTCACGCTTGCAAGCTGAATAGAAATTGTTTCAATAAAGTTCGTCAGAGTTTGTATTTCAGATCTAGTATCTTTATTGCTGTCTTTCACTGACGATAGCAAATAGCTTGAAATCATGATCTGAAAGTGGAATTATAGTTAGAGATAGATATTATAAAATCAATATTGACGTTTATGGCCTTTAAACAGTTAAACAGCTCATTAATTAAAACGTTGATGACGATGATGATGATGATAATGACAAGGGTTTCAATTACAGCTCTAGGACTAAGCCTAAACATAAAACTAATTTTTATAAAGAGATTCCTAATTATTGCTTAATTTTAGCATATTTACTTATATCTTAAATAACTAATATTCAACCATTGAGGATGATGAATAATCACACTTAACAAAGACTACACTTAATGAAATATATACGCCTCGTGTAATAAAACAAACTAATATTTATTACTACATTTCGAACATATACATAAAAATTTCTAGATAATATGAAAATTGACATGAATAATAAAAATAATTGATTATATAACACTCCTCAGATTAATTTTAAGTTCTTCCCCCTTTCCCTTCAAATGTATTTTGTATTAAGTTGGACGTCACATTGACCATGATTTTCACTCCATGAGAAAAGTATTTAAAAAAAATATTATCTGCTCATTGGCACACATACTTTAAAAATCTAACATGTAAATAGAAAAAAAAAATTGTTAGTAAAATTGAAAGAGCAAGTTTTAGAAACAAGTTTTAAATTATTTTCTCCCCCTCCCTTCCAAGCGCTGAAATCTATACTGAACTTGAAACAAAATAATCTAATATTCTACTACTCATTATTTCACATTCACTTCCAATCTTACACATATAAAAATATCATTATGTATGTGCGTGTTTTATCCCATAATAACAAAATATTATTAAAACCAAAATAATAATATATTAGTTAAAACTAAAATCATAATACCATAAAAAAAAATAAAAAAAAAATTGTTTTACATATTAATATTGTAAAATTAATAAACAAATCATTTTATACATTCAAGATCATTTATGAAGCTCAAAGTTATTTTTAGTAAGACATTCTTGTTTTAATCGATCTGAATAGTCTTTAAAAGTTCTTTAAATAAAATATATCACTTTATTGCCAAAATGTTTATTAAGACTGATATCATAAAGAAAATAGATATAAAAAGTCATATTACCGATCTTTTGTTTGAGGCGAATTTTCAAGGGTTCAAACTTGTCTATATTTCTGCAGCTACTATGTGGGAACAATCTCTTTCTTGAGGTGTATAACTATTTGATGATGGTGACTCTATTGAGGTTATTTGCTTTAGTGGACAATTTGGAAATCATTATAGTAAATTTTCTTCTCTTCTTGTCAAGCATGTGGATGAAATACAGCAGTTGTTTTCCCATTTGTAAATTTTCTTGAGTTTAAAATCAGTTGTTGTAACAATTAATTGGACTTGATGATTAATATTTATCAGTAGATTAATTCATCTTCTTTGAATGCAGGTGAATGCTTTCTTCCTTCTATTAAAAACATCTTATTTATCTGGTCAGTTGAAAGGTGTAGAATATTATTTTAGACACATCTTTTCTTTCCTATGTGACGTGCAGCTTCCTCCAGATGGTCCGGAACCCGATGGAATATACATATAATTTTTCTAGCAAGCCATTTTTTTTTATTTTCAACGTTCAATATTATAGTTTAATAATCTGAATCAATCACAATAATAATCTAAGACAGCTTTTTATATCCAATTTTTAGCTAACTTAACCAATCAGAGATAGCATCACTTGCTATTTTTGGACAAATTTGTTTTAATTAGATCTCTAATTTATTTTCAACTATATTATTTTTCAACTGAAAAGTTCAATCCTTTTTCCAGACACTTTTGTTTAAAAAAAAAATAGACTCAATTCTTATTTCCTTTCTTTTGTTTTTTCTTTCTTTTTAACATCCAGGTAACACTTCAAATCTTTGAGCTTCCTTCTTTAGATCTTGATAAGGCAATTTCAAAAATTATAGCTCCAAAGTGACAATCATTTACAAAAAATTCACTACAAAGATCGATATCTGATTAAACAGATTTCCTGTTTTAACAAAAAAAAAAAAATTGTACAAAAAAAAATAATTTAACAGATTTAATACTTCCTTTTCTTTCAATATTTAGGAAATGTAAAATTTTGTATGTAATGTACACACATCCTGCATTCTTTCAAATCATTCATAAACTAACCTTAAATACTATAATTGCTAGCTTAGTAATTATAACCCAATTATTTAATTAAATCTGTAACTTTTAAATCCCACTTATAATTAAAGAAAAGCAAAATAAAAGTATAGAAAAAAAATGTTAGAATTGATCAAGCATAGGTTAGTTTTAAAGAAAATTAAAATGTTTAATATTTGAAATATAAAACAATTAAATAATTTACACATACATTGCCTATATGTATGCATTATAACTTTGCTTTTTAAAGAAAATTAAATATTAAATAGTTTAAATGTGTGTATTACCTTTCTATCAACACACAAACAAGTAAAGCATGTAATTGTTGACCCATTCTTTCTCTGTTTAAAGCTTTTAGAACTGGACCTTGTAGGGTTTAAACTTGGATGCCCTACAACTTCCTTTATGGTTATATAAAATTGTGATGATGATTTTGGTTTACCTTTTCTACATGCACATTACTATAAATTTGGCTAGTGACCAAATTGTAATGGCACAATATAGTGCCCTTTTCTATAGGTCAGTAATAGTTTATAACAGTCAATTACTAAAAATTTTAAATTTTAGAATATGTTCTTTTTATACATTAATTATAGTTTGTCAATTATGTTATAAAGTATAATTTGAAGCTAAAGAAAATACGTAATGTATAAAATTATAGAGAATCATTTAAAAGTAGTTAAGTAAAGTTTAAAATATTGTTTTATATAGTTGTAAAAGCTGGCCATATTAATAACACAGCTATAAATATTAAAAGTATATTTAATAAATTCGATTTTAATAGTTTAAAACTGATAAATTAATAAATGCTGTTTAAATTTATAATCATATTTAATAGTCAAAATTAATATAGTATATTTTAAAAACAAACTTTATGATGGTGAGAATTGTATTTAATTCTATATTTTCTAAATTGTTCTTCCAAATTTTTTATAATTATTTTATATAATATAATAAGTGTAGCAATTTTATAAATCTAGGCAGAGAAATAGATTAAAAATCGTCTGTCAAAGTTATTAATCATGTGACTTGTATATTACATACATTCTCACACACGCTTGTTTGAGTTAATAATAAAGTTTAAAATATTTTGAAATTGCAGTATAGAATTGGATGGAATTGTTGCCTATCATAAAAGTAAATAGTATTAAACATTAAGTTAACTATCGTATAACATGCTTAAATGATGTAATAAAGATGAATACATTCATAATATAAAAATTAAATATTTTATTTAAATAAAAATAGATAAATTGAATATTAAGAAATGGAATAAGTTATTAAATGTTATTTTAAAAGTTATTTTAAATGTTTAAATAGTTTTAATAAAATAATAATTTATTCAAAAGTAATATTTTAAATAATATTTTAAGTTCATTACGTCATAATGTCTAATTTTGAAATTTAATTCTACTATAAAAAACTAAAAATATGTAAATTTGTTCAAGCTAAAGTAAGAATTAACCAATAGGAATAGGTATTTTTACAGACTATAAATATCGTAGTAACTAAGTTATCGAGGGAGATTAATAATGTATTGAAACCGGAGAAAGGTAAATTATAACTATCAAAAAGATAGTATTTTTTAAATATTTTATTTTAGTCAATTTTTTTTTTTTTTTTGGTGCTTTCTTATCGTTTATTTTGCAAAAACTAATTGATAATTTTAAAGTGTTTTGCAAAAGAAAGTTTTAGAAAAAAATTATATATTTAGAAACTTCGTGGAGATGATTTTCTAATTTTTTAAAGTACTTACCAGTCGTATTTTATCTAAAAGTTTAACCTAAACTACGCAATAAAAAATGGATATACTACGAAATAAAATGGATATAAGTTGTAATGCTGAAAAAATATTTGAAATATTTATTGATACAGCTTTATTAATATTTCACCGAAGAACTGTTTTGGTACATAAAAAACCACAGCTCGGACATCATATGGAGTCTAATGAAAAAAAAATTGAAGACGCATTATTATTTATAAGCCTATCCAAGATTTATTTTTTAAATAGTAATAAGACAATTGTATATTGCATGAATTATTTTATATAATATTATATCAGAAGGAGTAAAATGTTATATCCTTTCTGAAGGTAACATTTTTTTTTAATTTATTTTTTAAAGTGATATATAAAAATATCAAACGAAAGTTTAAATGTATCAAGAAGGAAACATATAAAAAAAGTGAACACATAGTTGAATAAAAGATGGATCCATGGAAATACAAATAGTACTTAAAAGTTTATCGAATATTTTTAAAGTTAAATTAGATGGATTGATGCATCAGATATGCAGAGAATATTGGTAGAGAAGATTAAGAAGCTTCGTGGGAATAATTCTTTAATATGATTTAATAATTATCATCCTAAATACTAAAACCAAGGATTATTTTTATAAATTTTACAAAATGGATTAATAATTATTTTTATTTTAAACTTTAACACGCTTGGAGGAGAACATTTTTAAAAACTCGAGAGAAAATAATAAACATTTTGGACTTATCAGGAACTATTGTCAAGAAAATATGTAACTATAGTTTTGATTCCTTTTATTTTGTTAACCTAGTTTAAACCTAAATTTTTATATAAGATTAGGAAAAACATAAAAACATTAATTTATTAATATTAAAATTTTATAATATAACAATCTAATAATTTAGCTAAAAATATTTTAATATAAAGTGTATGGGTGTGAATTTTTTTATATCTGCAATGCTCAAGTGGATAAAGAAAGCCTACTGAACACGATGACTAGATAAAGGTTATTGGTAATAATAATAACTATTAATAATTTATAATGTATATTTTTTTGTTTTCTTTAGATCATCCATAAATTGGAAGAATGAAGTGTAAAAGTTTTTTTTACTTATATGTACCACATTTCATACAACATTTTAAAAAACATTACGAGATAGGATTGACTTGAAAATATGCATACGACGATTATTTTTTTTTATTAGTGATATAATCCAACATAACAAATAATTAGGTGATTCTTTTAAAATTTTCATGTTATGGGATATTCAAATCTTGTCTAAGTAGATTGTATATGATTAGACATATAGAATAATGAAGTAAGCAGACTTTTCTTGTGGAACCGCTAGATTGTTTAACTATTAATGAATTTTATTTATTGTTTTGTAAATGCAGATAGTTATTTATCGATGTAAGATGTGAAAAATCTTGAGAAATAATATTGAGATAGTGGCTTGGAAGTACTTACTGAACAGGAAACCAAGATGATGTTTTAAGAAATAGGATGTTATAAGGAATGGAAATAATATTTAGTCTCTATGTGAATATCAGCATAGTTAACAAATCCCCTATGACTGATACACATTTTATTTGGACAGTGTTTATATTTCTTTAAATATTTGATGTTCTAATAAAGCTGAAGAAATAGCTTTAACATCGTCCCTGTATTAGAGGATATTAGGCAGGTAAATGTCATACCTCTTCACACTGTGCCATGATTTTGAGATATGTTAAGAGTAATACTCTAGCTTTCTTCCTTAATCCTATGCATCTGTTTTCACTATCTTTATTTCATGTAACTGCATCGTTTAGTAAGATATGTTTAAGAGAAATGAAAAATAATTTAGAACTTAGGTTATGTTATCGTTTTGTATAAGATTGGTTTATTTGCTTAGAAGGAATAGGATGTTATAACTTAAAATTGAAGATCCAAAGTATCCTAAGGAAAGAAAAGAATCATAGAATATATTTTGAATTTTATTTCGGAAATGAAATATAATTTTTTTTAAAATAAAGTATCTAAACAAAGATATTTTCTTTAAAGTGATAATAATTTTAAATGCTTTAGTATTATTTTTTTTAAGAGAAAATAAGTATTGCATATTTTAAAATACAATAGTACAAAGTAAATTATGTAAACAATATGCATAGTATATTTTTTGTTTATTGATTAACAGAAATATATTGATGATTACACTTATATCATAATAAAGGCTTAAAGAATATATTATGATTAGTAAACATTGTGTGATAAATACTAAAATCTAGTACTGAATTTTGGATAATATTTTGTGTAACATCTTTGACTTTGCAAGATGAAATTTTTTTTAAATATTTTGAGAAGTCCACTCATTATAAAATTTTGTTTCTATAGAATGTTTTCAAAGTATGAATTTTTTAAAATGAGATAGTTTAATAATATTAAGGATAAAATGCTGTTGCTAATAAAGTAGATAAATATATTTGTAATAAGTTAACCATAATGAGAAACCCAATAGTAACATTTTTTTTAAAATTTTGTTCTAAATCTAAATAAAGATATAATTGAAATATAATTTTTTTTTTATAACCCGGTAGATCAAACTGTAAAGTAAAAAAGTTAAGGATATTCACTGTAAATAGTGTAAATAGATTGTTTATTTATTTGTTGTTAGTAATAAACTTTGTTAAATTTTGTTATTTCAAAAATTTTTGTGTCCAAGTTATTTATTTCTCCACATCGTTGCATGAAAACACGATATATGCATAATAATTGAAACAAATATATAATTTTGCACAAAAAGATAAATAGAGAATTATTTTAAGAATTTTAAATATTTTATTGGTATTCATTATAATTAAATAATCATAATCTTACATTATTTTATTGGTCATAAATCAATTATCACAATATATTAAATTATATGCTATAAGTTGCCACACACATTTTGTTTATCAGATTATCAAATGCTACCACGTATTTATTATATTATTACATGAAGATAAAAGATTATATAAAATTATTTTATTATGGTAATAAAAATATAACGAAAAGAAAAGATATCCAGTAGTAATTAAACAATGATTATTATTGTTATTTATTATTATTAGTTTCAGTGTAGTAGATTATGACATAAAATCCCATCTCATATTTTACTACCGTATTTTTAAATTAACTTAGAATAAACTTTATGAACCTGAGATTCTTTTATTGAGCTAGATTATTATTAAGTAGAAGATTAAGATTTAATTATTAGTTTAATCTTAGTGAGTAGAAGTTATTAAAGTCATAAGAATACTACGAGTTTGTTATTTGAAATAGTAATAAAGGGGGGATTAGTGTTCTTATGCTATTGAGGTAGTATCCTGTGGGATATTGGCTCAATGTAATCTATCTTGTCACCTGTATTTTCACTTCAAGTCTCATGAAAATATTAATATTTATTTAATTTATTTTTATAAACTGAACCTTATTCGTATTTTAAATTTGAGCTAGTGAAATATTTTAATTTTAATGCTGAATATTTTAGTTATTAATTATTAACTGAGATAGAACCCATTTTATTTTATATTATATATTATCTGGAAGTGAGGATGCACATAGTACAGGTTAGAATATATATATATGTTGATAAAAATTTTGGTCAACAAAAACTGTTTTTTTTTAAATTAATATATAATCAAGTATACAAGCCATTAAAAACTAAATGAAAGTTTTTATTAAGAAACTTGAAAGTTTTATCAAGAACAATTTCAAAAAATTTATTAAATGACTTAACATTTTTTCTATTTATGTGCTTTTACTTTTTCTGTTGTATGTTTCAATTTTACTAGACAATTATCATTAGCCTACTATTTCATTTTATTCTTTGATGTGATTAAAAAGTATATATATATATGATAAAGTCAGATGATGGGTAAAATAAAAGTTTACAATCTAATTTCATTGATTCCAGATATATTAAACATGTTAGTAAAAATTTTATAAAGCCATTAATACGACTATTATATTCTATTTCTAATTAATTTTTTTAATTATTAATTTTATTCCGCTCATATATTAATATGTATATACCATTTGTTAATAAAATGAAGATTACAAAAATAATTACTTTATTAATATTAAAATTACATTAACTACTTTTAATATATGATTTTTTCCCCCTCTAGTTAGCTGGTATTGTAAAGCCTAATGATGGCCTTTGTCATTTAAAAAACAATTATTATATCATGGCAGAAAAACAGGTAATACTTTATGTGATTTGTTTTATTTTTGATTTTTTTTCCACATAATCCTATATGTCTAAACTATATATTGTATATGTCTTTTATAATATTAACAAAAAAAATGTAATTTTGTTGGCTTACATGGAGGAATTTTAAAATATGGTGTTAATGTGCTATTTTTAAAATTAATGAATTTTTTAGGAATATATGGATCCTAAAATTAATTAACCTGATAATAATTAGGAGAATAAAGAAAGGCTGAAATAATTAACATGAAATATCACGTGACTTTCTTATATATTTACTCATACATTTACAAGAATAGTTTCTTTCATCTTACTCTAGAACAGTGTTTTCCAAGGTGGGTGGACTTCTAGGGGCCTGATAATGGGTTCAGAAGCATTTGGGGGGGGTGTTCAGGTTGTCTAGCCTTAGAGTGGACACACCAATCATTGGCTTTAACTCACTCTCAAACCACTAAATTTTATGTTATTTTGCAGATATATTTGAATTAAGAAAAACTAAACATGATTACTTGTACAATTTATATTACTAATATACAAATAAGTATACCTAGAAGAGTCAGAAATACAGAGCTATTACATATAACTCTAACTGGCTAATAAATAAAATGCTAGCAGTTATATTCATTATTATATCTGTAAAGGATATCTACATACAAGAATAATTAAACCACATTACATGTGACCACTATCTAAAATACTATAAATCCAAAATTAAGTGGAACCACATTACATGTGACTACTATCTAAAATACTATAAATCAAAATTAAGTGGAACTCTGAATTAAATACAGTGCTATTACTTATATTCATTATTATGTCTGTAAAGGATGTATTCATACATGAATAATTTAAACCACGTTACATGTGACTACTACACCTAAAATAATACAAATCACAGTTAAGTGGAACTCTGAATTAAGTGCTATTAGTTGTCTTCATTATTCTCTCTGTGAACTAATTAAAGGATTAAAGATGTAAACTGTTAAAGAACTGTTGAAAGGACTTTATTATACTCTCAACAGATTACATTTTCTAAGCCATCTAAAATGTTATTGGAAGTAGGCCAAAGGAACACAATGGACTGTCAATGAAATACTTGTTTGATGGATGTTTATTTAAACCTGTTATTAAATAAAATTATTGTTAGTTCAATTCTATTTTGTTTTTATTGTATCAATCATCATTCAGTGCACTTGTTCATGTGAATCTCATGCCTCCTGAGATACATCTGGCATAACTAGACCTAGGTAAGTCAGGTTGTAGTGAGATGAAACTCTAGTGGTGCCATTTGGAAAACCAAACAGAAATGTCTAGATGCTTTCAGTCTCTATGGTGCTTCATCCTCTGATGAGCAGGAAATATTGTTGTAGGGGGGTTAACATCTGCATTGGGGAATGCCAATCGATAGTTCCTTCCTGCCACATGCTCATCAGGGAATTGTTACAACTGAAGTAATAAAAGGGTTGTATGGGTTTGGGTTACATTTGGCACCCAACATGGGGCCTTATCTAGCTAGCCTATCCATAGGCATAAGCAGATCATGATTCTGTGATATGAGCAGTGCATATGATGTAGTGATGTGATTTATTTAAAAAGGGGTGGAAAAAGAACATAAAAATGAATGGCATAAATGGTAGATAAAGAATAAAACAGGCATAAAAAATACAGAAAGTATAAAGGAATCTTCCCAAGAAAGAAGATAAACAAGAAGACAAAGCAGACAAAAGCAATCACAGAGAACAGGAGAGATGTCCATGTTAGCCCTGTTAATGGAAATGATAAAAGAAAATAACAAAGAAGAGAGAGAAAAAAATAAGAAAAGATAGGAACAGAGAGAGAAAGATAACAAAAAAGATAAAGAAAAAAAAGAAGACAACAACAAGATAAAAAAGAACACAGAACAGAGAGAAGACAAAAATAACTGAAAGCCAAAATGAAAAGTTCAACCAGTTGATAGAAGAAATGACTAACAAAATATTAAAAATTAAGGAGGAAGTGATGGAGGAAGTAAAAGGCTCACTAATAGAGCAAGAAGTCAAAATGACCCAGATATGCGAGGCCATGGATACAAAAATAATAAGAATCCAAGAATCCATGCAGGAGAAGGTGGATATACTGACCACCTAGATGAAAGAGATAGAAATAGCAATACATTGCCTAAACAAGGAAAGGCAGAAACAGTCCCAAAAGAAAGTAAAAAAGAGAATTATCAAGTTAGTCATGATGTCTGGAATTGTAAATCAATTTTTAAAAATCAGAAAATTTTCAGGGAGCTGTAATGAAGCACCTATAGAATATATAAAAAGTTTGGAGATACTTTAGTATTAACCTTTTGACTGCTTATTAATTTTTTCAGAAAAATAACCAAAATTGTTTTTTTTTATTTTATATTTTTATAATATATTTTATGAAGAAATAAAAAAATGTGGTTGATTTTTTTTTTACTTATATATAGGTCACTAGAATTATGCTCACAAGTGCCCTTTTTGGCAGGAATACTTATAAAAGAGTACTGTTTTATTTGTAAAAAACTTTTTTTGAAATTTAGAAACTCTAAATTGTAAATAGTAGTTATAGAAGTAATAAATCTTAGAAAAACTTTATAAAAAGCAATAGGGGTTTGAACTTGGACCTATAAAAACTTATGATTTTGAACTTGGACCTGTTCAAATCAAACATTTTTCATTAGACTACATTTAAAAATAGTTTTTAAAAATTTTACAATATAATATATATAATACAATGTTGCTTATATGTATAGGGTTCTAACTTGGCACAGTTCATTAATTTTACAAAATTGCATTAGAAACATTGTAAGGGTTCAAACTTGGAAATGTCCAATTGTAATAGTTATAAAATCAATTGTTTTTACAAATTTTATATGAAGAGCACCTGATAACAAACAAAGAATAAAAATTATACAAATAATTGCCCACTGGAGTAGTTGTCTTTTAGTAATTGCCCACTGTAGTGGTTGTCTTGTTAGTTCAGGCCCACTGGAGTGGTTGTCTTCAAGGCTAACACAGCTAAAATAAAAAATAGACAGAGTTACAACTATCAAAATATATATCTATAAATTTATTAAATGTAAGCTATACATACCTCTATATAAAATGTAATGCTTTTACTTTCCAGTGTGTTCTCCTGTCCACCTACCTAACCCTGAAACAAATGATCAAGCAGTTAGAAATTTATATATATATATATATACACAATTCATAAATGGCAACAATAAATACCATCAATAATTCTTCTGTGTGTGGAAAAATTTAAAGCAAGGATCCACACACAATCCAATTTTGCAGTCCTCACACCAGTATCTGGATTCCCTGCAGACACGTTTTCCATTACTGTCTGTCTTGGTACAGCAAACCTTGCACATTCTTGTACGAGCCTTTTTGATAGGATTAGGTGGGAGGATAACTGGAAAGTGGCGAGCTGTTAGCCTAATAGGTGGAGGGTCAAAACTAGGTCTACCACATGAATTTTTGAAACCAGGATCGGTGTACAATTCAAATGACTCTTCAATGACCTGCGCTTTGAATTCTAAAAGATCAATTGCAGTAGGCTTACATTGGTTATACAAAATACATGCATTCAAAAGGGCTTGGTCAATGAAGTGTCTGAATATTTTTTGTAGTACTTTTTTTGCCGAGTCCTGGTGGTTTGATAAAAGGACAGTTCTTGATCACAATGATCAACTGGACCCATAGTGTTGTTGTAATCACAAACTACAGTGGGCTTCATCACATCTTCCCCAAATTTTTTTTTTACAATTTGTGTGGATTGCATCATGAATGGTACTCAAAAGGTAGAGTAGTTTTTTGTCTTGCCATTTCAAGGCCATAACCTTTCCAAGCCGAAAAGCTTGGATGTAACCTTTTCTCAGCTTACTTTTTGTCATTTCAGCTCGCAGACCCTTTTCTTCTGATATTGACAGTGCCGTAGATATCAGTCTTTTCATTTAGAAGTTTATCTACTAATTCCATTGACATATACCAGTTGTCAACTGTTACACAGTAACCTTGACCCAAATATCTATCCATAAGATGAAGGATACTTTTAGTCATCACTGGAAGTGCTGCATACTTTTGATTGTATGCTGTTCCTTTTCCAGTATATAAGAGAAAGTCATAAATATACCCAGTTTTCGATTCACATATCACAAAAAATTTCAGACCAAAATGGGCCCTCTTTTTGATGTTATACATTTTCCATGATAATCGGCCTTTGTAGAGCATCAAGCTTTTATCTACACTAACATTTTGGTCTGGAATATATAATGAACTAAAGTGTCCTCTCAAATGCTCCATTACTTCATAGAACTTAGAGCTTTGGATTAGGATGAGTATTTAGGTCAACGGATTCATTGTCAGAGAAATGCATAAATTTCATTGGCAATGAAAATCTGGCACCTGTCATCACCCCAGAAAATATGGGTACATAAAATATCCATCTTTTTGACCATGACCATTTCTGATGTGGCAGTTTGACAAGGCCCTGAAGCATCATCACTGCGAAAAACAACCTTATCTCTTTCACTGAGGTTGGTGTCTATTTTCTTGCTCTGGACAGTATCTTCAATATAGTCTTTCGAATATATTGAGCAGCATAAAGGTTAGTTTCCCTTATGACAATTTCCAGCATTTTTTCATCAAAGAACAATTCAAAGAATTGTAATGCTGTAGCATCTGGTGCCATTGCCTTAGTCATGCCTGGAGTGGCAGTAAAGGGAAACCTTAGGGGTGGTGGAGGAATTTTACTCATATTCACTGGTACCCAAGAACCTGACCCTCCCATGTCATCATCAGAATCGTCACTGCTGTTGCTAGTGGTATCAGATAATTCTTCATCATCACTTGAGCCTTCATCTTCACTGGCCTCTAGCAATGGCACATAGTCATGATCTGACTCAATCAGAAGAACAGCGATGGGACCCACTAGCAATTGCTTTGAAGAAGGATGCCATAACTATATATATATAAAAAAGCAAAAATTTCAAATTATATTTTATGTAACACATATATCTACATGCTAATAATTATTTAGCAAGATCATATGAGAAAAACACATATATTTATAAGGCCTAAAATACTTTTTATCAAAAAAAAATGAGGCGGGAAAAATGAATGCAGACATATATATACATGATATCACGTGACTCAAAATATATCAAAAAGGAATGCTGCATATTTATTTATTGAAATACATTATAAAAGTTTTGAATAGCGCTTATCTATATACTAATAATTATTTATCAAGATCATATGAAAAAAAACTTTTTATAAAAAAAAACTATGGATATGATGATGGCATGAATGAATGCAGATATATATATATCACGTGACTCAAAATATATCAAAATGGAATGCTGCATATTTATTTATTGAAATACATAAAAGTTTTGAACAGCGCTTATCTATATACTAATAATTATTTATCAAGACCATATGAAAAAAAACATTTACTTTTTATAAAAAAAAAAACTATGGATATGATGGGATGAATGAATGCAGACATATATCACGTGACTCAAAATATATCAAAAATTGCTTATTTATTTATTGAAATACGTTTATCAAGTTTTGAATCATATATATTCTAAAAACACATTTAATTTATAAAAAAATATATAATAGATATTGAAATCAGGCATTTACAAGTAAGAAAAACATCACGTGATTGAAAAAAAATTTTTCAGTTGATAAAATGATGCTGTAAACATCACGTGATTTTTCAAAATTTTCATTTGGCAAAATGATGCTGAATATTTTCAAAATCTACGAACGCAAATATGAAAAACACAATAATAGAGTAATACACACTTGATTTAAATAAAATTAGAAGGATAGGTATAGAAAAAGATGATCCAGGTATCAAATAAAATTGGATAGATGTAGAAAAAGATGATCTGTCTATTTGTAGATAACCAGATCTTTTTATAGAAATATAAAAATAAATCATAATATGAAAAATATGATTATTATTTTTTGAAATATAAAAATATTTAGTAATACATACTTGATTTCAAATAAAATTACAAAGATGTAAAAATGATCTGGGTATCTGTAATAGATAGAAAGTAAAAACTTATTTTTATAGAAATATTTTATAGAAATAAATCATAAATAATTATTATAACTTACCAATTTCAAGAATGATGAGATATAGAATATAAAAATAATTTTTCTGGAAAGAAAACTGATTGATCTTGCTCTCTAGACTACCTGGGAACAAAGTGAAAGTGGGGTGGCCCATTGACTTTCAGGGAAAATCGAATAAATTATTTATTATTACTGCCATCTACATGAAACTTTACAAACTAATATGTGAATACTCTACGCATGTGCTAAAATCGAAAAACAAATTTTTTCGTGCAAAACAGCTGAGTGTCAATGCAAAAATCCAACGAATTAACTCATTTGCTATGACACGGGACAGGTGGCACTGCTGCAAGGCTTCTCTTAAGCAACTCTTAAAAGGTTAATGTATTGACAGAAGAGGCAAAACTGGCAATAGCATGTAGTCATCTCCAAGGTGCAGTGCAAGGATGGTGGGATTCACTGTTCACTCAACCTATAAATTTTGTCCCAGGAGAAATGTCCACCTGGAGAGCCTTATACACTCTTCTTTAGAAGACAGGTGGCCAGGTTAAGAGCCTTGACATCTAACCTCTATCTGAACTCTAGATTATTAGATTGATATGGCACAGCTTCCCAAGTTACATAGAAAGAATGCTAATTGGGACTGATCGTCAATCTATTGAGCAGGTTGCTGAACTATTAATAGCCTATGATAGCTGTGGTGCATCAGCAGCCAAGGAAGGAGAAAAACAACCACAAAACAAACCTCCCTATAGAAGAGATGATGGGCCTAGAATAGGAGCCATCAGATAAAGGAAAATGCCTCCTCAAAATTATAACTATGATCACCACCATAGCATCACCGCCAAAGAAATGGGATACCACCATGGAAAAGGCAAAAAGATATTCAACAGGTAATATGCATAGCCCATACCAAACCCATATAATGAGAAGATCAAATAGTGATGATAACTTACAGATAAGTGTGGGTAGAACCACTGAACTACAGAAAAAGGGACAAGAGGGAAGCCATCATGATGATGTCTGGCCTGACAAATGTCCAAAGATGGGACAAGAAACTGATCCCAAAAGACTAAATTATGAAGAGTTAAACAGGGAGGGACCTCAATAAGTGATTCCTCACCTAGGGGTTTTAGCAACAAGCTGAGGAATCAAGAGAAAACCAACAGCAAATGTGTAATGGCTAATATTATTTGTGACTGGGAAGAGAAAGTCCCCCAATACAATAAGCAACAATGTCCCAAAATTAAAATAATGCTGGGGGGGATTATTGTTGAACCTTTTTTGGATTCAGGGAATCATGTGTCTGTGATCTCTGAAGAGTTGTGTAGCCAGATGAAATTGTTAAATCCTGACATTCAAACCCTACCACTCAAGGCAACTCAAGTCACATTGGCCAATAATAGGAAAGCTCAGGTGGAACCCAAACAGATATGGATTCAAATGTGGATAGGAAAAAACCAGCTTAATTATGCCTTTTTAATAATGAAGGGACTAATATGTGAAGCTTTGGTGGGAGCAGATGTAATGCACCAAATTCAATGCTTGTTGGACTTTTAGAAGTGTCAAGTCAGGTGTGGAGGGGAAGTCATACCCTTTACCCTGCAAGAAACATATCATTCAATGGGAATGGGGTGTGTCCAGAAAGATCCACCATGGCAAATTATTGAAACAAAAATTCAGGAATCTTCACTGATAAAAGAAAGGCAGGAGCAGATAGGAAAGCTGTTAAAAGAATATCAAGATATTTTCTCCGAAGTACCAGGGATTATTCATGGATATGAACATCGAATAAAGGTGATGGATGAGCAACCATACCAGTCCTGGTCATGTTCTGTACCCCATCAGTACAAACCAGAAGTGGAAAAGCAACTGACAGAAATGATGGGGAGTCATTTTTAAGAGTTCATCTTCTTTTAACAATCCACTAGTAGGAGTGAAAACAAAGATGGTATCATCCGTTTATGCCTGGATGCCCATCAACTGAATAGAATAATGGTGCCAGATCATAATATACCACCTCTGATTTATGAGTTACTAATAAAATTTCAAGGGAAGAATATCTTTACCACCCTTGACCTTACAACCAACTACTGGCAAATTAAGCTGCATCCTGAAGATAAGAGATATACGGCATTCCGGTACAATGGATATTCATATCAATTTAACAGGATGCCCTTCAGGTTGAAAAACAGTGGCTCTGGCCTGCTGAAGTGTCTAGACAGAGTGTTGTCAGATGAAATCAAGCAAATTGTAACAATGTATGTTGATGATGTGGTCATTGCATCAGAGAATTTAGAAGAGCACATCCAATATTTAGGACTTTTTTTTAAAGAGTGTAAAGAAAAGGGAATAAAAATTAACATAAAGAAGAATACCTTGGTAGTGGGGGAAGTAAAATTTTTGGGCCACATCATCAACAATCAGGGCCCAGCATGAAAAGGTATAGGCAATTCAAGAGTTCCCAAGGCCCAAGACAAAGAAGCAAATTAGATCCTTCCTCGGGCTTTGCAACTTTTATAATAACTTTTATAAAGATTTTGCCCTCAAAATGGAGTCCTTACTTCAGTTAATAAGGAAGGATGCACCATGGAAATGGACCAGTGAACAAGAAGAAAACTTTGAATCAATTAAGAAGAAGTTTCTGGAGCAAGTGATGTTAAATTACCCAGACTTTAGTCAGTCATTTTATCTTCAAATGGATAGCAGTGGTTATGACCTGGGAGCTACCCTGTTCCAAGTTCACGAAGATAATCAATCAAGAGTTTTATATTTTATTAGCTGTTTATTAAAAGGCCCAGAGTTGAATTATACTGTGACAGAGAAGGAGACTGGCAGTTATATGGGCATTTCAGAAGTTCTGCCAATTTCTCCTTGGGTCTCAAATAGTCGTTTATTTCAGCCGACAAATGTTTTAAGTTCCTGAACCACAGTTACTTAACCAACAGCCATTTGGTAAGGTTGAAGCCTGTTACTTCAGGAATTTGATAATACAATTCAATATTGCAAAGAGTCAGACAATATAGTTGCCGATGCATTGAGCCGAAACGCTATTAAGTTGGAACAACATTTGTGTGCAGATAATGTGTGCATTGAAGCAGCAGGTCTAAGCAGTACAGAAGATGTTGAAATCAGTCTATGCCAGCTGGAAGATCATCATAAAAATGTTGCATATTGTAGACAGTTGTTGGGAAAAATTGAAAAGCAGAAAAGGAGCCTGAATCAGGAAGCTAACCCAGTGGAAGAACAATGGAAACAATATGCAGTCAAAAAGGGGTTTTGCAATATTGCATCAGTACCTCCACCAATCAATGGCAAATTGTAGTGCCTATAAAGATGTGCAAACCATTTATTAAATACACCCAGATTATATGGACATTATGGTGCGGAAAAGATTTATCATGTGTTATGAAATTGGTTCTATTGGCCAATGCAATACAAAGATATAGTAGCCTTAATAAAAGGGTGTGAAATTTAACAAAAAACCAAGCCACTGAATAAATCTTACTCAGGGTCCTTGAACCCAATTCTTGCAAGGGAGCCTAATGAAATTCTAGCAGTGGATTACTGTGGCCCCTTGCCCCCATTTCATCGGATGAAGTATTTGATGGCTGGGTATGACATATTCACCAAATGGGTAGTTGCATATCCTATACCTCAGGCTAATGCCTGAAACACTATAAAATTGTTACAAAACCAACATTTTAGCAAAGTGGAAAAACCACAGATAATCATCTCTGATCATGGCACCCCATTTGTCTCTACTGAATGGAAAAATGGACCAGCAAGGAAAATATAAAGCATATACTGACATCTATATGTAACCCTCAATCCAACCTATGTGAACATGTAATGCGAAAGCTGGGTTGGTTATTCAGGATATGCTTAAATATGAATCACTGTGGATGGGTTGACCAGATTGAAAGAGTCGTCAACTATATTAACTGTATGCTGAGTCTGTCAATGGGTTTTGCACCTGTGCAACTTCATTATGGAAAATCTATACCCATGCTTTATCGTATAAAAATTCCAATCGTGCCAGATATTATTGATAAAAAGAAGAAAAAGCTCTTCAATAGTTAAGATAGAGTAGTGAGATACGGAAGAAATACATGAGCTCATCCCATTCCTTTCAAGTTGGAGAGTCATGGTTCATGAATGTCCAGTAAGTCATCCCAAATGAAACATATATAAGAAGTTTCAGGATATTTATGAAGGACCACATACAATAGTGAAGCAATATGGGAATAATGCATTTATGGTAACAGAAGCAGGAAAAGAAAAGGAAACTTTTAACACAAGGCTGATACGACTCTTTATAGAGATAGAAGATGGAAGAAGTTTGTGAGTGGGATGTAGTGATGCATGAATTTGTGTTCTCCATGTTGAGATGGGTGGATGATTGAGCAGAACTGCTTGAATGCATTGTGTTCATGGTGCTCCGAAGTATATGCTCGGCACTATCCAGACCTACTAGATGTTGAGCTCTGAGAGTAGTCCAGCAGTATGTATATATGGCCCTCATGTATAGGCCTTGGTCTCATCAATAGACCAAATGAATAAGCCCTTAAGACTCACAGAAATTGAGCAGGGTTGGCTGAGTGCCAAATTGTTTTTTTTCTGGCTCCTACTCTTTGTGGATGATCCTTCTAGGTACAAGAGAGGTAGTGCTTAAAAATGAGATATTTTCTCATGACATCATGGGGCAGTGTGTATTGGTAGGTTGTGCTTGGCCATCTACTTACTCTAGCATTGGAGGCTACAGTTATGTATTCACTTTTCCAGCTCATCTTACCCATTTTATCAGCACATCTAAAACCAGAAGAGATGCAGTAATGAGAAATGCTGTGTATATTATATGGATGAAAATTGTACTTCCAGGCGATTTCATCCCAATATTTGGTGGGGGGTAATGAAACATATATTGTTCAATGTATATATATATTTAAAAGACCCCCCCATTTAAAAGAGACTACCATGATTTGATCAAATTAAAAAAGAAATAAAGCAAAAAGTTTATAGTTAAAAGAAAATCATTATTGATTTTATAATTTTAAATTACGATGTAAATAAAAGCTGGCATTTATTAAAAAGATTACATTTTTAATTTTTGGAATGATGTTTTCGAATAAAGTGTGATAATAGCTTGAGACACATTATAGCTAAACCTGGAATCATCAGGAGTGTGAAATTGCTGTTAATTATGTAATACCAAACCCCAAGAAGCTAAATCTTCAGTTATCTAAAACTATGGAAGACACTAAAATGCAAATATAAAATATTTTTCATGTTAGGCTAGAAGCTCATTAGAATGTCTGTTCATTTCTGGTCACCCTATGTCCTAAGTGGATGAAAATGTTGCTTTGCCCAGTTGAATATGCCTATTTTTATTCAATTGTTGAAAAGTTACCTATGAATTGGACAGCAATTATTCATCTGCAAAATTATCTCCAGATGACTTACAAGTAATTTATTACCAAAGGAAAAATTAAAAAAAAAAACATCCTTCAAGAGAAGATCAAGCAGCAATGGCAAAAATGTCATAGAAATCAAACAGAAATGTAAAATATATAAAAGATACCTAAAACTGATCTGATTATGAAAAATAACAGTAAGACATTTTATTTAACAATTAATTAATTAACAAAGAACTTTATAAAAAAAAACATGAAATAAACATATTTTTAGTATGTAAGTTATTTAACTTTAGATATTTATATTTTATTAATTGCATATATATATTTTTCTTAATATTTTGTCATTCAATATTTTTTTGATTTGCTTATGTATTAATAGAATAATTATACTGTGAGGAGAGAAAAGTTGAATCAGCAATATTTTTTGTTATTAAACAGGCAAAACTCTCCCTATGCCAAACAGAATAATCAATGGATGCCAGAAGGCTTGTGCATAAAATCCCCATCTAGTGCCCACTCATCCAATATCCCCAGACTAATTTCTGGCTTGTGGCCCCCATTAGTAAAGAGCCTTGGATCTGAGAGCACTGCACCTAGATCTTAGGATCTAATGCAACCCTCCAGCAGCCACCTTTTATCTCACTACAAAACTATGAAAATAAAATTGAAAACAATATTTTCAATCTAAGCTCAATGGCTTATAGTTATATGGGTCTGAACTCAGTTCAGCACTCATACATTTTGATGTCTTTGGCTCTTTAACAACCATAGCCATCACTATCCTATTAGGCAGGATTGATGTTAAACCACTAAACATCACATGATCACCATCTCTTATGCTAGCACATAACTGTTATTAAGCTATTGAGCTTAGATTGAAAATATTATTGTGTTTTCAATTTCATTCTCATAGTTTTGTAGTTAAGTAGAGATAAAAGGTGGCTGCTGGAGGGTTGCATTAGATCCTAAGATCTAGGTGCAGTGCTCTCAGATCCAAGGCTCCTCACTGATGAAGGCCACAAGCCAGAAACTAGTCTGGGAATATTGGATGAGTAGGTACTAGATGGGGATTTTATGCACAAGCCTTCCAGCATCCATTGATTACTCTGGTCGGCACAGAGTGGTACTACTGTATGGAGAGTTTTGCCTGTTTAATAACAGTTATGTGCTAGCATAAGAGATGGTGATCATGTGATGTTTAGTGGTTTAATATTTTTTGTTGTTATTAAATATATTTATAAAATCTAACTAGTTTTATTTTAAGTTACTTTTATGCTAATTACTCATTAACATTTTAAAACTAACTGCCTAGAAATAAGCAACTCACCATTTAATATAAAAGAAAATTATAATATTTCATAATCAGCTTGAAAATTAATTTTTAATCAGTCTTCCTCATTATTAAGATAGCATATTAATTTATTATTAATGCTGGCATCCAAATATAAGCTATTCTTATGTAGGAGTGCTTTCTTTTAAATATTACCTTAACTACTTCCAGCCCAAAGCACAAAACGATCAGAAAATATAACTAGGGTTTTTCAATTGTCATACATTTTTCCAATGTTTATTTCATTAAAGATCTCAGTTTAATTATTATAGTCAATTTATAAACACCCTTTTATGGTAAATACTATTTCTATATGAGTAATCATTTCACTATAGAATTGAAAAAAAAATCTATAACATACAAGATTGCTTTTCATTTTGGATTTATGTTTTGTAAACAATTTGCTTTTAATGAACATATATAATATATTAAAAATAAAGCTTATAAATAAATTGGATATATCTTGAGATATGGAAGAAAACTTTCCCCTTATATTAGATACATGCTATTCTGCTTTCCTAATATTTAATTGTTATAATATGATTGTTATATAGAATCTGGATTATGTTTATATTGAAGTTTCATAATGTGGAGGAAATTTTTTATTAGATTAATAAAGGAGGAAATTTAAATGTTAAAACATGATAATGTTAAAAAAGTAAATTAATGGGGAAAAAATTAGGATGTATATTTAAAATAGAATTAAAAGTGCTTAACTCACTTGTTCAAAAAAATACACACACACATATATATATATTAAAAAAGTAATTCATTTTTAAATAAATTTTTCATTAGTATGCTGCAAAATATGTGGCTTTTCCCACCTTTTTTGCATTTTTAGTTAAAATAACACAAAACTATGAATTGGTTTACCTTAGAAATTCTCAGCTAACTGAAAAGATTTATTATTTTCATTTGGATAACTATACCATGAAATTTTTCACACACATTTGTAAATATACTCAAAATTTAATTTCTATTAAATTGATTTAGAATGAAAATAATTTAAAAATAGAAATTTAACATTTGGAATTGAGATATTGTAAAAACCAAGGGATTTTATAAATTTTAAATACAATTTTAAAGAAAGTCAATAGATATGCATTGAATGATGAACTGGGGGCAATAATTGGGGTTACTAAGAAGAAATGGTGTGGATTTTTTTAATAAGAAAAGTTAAACTCAAATTTAAAATGTTTGAAAGCCTGTAAATATATAAGAATGACAATAGATTAGAAAAAATAATGTTAATTCACTGGGCTAAATGGGTTTTATAAACAAAATTATTAAGGCAAAAAATTTATTTGTATGTATTTAAAAATGGAATAAATGCATAGAGAATATATAACAAGTCATAAGCAGAGGGATAAAAATATGAGATAGATAAATAAATCAAAGGAAAAAATAGAATTATAAAATATAAATTATAATAATTAGAATTATATATTGTAACGATATATAAATATGCCATTACATTAATTTGAAATAAAACTTTTAAGTTCGCAAATGAAAATAAATGTATAAAAAAACTAAATGCTAAAATTAAAATGTTTGTTAAATGTATATATATTCGCACAGATGCAAAACTTTAGAAATATTTTATTTTTAAAAAAAAATAAATATTTGAAGGATAAGATATTTTTGTAGATGGAAATGATTGTTTATTAATTATCCAAAAGCTAACTAGCCTTTGGGATGTTGTGTAATTAAAAAGTCAAATGAAAAATAGATAGGAAAATAAAGAGAATTTAGCTTGACCAATGGAAGCACCAAGCCTCTCGGACCTTAACGAAAATTTGGATTAATGACATCTTTGTTCGTTCAATCTGTAGATTTACTATAAAAAGAAAAATATTGAGTTCCTGACAGTTTCCAGCTTGATTTGGTAAGAACAATAAGATGCACTTGTCATTCTCTCTCACTTATTTTAAAAAATGAAAAGACTGTGATACCAGAATGGAACCAGCTAAGGATACCTCCAGAATATCAGACTGGTCTTCCATGAAAATCTTCGTGGGAATTGCCAACACGAAACTGGATTCTTCTACCGTAAGCAATTGAACTGAATGATTTTAAAATCTGAAATAATTAAGAACTTTAAAGATTTGATCAGTTAATCTACATTTTTTAAAAAATAACTTTTCTCTGTCTTATGTTTCAAATTAATTATAAATGTTTAATTTTTACATATTTGTTTGTTAAAAAAATCATTTCCATTTTATTAGTATTAATATTTATTGTTTAAATTTTAAATGAGGTAATTTAAGTTGGGGATGGACATTGCATGGATTCATTAGCATTTGATTATGTTGTGGTTTTCACATTCGATTAGAATATATAGGTCATTGATGTCAATGCATCTTATGATGAATGCCATTGGGTTTCTTGTATTCCCTCTGCAATTGACATTATCGATGACTTTGTATTTTGATCGGTTGTGTTTATTTTGGAATGTTTTTAACCGTGGAATCTATGCAGCCAATATATACTCAACATTATAAAACAAATTTTATAAAATTCATCTGTGCGAATGTATCTAAATGTTAAATTTAAGTCAGGCGTGAATGGCTATATAGTTTTGTAAAGTTATATAAGGGAGGGTAATCTTAGGTTATTCATTTTGTAGTTGAATTAGGTCAATGGATTGGATATATTTGTGTAATTAGATGTAGTATGAGTTTCGCTATGTGCAGAATCGCTGTATACACTGCACAAACCCGTTGCCTATGGATGGGATTTGTAAGTCGGCAAAAAGGACCACGGTCCCTTCCTATGGAGTTTTTATTTTATTGTTCTTGCCATACAGATGTAACATTCCTGTATCGGACAAGAGTCAATGTCTTCTCTAACTATACTGTTCAGATGTCCATTCCTGACAGTATAGTATATATGTGCTGTTGTACTTTCATGCTACATTGAATACATAAATGTATCAGATGGATTGACGCCGATTTGACTGTGAACTTTGGGCTTAAGGTTAAATAAGGGATAGAATATTTCTTGTCAAATGCAGATCTATGTAGTCTATTCATACTCGACCCACTAAATAAATATTAAACTCATTATTGCAATCTATTTAAAATTAAAAGTTAATATAAAAATATAAAATGTTAAATGTATTCCTCAAAATTTATTTATACGTGCATTAATAAATGTTTGTTAATTACTGGCAGTGGCTTTTATTTTTTTTATATATACAAACTAAACAAGTTATATCTTATCTCTGTGTCTCCATGAGCTAGTGACAATGGGCTAACGGTCTAAATATTTAAATAAAGTGGAATCTTAAAGTGCGTATCTGCCTACTTTATAAATTTTTCTAGGCTCAAATGCCTAGATGGCATCCCTGTAGTGCAGATATCGTAGACTGCTGTCATCCAATTTTGTTTGGAATGTTATAATATATATTAAAAAAAAATTGATGATAATATAGAAAAATTATTGTTGTTTGATGCAAAAAAAATAATTTTGGGTACAGAAAAAAAACCTCAAATAGAATATAAATTTAGATTATAACTATAGTTCATATAGAAATGAAAGGAAAAATATTGAACGTTTATTTTTAAAATATAGAATATTTAATGAAAATTCAAAAAAATTATTTGATGATTAGATAACATAAGATAAAATGAGTGAAAATGGTGTTTTTTGTTTTTCATATAAATTTTTATAACTAAAATGGAGAATACAAAGATAGGATGTAGTTTTTATTAATGATAGAAGAAAAAGAAAAAAAATCCATCAGTTAAAGATTTAGTGTTTAGTTTGAAAAAAAAAAACCAAAAACAGAAGAGGCAAAGCAGATGGGGCTTGTTGTGATGTATAATGATTTATATAAGGTAAGCACAAAAAACTTGATTTCATTTAAGGAAAAAACCATTCTATATTATAGTCTTCATTTGGATAGGATAAAAAAATCATGGATGTGATGCAAAATGGATTCTTAAATAAAGAAGTATCTGTGCATTGTCACTGTAGGCAGAGATCCTGCTAGCAAACCCATTGTCTTTATGTGCCTTTTTGAATCTACAATCACCGAATCATTTTTCTAATACTAACAATATTTTTAATTCTATATTTTAACACACAGCCAACTTCTTTATTAATTTCAATACCTTGTTTTCATGATTTTTATTTGTGTCCTAAAAACCTAAACAAAAAGCTAGAAAAAAGAACACTTTTTAAAACACTTCATCTTTATTTATTTTTGATTTTTATATAATATTATCTTAATCTTTTTAATTGTATTACATTCAAAAAGAAAATGTTCAATACTCTTATTTTCATCTCTGGATAAATCATAATTATAGAGAAAATTCTTGTACTATTTTCCCTCCCTTTTTTAATATCCAAAACTCCTATCATTTCACCAGCTTCCTCTAGAATTACTTTATAACAATTTATATTTTATATAATTCTAAACTACTTTTACATTTATTTTTGTTACTTATAATTTTACTTTTTTTCAATATTTTACTCATTCGTTTCCTCCCATTTTTCATAATTATGTGCCTGTAATATATTCTATGCATGTTTATCCCATTTTCTTATATCAATATATAAAAATAAAATTCTTACCTATTAAGTTTGTATATTGTTGCACTTTAGCAGTCTACTATATTTGTTAACATATACATATAGTCCACTATTTTTACTAAAATATTTTCATTTATATATAGCAGTTTTTCAAATATTTTTTAATTTGCTCTTTATTTTCTTTATTAAATTAAAAAACCTATCTATTTTCCTTTGCTTATTCTCATTTTCGGTCACATTTTACTTCCCAATATCTTTTTACAAATTTTATCTAAAAATTTTGGGTTTCTTGTCTGATGCAAATTGTTTCATTTTCAAGTATTAAGCAAGTTTTTGAACAAATTATATCCTATTTTTAATCCATCTAAAATTATAATTTATCTTAAAATCATATGATTAATCCAGGCAAAACTCTCCATACAGTAGTTTGCCTTTTTTGATAACAATGTATCCCTCTTTACATTTTTTTCCCATTAATTACTAATACCTTAAGATTTTTTTTCATCTGAATTTGCCTGTTTTTTTCTGTATATTTTCCTAATAATCAATCAATATCTTTTATATTATTTGCAAAAATAGCATATCATCCTCAAAAAAGTTATATGATGTTTTAATGGTTTTATTGCATATTCTCTTAGTTATTATAATGTGATGTGATATACTGTGACTTCTTTTTAAATGGAGTCAGGAATCTCTCAGCAATTATACCCAGAGAAACCTTTTAGACACTATTTTTTTATTCCCCATTCTAAGTTTTCCCATATTCTGCTCCATCCCATTTCCACAACATAATCTTTGTCAACTCTATGGCCTTTATATCTAAATCCCCCTTATCTTTTCCCAAACCCAGCATAAAAAACAATAATCCACTTTCTGTATAATCACTTTTTTCATATTTATTCTTCCATAACTTCATTATTTGTACCCTTTCTGTTTTCAAGCATTTACATTCAATTAACAGATGCCTAATATTTTCTATTCTTTCCTTACACAAACTACAGACTAAATCACAAGAGTTTATTGATATTGCCATCTAGTGAACATTAACTGAATCTGTATTTATTACTTTTGATTCAAATGCATCAAAAAGTCATATCTGATTGCAGAAAAAGTATGTGCAATTGATTTTAGATTTAGTATTTACGAATATTCACATAAATAATTTAGATCATAGTTATTGACTTTGAAAGTTGTTCTTTAAAAAGCTGTATAAAATATTAAATTTATTATGTTTCAGTTTTAAAAGTACATTTATATTTTTATGATTCTATTAATATCTTTTGTTGCTATTTTTTAGAAATAAAATTGGTTTATTTATTTTTTAAAATATTGTGTTTTTTATTATTAGGATTATCCTTCAATAGGTCAAGTGAATGAAAAAGCAAAAAAGAAAAAAATGAATATTATTTTTGCAGTGGATGCATCATCTATATCAGCATATAAAGAAATAGTTGAACTTATAGAAGGCTCCACTTCAGCCATTATTGAACGTGATTCTTCAAATATTGTGCAGCTTATACGGGAACAGTATGAAGTAAGTAAAGAACAATATTTACTCAGAATAGTTGCTTTTATTATGTATATTTATAACTTATTAAACATATTGTTAGATATAAGCAATTGTAATAAAGCTGCAAATAAAGATGCCCATATTGCAAAGAAGGATATTGGTAACTACAGCAATGCTATATATACATGCTCTTCACATATTCCACAGACATGTACACGTGGTCATATAAAATAAACACAGAAATGTACTAGCATTCAGGCAATCCTTCTTCAACTGAAATTAACATATTATTAAAAGACCATTCAATTCTTTAATAAATCACAACTTCCCATTCTATATAGATCTATTTTACCATCAGTATGACTTTTCAACAAGTTCATTCAATTTACATGTGCATATGTTAATAAGAAAATTGTTATGGCAAGTCAAACATGATTAATCTCAAATTCCTGTTTCCAGGATTTTTTTTGAACTTATGAATTTTTTGAATTTCAAAAATAAATATTTTATTCCTCAGAGCAATTCCAAATTTTAAGATAGAAAAAAAAGACAATTTCACTATAGTTAGTTTTTTAATTTACTGATTTTTTTTAAAAAAAAAAGTGTTAGTAAATGTATGTACAATCTAATTTAATTATTGTAAAAGATTAAATATCAACTTTGGAATTTTGTTTGGATAATAGAAATTTTGGAATAATAAGTATTAAGATTAGTAATATTCTACGTTTATTATATATGAAGGGCTTTGTGGAATACTAAGTATATCTGTCTTGACTAGAATAAGCATGAAAATATATTCTATAATCTTAGAATTTGAGGGAGGGGGATTAATCTGTAGTTAACCTAGCCAGCCTTTTATATTGGTTGATAAATGGGTATCCACTTTGTTATCTAGAGCATAAAACGAGATGGGGGAAATACCCAGTAATTTGCAAGCTTGACCAGTACCGATCATTCTTTCATTGATGGTTAAATAAAAATAAAATAAAAATTCAAATTATAATCATTTAAAAGGGACTTCATTTTTTACTAGACATTTTATTAATAATATTCTACATTTATTATATATATATGAAGAGCTTTGTGGAGTATTAATAGTGTATCTGTCTTGAAAGTTTTTAAAAGCTTTATATAGGCTTCGAAGATGATAGGATATTCTTATGGATACAGTAAGCATTTATAGAGATTATAAACTGTTATATCAGATTTAATTTTATACTGGTGAAGAATTTTGTGATCAATATTTACATTTTATTTTAATTTTAGTTTCATTTAAAAAAAATATGTAAGGATAATTTAATCTCAAACTTTACCACATTTTTAAAAAATTACAAATTCTTATTTCTTTAAAGATAATCACACTTTTTAAAAAAAAAAAAAAAAAAAAAAAAAACGAAACTATTTTTTTGAAGTTTAGTTTAAATGTAAATATGTCATTGGCTTCTAAAAATTTAATCACTATGCATCTTGATGATGTAGAGATTATTAAAGTTTGTGCTAGAGCTAAGTTAGCAAGCACTGGAAAGTATTACTAATAATATACAAATGTTATCACTTGATAACGCGCTTTTGTCCAATTAATGTAATTTGTATTCAGACAGAGAGTTTAACATATTTCATACACACAAAATAATAATCTTTGTTTTATTCTATAACTAGACATGATTTTATATTTATATACTTGTTAATATATTTATACACAATTATTGTCATATGCTTAGAGATATTACTTCGCACTTTGAGTGGTCTACGACTTTAAAATTAATGAAATAATTTTCTTTCTATATATATTTTTCAATGTTTTTTTTTTTTTTAAATTACACTTTAGTCATATAATACATTTAATTTTCCTTTTTGTTTCTATAAATATTATAACAATCAGAATTATGTTTGTATACAAATATACAAACATATATAAGCATGCGTGTATAAAAAAACACATATCAAAGAAAAATACAAAGAATTTCAGAGCATGGAATAAGAATCTTTAACTGAAGATATATAGATGATATAGTAATCAATGAATGATACAAAAAACATTGTCATTAATACTAGATTTAAAACAGGCAAAATTCTTCATACAGTATTGCCACTCAGTGCAAGCCAGAGTAATCAATGGATGCCAGAAAGTTTGTGCATAAAATCCCCATCTAGTGCCTACTCATCCAATATCCCCAGACTAGTTTCTGGCTAGTCTAATATGGCTATGTGATCAGTAGGCAAATCATACATAGATTGATATAGTTCATGTATGGATAATTTATGTAGTGGTTGTGGTGATGATGTTGAGAGAAGAAAGTATGCAACTTGTTTATATGAATTTAAGATTATTGTAAATAAAGTTATAAATATTGCTTATGGTATCTAATAATAGATATCATAAAAATGAAATATGATTTATCAAGTTGTTTGAGGGAGTTATTGATTGTTGGAATAGCCTAGTAGAAATTATTTTTTATGAAGTTGAATTAAGCCGTATTTCAAAAAGTTAGCATAGCGCTTTAGTGAAAAAAAAAAAAAATTCAAAAATAAGTGGAATTAAAAATTTAGAAAAATAAGAAAATATTTGTTCTGTTAAATAACAAGATCTTAAGGAGATGTTGAAGGTGGAAATAAGGATGGAAAAAAAAAAGGGTGAGTTATAGCGAAGACAGAGAAATAAAAAAATATTCAACATGAAGTTATAGAAGAAAAGAAAGTTTTTCTGGTGGAAGAGAAAAAAAGTTTAGATGATTTATTTGCATTGATGATGAAAATGAATGAATCTTTGAGTAAAAAGTTAGAAGAGAATAGTAAAAAGTGGGAGGATAATAAATCTTTTGAGAAGATTTAAATAAAAAGTTAGAAGAAAATAATAGATCTTTAAGAGAGGATAATAAATCTTTAAGAAAAGATTTGAGTGAAAAATTAGAAGAAACTAATGCATCTTTCAATGAAAAACTGCAAGAAAATGATAAAGTGCTGAGTGAGAAGTTAGAATTCGTGAATAAAGGCATGGTAGAAAATCAACAAGTTATTAAGTTTATGTGGGGAGATGTAGAGAAAAAATTTGAAGAATTAAGTGAAAAGTTTGCAACAAAAGAAAATATTATAGAGGTAGTAAAAGAGAAAATAGATGAAAATTTAGAGGGATACATTCATAAGAATGTTCAAGCTCTCCAAGTTCAGGGCAAAGAAGCTATGAAACAATGGATAGTTAGTAAAGATGAAATCAATATGAAGATAGAACATTTATATGAAGCTTTAGGTAGTGGTGTTAAAGGTATCCAAAATCAAATGGAATTAATGGGAAGCAAGTTTGAATTTTTAAAACAGAAGTGAAAGAAGAAATGGATAACAGTACTCTAGAATTTAAAAAAAAGTTGAGAATAGGAATAGAAAAAAAATTACAGGTTATAAAATCTAACAAAATTGATGATCAAAAATATCGAACTAAAATTGGAGAAAGGTTTAAGAAATTAGAGAAAGAATTAATAGATCAAATAGAGAAGAATAAAGAAACAATTGAAGAAAATAATAGCCAGAAAGAGATAGGTAATATAAATATTGATCAATTAAGAAAAAAGCAAAATAATTATATAGTTTGTTTGGTAAAATAAAATTGGAGGATAGAATACTTGATAACAATCTTAGAACTGGAGAAATTCAAGCCAGCAATCATGACAGATTAAAATGGTCAGAAAACTTAGGAAAGAAAGGTTCTAATGGAATTTAAGAGACAAACCTATGGATGAAAATTGTACTAGAGTAAAACAACTGGAAGATATTAGTAACCAGAGTGGAAAAATAAGCAGGTTTCAAGAAACAGAATCTGGTAGAGATTATCAATCAGTAGAGAGAGGAATAAGTGCAAGTAATTTTATAGCCATAATATTTATAAAAATAAAATCCTTTAAAGGTGAATATATGGAGAATCCTTCAGAATTCCTAAATAATTTGGAAGAATTGTTTTCTTTATGTCCTATGTCAGAGAAGGAAAAATTAGCCATCTCAAGTAACCATTTATATGCTGCTGCAAAAGACTGGTGGCAGGCATTATTCAAAAAACCCATAGTATATGGAGACTTTATGTGTTTGATATTGTATAATTTTGGGGGATCTGACAAGCAGGATTACATGAGGTACCAAATAATGCAAGAAAGGTATAATGCTAACAAAGGTGGATACACAAAGTTTTCTGCAATCAAGCTGTTAGACTAAAAACCCTTACTTATTTTCCTGTCAGAAATGCAAATTGTCAGATTGATTTGACAAAATTTATCATGTCATATTGAGCAAATACCATTGAAGAAGTGAGATTCCAGATGCTTCAGAGTTGTATGGCAGTTTAGAAAGAGGAAATAGAAAGCTTAAGGAAAAGGTAAATTACCCAGTGGCTGTCATGGATGTTAGGCCTGATATGCCTTAGAGAGTTATGAGAAATGAACCATATTTTGGGGTAAAAGGTAGATTTGTTTCTAAGGCTAGCAATCCAAGTATAGTGAATCGAGTTAGGAATAAGCCATTAATTCAGGAGAGTCAGTCTTCAACCAGTGGAGTTACCACTATTTTAAAGAAGACAAGGGGTAAAGCTGCTGATAAGACCATGTTAAATTAGAGGAACATATAATGCATAAAGCCTCATTCTCTATTCTGTAAGAGTCTGAAACAGAAGCTGTCAAAATTAATGTGATAAGGATTACCAATTTAGTTATTGTGATATTTAGAGTTTATGAATGGTCCAAAGGCAAATTAATAGATTTAATAGTAGGTTTCAAGAGTAAAAAGAATTTTGTTTGTTTAATTGTTGTAGAAAGCCAAACAGTAGAGATCAATATAAAAGATTTTTTTAAGGGTTAAGCATTATAAAATTTAAAATTAAATGAAGGGAGGGGTTGTTGTGCACTTTTTATTAGTCCATCTTATTCTAAAATAAAATTTTGTTGTATAATTTTAAATTTTGTTAAACCTAGTGATATTTACTTATTAAACTAAAAAAAAAAAACAATAATGATATATTAGATCATAGGGTTTGAACTTGGGTTTAGTTAATGAAAATTTATAAAGGATCTGATAGGTAAAACAATTAACTCAAGATACATATAAATAATAACCTATAGAATCATATATATGCAGATAAATGGACAATTGATATCATTTAGTATTTAAAACCAGTGAAGTTCAAATTGTATTTTGTAAACATGATGCATTATAGAAACTAATAATTATTGTCTGTGCGCATTTGATTTTAAAAATAGAAATTTGTAGTCAAATCAGTATGTTATGCTTAAAAGTAGGTAAATATTTATCTATTTTACAAAAAATACTGATCTAAAATTAAAAAAGTAAATTGTATCTTTATTTAATATCTAAAAAATATTATATCTTAATATTTAAAAAAAAATGAAAACTGTCTTTTAAAAAAAAATAAACCAAAACTTGCAAGTAAATAAATGTTGTTCCAACAGAAAAGAGGGAAAAGAATCCACCAATCATAAAGTATCAAGCAATCTTGTACTATAAAATTGAAAAAAAAAAAAAAGAGGAAAAGAAAAAATAAAAAGTTTTTTTTTTTATTGATCGTAAAAATAAGTAACTAGGTTTTTTTTTCTTGTTATATATTTTAAAAAATTTGGATAAAAAATTCATAAGATATTATTTACAAACAGAAAAGTAATGAATTTTAACTGTGCATCTATATATTGGAAATAATTATAAGCTTCATGTTTAAAATAATGAAATAACTTAATCGGTTTCTGCTGGGCAAATCTACAGTCAATAATTCCTAATAATCTCTTGGAAGTTAATATATTGAGGAAATAATCGAAGATGAATAAAATGTACATATTAAAAGAATATCAACAAATATACTCACTGGAAAAGAATGATAATTTAGTAAAGGTTTACTATAGTGACCCCAATATGTTGGCCCTCTATTGTTTAAAATTATAACTAAATTGTTCGAAAATCTTACATATATGCTAGCATAATTATATCTTATGCATACTAGGAAGTTGGAGAAAAGTGGTATTGCTGTATCTACACCGGAAGGCAAATTCATGCAGGTACTATGAAAACAAAGCTCTGCAGGTACCAGATTGGAATTTCAGCTTATGCTTTGCTCTCATCCACATATTTTCAATATTCTGAATGTGTATGTCTTGGTCTTCAGGATGCACAAAGTTGTCCTGATGGATGACAACCGAATGCATATACACACTACTGTTGAGACTGCTGATGTTATTGTATGCAGCAGAGTCGGATGACTTTCGGGAAAAGAAAGCCCCCTTTCTGATTGAGCTGCGATGGCGACATATTCTGCATTGCCATCTACACCCATATAAGCCTGTAGAATACATCACCAGTGAACGATGAACACTGCACTGTTGGCATAAGGTGCAGTTCTTCAGGAGTCTTCATACAAGCCATTTGATGGCCAATTCTGGAGTTTGTATGGCATTCCATAACAGATACAGATTCCATTCTTCTGCCAGAATAGCAGCAACATTCAAAATTTCACCATCTGGAACTAAACATGTAGCAGCCATTTTTTATAACTATAAAACTGTATATGTGTGCATGTTATTCGAACTGTTGAACACAGAGGGTGTTTTTTTTTGTAACATGTGCTATAAATGTAGATAGTTTAAATTCTTAAGTTGTAGATAGTTTAAATTCTTAACTTTCAAATAAATTAAAACTAATTCTTTTAATTATTATCTTTTACATTTGATTAAATTTTAATGTAATTCTAATATAGTAGCATATACATAAGATTTTCCAACAATTTAGTTATAATTTTAAACAATAGAGAGCCAACATATTGGGGCCACTATAGTAAACCTTTATCAATAATTGTGCTGTGTTTAAAATGAATTTCAGTGATAGGCAAAAGGAAGTAAGTGAACACAGTAAATACTCAGCAAGGACAAATAAAAGAAAGGTAAATCTCCGGGAAACAGCCAAGTATACATTTTTGAAAGTCAATAGAACTAAATTAATAATAACTGAAAAGTGTTCATTGCCATTAAGGCTGCATATAAAATCCTGATTGCAATAAGTTTGATTGGAGGAGTAAGTAACTCTGAACAATACCGGTGGGAATGTTACTTTCTATAGTGTTTTAAAAGAAAAATGTTGAATGATCTATATAGATTTGATTGAAATCATAAGCATGCTGCATAGTATAGATGGAGAGATCTGTCATCTAGAATGGATAAGGCAACCCATAAATGGTCTTCTATTACTAAATTAAAAAAAAAAAGAATGACTACTGTTGCAATAACCCAAGGCCTTGCAAATCTTGGAATAAGCAGAGTCTTCAGAGAAAAAATAAAAGTGATAATCAGTTTATGCAATGTGAAAATTTAAGTTATTTTTTAGCTGGTAGTTTAAAAAGAGAACTTGTTCCTAATGTTTGTATTTATATGGCTTAATCTATGAGTTGTTAGTACAATAAAGGGGGGGGGGGACTAAATCAACGGATAGTTGGAATTAATAAGTAAATTAATTCAATTGTTGATATCAGTAGTTATTTAAAAGTTATGTTCTTATTAAATATTATTAGTGATATGAATGAACAAATATGATCAATATCCTAGAATGAAATGTATAATAATGTATTTAACATTATATATATATATGTGATTAAGAGGGTAGGGTGTGTTTACATGTATTAATTGATAAACAAAAAACGATATTTTCTTATGGGAAATAAATATATAAATTCAACATTCCTTTCCTTTTTAAAACTTGTTTTATTCCAAACTATAATTTTCTTTCTCTTCCATACAACATTTCAACTACATTCTGTAGTCATTATCAAGTTTCCTTAAAAAATAATAATAATAATAAAATAAATAAAAATAAAAAACAAAAATAATAACACAAATAAATAAAATATTAATACATTCCAAATATATAATATTCAATTAAAATCATAATATTATTATAATCCACAAATGCAATTATTTATCTCCTTCCCTATCTTTAATTATTTCTTTTAAATTACCTTTATAAATTAATACTATTCTTATATAAATTTATTATCTATTCTCTAAATCTTTACCCATTAACATTCTTTTTATAACTCTCCCCCCTTTTTTTATTTTTTTATATTATTGCTATATTATCTTATTTTTTATCTCTCTTTATTAACATTCTATTTAATACTGGTTTATACTGATCTATATATACTTCCTCTTTTTTTATTCTCTCTTTAAAATTTGTAATGCATTCCAATGGCCTTATATCAAAATTTTCATGTTAAATTCCTTTTTATGATATATATAGCAGATTTTTTATATATAAATGCTGCCTTAATCTAGTTTTTAATTTATTCTTATTTGTTCTATATAAGTCATATTTACATTACTTTTATCACAATCCATACATTTAATTATATGGTTTTATTCAGTATATATAATTAAATGTATGGATTGTGATAAAAGTAAGGTAAATATGACATATAGGAACAAATAAGAATAAATTAAAAACTAGATTAAGGCAGCATTTATATGATAAAAAATCTGCTATATATATTCATAAAAAGGAATTTAAGCATGAAAATTTTGATATAAGGCCATTGGAATGCATTACAAATTTTAAAGAGAGAATAAAAAGAGGAAGTATATATAGATCAGTATAAAACAGTATTAAATAGAATGTTAATAAAGAGATAAAAAATAAGATAAAATAGCAATAATATATAAAAATAAAAAAAGGGGGGAGGGTTATAAAAAGAATGTTAATGGGTAAAGATTTAGAGGATAATAAATTTATATAAGAATAGTATTAATTTATAAAGGTAATTTAAAAGAAATAATTAAAGATAGGGAAGGAGGTAAATAATTGTATTTGTAGATAATAATAATATTATGGTTTTATTTGAATATTATATATTTGGAATGTATTAATATTTTATTTATTTGCGTTATTATTTTTGTTTTTTATTTTTATTTATTTTATTATTATTATTTTTTAAGGAAACTTGATAATGACTACAGAATGTAGTTGAAACGTTGTATGGAAGGAGAAATAAAATTATAGTTTGGAATAAAACAAGTTTTAAAAAGAAAAGGAATGTTGAATTTATATATAAAACAAGTTTTAATAAAGATATTAATTTTGTTTTTCTTGTAAACATTTAGAATTATAACAATCTTTTCTCAATTGTTTTATATTGTTACTTTATCACTAGATATACAACTTTATTACAATTATTATTTTGAAGTTGAAATAAAAGACCATGAATTTAGAAAAAAAAGAGAGAATGATTGTTTAATAAAAAACTATGTGTAATATGTAAGCATATATATGGAGGTAAATATCCCAACATGCTATGGGAGATTATTAATTTTGTTCATTATAACACTCCGAATATTAATTTTACATTGTTATTATTATAGTATGTTTGTATACAACTTTATTATAACAGTTATTTTAAATTACTTTTTTAATGGGAATGTTTATTGTAATGATTTGTAAATAATATTAACATTGTTTTGAAAGTTTACTTAAGTTCTAAATGTTGACATTTCTTTTCTGGGCTCATTGTCACAACATCACATAAACTCAAAATGTACAGTTGAAATTAAAATGAGAAATCAATTCAGTTTAGAGCAATCTAACAGTTTACTAAGCACACATCTCTTAATAGAGATTTTTACTTGCTGCATGCTGCCTTGATCCCATAGGTCATTGATGACATTGCCAATTATTAAGGTGTGTTTATTAATATGAAACTAAATGATACATTAATTATTAGTGAAAGTATTAGTGTCAATTAATTTAGTTAACAATATTATTTTAATAATAAGTATTAAAGAACATAAATATAAAGCTTGATTATAGATTTAAATTATAAGCTTTTCTTAATTTGTGCACTACCCATGGAAATGTGTAAAATCCCTCTTGATATTTCATAGGTAGTATGAACAATTAATAAAATCAATGATTATTCTGAAATCTTATTGTAAAGTTACTCTTATGATTAATTTAATGAGTGATTGAATTAAAACTTAATTGTTATAGATATGATATATTGGATATGATTGTTAGCCATGAGAGTATGTAGATACTTAATAAGGAGGAGTATCTGGGGTTCTCATGCCATTGAATAAATATTTTGTATTTGTTTAATGTTAAGGGGATGTGATCTGTTTCTAGGTAAATGAATTTCACATTGATTATATTTTAAAATGTCTTATTTTAAAAATGTTTAATCATGTAAAAGTAAATTGGGATAAATAATAACCTTACCTAAATTCAATTATTATAGTTAAAAAAAAATAGTTGGGAAATAGTAAGTCTGTTAATAGTATCTAGCCAAAGTCTAAGCAGGGCTTAATGTAGGGGCTTGGCACCCCTGCTTAGGGTCATACCACCTATAGACAGGTCACAGTATATATATATATATATAGAGAGAGAGAGAGAGAATAAATTATCAAATATCTAAATTATCAATCAAATTATTAGTTTTTAGATTTATCATTGTTTTAATTTACTATCTATTTTAATAGATTAAGTTATTAAATAAAAATGGTTTCATCTGCTTATAAATTATAAATTTAAAATGTAGATGGAATGTTTGGTTGATAATTTAAACTTAGGCTGTTCTATAATTTATTATATATATGTAAATGATAATAATGGTGATTTTTCTATAAATATTTTTATAAATAAGTTCCAGATATATGTAATGACACAAATTATCCAATAAATATAGACATTGCTAATTAAAATTGCATCTTTTAACAATAGCAATAGTATTTGTTTAAATAACTTTAAACCAAAAGTAAATTCCATTTTAGCTTATTATCCAATATTGTATAAGAGCCATGGTTCAAACATTCCTTTAATTGTGTGAATTCACTGTTAGTTTGAAGTAATACAGACAAGAAGGAATGTGATTACTAGATGTCAAAATTTTAGACTGAAATGCATATTTTTAATTGATACCTTGGTTCATTACATCAAAACTGAAACTTACTTATGAAATACATGGAAAATTTCCATTAAATTATTATCCTTTAAATTTGTAATGCTGTGAAGTAAATTTTAATTCCATATCATTTTAGAGAAGAATGTCATTTGGTTACAGAAATATTTAGGAAATTGTTTTGTTTCTAATATTTTTACATATACAATTTTAGTGTATGCATTATAATTCTTATATAATCTTAGATAAAAAGCTAAAAGTAACTTCCCTTTTGTTTAACTTCATAAAAATACTATTGCTTATTGCTAGATGGTGTGTAATTTTAGTTTGCAATATCTATTTGTAATTGATATTTTGCTGATTTACATGTTAGATGAAATTTATCTATACAAAATTCTTTTAAAATATTATTTAAATCTGAAAAGTCAAAAAGTCTATTTAATTTAAATATTTTCTAGCAAATATCTTCCGAAGTAGAATTGAAGCATACTGCATCTAATGATGTGAAAATTTCTTATTCTTCAAAATGTCTCGGGTAAGTATTAGATTTTTCAGATTTAAATCTCTAGGTTTCTAATGACAATTTGAAATATTTCTAAAAAATTAAGATTTTTATTCCCCTTTTTCTAGAAATATGTTTAAAGAAACAAATGTTTGTAAAGGATTAAAAATTGGATCTGGGGTAAGAAGGTTTTGAAATGTCTTATTATTGTCAGTTTCACTACAAATGTAAGTTATATATATATATTTTCTGTTGTAGGTTTCTTTCGATGTAACTATCCAAATTGAATCATGCAAAACAGTAAAGAATTTTAAAATTTATCCGGTTGGTTTAAATGATGAATTGTCATTATCAATAGAACCAATTTGTCATTGTTCCTGTGAGGAAGAAGCTTTTAAAGTAAACAATTTAAATTAATCTATAAAACATGAGTTATTAAAACATTATAATATATGCATATAATATTAATCTAAAAATATTTTTAGTCCAAAGTATATTATTATTAGATGCTATCAAGTTTTGATAATTATATAAATAGCATTTTTTCCAACTGACAAATCAACTGTTTGGTTTATGAGATCTTTTCAAAAGCACATTTGTTATTGAGCTGATTCATCCATTTCATTCATAGCCACATTCTAAAATTGACAAGTTGATACTTTATCAGATTAGATTTGATCTATCTCATTTAGTCAAAGTATCTATTTATCTATTTTGTTATTTGCCCAAGAAATTCTCAAAAATCTTTACTAGCAGCACAATTCAAAAGCATAAATACTTTATCCTTTTTTCCATTGTGAAATTTTCACATCTGTATTCCAAGAAATTCATAGCTTAACCAATTCTGATTTTTTTTTTTTTTAAAGATCTGTCCCTATATTTAAAAACATTTTACTGGATGTTGTTGTTGAGGACTGGCCAAGAAGGCAGAAATTGCCACATTCTGTACTTTTATTGTCAATTTTAAAATCAACCTCTGAATCAGTTTTACAATCTTTGTCTTTTTCAAATTCATCCAAATCACATTTTCTTTCACTATTTTTTCAGTTATAGGTGAAGTGTCATCAAAATTTCCAAGATCATTTATTTTTTTTCATTTGTATTTATCTTCCTCCAATCTATTTTTTTTATTATAGCTCTAAATACAATTTAAAATAGTATGATGAAAGTATGCAACTATGTACAACTTATTAATCATATAAAATCTACCTGACCACAATACTTCATTTAATTGTAGCTTTTATTTTGATTTAGTTATTTATCATATTAACAATGAAATGTTCTGATATCCATTTTTTCAAAACATTTCACAATTTTACATAGTTGATTTATCAAAAGTCTTGTTTCAATTAATAAACCCATATAAATGTCTTTCTGATATTTAATCTTTACCATTATTTAATATGCATTAGCTATGATATATCTAATGTCTCTTTACTTAAAACCAATTTATACATTCCACAGTTCTTTTTTAAAATAGTATTAGTAATAATAGTAATACTACAAGTAATACTAATAGTAGTAATAACAGTAACAAGAATTACTACTAATAATAACAGTAATAACAAGAATTGATTTAATTACAAACTCCAATAACTTTGTAATATATGATTGATGTTTTATATTGACGTGTCTTGACTATAGATATAAAGTCATTTTAATGTAAAATAAAAATATACATTAGCAAGCAAATATTAAAAGGCATGGTCAATTCAGCATTGGCTGACTTATCGCATAGCAAAAATGCTTGTGTAGTAAATTAACTCAAAAAAAAACAAAAAATGTTTTACTATACTTGTTATTACTTTAAAAATGTTCAATTGTATTCTTAATATTACTGAAAGACATGAATTACTTCTCTACTGTAGTATATAATGTATTAAAAAACAAAATTGGTGATATATTAAATACCAGAAATTTATTAAATTTTTATAGAAAATAAATAAAAAATTACGTCATTGATTGTGACCCATTGCTAAGGAAGTCATGTGTTGTCCAAGCATTCAATTGACAAATTAAAGATGATAATTCAATCAATTAACCAAATTGGGATGGTTTTTTTTTTTACTTTACTCAGCTCTGAAACTGTCATGAATCCACTATTCTACCTCTGTGCTAAATTGCACAAACAGAATATTAATGAGTAATTTCTAAAAAAAAATCTCTTTATAGTATACAATGAAAGAATTGATCAAAAAGATATTACAAATTTTAACATTTATATGTATAGAATTTCTCTTCATTGTCATTGTGTAAAATTTATATATATATAAGATGAAAAATGCATTTTTTATCATTCTTTCTCTCTAAAAAGTGTTGAAAAGATTTTAGTTTTATAGCTGTCTATTTAAAGACTATTTTAAAATCTTTATGCACCCAGATAGAAGCATCTGTACTTGCAATTTTTTTTTAACTTTAGCATCTTAATAATCTTTAAATTAATAGTTTGGTTCTGTATTAATAGTTTACATTAATCATTCTAAATATCAATCCATCTATTTTAATACAACTCTATATTTTAATGAATAAGCTACATAGATGCTTTTATTTAATTGTGATAGATAGCATTTTGAAAGAAACAAAAAATGAATATTTTATCATAAATTTTGAAAATATGTATTAGCTATTTTACAGTATAAAATATATCCATCTGTCTGCCTGTCTATCTAACGAGCTAGCTAACTACCTACCTACATATCTATTCTATCTGTCTGTATATCTATGTATCTATCTGCTTATTCTATATCTATTTATCTAACTATCTATCTGACTGTCTATAATATTAGAAAAATTACAGTATTAAATATTATGCAAATATTTGTTATTTAAATCAGAGGTAATGATCTATAATACATCTACAATTTTGTTATGGATATTTTCATGAGACAACAGAAAAATGTGATAAGTATTAATGCCAAATCATCATTTTTTGCTAGAAAAAATGAAATTTAGATGTTAACATTTGTGAGATTTATATACATTGTCTTATAAGAATATCTATCAGATCTTGGATATATATTTACTTGTCTATTGAAGATTTGCATTCACAATATAACACTCATAAAAGATTATTGCTGGGTTTAACTCAGATTGATTAAACTGAAATCTTTATTCCATAGCTAAAAATCAATAATTGTATTGTCATATTATTTATTGGTTATTAATTAAAAACATAGCTATTTCAAAATAATTACAAATGTTCTCCAAATTCAAACCTAAGGTTATGAGAATTGTAGGTGGATACATCAATTACTACACCATGAGTTTTTTTTATGTAATAATTATAATTTTACAGTTTATTTTTCAGGATCATTAAGAAAAATTCAAAAATATATAGAAAGCTAAGCAATAATTTTTTTTTAAAAGAACATATACATTTTTAATAAATGTTTTCCATTTTTTTAATATTACATTATTAAATAAAAACAAGTATATGTGTGAATAGCACATGTAAATAGACTAATAGTAATGGTATGGAATAAAGGGATTTATATATGAATATGTAAATAATCTGCCATATCTTTTTTTAAAAATTGAATATGATGATAACAAAGTTAGTAGCTCATCAACAGATCAAATATAATTAAATTTGAATAATAATATAATATCACTCATAACTAATCATCAAGAGTGAACAATTATTCTTTGTGACTGGATTTAAAAGAGACTAATTAAAACATTTTTAGGCAAATCATCAAGCCAATGCCAAACCACACATTATTTTTTAAAAAAATATTTATTGCTGCATACATGAATATAAATGCTATAAAAGTAAATATATATCAAAAATGTTGTGATCATTATCTCACTGCTAATTGTCATTACCACTCAAGACCATCACATACCATGGGGTTCTGGCCATCAATGGAATATTAATTATCATAAAGCATATAAAGTGAGTGGAATTTAAATATGATCTTTTATCTTAGCATCATTCAAATAATTCTAATGAGAATCATATAGTTGTTCACACAGAGTATATTCCATATACTATTAGTCTTAAAGCTAGTTTTGGGATAGCAAGGATCCTGGTACTGTGAACAAAAGAAAATACACACACTTAAATTATTCCTATTAAATAACTTCACTGAAATAACTTAAGTTAATGATTAATAAATTTATTTATAAATTAGAAGTAAAAGTAATAATAATAAAAGAAAAAAGATCTGATAAATACTCTGCAATACAAATAAATTATTGATTTTGACTACTACATACAAGTATCACATGTTATTTTTATAGGTTGACAAACTAAACTGAGTAATAAATGATTTAACATAGTTTAAATGAATAATAAATTGTAAAAGGTATTATCTGCTAATATGAATATTCCAATCATTAATTATTATTTTCATTAATTATACAGGCTGATATTTTATATTAACAAAATATAAATAATTAAATGTTATATATATATATATATTAGTAGCACACACGCACATATTCAAATATAAAAATATTTTAATCATTAATCCTTAATTTTCTTTAACCTATAAACTGAATTATTTTATAATCTAATTACAGAAATCATCAATATATTAAAATGTAATCACAAAATCTGCCTAGCATATTTGACAATGTCATATTTTTTTGACTTTAAATATAAGTCACGAATAATGGAATAACAAAATGCAAACAAAACATATCTATAGGGCCTACTCTCTGGAAATTTAAATTTTCTTTTTCATTGGTTTATCATATTTGTTTCTTATCAAATTCTTTTTCTTGGCTCGTTAATTTATTCAACTCATTCAAAAAATTGTTTTACTTCTGAAACAAATTAGTATAGTGCATGCTAATTAAATACTTTGGGGGCAGGGTGCAGTAAATCAAAATAAATTTTATTAACATCAGAATTATTTAGTGTGTAATATGTCAATATTAACATATTTTATCACTAACCAATCAAAGATGTGCAATCAAGAAACCTCTCCATAGATTAAGCTGTTGATCACAAGTCAATACATAAATACCATATAGAGACTAAGCCAGTTGGAGCACCTATCACCTGCTCCAAATGATAAAGCAGTTTACAGCCATCAAGATATTCCTTTTATAGTAAATATGACATCCAAACAATGTTATGGACTTTCTGATACCATGCCTTTTACCTATTGAAAGCAATCTCTCAGATTGCCCCATTAAAAGAATGCCTAATAGTCACAAAAATTCAAAAAACTAAAAAGAAAAAACACTTAACCACAATGCTAGCCCAACCAGAGCCTCATGAGATGGTGCAATATTTATAGAAGTCACTAATTCTGAGGACAGTCACATACCCTCATCCACCAATTTTCTACATAATGAACCAAGTTCAAACTCTGAGGTATCATCTAGAAATGGTATTATATAATGCAGACACACAACATCTTTGCACACTGAAAGTAGTACTAATGGAATGAAATCAAATTAGCTTTGAAAAACAGCATCAAATCCTACCTTGAAAAACAGCATCAAATCCTACCTAACAACTCACAGCTGTCATCTATATCACTCAAACCTTAATTTTAATAATAAGCATTTTTCTCAAGTATAATCTGACATGCAGTTAAAAATAGGAGCCTTCAATGATACAGAATTAAACTCAGTCACAAAAAAACCACCAACTAAATAAGTGGATTCAAATTACATAACCTCACATTCTTTTGTCTCCTAGAAATGGAAAATATTTATTGGTTCTTAGATTAATCGCATATCCTAGCTGAGAATGCAAGGCTTTTGTGGGTTATCATGAGAATCATCATCACCTTTAGGCAGCATTGGATTTGTCACAACTTGAAAGTGCCCTTTCCATCATCTAGAATAATATACATAGATGCAAATTTACTTATTGCTATATTTCTCCACCACATTATTACTCTTACTATAATATTTGTTTACATACTGCCTAATCCTACAGTAATCACAAATATAATTTTCAATATCAACTCACTGCTTTCATCTCCCTATCTACTCATCTTACTAAGGAATTTTAACATGAACTATCAAGTCAATGATTAACATCAAATTGTATTATCCTTTATAATTGCTGAAGAATTTCTTCCACACAACTCATTCTACAACAAAATCTTTTTCTAAAATATTAAAAATGAAGCCACAAAAGCCTGAATTTTAAAATAACTTAATAATTTTTTTAAAAAAATAAAAAAAACCTTTCACTTAATTAATAATAATTTTGATTTATAGGGATATAATAATACACACATACATGTGCAGTTTATGTATATTTTCAACATCGAGTTAATTTTATTGCAAAAATATAATATGGATTTAATAAGTTTCTTTTTTTTATAAATGCTAGTGTGTGCACACAAATTTGAATGGGTAGCTATATATATTAAAACCAGTCATCAATCACATATGTTAAAATGAATTATGTATTATAAAAATGAATTTTTATTATTGGTTTATGACAATTCAAATGTTAATTTTAAATTATTATACAACACATCTGAGTGCTTATATCTAGATGTGTTTTATGTAAACCTATTCAAATGTATGTAAATTGCAATGTAATAGCATTTTTTTGTATTATTTTAACCAAAATCGGAATAATGTATTCAAATATAGAGCATAACCTACAGACCTTTCTCTTATTATTTCTAATTAATAAATTGATATTTCATTGTTTGAGTTATTTCAGTAAATTTATTCAATCCTAGAATACGTTTAGAATATATGTTGGTATTATTTTTTGCTCACAGTAATAATTAGAGTTCTTGATCTCTGAGCTGGATTCATGAATAATGATCAGTTATATAGATTAGGGTTTATAGTGAGGGTTACACACATCCAGATGATGCTCATTGGCACAAAGGGGTATTCTTTAAAATCCATGCACTATATTTTATTTAGTTTTATTATTAGAAATTAAGTTTATAGTTGGCCGGTACATTAATGGTACTAAGTTGCCAGAGGATTGATGATGATTATTCTGGTATATTTGATTTCTTAATATTCTGTTGGATTAGCACCTGAGTCTGTGCATCCAAATTATCGTGTTGTATTGTTGTCCTAAGTTTGGTACTGGCTAAATAATTAGCCTGGTCTACAGTAGACACATTTCAAATCCAATCACCAAGGTTGATTGTTGATTTTTTTCTATTGCTGATCATTTATTATGATGAACGATTGTTCTTCTTTATAATGATGATGAACTTATTGTTAGCTTATTTCTTGCTGATCTCTCATGCTCATTATATTCATTGTATATTTAGAGCAATGTATTAATGGGGTTGATAATGATGAGTGCTCATCACCCCAACTTAGTTCACCACTAAATTCATACCATTACAATATATACATAATTCTTTAAAAAATTGGATTTTATTTATCTTTAGTATAAAAATACCCGAATGCATAACAAACTTTGCAAAACCAAGAAGACTTTTAAAAATATGTAAACAGTAAAATTTAAATAAAACTTAATTAACTTTTTTTTTTTTGCTCAGCATTGCAAGCTGTTCAGTCTCTTGTTCTCTTGCTGAAAACTTTTCCACTTTAACTGGTGCTGTTAATTAGTTTAAAGTTGTTTATCAGTTCTTATTTTTAAAACTAATTAATAGAATTAACACAAGAATTCTCTTTCTTTTAAGCAAGAAAGATATTTTTTTTGGCCATTTATTTTAAATTCTGGAATCAATGTTTGTTGTAATATCCCACTATATATATATATATAATGTCAAATTAAACTGCAACTAAACAATATTTTTTCATGTAGCATGGCCAAGAAATAACCTTTTGACCATATGCAGAAATGTTAACAAGACATTTATTTTATATAGTGCGATGTTTTATAAACTGTAATACCAATAAACCAATAAGCTAATGCACATGCGCTTTGTAGATGTCATTATATAAATGGAATACTCCCACTTTTCCAAACACAAGATAAAGTCTTTGGGAAAAGATAGAATGAATCCATCTATCTTTTCGACCCAAACGTATATGTATGGGGCAAATCTTAAGTGTTTGAAAATTTCACAAGCGTCATTCATTCACGTAGTAAAAAAGTAATTTAAAGTGATCCATTAACAACTTCACACTCTCATTTTCAAACACTTAAGATTTGCCCATACATGTACGTTTGGGTCAAAAAGGTAGATGGATTTATTCTACCTTTTCCCAAAGACTATCTTGTGTTTGAAAAAGTGGGAATATTCATTTATATAATGACATCTACAAAGCGCATGTGCATTAGCTTATTGGTATTGCAGAAATGTTAAGTATATTGAAATACAGATATTGTAAAGTTTGAAATGACTAATGTATTAGTCATTCTGAAATTTTTAGACATCTACATGTCTTCAAACTCATCTATCCAATTCAAATAGTTATAAGGGGCTGATAGATCTTTAGCCATACCATATATTAGTAGTCTTAGCAATATAACATTGCATAAGACTTAAGGCATGAAACCATGGTCAGGGGTTTAGGGGGATTCCTGACAGTGCTGGCTCTGGCTAAGCATTTATCACAAAGCTTGTTGAGGAATTGGCTATCCTCACTGTTTATAACTTACAAGCTTAAGAGATAGTCATGTGATCTGACTTATTTTGACTATTTATAGTCTGCCTTAAGTCTTAAGCAATGTTATATTGCTAAATCTACTAATATATGGTATGGCCGAAGATCTATCAGCCCCATATAGCTATTTAAGTTGGATATCTGGGTTTGAAGACATGTAGATGTCTGAATATTTCAGATTTCCCACTCAATAGATAACTTTTAAATAAGAGCTTGGCTTTGGGTTGGTATTTTTAGATCTAGTGTCTGAACCTACCCTGGCACCTCTCTGAGGAGTGCCAAAGTATGAAACCATGGTCAGGGGTTTGGGGGGGTTCCTGACAGAGGTATTTTAAGTGCTGGCTCTAGCTAAGCATTTATCGCAAAGCTTGTTGAGGAATTGGCAATCCTCACTGTTTATAACTTACAAGCTTAAGAGATAGGGTCATGTGATCTAATACTCTTCTTTTGCCTATTTATAGTCTCTGCCTTAAGCCTTATGCAATGTTATATTGCTAAGTCTACTAATATATGGTATGGTTGAAGATCTATCTGCCCCATATAGCTATTTGAGTAGGAAGCTAAGTTTGAAGACATGTAGATGTCTGAAAATTTCAGATTTTTCACTCAATAGATAACTTTTAGATAAGTGCTTGGCTTTGGGTTGGTATTTTTAGATCTAGTGTCTGAACCTACCCTGGCACCTCTCTGAGGAGTGCCAAAGTATGATTTCATGCCTTATGCAATGAATAATAAATTTTGTATGATAAAAATGCAAATATAAATGAATTGAAAAAGATTTATTCATTTTAATTTAATTAAATGGTTTGTATCTTTGCCATTAAAATGTATTGCAATATTAAAAAAATTGTAGGTCTTTCAAAGAAAATGACCACTTGGGTTAATAAAATGTGGCATCTTACGTCTTATAAATGATCATAGCTAGAGTACTTGTATATAAAGTGTTTATTTAATTCTGTATATTATATACTGTTAAAAAATAATTTTAAATATTGATTATAATATACAAACACAGAATGCATTAGAATCTAATGATTAGATACATCTTTTTTTAATATATCAGAATTTTAATTTTTTTCAGTTAACTGCAATTAGGTGATAAAGAACAAGTCTTTATGGTTAAAAAAATACAATTGAGATATTACACATTTTATTTTTAAATAATTTCACATAAATAATAAAAATACTGAATTTTTTTAATAAATGAAACTTCAGTATGGGATTTTCTTTCAGTTCAGTACAATGAAAAATTTTTTTGCAGAAGAACCCCAAAAATTGTCACTTGTGAGCTTATTCTTTCATTCTTGCTGTAAATTTGTATAGTGAAAACACACATTTTTTTTTAGTGTTATTGGAATTCTTTTTACAGATTTTTTTAAAAAAATGTATGTTTTCAACAACATTTTACTTTTTCAATATAAGAAATCATCATAATCAACAACTAATGCAGAAACTCATCAATATTTTAGATAATAACATTGACAAGACAATTCCACAACTCTGGAAAGACTTCATTATTATACAGCTGTTGATTTTATCTTAGATCACTAAAACAACTCTTAATCTTACATGGAAGATAGTCTACCTGCAACTCATTAAAAGTATCAAAGTTGAAAATGGACCTATTTCAACCATATAAAAAACATGATCTAAACTAACAAAGCAATATTTACAGATATTGGTGATTTATAATGGTGAAGTTTTTGGAATTGCACATGAAAGAATTAACTAAAAAGAAAGTGAACACACCTTTAGAAAAGAACCTAGATTTAGATCATTCCACGAAATCTAAAAATGACCTAAAATCAACTAATAAAGCCTTATAAGATGTTATATAAAGAAAATCAGAGCAGCAAGTCAACCATTTATTCTAAACTTTTTATCTAGAGATCCTCTACACCTGGGATACAAAGAATATTAAACATCGATTTAGAAGTCAATGATGAATCTGTACAATAAGAAATTGATGACTTAGAGAATTGGATGAAGATGACTAATGAATAGATGGGTCATAGAAAAGAACATCTTTAAGCAAGGTGTTTTTTTTTCTTTTTACATAAAGTTACATTATCTTACATACATACATATTTTAAATGTATGCGTGCATAATACACACACATAGCACAATTTACATAGACTGTATTGTACATTACATTTTTTAAAATTATTATATATACTAGGTTATATTGTTTGTTAATATAATATTCACAATTTATGGTATAATTGTTATCCATAGTAACAAGCTAAATTTTTTTTCATAGAAACCTTTATAATCCTTAGCTTTTTATATGATATTTTGGTTTACAATGAGTTTTAGGAAACCAATTGACCTCTTACTAAATGAAATAAAGGTATAATTGTTTTAATAATTTATTTCTAAATGTTCCGTTGGTTAGAGCATTATCTTAAAATTCAATACTCAAGAATCTAACGGTCCAGATTTGATTCCCATGCTAGTACTGTCACTGGTTAGGCCAGCCACACATGAAAAAGAGAGGAGAATAATACCTCTCTAAACATTGTGCATATATTTACCTGTATGCTATTACAAACACTTGAATGTATTTAGAATATTTAAATAAAGTTAAATTTTTCTAACGATATTCAATACTCATATTCGATTATGGAAATAGTCCAACATATAAATATAACCAAAACATCATCATCATAAACCTTCAGTAACACGTTAATTTAGGAATGTATAAAGAATTACTAAACTAATTACAATCAAATTAATAAACTAACTAAATTTTAAAATTAAAATGTCACAACCATTGGTTTCACTCCTAAGTATTAATAACTAACATTATTTTTAGCAACCAGATAGCCCTTATTGTTCTCTGGGTCATGGAACTTATGAATGTGGTATTTGTAATTGCAATCCTGGAAGATTTGGTCATCTTTGTGAATGTGATCATTCTATGCATTACCTCAGTGATAGTAATCCCTGTAGTCAGTATGTATTTTATTATTTAAATTATTAGATTTAATTTTATTTTTTTAATATTTTAATTACATATATATATTGTGATGATCGCACATAATAAATCTGATGAAATTACTGGATAAGAATTCCAATAAATGTTTCTTATTGACATATGCATATTAGTCTATTCTTTATCTAATTTTATTTTAACCTATATTATATCCTAATAGTATTAATAAACAGCAATGAGCAATTTGTGAGATCTAAACTAATGAATTTCATTAATGAGCTAAAAAGAAATAATTGAGTGAAATTTATCCCGACAATTCGTTCTCATTTTAGATCTTAAAACTAAAATAATTATATACAAAATTAACAAAGCTTATGACACACTTGAATGAGAAGCTATAAAGATACACAGAAATTATTACACGCTAAGCGCTTTCGAGGCCTTTTGCCTCATATTCATAGCGGTACTGTGAGCTGCAGAACGAGGAAATAGGGCAAGGAAACAAAAAAAAAAAATTCAAAATAATTACATCTAACCTATACATAATAATTGTGAATTTAAACAAGTTTTAAGAAACAAATAACAATACAATAAAATAATAATGTAAAATCATTAAATAGAAAAGTTAGTTGATTTTAAAATTTTAATAAATTGCAAATGTTTATAGATTTAAAATGGCATACGATTGCCTAGGATTCTAGAAAAGCAGTAGGCAGAATTCATCCAGGTTTCCACAGCTATTTGTAATGATTTAGATATTTTTATTTCATGCACTTTGCACTGCAAGATTCTACGTTTTTCATTAGTTGTTTAATTCATTTTATGACAATTGGGTTTTTACAAATTTGAAGGATTGATTTTTGTCATGATCACTTTTCCATCGATAGTAGTTATTTATATTAGATTGATGAATAATTGATTAGATTCTCCTGAGTCCATTCCTAATGAAAGGATGAACCAGATAAACTAGCCTATCACAGGGAATCTTCTTGGTGAACTAGGTTTATACTTATTGCATATTAGCTAGAAGCTTTTCTCTGATACACACAGCTATAAACTAGCATAGAAAAATTAAAAAGGCCAAGATAAATTGACTTTTTTCTTACACTATTTATTTATTTTTTTAAACTAATGGAGTGTTAATGCCTTACTTATAGAGAAAAAGTTATTGTAACAAATATCTATTTCTGGATTAACGAAATATTTATAATAAAAAAATAATGTGAATCGAAGTAAAATTAAAGATGACATATACATGATTACAATTGTAGTATTAAAATGAATTAATTTTTTTTTGATATCCAATATATCTGTCCAAATTTTAATTACACCATAATAAATTTTGATTGATATGACCCGGGCTAACTGATGAGTGCTGGTTAAGCACACAACGCATCTTTTATTGTATCTTTATTCAAAATGATTTCAAAAGAATATAGTGGTAGTGGAGATTGTTTAATATATCTATAATAAATACACCGGGTCTAGTTTTTAATTTGAATTCATTAATTTAAACTTTTTAAATAAATTAACTTTTTTGAATTTTTTATGTATCTTTTTTTAAAAACTTTTCTTTAAGGAAAATTATTTTACTAAAAAACATGAGGGGTCAGAGTGACTTGTGGTCAACATGGGTAGGGTAAGAAGGTTGGCACTAAGATGGGCTTTGAGCATTCCTCCATCAGATTTTTAATGAAATGGACAGCTGAAGAGTTGTGGGGTGGAGTGATTTGAAGCCTGTCCATTAAAGTATGAAGTTTGGCTATCTTAATATAAGCTGAGCTTTGATTGTATATATGTGTGGAGATGATAATGTGGACCAACAGATGAGTGCTGTTTTAGCATGGAATATATATATTGTAACCCCCCCCCCCGCCAGCTTCCTTACCGAAAGCCCAGTAAAGTCACGTCCTTTATATCTGGACGCTTTTGCCGTATTCCTACGGTGACATTCTCGTGTTTTGGTTGATGGTTCACTTCTATGAACCTGCTGTGTTCTTGCGTCTGGGGGATTACATAATGTTCTGTGAAGATAATTTCAAACACATATACACGTACGCTTTATTTATTTTATACGTAAATTCGGATTGAATCCAAGTAGTAGGCGCCAGGAGAACTTTTATAAGAGTCCGCCACGTATGTGCATAAGCTCACTCAACTGTATCACAAAACATGCCCGTGCATCACTCCAGTCGGAAGCAAGAAACGAACACAGCCAATATCATCTTTCAAATTACATCGTATATGTGATCTTTCAATCACGATCAATCAGACTTATCATATGAGGGCCCGCCCTATATCCCACAGAATAAATTAATCAAAACTTAATATTAATCTAAGAGAGCATAATAAACATCAATATAAATATAATCAAATCCCAACACCAAAAATATCAAATGCATTCATTCATATACAAACAAATTTGATCGCTCCAGCACTCATTCCCTATTATATAAATTTATGTTGAAATTCCAAGCAATTAATAACAAAAAATACTAGTTAAATAAATGTTTATTTTAATCTGTTTAATAACAATTCATGCAGGTATATGACCGGCAAGCCGAGATAATTTAAATATAGATTTAAATGTAACTTCGCACATATTTTAAAGAATGTTAATCTGTAGACAAACTTATTTGGTTAGGTTCTCTAATCGTTCATTAATGGTCATGGGTAACTTTATCATTTTAGCTTAATGTTTTTAATGGTTCTTGGTTTTTAAAGTTATTTTACTTAGGTGCATAAATAAATACGATAATTTAAAGGTAGCTACCTGTGGAACGTAGAAAGACTGTAAGAGGGATCCTGAGCGATGATTTCTTCTTTAACGAAGCATTCTGGCAATTTGCAAGGTCTCAAAAGCGTGTGTGGTCCTTATGTGAAGTTTCTCCGGTGTTACGAGCATCCTATTGGCAATCAGCTGAGCTGGACGCGGAGGTCCGGCGGTCAAGCCGCGAATTTTAGGTTCAGCAACGCATCTCCGTCATATTTCCACACGAAAGTTAGATTTTATTTCTTCTAATTCTAATTTAATAATCCTAATAAAAGCGCTGTCCGGCCTTTTTGATCTCTTCCTTCCCGCCCTCACACCTTGAATTTTTTTCACCCAATCACTCCCATGCAGCTGTGAGTCCCTTCATCTTATAAGTCCATCGAGTATTAACTCAATCCAGTGATTTCTGGGATCGTTTACACCACTTTGGAATTTAACTCAATTTGACCATTTTTTCAGGTATTGTTTCGCTGGAGACAGAAGTCTGAGTTGTACAATAGCAGTGTACACTTTTTCTCACCTCTGTTTCTAAATTCGGCTTATTTTATCTAGGCGTACCAACGCATATCCTGCCTATTGTTTCAATTTCTCTAATTTTACATTTACTAATTACCCCCATTTAAAATAATTTTAGATCGCTTGGAATTTCAGAACATATTGCAAATTAATTAATTCATTTTCCCCTTTTGTTCAAAATGATTCAAATGATTTAATAAAAATGTCAAACTTGCGTTCAATCATTCATCTTTATTTAACCAAAAAAAATGCAAACAAAACTTACAACTAATGATTAAAGATTTATTCTTAAAAAAAAAAACAAAATAATAAAAAAAAACTCTTTTACTTTTTTATTTCAATAAATTTGACAGGTACTCCTATATAGCTGCGATCATGCTTTAGAAACGGCTGTATCTCGTTTATTATTAAAGCAAGACCGCTTTTTTAAAAGTTTTGTTCCTGTCATTCATTTCGTCAATTACATATATGTTGATATAACCTCATATGCCTGGGTTCAAATCCTATGTAACGCTATTCCGTTACAATATATATATATATTGGTGATTATTTATCTTTCCAACATGTGTGTGATCAAATGTATCAGTGGTATGAGATAGCATGGATGGTTGAGGGTCGTGTGAAAGTCTGAGTTCAAATCCCCTATATATTACATATAGAAGTGCAGGTATAAAAAAGCCTGTATTGTAAAAAAAATTCATAATTTTTTTCATGCATAAATTGTATGTGTATCTATATATATTTGGAGAATTTAATTTTATTGTATAAAATCATATGTTATAGCATTTAATTATTTGTACTATTGTTAAATTTTATGTATAACATTCATCTAGTCTCTCCTTCCTGAATAATTAAATAAAATAAATATGAAATGGATACTTTCCATTTCAATAAATATTACTTTGCATATTGGTTTTTTTTAACATTGATAGTGATAACTCACTGTTGATATTATCTGACTTCTACAATGTCATATGTTTTACAGTTTATTGTTTTTTATAATTATTTCAGAAATAATTCGACTGATATATGTTCCAACAGAGGTCAGTGTTTTTGTGGAATGTGTAAATGTCATGAAAGAGAGGTAACTAATTTTATATATACAAGTTTTATTTGATATCCTATTTCTTAAAAAAATCTATTTTATTTTTTTTATCATTGTTTTTAATAGAAATTCAAATCTTAAAAATCTAGTTCTTACATAATTAAATTCAATGCGTTTTATTATAGGTTTATTTGTTTATAGTTTGGACTGATTTAAACTCCTCAGAGATAGAAGTATAAATTTAATATAGATATTAAAAAATATTATTATGAACTGTTCTTTACATATAATAGTTGAATTCAAAATAATTTAATAAATAATTACATTTTTACATTTTGAAATTTTTTTTTTACTCTATATATATCAACATATATATATATACAAATAGTATATATATAATAACAATAATAATGATAATAATTCGAAGGGGTTTGAACTCAGTCTTTCAAGCTCCCTACAGCTATCCACTCCATCTTATACAATCAATACACATGAGCATGTACATTTCCCACATATATATTTCATATTCTTTACATGTATGTGGTCATTTGCATCAGTTGTATAAGAAGTGGATAGCTATAGGAACTTGAAAATCTGAGTTCAAATCCCATCTAATTACATTAAGTTCACTATAGACAATATTTCTGTATTTAAGTAATAATAATAATAATAGTAGTAGTAGTACTATAATAATAATTTCTTCGCTGCATTTTATGAGGTGTCAACTAGTTTTCAGGTTGTTGATAATGTTGGTTATGATTGAAATACATGTCAGCAGAGGTTGGTTGATTTTTTAAATCAAAGATTGCTGCTTGAAAGATTGTAAAAAATGTAGATGGTGTAAGTTTAAGTTAAAATAAAATAATACTATTGCAAAACGATTATACAATGTATCAAACCTTTTAGAAATAAAAGTTAATTGCAGAAGTTAAAACACAATATTGCAAAATATCGAAAAGCAGAATAATGAATCAATATTTACAATATATAGATATGTTTGTAAATTACAGAATGATTTCTATAATCATTGCAAAACATATCTCTTGCATATTATAATTTGATTTTTTAAAATATTTTTTCTCTTTTGGAATTTTAATAGCCATACTAGTTTATAAAGGATTGATGATTACAAAATGTAAAATTATTAAATTTAATACACCTATTTATTTTTTGCATTTTTTTAAATGCAATTTTGTGCTATTTTCTTTTGTTTCTGCAGAACTTTCATATAGATTGCAAAATAAAAGCTGTATATTATAGCAAATTAAGCAATAAAGCGAATAGTAAAGTCATTGAGAATTATTAAATACCACATCAAAGAATCCTTCTTACTATATTCACAAACTGTAATTTCAGTCCTGAAATTATTATTTAAGTAACTAATGATTTTACAGGGCACTTAAGAATTTTCAGATAACCAATCTATTTCCAACCCCAATTAACAATGCTTATCATTAACCCACCTACTGGCAAATCACTAACTTGGTAAGCAATGTTTTTTCCCTTTACTATTTCTATGAATTGTGGAAAAGGTCTTGCCCCTATAGTAGGTCATCTTATTAATCTAGTCATCACATATGGGGTGAGGTTTTTAATTGGCTAATATTCTCTCATAGAAGCAAATAGTTGCTGAAATTTTTTTCATCTATGATTGATAAACGATTTAAGATTTTTTAATATTATGCATTTAAAACATCTATTTACTGAAGATCACTTTTGAATTGAGAAAAATAGCACAATCATCTACATATTGTAAATCCAGAAGACTAGAAGTCAAAACTCTTGCTTTTGTTATTAATTGATTTAAATTAAAAAATTCCCTATCAAATGGTATTACAACATGATCTATAATTAATGAAGCTAATTACAAACCCACTGAGATAAAAAAAAGTTGGAACAAATACATTAATGTGCTGTCAAACAGTGGTTAGCATAGCTGCCTTCCAAGCAACTGGCCAGGGTTCGCTTCCCATTCAACGCATTTGACATATGGGGAAAAAAATACATTAATGTATTTTATTACTACCTTTGATTTCAAATGCTTTAGATTTTCTATTTATAATATCCATTCCTAATGATTCCCTCATATAGAAGTTGCATAATGTAAATATTTTTATGGCCACAAAATAATTTCAAATAATGTCTCAGACTTGTTCAGTTAATTGAGCCAATATAAGAATCACATCAGTAAATACAATACATAAATCAGTACTTGTGTTCCAACATGTTTTGAACTTGCCTTGCTTGAAAAAAATATCTATACACCTTTTTAATTTTCTAAATCCACATTGAGTTTTAAGTAAACATTCACCTATGACTGGAAACATCTAATTAAATAAAAATCTCAAATGAATATTTGTTGTTGTCAGTAACTAATATAATTATTACAGTCTTAATTATGTCCTCTATTTTTAAAAATCAGAATAAAAGACGAATCCTCAAAATCAGATGGCACAACTTTGTGTTTATATATTTGAAATAATTTAGATGATAACATATCAACATTTTATTTTAAAATATTTCATGTATCTTATTAGACCTGCAGCTTTTCAATTTTTAAATCTATAAAGAATTACCTTAATTTCATTAAACTGATATGGGTATATAATGAAAATTTATCATCTCAATTTTTGTACAATTATTCAAAATATGATTACAATATTTTCTTTACATTTTCAACATATGGTCATTATATAAAAGAGTGCCATTGATTATAATATGATAATAATATTTTTAGCTTCATATATTACTTTCAATCTATCAAAAAAAAATTTGTTTTTTCTTTGCAGTTTTAATCCCCTACTCATTTTTAAGTTAACTGGATATGATTAGGACAGGATATTCCATTTTAGTTTTGATGGTATTTTAATGACCAGTAAAACCTTAAATATTTTTAGCAACTTTATTTTTAATAATTTTCATAGAAAAATAGTGATCTAAAGAAAAAAATTTCCCAGACAAATATAATAGTATCAATATTTCTATGAATAAAGTTAAAATTAGCTACATCAACAGGCTTTGAAGGTGTACTTTTTTTAAACAAGCCTATTTATCCAAAATATAAATAAAATTTTAATTAGAACTCCCATACTTCTTCCTATATATAAATATATATATATCTTTATCTAGTCTTCTTTTGAAGTTAATGAAAGTAAAAAAACAACAACATTCAACTCCAATTTATTGCTTATAATGTATCTATGTATGATTAAGTGCATGCACCTATGTGTATATATATAATAAATATGTGCTGACAAGTGAGTAATTGTTCATTGCAATACAAATATAATATAGTTAACTAAATTTACTTCTATAATTTAGGGTTGTTGTTTTTTTTAATTTTTAGCTTAAACCATTACCATTGGGTTAAGGCAATGTACTTTAAAAAAAAAAAAGCTTTAAATTTCATACTAATAGTTTCATTTCATATTCATATTTAGATTCATTAATATATATATATTATAACGATCCGGGGAAAGGGAGCTTACCATCATCTGCATTACAGGGCGCCATCTAGGCATTTGAACCTAGAAAAATTTATAAAGTAGGCAGATACGTAAGTCAAAAAAAAATTTTTTTTTAATTTTATTTATATATTTTGATATCCGGTCGTTAGCCCATGTCACTAGCTCAGGGAGTAGCAGAGATTTAATAATATAATATCTTATCTAATTATATTTCAATATTAAAAAATAAATAAAATAAGCCACTGCCAGTAATTAACATACAAAAATTTATTTACACACATATATATATATAAGATTTAACATTATTTTTACTTTTATTTTAGATTTTTAATTTACATTTTTAAATTTTATACTATTATTAGTTCGTACAGATTTGTTTAAAAATGTTGAGTATAGATCGGTTACATAGATTCCACGGTCAAAAACATTTCAAAATAAACATAAATGATCAAAATACGAAATCATTGATACCGTCAATTGCAGAGGGAAATTTATAAGTAACCCAATAGCATTCTCCATAAGATGCTTGCATTAACACCAATAACTTAAAAGACATCCGAATAAATACATTTTAGATACTCACCATAATGTATCAGTATTTACCGAATGTCCATATATATTTTGATCGAATATGAAAACCAAAAAACATAATCAACTGGTAACGAACCCATGCAAGCGTCTATACCCAACTTAAATTTAATGCATCTTTATTTAGAGTGTCGAGTATAAATAAACTACGTAGATTTGCATTTGAAAAGAACATATTCAATCCTTGTTTAACCTTAGGCCAAAGGTTCGCAGTCAAACCAAACTTCAATCCATCTGATATATCGATGTGTTCAATGTAATACGAATACGGCAGCACAATTAGGTTAAGAGAAGAAACTGCTTCTCGTCAGATAGGAATATTACAACTATCTGACGATGAGAGCAATAAAAAAAAAACTCCATAGGAAGGAACTGCAGTCTCCGTCTTATAATTCCTCCCATAGGCAAAACGAGTGTGTGCGGCATATAATAGCGATTCTGCCCCTAGCGAATCTCGTACTACATCTACTAATTACACCAATATATCCAATCCATTGACCTAATTCAACTACGAAACGAATAACCTAAGATTACCCTCCCCTAATATAACTTTACAAATCTATATAGCCATTCACGCCCGACATAAGTTTAATATTTATATAACTAGTTTAATGAAAAACAGAAATCATAATAAAACTTAAAGAACAAATAAATAAATAAATGGAAATGATTTTACAAAATAAATACATTAAATAAAATTATAACTAATTAATAAATAACTTTGGTCAGATAGGATTCTATTTCTTAATTATTTTAAATATGGAAAGTTTTTAATTTAATGTTCATTAATTATAAAGTTCTTACAGTTTTAAACAGTTCATCTTTATCTGTTGCTTGCCATTTAAATGTGAATTCCCACGCCATCCTAAAAAGATTGGTTGAGTTAGCCATTGTTTTTTATTTATTTATCCGGAGGTCTTTTAGTTTAGTTGGTCCTTAATGTAGAAAAAAAAAAAGATATCATTTCTCCTTTTTTTTTTTTTTTTAACAAAACTGAAGGGATTGAAGAGTGCATCTTTTCAATCCCTTCTCCTTCAACTCCACACTAACACATATAGTCACATCATAATAACTAATTCCTTTATTTTCAAACCTTTCCTTTTATAATAATTTTTTGAATTAACTCAACATTACGACATGATGGTGAAAACCTTTTCGTTGAGGTCCGATTTCCCGATGGATTTCTTTCATTTGCTAAAAGTTTCTATTGTTTTCCTATCTGACCGATGCTTATACATTTAAACGCCCAAAGGCTAGTTTACTAATAAAAATAATCATTTCCATTTTACAAAAGATTAATTAATTTGTTTTCAAACTTAAACATATATTTTTATCTCTAAATCTTTTCTGAAAATTTAGTTTTAAACTACTCTTTTTTTAATAAAGTTTTATTTTAATAATTATTTATCTGTGTGATTTTATATATATGCGAGTTTAAAATGATTTTTTAATTTTCAGTTTTTAATTCTTAAAAAAGAAATTTTTATTGGCGAACTTTTTTTTATTTTTATGTTGACTAATAAAAAATAATGTACGTATGTGCCCGTTACAATATATATATATATAGTAATTATGCAATATATCGAGACTAATACTCAAACTTCTGGTTTATTAAGTAAATGAAATACTCTCAATCCATATCACTTTTATAGAGAAAAGAACAGACTGTCTTCTTTCTTTACCTCATTTTCTTAGTAGAGGTTCTGAAGCACTTTAGAAAAAAAGCATGGATTTTGATTCATATTACTTTAATTAATATTTGTGAAAATTTTTAATTTAAAGATAACTATGATTGTTTCAAAAAATTATGCTTTCTTTCAAAAGTACTTTAGATAGACCTCTATATAAGAAGATGAGGTAAAGAGAAAAGTTGTTTGTTATTTTGTTTATAAAAGTTTTGACTTGTGCTTTGGATTGAGAGTATTTTATTTAATTAATAAATGGAGTAGTTTGAGTATTACTCTCAACAAATTGCATAATATTAATCATTGAAAATATCTTATATTTAACTATTTAATTCCTTGGGTCATTACTGATAATGTGTAAATTAAAAAATTTCACAAATGTCAATTAAAGTAGCTTTAAAAAGTAATATGATTGTTTCAAAAATTCATGATTTCTTTCCAAAGTGCTTCAGATAAACTTCTATATAAGAAGATGAGGTAACAGAGAAAATAGACCATTTTTTCTTATGCTTTGAATTGAGAGTATTTCATTACTTAATATACCAATAGCTTGAGTATTAATTTTTCAGTGTACTGCTAAAATTTGAGCCTTTTTTGTTTAAAGAGGGAGTCTTACTGAAATAACATAGCAATGGAGCATTCCAAATATTTTATATAGACTTCAGCTAGTGGTATGCATTGTTTCTATTACTTATTATATATTTAAATACAATAATAATCCACTATTATTTGATTTAGATAACTGGAGTTAAAAACATTTTCATGTCTGAAAATTTCAGATTTTCTTCTTAAAAGGTATATATTAAATAAGTGCTGTTTTTTGAATTGATATTTTAGATCTAATGTCTGAATGTTCTAGCTCCTTGTTGAAGTGAGTCAAAAGATCAAAACCAATTGGTCAGGGAATAGGAATAATCTAGATAGAGATTTTAAATATCTGTCTCTTACTGCACTTATCAATAAGAGCTTGTTTGAGGTGTTGGTACACTCCCTATATTACAACTTGAGAAAGAGAGAGTAATCTAACTTTTTTTTTACTGGGAAATATATACAATAAACTTTGAGAAATATGATTTAAATATATAATTTTTTATGGGTGATAGTTTGAACAGTTTTTTATCATTATATATTTTCCATCTAAAAATACCTATTACCATTTATATGTATGGTTAACTAGGTTGATTATAGTGTAGCAATTTGAAAAAAATCTTGTTAGAAGCTGAATAAAAAAATTCAGCCAGAATTTTACTTATATGTGTGTGAATTTGATATCAATGTAAACTGTGACAAATATAACACAATATTCAAATTTTATTATTAAATAATAAATAAAACTATAGAAGCATGCTTTCAATTATTTCAAATGTAATCATTTTATATACATTTGAAAAAGATTACTTTTGAAATAACCGAAAGCATGTTTTAATTTCTTATGAAATGATATAAAGTTGATTCTGTGTTATATTTATTTTATAGGTTATATGTAAAGCTTTCAAATAAGTTCTTAACAAGCTTTACAGAATATCACCAATCCCACTGAGGAGGCCAGTAACAAAAACCAGTTTGGGGTTGGGGATATTCTGAAAAGTTAAGAGTTTATTTGTGAGCTCTATGTATAACATTTGTAATACAAACTTGTTAAATTGGGTCATATGTCATATGACTTAATTTCTTTGTAAATTTCTTTGTAATATACATATAAAAATCAAAATTATCCCAAATTCACAACTCAGCCAGACTAGCCAGAGAAAATAAACTCTAAAACACAACTAACAGTTTCACTGCTTTAACAGACTTCTCAAATGTAAAGTATTACAAGATAACAATATATTTATACTGAACATTACCCATAATTCTACTTACATCCCATGCACCCTTAATATTAAAATAACTTTTAAGTAAGTTAATTACTTCAGAATCATAAATTTTTAATAATAAAGATTCTTTAATTCTTTTTATTTCTATAAATTTTTAATAATAAAGATTCTTTAATTCTTTTTATTTGAAGAAGAAATAAAAAGAATTAAATAATTTTTATTATTAAAAATTTATGATTTTGAAGCATTTAACTTATTTAAAGGTTCTTTTAATATTAAGGATGTATAAGATGTACGTGGAATTGTGGATACTGTTTAATATAAATATGTTGTTATTTTGAAATCCTTTGCATTTGAGAAGGCTCGTTGTAGCACTGTAACCATTGGTTGTGTTTTAGAATTTATTTTCTTTGGCTAGTGTGATTGAGTTGTGAATTTGGGGTAATTTTGATTGTTTTATTGACTAGTTTAGCCTTAGGCTTTTAATGTTTATATATATAAACTTATCTTTAATTGGCCTGATGTATGGCAAAAATCTTTTTAATATTTCTCTCAATATCTATTTTTCATATATATATATAATTTTAAAATCATATAAAAAAGAGCATGTATAATTAAGTTTGCTAGTAATTCTCAATATAAGACAATCACTCTACCATTTGAAACAAAAACCTCAACTACTCTTTGGTCTCTTTTTTAAATGAATACCATCAGCTCTCATCTGTTTTATGTATAGTATTATATTTTAAAAGATCTTTAAAAAATGTTTAATTTTTATAAAAATAATTATACATGAATCAGTGGTAGTCCATGAAATTTTTAAGCAGGTGTGCTTTATTAGAGTATCGCTACCAAAATGTAAGCAAGAAAAACAAAACAGAGCATTTCTAATTTTGCAACTTCACAGCCATTTTATTTTTCTATACTAATCATTGCTAAAAGAGCTAAAGTATTTTTTATTTTTACTAACTGCTATTTGACAAATAATAATATCTGAAGTAGATCAACCTTTACTTTTTATTTCAATTTTTTCTTATAATGACAAGAAAATATATTTTTTTTCTTATATTCAGCGCTAACACTCATCTGTTTATATATTCAGCAATACATTAATTGTGATAAATAATTAAAATAATATTTCTTTTATCATTTTGTTATATGTTTCTGTAATAAATATTTATATGTTAATTTGTAAATGTTAATTACAAGAAAAAAACTATTTTATTGCTTGTTCTAAATGAAAACAATTAAAAATTATCTGAACTGAAGAAAAACCAGACTAGATAAACATACCATCCTCAAGTAACTATTGATGCTGTTCCAGAGAGCAGCTCCAATGGTGCTAATTATGTGCATTGATAAAAGCAAATGAATCTCATAAAAATTACTGAAATATCAACGAATATGATGTTTCTGATACTGCCATAATTTGCAGTATCTTTGAATAAAATCTAAAGCATGGCTTAAAATAATTCTTTTTAAAAGCTGTTAAATTAGTTGTAATAACATAATATTTATACAAAATAGTGAATGATTATTATATTATTGATATTTTTAAGCACAATTAGGTACTGCAGCACAGTAATGTTTATTGCCCATCAAGCCACTGATTTCAGTACTAAAATACTAAAAACTAACTCCTGATACTTTTTACGACTCCAAATCATTAAGTTTAAATAGTTTTGAAGTTACTTTTTTTTTAATTGAAAAACTTTTATATAAAACAATAATGCTTTATTTCAAAATCTAGTGGTGTTTTAAATAAAAATAGGGTTGTTTCTTCTGTGATTTTATACATATATTTTCTATAGAGAACTGCTGCAGCAAGGGACTATTTAAAAGCTACTTCATCTTTACAAAGATAAATTAATAAGTTACCTGCTAAAAATATGTTATATGTAATTATACTAAATTATATTAACAATACAAATTAGATGATAATAATATATAATTTATACCGAAGTATTTTTATTTACTTCGATTTAATTATTATTTCTTTCTCTTTCATATAATTTCAGTTGACAATAATTACAACATAAACAATTAAAAGTATTTCTATTTAAATTATATATTATGTATATCATTATTATAACATAGAATAATTATATATATGTAATATAAAAATAAAATGTCCGTTAATTAAAACAAAATTGTAATTACAATAAAAATAATAATAATAACGGTAGGATTGTTTATAATAGTTTGTTACCGTTATTATTATTATTATTATTATTTTTATTGTATATATATATAAGCAAATAGCAATATTTATATTTTTATTTTAAGCAACTTTCTTAATAAAGTTCAATTTTATTTCTCAACTTTAAATGAATGCACTCTATACATGTACAAATCTGTCACAAGAAGTGAAAAAAATAAAGTGCTGGTAGAGTATTTTTATGTCAGGAAGAATAAAATATATTATGTATCTTATTACAAACTTTACAATTAACAGAGGCAAATTCTCCATACAGTAGTGCCACCCAGTGTAAGTCATAGTAATCAATGAATGCAAGAAGGTTTGTGCATAAAATTCCTATTTAGTGCCTATTCATCCAATATCCCATGATTACTTTCTAACTTGTGGCTTTCATTAGTGAGGAGCCTTGGATCTGAAAGCACTGTTTTTAGATCTTAGGATCTAATGCAACCCTCTAGCACTGGCTTGCACTGGATGGTACTACTCTATAGAAAGTTTTGCCTCTATTATAATAACTTGCGTAAGCATAGGGAATGGTTATCATGTAATGTTTAGTGAATTAAACTTTATAATTGTTTATTACATCAAATAGCAATGCAATATTCTAGCATTCTATGAACCTTTCTAACAACATATATAATAAATCCAGACCAATATTTATTATTCTGTTAAGTGAGTGTTTGTCATTAAAATTATTTAATAGCATCTGCAGATATAATTTTATTTTTAATACAGAAATTTAATTACTCTTTTTTTTTAGAAGCCTGGTGAAAGAATTTATGGACCACATTGTGAATGTGACAATTTCAGTTGCTTACAATATAATAATTTACTTTGTGGAGGTAAAATAATTGATATATTTAAATAAATAAATATTTATTTATAGCTAACAAATATTAATATGAATGAAAAATAAATTTCATTAGCAATTTCCTTAATATTTTTGTTTTCAAATAATTTATATTAGAAATAAAATTTTAAGTTATGAAGAGTTTAAAACATGCACCTATCTCCATAACTATGATATGGATTTTTATAATTAATTTTTTTTTATCTTTTACTATATATTTAAACTGTGTTAGTTTATCTACATAGGTAGTTAATTACAGATAAACAATTTGTTTTCTATTATTTATAGAAACAATCTGATGAAGTTTCATTAAAAACAAAGTGAACCTTGAAGAAGGTTATTCGAATAGTGTATCTGCTGAAAATGTTTTAATGTAGACAAGTGATATATCCATGTAATAACATTTTGTTTGCCTTTATAAATACAAAGCTATTTTCAGTTTAATAGAAATGAATTTTGCCAAATTAAAAATATTCTATACTTTCTTAACCAGATTTTGACAGCTTACAACATTTTTAGTTGATGAGCAAACTAAAATCCATTGCTTTCTAGATACTAAGATATATTAATAACAATAAGTATATTTTAAATATCAACACCCAAATCACTCACAGTGAATAATACATGATCTAACTTCATATTATGTATAAATTTATTTTTATATAAAATGATATTTATAACAAATAGCATAAACATTAGAAGCAGTAATTCATTCTATTTATTATATCCCAGAGTCATCTGTTGTAAATTTGTGTCCAGTATCAGTATGTGAAATACGTAAAAATATTTACCAATACCAGTTTGAGCAACTTCTTGAAATGAAAATGATTTCTTTAATATTTTTGATGTATATTTTAAAGATTTTAATCTCTTTAGTCAAATAATATTTGCCACTCTTTTTTGATTTTTATATTACTTCTAGGTCATAATTTTTTATAAGATTTAAAACATTTAAATATTCCATCTTAATATTGCATGTTATAATGACATTTATCATTAGGGGGGGGGGGTAATTACAATCTAAAATGTATATTACCTATTTAGTTTAGATTATGTTTAAGCAATTGATTGCCTGTGGCTACAGATATATAATTGTCACATATTTGGATTGAATATAAACAACAGATCTCATAGCTTATGAGTTTTAGGCAGCATAAACCTGTAAGAATAGATTTATGAAAGGTACCAGCATAGTATTGTATCAGTGAATTTGATGTTAATAACACTGCAGAATAGCACATCTAAGCAAGACAGCTAGACAAATATTTTATTGTTAATTCCACAAAAGATATTATAGAAGTTGTCATATTACTCTTATTTGGAAATCCTAGTTAAATAAAAATAGCAAGCATGCTTTGCAAAGAATAAATTATGTTAAATTAGTTAAAAAACTTACAAGTCACTTTAGTTCTGAACCCCTCAAGCACAACTTTTCTACACCTGCATGATCGATGCTAAGAGAGTGAGAAAAGTTGCAGAGACTTTGACAAAGTCTTGAAAAAAAATAGCAAATAAATTTGCATATTGTCAATACCTTGAAGAATCTTTGTTAAAACAATTCTTGTAGGATATGATCAACTTAAATTTGTGACAGCAATTTTTGGTGATCTCTGACCTTTTTATACACTAATCCTATCAAAGAAAGCTTTGCTCATAATCTAGTTGTGAAACATGCCACAGAATTTCATGAATTTTGTGCAAGTAATATTAAGCAGTAATCTCTTAGGCATCCAAATCTGAAATTCATCAAATTGAAAAAAAAATCAAATGTTATTGTGAGAATCTAGAGCTCATAATGAAGGAATGTAATTGGAAAGATGCAAACTTTATGTCAGAATAGGTAATTTAGTAAGACTTTGTTAGATTAAAATTAATATTGGCAAAAAAATAATAATAATTCAAGCAGGTAAAACATTCAAAGATCTTATTGATTCATAGAATTAGTAACTTTTATTATTGTTTTTACATTTGATTATGTTTGAGTTTTTTTTTTAAAAAAAAGCTGCAGATACTTGCATGACTTAGATAATCTCAAATGACAGAACATTAATAGAAATGATTACATGTTATATAACTATTGTTTTTTAAAATATAACTGTGATTTTTATCTAATGTATTCAATATAAAATGGTTTTGTATCAAAGATCTTTTATTAATTAAATAAAAATTGATTTCAATATTATTTCAGGGCCAAAACATGGTAACTGTGAATGTGGTGAGTGCTTGTGTAGTGATGAATGGACAGGAGAGGCATGTGACTGTCCTAGCAATCATAATGACTGTATTAATCCAGCTACTCAAGTAAGGATTATATATGTAAATATTTTATGTCCTCTGTAGACATTTATTCAAAGTTAGCACCTTTTAAACCACAATATTTGATAATAAAAAATCAACTAACTTCTTGCAAGACACATGTTTATATCAATTAAACCTGACATCATCATTTGCTTGAATAACCAATTGAGATCACATCAACATCAACTCTTCTCTTGAGCATTTGATGGAGTAAGTCTTGCTTGATTAGAAACATATCCTGCAATATTTAGTTGATTTTTTCTAAATATTATAACATAAAAGATTAAATTTTTGTAGTGGGTATAAGCAATATAATATTAATATATTACACATTTATCTGATGTATAATCAAATAATGTATTTATAAATTTGCTTTTCATGTTGTTTTTCGTTTTCTTCTTTTCTATTATTTTTTTAACATTTGTATAATATTATAATCCAACTTTCTATATATATCTAAAAATAGTTAATTCTATAAAGAAGAATACAGTATATTGTCATATTTTGTACATTCTTTGATAATAGTTTTAAAAAAAAAAAACAGGTTATTTTTATTAGGTTATCAACTGAAGAAATTATGATGTATGTAGTTTTCATGTTAAATATAAAGTATTCATGTTAAAAAGACTATTTTTTATTAAAACAAAATCTTGATTGATTTTATTTTGTTTGCAGGAAAATTGACACAAGTTTTTAATTTTTATAAAAATTATGGCATATAATCTATATTAAGTTTTTAATTTTTATAAAAATTATGGCATATAATCTATATTAATTTTAATAAATTAATTTGATTACAAACAGTGCACTAAAAAGACACTTTAGACGATATTTTGGAGACCGTTATCAATTTTTTTGAAAAAACATGAAATTTTTTTTATTGCAAATTAAAAATGTTAAATGTTATTGCTAAATGTGTGTCTATATTTACTTATACACAAAATACGTATTATTAGTCAAATAATAATTATAATTGAAAACTAAACAGATTTCTAATTGGGTGTGTATATTTATATATACACAAAATGAGGGTTATAAATGATATAACAGTAAAATAAATGTAGATGCGTGGATGCCAATGGCATTCACAATATTTTATAAAGCATTAGACTAATTAAATAGTTTAATAAATGTAAATATATCAAATTTAAGCGTAAACTCTTAGTTCAAAATGCTTGAGTCTGGCTTATTTAAATAAAATTGAGGCATAGATTAAGATGGGTCCCATCTTTTTCTAATAGTTCTGGCTTGTGTTTTAGAATTGAGAGTCCTATGTGATGTCATTATTCCATCTGATTGTCTGTCATGTAAGCATGTTTAAAGCGTATCTGTTTAAAGGTGTTTAGCTTTCACGTTATTATTAAATTAGTTTAATTAATGGAAAAACTATAAACTAATTTTATCAAGAATGTTAGATGAATTTGAGCAAAGGATTTAGATAATGTAAACAAGGCCATTGCTTAAAATAGACAATTCTAAGGTAATTTGCATTATCTGATCAGGGATCGAATAGAGCAACTAAAGAGATGACCACTACGTGGACAGCGGATGGCCAATCAAAGGAGTCTACGCTAAAACATGAGAAAAGGAAACAGAGCTAGAATAGAATAGAGACGGAACACTTGTTAAGTGAAGCTCTTGAAAGAATGATGTGCCATTTCATCGGGTGCCCCAGTCAGCTTCCTCCTTCACTTAGCCTTGTGGAGAAGTTTACCTCTGGACGTTCAAAAGTAAAGTTAGGAACTGTAAACAGGTCATATTGATCTTATTATTATTTTGTTACATCTTCAGGTCCTTATTGTTATAATATACTTGTGTTATGTATATATTTGCAATCCAGGAGGCAATATAGTGCCGCTGGACACAGCAATTGGCACAGTCACAGTCTTGATTACAAACCTCAACAATCTAATTCTCAGCAAATTGTAAAATTGTCAGTAATAACAATTAGCTCATTGACAGCCGGATACATTGGCATCTAAATAATTGATTTCATTAATGGAAAAAAAAGTAAGATTTTTTTTTGCTAAATGGTCTGTAATGCAGCCAGAAATATCTGAATTTGACATCAGAGAGGCAAGTGAGTGGACCCTGTATGTCCAATAAATAGAGAAACTTTTATTAACAGAGTAAAGAATGATAAATGTAAAACAACAACCTTAATGGGTTTCACTGAAAAAGGGGTCATCCAAATTGCAAATAGGTTTTGCAAACCCTGGAAGAATTAACATTCAAACAGATCAAAGATCATTTGTCTGACTATTTTAATCCATGTGAGTCTAGACACATCGCCAGACTCCACTTCAGAAATCGCTGACAAGGCAAGAATGAGCGAACACAAGATTATGATAGTGCCCTGCATGAACTTGCAAAAAACTCCGTCTAGAGTAAGCTCTCCTCGAACAATTTTTATGTGGTATGAGCAGTGACAATCTGAGACAGCAGTTATTGGTAGATATGAATATCAATTATAAAGTAGCTATCAAACGTGGCATAGCTCATGAACTTGTGTTACAGCAAGCTAAAGAATTTGCGGCTATGAAAATAGCAAATCCTTATGAAATCCACAAAGTCGACAAATCTGAAAGAAAGTTGCCTGATCAAAGTGGAGTAATTGATATTAAGAAAGGTTGAATGAGTGCTTTTGCTGTGGAAAATTAGGTCACATGGCACATGAGTGTTTTTATAAGGACCAACGCTGTAAACACTATAATAAAGTTGGCCATTTGCAAAAAATGTGTCCATAAAAAAGGCAATAATTATACAAAAATAGTAGCCAAGAGCATTTTATGAAAAAAACTAAGCAAGAGGAATTTTTGGCAACTAATAACATGTCTATGGACCAATCACAAAAATTTGAAATGACTGTCAAAATATATATTTTGACAAACCCCTATCGATGGAAATTGACAGCAATAGTAGGATGTCTTTACTTTCCTTTAAAGATTGAGAAACCATTGTGGCAAATATGAGACAGCCACCTAGATTTATGCATACGAATCTGAAAAATCAAGATATTAATGGTAATGCTATAAAAATTGAAGGAGTAATTCAAGCTCCAATTACTTTGAACAATGTGATAAAAGTAGTTACATTGCCATTATAATAGTCCCACCCCTATTATTGCCCTCATTGGCCATGATTGGTTTCAGCAACTGGAATAAATATTGCTTGGGTCAAAAATATTGACAGTGAAAAAAACATCAGACAGCATTTTCCTAAACTTTGTGATGGGGAACTGGGAATGATAAAAACAAAACCAGTATCATTAGAGTTATTGCCCAAAGCAGTCCTATAATTTGTAGACCGCAAAAGATCCCATACACACAGAAAGAAAAAATAGTGGAGGAAATAAAGCAATTAGTTAAAGACAGCATGCTTGAACCAACAGAAGAAGCCAAGTGGACTACTCCACTGATTGTAATAATCAAGCCAAATGGACAGGTACGATTGTGCAGTGATTACTGCATATCCATTAATAAAGCATCAAACAAACATTCACACCCCATTCCAAATTCCAGAGAAATCATAGTGTCACTGCAAAAGTCTTAAATATTTTTCAAAATTGGACCTCAATGTGGCCTTCCACCAAATTCCAGTGACTAACAAAGCTGTGAACATTCTAACACCTACTACACGCATAGGTTTATTTAGATGCAAATGTCATTCATTTGGTATAGCTTCAGCACCCAGTATATTCCAAGAAAAAATGGAAACTCTTCTAAGCAGACTCAAAGGTATCATCTTCTACTTTGATGATATATTGGTCACTGCTAATTCAGAAAATGAATTGAGTACTCATAACTCAAAAGTTTGCCAAAGACTGGAGGAATTTGGAGCAAAAATTAAATGTGAAAAAATGTATTTGGAAGGCTACTGAAATAAAGTATAGTGTCAAGCTCAGGAATAAGACCCTCCCCTGAAAAAGTCAAAACTATCTGACACAAGAAGACTGAATAATGTAAAACAACTACAAGCTTTTTTGGGGTCTGGTGAACTATTTTGGAAAACTTCCTGGATGGAAAAGCACACATAGCAAGGCCACTATATGATTTATTAAAAAAACCAGAAATGGAATTGGGAAGCAGCACAAGTACAAGCATTTCTGCACACCAAAGCCCTTCTCACATCAAATAAACTACTGGTCCATTATGACAGCGAGTGTAAGGTGACTGTGACAACTTATGCATCAGAAAATGGCATGGGGGCAGTGATATGCCATCCATCCCACTCTTGTAAATGTTCTATAGCATAAGTGTTATGCACCCTGTCCAAGGTGGAAAAGAACTACTGCCAGCTGGACAAGGAAGCCCTCACCATAGTGTTTGGAATTTCATAAATTCCACCAATATCTATACGGATGTCCTGTCCAATTAATAACTGACCATAAGCCACTCTTGGAATTCTAGGCATGAAACAGATGCCTGAACATTTAAGTCCTCATATGTTGAGATGGCTTAACATACTCACAGGTTACAATTATAGCCTCAAATACAAAAAAGGCACGGAAATTGATCATGCCAACACATTATGGCAAATGCCAAATCAGCTCAAGAAAGAAGTAAACAATGTAGAAATTTAACTATATTGATGCACTAAGAAGCCAGACACTTAATAGTGCAAAGGTAGCTGCATGGGCCAGAGAAGATGCTTGCTGCAGATGGATCATGGAAAAAATCAGCAAAAGTTGGCCAAAACAAAGGCCTATCTTTCTTGCACATAGAGCTATGGAAAGCTCGAGAACAATTGGCCATCTGCAAAGGATGTATACTCAGAGGTGACCAAGTACTAATTCTCGTAAGCAGCAGGTTCCAAATACCTAATATATTGCATGAAGATCATTCGGGCATTGTAAGGGCAAAAGTGTTAGCTCATAGTTATGTCTGGTGGCCAAAAATTAACAGTGACATAGAACAATGGATAAAAAACTGCACAAACTGCAAGTTGTGTACAAGTGCATCTTCAGCCAAATTCGAGTCTTGGCAAGAAACAGACAAACCATGGCAGAGAATTCATATTGATCACTGCGGTCCCATTTAAAGACAATTATTTCTAGTAGCAGTGGATGCCTATTCAGGATGGGCCAAATATAAAATAGTTAAAACTTTAGTTCGAATGAAACTATCACCAAACTGATGGAAATGTTCACATACCACAGTCTCCCAGAAACCTTAGTATCCAACAGTGGCACAGGTTTTACATCAGAAAAGTTCACATGCTCAATGCACAAATGGGGAATTAACCACATATTTACTCCACCTTACCACACCCAATCAAATGAACTGGCCAAAAAAACTGTCCAAAATTTAAAGTCTGCCATCAATAAAATGTGCTTTTTTATCAACCTTCTACACCTACAGCTAAGTTGGGTAAATCAGCCACAGAGAAATATCTAGGTTGTAGACTGTGAACAAAGCTTGACAAAGTTAAACCAATGAAGGACACTAAAGTACCTTCAGGTATAAACTATAAATTCTCACTACAAGATCGCATATGAGTTAAAAATAATCAGGATTGATTCTGGATAAAAGTGGAAATTATGCGACATCTAAGTAAGCAAGTGATTGCCTTGCAAATGGAGGATGGAAGAGTGTTATACAAACACATAAATCAATTGCTTAAAGACAAAAGCATACAACAAATGCCACAGCCATTTCCAAAAAAAGATAAGGTTTCAGATATGGAATCGGACATCCCCAAACTTTCTAAGAGAGGAAGAAAAATTCCCTCCCACCTCAGTGATTACTTGCTAAGTTCAGACAACAGTAAAAAAAGTAAAACACTGTCTCTGAACTTGGGGGTGGGGTATACTAAATGTGTGTGTATATTTATGTATACACAAAATACGTATTATTAGTCAAATAATAATTATAATTGAAAACTAAACGGATTTCTAATTGTGTGTGGTAAACTAAATGTAGGTGCATGGATGCCAATGGCATTCACAACATTTTATAAAAGCACTAGATTAATTAAATAGTTTAATTAATGGAAAAACTATAAACTAACTTATCAAGAAAGTTAGATGAATTCAAACAAAGGATTTAGATAACATAAACAAAGCCATTGCTTAAAATAAACAATTCTAAGGTAATTGCATTATCTGATCAGGAATCAAATAGTGCAACTAAAGATTTGACCACAACATGGACAGTGGATGGCCAATCAAGGGAGTCTACACTAAAACACAATGAGAAAGTGAAATAGAGCTAGAATAGAATGGAGACAGGGCACTTGCTAAGTGAAGCTTTTGAAAGGCAGATGTGCCATTTTCTTGGGTGCCCCAGCCAGCTCTCTCCTTTACTTAGCCTTGCAGAGAAGTTTACCTCTGGATGTTCAATAGTAAACTCAGGAACTGTAAACAGGTCATATTGATCATATTATTATTTTATTATGCCTTTGGGCTCTTATTGTTATTATATATTTGTGTTATGTATATATTTGCAATCCATCAGGCAATAGAGTGCCACTGGACACAGTAGTTATAGATATGTTAAAAAAATACCAGTGACTTTAGTTTAATAGTAAAAATGTTTTCAGCACTTATATTATTAAGACAATAAACATCACATGACCACCACCTCTTATGCTTGTGTATAACTATTGTTAAAACAGGCAAAACTCACTATATGTATTGCCACACACAGCAAGCTAGAGTAATCAATGGATGCCAGAAAGCTTGTGCATAAAATCCCCATCCAGTGCCTACTCATCCAATATTCCCAAACTAGTTTCTGGCTTGTGGCCTTCATCAGAGAGGATTCTTGGATCTGAGAGCACTGCACCTAGATCTTAGGATCTAATGCAATCCTCCAGCTGGCATCTTTTATCTCCACTTAATTACAAAACTATGAGTCTTAAACTGAAAACACCTTAATGTTTTCAATCCAAGCACATTAGCTTATATAGTCATATGGTCTAAAGTCAGTTCAGTACCCATACATTTTGGTGTCTTTGGTTCTTTAGTAACCATAGCCACCACTATCCTATTAGGCAGGATTGATTTTAAGCCAATAAATATCATGACTACCACCTCTTATGCTTGTGTATAACTGTTGTTAAAACAGACAAAACTCACTATACGCATTGCCACACACCACAAGCTAAAGTAATCAATGGATGCCAGAAGGCTTGTGCATAAAATTTCCATCCAGTGCCTACTCATCCAATATCTCCAGACTAGTTTCTGGCTTGTGGCCTTCATCAGTGAGGAGCCTTGGATCTGAGAGCACTGCACCTAGATCTTGGGATCTAATGCAACCCTCCAGCAGCCACCTTTTATCTCCACTTAACTAAAAAACTATGTCTTAAACACCTTAATGGTAGTTCAAAATATTTACTTATACCTTCGATTACTCTCTTGCCTGCAAAACACATGAGTGCTGTGAGTTTTTTTTATTATCGTCTATCTCATTCAAGGTAAAAAAAAATTCTATTTGGGTTATATATAATGGCCATACTGACATGTTATCAACCCTGAATTCTCTTATGCTATTTTGACCAATTGAATACATTTTTAGTACAAATCTAAACCATTCAATTTTTTGCTATTAACCGCTTTCCTTCTAATCCTCCCTCCCCTGTTTACAAGGTTTACTCCTGACTGTGCCACTTTATTTGCTGTGTCTCAGCTTTCACTGAGTGATCAGCAATATTAACTTGGTTAGTAAACAGAGACCAGGTGTGCAATATAATAGTTTAATATACATAAAATAGTTTAATATATATAAAATAACTAACATACAATATCATATTGAGAACTAACTACAATTGTTGGGGATCTAAATATCTTAATGCTCCCCACATACCAAAAGTTAAAAGTTTATAAGTTCACTCTACCTTTGACAGGCATCAATTTATTATCCACAAAGAACCCAGTATGATCTGTTTAAGGTCCTAGTTGGCTGGATTACCTACGGGCGCCAATTACCTGGGATGTTTTGTTCTCTTGAAAACACACCCACCAGCACTGTAGCAGGAAAAAGACTTCGAGAGTCTTTTGACTTTTGTTTTTGTACCTGTCACGTCTCGGTCTCATTTTTTTTCTTTCTATTTCTGGAGTAGTTGATAACCCGCATCTGTCAGATATATGATTCGGTTTCCACTGACTTCTTTTGTTCTATATATGCTAGTTGTTTTAGTTAAGAAATCAGCTTGACAATCTATAACCATTGTCAATTGTTATTACTCTATATACATATTGTAACGGGCACATACGACATTACATTATTTTTTATTATTAATAAACATGAAAAAAATAAAAGTTCGCCAATAAAAACTTCTTTTTTAAGGATTAAAAATTAGAAATTAAAAAAATCATCTTAAACTCGTGTATATATAAAATTGCACAGATAAAAAAAATTATTAAAATAAAACTTTATTAAAAATAGAAAACTAAATCTTTCAACAAAAAGATTTAGAGATAAAAATATATCTTTAAGTTTGGAAAACACATTAATTAATCAGAAAATGGAAATGATTGTTTTAATTAGTTAAATGTAAACTAGCCCTTGGGCATTTAAAATGTATAAGCAAAGGTCAGATAGGAGAGAAAAACAATGGAATCGGACCTCAGTGAAAAGACCATCACATCGTCATGACGTAATGTCCACTGGATCTGAAAGGCTACTATAAAAAGTGAGTGAAGAAAATTAGAGACAGAGATGTATGACAGCAGTGGTGATACATGTTAGTGCAGAGTTGAAGGAGAAGGGATTGAAAACTTGCACTCTTCAATCCCTTCAGTTCTGCTAAAAAAAAGGAAAGAGAAATGACATTGTTTTCTACATCGAGGACCAGCTAAAGTAAAAGACCTCCGGATGAATCAATAAAACAGCCAACAGCATACCGGTCTTGCCAGGACATCAGGACAATTAATACTGGAACCCAAATAGCAACGGTTTAAAGATGAACTTTTCTAAATGTAAGATATATATATATATATAATTAATGAACATTTCTAAACAATAAGAACTTTAATTCTAAAACTTGTTCCATATTTAAATAATTGAAATAGATTCTTATCTGACCAACTTTATTTATTAATAAGTAATTTTAATTTGATGTGTTTCATTTGTAAAATCATTTTCATTTATTTTTTTTGTTCTTTTAAGTTTTTATTATGATTTTTGTTTTACGTTAAATTAAATTATATAAATGTTAAACTTAAGTCGGGTGTGAATGGCTATATAGATTTGTAAAGTTATATTAGGGGAGGGTAATCTTAGGTTATTTGTTTCGTAGTTAAATTAGGTCAATGGATCGGATATATTGGTGTAATTAGTAGATGTAGTATGAGATTCGCTACAGGCAGAATCGCTTTATACACTGCACACTTCCTTTTTGCCTATGGAATGCCATCATAAGTCGGCAAAATGACCGCAGTCCTTTCCTATGGAGTTTTTTTTTTGCACTTCTCATCAGATAGATGTAGTATTCCTATCTGATGAGAGGCAATTTCTTCTCTTAACCTATTTTTGTGCTGCCATATTCGTGTTACATTGAATGCATCGATATATCAGATGGATTGACGTTGGTTTGACTGCAAACTTTTGGCCTAAGGTTAAATAAGGATAGAATATTTTCTTTTCAAATGCAAATCTATGTAGTCTATTCATATTCGACACTCTAAATAAAAATGCATTAAATTTAAGTTGGGCATGGACTTTGCATGGATTCGTTAGCGGTTAATTGTGTTATGGTTTTCATATTCGGTTAAAATATATGTCATCAATGTCAATGCGGCATCTTATGATGAATACCATTGGGCTTCTTGTATTCCCTCTGCAATTGACATTATCAATGATTTTGTATTTTGATCGGTTATGTTTATTTTGAAATGTTTTTAACCGTGGAATCTATGCAGCCGATCTATACTCAATATAAAACAAACTTTCATAAATCCATCTGTGCGAACTTATAAAAATTAAAATGTAAACTTATAATATTATAAAAATTAAAATGTAAATTTAAATTCTAAAATCAAGTTAAAATCCAAAGTAAAAGTTATTCTAAAATAATGCTAAATTTTATATATGTGTGTGTAAATAAATGTTTGTGTGTTAATTTCTGGAAGTGGCTTATTTTATTCCTTTTTTAATATTGAAATGTATCTTAGACAAGAATTTATTATAAAATATAAATCTCTGCTATTCCACTGAGCTTGTGATAATGGGCTAACGACCGGAATCAAAATATTTAAAATAAAATTAAAAAAAATTTTTTTTTTAACTTACGTATCTGCCTACTTTATAAATTTTCTAGGTTCATATGCCTAGATGGCGCCCTTGTAGTGCAGATTACGGTAAGATGCGTTGTCTCCTATTTCCGGATCGTTACAATATATAACAAAAAGTTTTGTTAGAATATTATATTTTTTGTGTGCTATCAAATTTTACTTTATACACATTGAACATAAATAAAAATTGAGTTATAGGAACATAAATTTCATTTGAAAAATAAAAAAACATGAAAGTGATAACACAATAAAACACTCATTGGTTTCACTACACAAGCCATTGAAAGCTTTAAAGTTCAAAGTGTATCAACACTTCCATGTTGTAAGTAAAAAAAAATTGAATTGAAGATTATTATTGGAATTTTTTATTTTTAACTTATTATTTTTTTAAATTTAACAACTAACACATTCGAAAAAAAATTGTAGGCACCCGAACAATACATTTATCAAAAATATAGGTGACATTTTGCTTGCCCATAAAACAGAAAAGTAACCAAGATTTCATTCGCTGTCACTGTCTGACAATGAACTTGTGTTTTCATATGATTCAAATAACATTGCTATTATTAAAACTTGCAATGTATAACTTACCATCTAATATCTGGTAAAATGAAAATACATACAGAAAAGAAAGTTTTTTAATAATATTTAGCTTTATTACTGCCTAGCATAACTCAATTAATTAATCATTAACTCTAAAGACATTATATCAAATGAATCGACGCATCAAGTGGTCTACAGAATTAAGTGCAGACAATCAGCTTGCAATGCTGCACATTATGGGAAGTCGATGGCCAATTTATCAACAAAACTTTCCCAACACAGATATTTATACTATAGAGTCCTCAGAGACAAAGAGTACACTTCAATATTATAGACCACAAACAGAAAACTGATTATAGATTCAAACTAACCAAAGCAGAGATAATATACACACACATACAGAAGATAGAAAGCAAAAGGTTAAAGTATATGCAATAGCTGGTGATCATTTTTCTATTAACAAAAAAGAAACAAGTGTACCCATTTCAAAGAATTTGATTATTTGAATATTCAAATTTAAATTAAAATTGCCTATGTCAGAGATCCCCAACCCTATGCCCGCGGGCACCACGGCGCCCGCCAACCATTTTACGTGTGCCCGCCGCTATCCGAACACAATAAAAAATTATTTATCTGATACAAATAAATTTAATTTTTAAATTTCTTATAAATTATTGTATTATATTGTAATCAAATTGTAGGGGATACTATACTTTTACAGCGTAAAAATATGAACGTTAATTATATATTAAAATTTTATTTTGAAATAAATATTTTTTTGTACATTATGTGTATTACTAACAATATCCAACTATAAATTTACATGCGATGTGATGTGATGCATTTTGGCTTCTCCTTATACGAAGTCAAGAATATCTCAGCAATTATGCCTAGATAAACCTGTACATTGAAAAAATAAATGGTGCCCGCCACCAGGCCGGTATTATAGAATGTGCTCTTAAGTGCAAAAAAGTTGGGGACCCCTGGCCTATGTGAACAGTTAATTAAACATTGATATAAATAATCATTTAATCACACCACTATATGTCATGAATATGATATTATAAAAATATATTGAAAGCATGCTAGTGCAATAATAAAATTAAATATTATTTAAAAAACTACCTTTTCTGTGTGTATTTTCATTTTATCAGATATTATGTTTGCTCAGAAAAGAAAATTAGTAACAATTAATATACCATCTATTGATTTTTGGAAAAATTAATAAATATAAATTTAGACAAATTAATCATTTAAATTTAAAGAAAATTAATTTTTTTTAACATCAATACCAACTAGGAATATTTTTTAAAAATCAAATATCAAAATGCAAACAAACATCAATACCAAAAAGGTACTTTTCTTCAAAACAAAATGACAAAAATGTTACAATGCAAACAAACTCTATTTGTAAATGAATTGTTGTTTTTAAAATAATGAGAAATAAAGAGATGAAACTTTTAGATGATAATAACAGACATATTTTTTTTTTTAGTTTTGTGAAGTAATCATGACAAACTCAATCTCAGAAACAAATCTGTAAATAAACACTGAATTAAAACTTCTAAAAAGAAAATAAATTATTTTATTTTACTTACATTAAATTATTTAGAATTTTAAAAAAATGCTTAATAACAACTTAAGACAATCTAAGAATTACTTTGATAATTTTTTTAAAGCCTTCCAGACAATAACATTCATTTCTTCATTTCTACCATGAAAATATAATAGCAGCTATAATTCCAAATTACAGGGTCTTTTTTTTTTTTTTTTTTTACCGATCATGTTATTTTAAAAGAACTCATGTAGAAAGAGAAATATTTTTCTAACTTGCATTATTTCAAAATCATGCAAAAAAAAATTGTGTAAAAAGAGAATTAGATGTATATATATTTAATATTCTTAATAACCTTTTAGTTTCATATTATATATCATTAAAATGAATGAAATTCCTCACAAACAGATTAAATCTTTTTTTGCTATCAGATTCATACATAGCTTTTGAAAAAAATGAATTGATTTTTTTCTTAAGTAATAAATTAAATTATATCAACTAATTATGTCATCTCTGCCATTGGTCATTAATAATTTAATTAGAGCTACCTACTGTAGAATTGAGGACTTACAGATAGCATAATACTGTAGTATCCACATTATCAATCAGTTACCAGTTTTTACTCTCATCTGAAAAAACTAAAATTATTTTTAGCATTATATATTACTCATTTTTACAAACTTTTATAAAAATTTGTAAAGTATAAAATAAATTATTAAAATAATTTGTAAATTTGTTTACATAATTGTAAAACAAAAAATCCTTCTACTTTCTGTTTATTATTTTTCTTTTAGGAAGTTTGCAGTAACCAAGGAGAATGTGTTTGTGGAGAATGTAGTTGCAATATTACCAACCCAAAACGATTATTCTCAGGAAAATTTTGCAACATTTGTATGGGATGTGAATGTGATTATATTAATCAAGATGTAAGTAAAGTTTCATATGTAAACAAATTCATAACATCTATACTGAATATACATTTAAGAGACAAAATACAAATATGAATTGTTTCAGTAGTCTAGATATTAATTCCTTCATAGTATTTATTAAAATCTTAATCTGAGATGGGACTGAGATATTGGCTACTGTTAAAGCTATTCATGATTTTGTAAAACTTAATTTAAAAGAAGGGAGAACAAACAGATGTAACAGTCTCAGTATTTTATTGTTTAAATGTACGATCATTAAATATTGCTAGATTAAAAATGTAAAGTTTGAATGTGGATAGAATTTGTGCATTAGTTGTGAATAATGAGAAGTTCATTATATCAAACAATGTTTGGTTTATATGATTACACATTTTCAAGCAAATGTGAAACATTGAAGCCCCCCGCCCCCCAGACATTGAACTTTTACAATTTATATTAAAAATCAAATGCCCAAAGTGTATAATTTTTGTAAAAATTATTATAAACATTTCTGACAAACAGCATCAAGATATTAAGCAAAAATAAGGTTTTTATTAACTAAAATCCTAGAAAGGCTGGAAGACTAGAGTATTATGTATTTGTAAATATGTTTTTTGGGGGCAACAGATAAAAAAAACAATAATTATCAGTTAGTTGGATAATAGTTATTGAAGAATGTTAAAATACTGAACGCAGGTCAAATCATGGAGAATCTTACAACAATGATCATAAGAATACCAGTTGATTCTAATACTGGATATTAACAATAATAGTGAGGAAAAAATAAGTCAATATTGGAAAAAAATTTTTTATTATATTCATTAACTGAAGCTACGAAATTTTTTATTGAAACTACTTATTACTAGTGGATGGTTGGCTAAAGAGTCATTGATGCGTTATTATCACCTCATGATATATAGTTTCTCAAAAAAAGAAAAGATATTGTGCTGGAAAATCCTATAAAGTTAAGCCCTAAAACAATAAGCTAATATCTGCCCAACTTATTAATCTAACCACAATAAGTCTGAGCTGTTAAATTGCTTGCTTAAAAATAAATTTTAGAATTGAATTTAGTGATGAATTTATGAAATACAATTTAGGAAGAAACTATAACAGGATTACTGCAAGTTTTGTTGAAAATTCAAATAGTATTCTATATATTTTAGATATTAATACTCAAAAACTAAATCAGATTTTCAAAATATGTCCTGAATAGCTTAAAGATATAATCTTAGTTATCTAAAATATAAGTACACAAAGAGCAAGTCAATTGACTAGTAAGAGTTATTTATATTTTATTCAATTTCTGAAAGGCCTAAATTCATTATTACTATTACTCTAAACATATATCCATACATTTTTTCTTTTATAAAAATTGTTGAGAGAAACTTGAAATGTGCAGAGAGAAACAAAATTAAACATTTTTTTCTTTCTCTATCTTCCAAATTTTCCCATTGATTTACTGTAGAAAAATAGAATGCATAATAGCATTATCAAAATAAACATTTTAAAATAAGTAATCAAAAGTTGTTTTTTTCTAAATTTAGTTTTAATTAATGAAAATCATGGGAAGATATATCTATTCAAAATTGCTTGTTTTATTTTTGTAACACGTATTTAATTTCATGATGTAATGATATTAATAGTATTAATAAAATTGTTAATGTTAGTAAGAAATCCACTTTCTTTCTCCCCCTTATTTTTTAGATATAACTATATCTTATCTTCATGCTATATATTCAGTTAATTAAAGGCAGTTATATATGGGTGTTTATATCATAAACAATTAAATGTAATAACAGGGAGAAAGTGCAATACATATTTTTTTTATGAAACGTTCAAATAAAAATGACATGTATTAAATAGATTTTATTCTATTTATGCAACAAAGAAAGCTCTATTTATTATATGAATTTTTAGCCAATCAAGAGAGAGTTGGTGTATATGTACATGATATATTTGGAAAAGTATTATTATTACAGTAATGAATTGCAATTTAATTACAAAAATACAATCTTAGTGTCACAATTAGCACAGGAAAATGACTGATGGCAAGAGAGACTCATGAAGATCTGGCCTTACAGCAACTTATGTGAATGAGGGCAATTAGAAAAAGGGAAAGATATAAAAACCATTTAATTTAGTATCAATATCTAATCTCTGATAGACTGATATTTTATTCAAAAGGTAATAGGAAGTACTCTTGGCTGGACAATGTTAATTAATTATTCACAGATAGTGTCATATCTGAAAGTCATTTTATTATCTATTTCTTGCAGATTGTGTCAGTTGCCTGAGCACAGTTGACTTTACATACAATTAGAAGTAGACATCTTAAAAATATTTTTCTAAGGAATGAAAAATTATTTGATTGTGGAATAAATTTTATTTAAATTTAAGTTATCTCTTCAATTTTATGTAAATTTGATCAATATTATATATTTTATAAAACAGATAACATTATGGATGCCATACATGATTTGAAAGTAATATAATGGAAGTCTTTGAATTTAAGATCATTGGGTCATGTCTATCTTTGTCATTTCTAATGTTCAAACTTTTTACAATCCCCCAAATATTAGAGCTAGAGCTATGTGATTATTTATTTATTTATAACATTATGGACAATTTAATATTTGAAAATTAACCATACAGAGAGAAAATAAATATACATATATCATTTATTTAATAAGAATGTTTGTTCAACCATGACCTATGATAATATTTTATCCAAACATTTTTATATATCATATGACTATTATCTTTTTAGATATGTTTACATTTTCTACTCCATCACACATTTTGGGAAAATATGAATAAAAGCATATGAAAAAAATAATGATCTCAAGATGCATTCATGATGAACTAATATTCTTCAATTAAAACAAATTACAATCTCTTTGGTATTGATATCAATACCAAATTATTACAATTTTATATCTAGACTAGAACTAAGATAATATCTTTCCTAATAAAATGGTTAGTAATAATCGTTACTAATATTTATTTAGAACTATGAATGATGTCAACGTTGCGAATCAGAAAATTTGATACTTAAATAAATCAAATTATAATAATGATTATTGTTATGATATATGTACACACACAAGCAAATGATACTCTAGCAATAGTTAGGCTAAACCCAACAATTGTAAATTGATAAAACTGATATTATTTTTCACTTTATTCAATTGGAAATTAGTTAAGGAAGCTTTAATTATTACAATCTGCCCACTTTATTACTGTGTAAACAATATTGTATAACTCATAAAAAAATGTTTTTCTTGCATCTTTAAAAAAAGATAGTTAGAAAATGAGACTTAAAATTTTCAGCATGATTTTATTTTAGTCTTATTTTTCTTTGACTTTTTTTTTAAACAAAAATATGTAATAAAAAATCAGAACAAAACAAGTATTGATAAATATTTGAATTGTAGTAGAGACAAAGGCTTTTGAAAATATTGCACATAGCAAGAAAAAAAATCAAATACTTTATTTCTCAGAATGGCACATTCAAACACCAGGTTGACTTTGTTTCAGAATCCTTTATCTCTTCAGTTGATCACCTTAATATTGTGCTAAATAGTGAGGAAGAACAATCAAAATAATGTTAAAGTATTTTCATTTTATGCATAAAAGAATCGTTACGAGTGAGCTAAAAAGAAACAATATTATGAGAAAGTACATTTATCTATTTTTCAAAGATTAAAACTGTCATCATCATTATTGATTTAGGATAAAAATATCACCAAGTTTAATCCAGTTTCTCCATTCCCTAGACTCTCTTCTTCACAAAACACTATCAAATTTCTTATTTTATCCATATATCTCACATGTGATCTTTTTCTAGATCTTTTACAATCTTTTGGGATCCTGTTTAAAACTTTTGGGATCCTGTTTAAAACTTTGTTAATCTATTATTATTTCTTCTAGAAATATGTCTAGTTCAGATTATTCTTTTATTCATGTATTTTATTTTCAACTTCTTTTTGTTATTCCTAATATACATTTCTCCATACATTGTTAATTCATCTGAAGTTTCGGTATAGCTCTTGTGTCAAATGTCTTAATCTCAAATGCGTAAATAAGAACTAGTAAAAGACATATTGTAAAAACATTCCCATTCAGACAAATAGGCATATTTCCTCTTAATACTGTTATTTTTACTAAAAGCACTCTGCCCAGTTTAATTCTGTAATTAATTTTATCCATTATGTTTCCATCTATATTAATAATCTGACCCAAATATTTGAAGTTGTTAACTTCTTCTAATTCATGATTATCAATCTTTGTTTTTTGAAATTGTGTGTATAATATTTAATTTATTCGTCTTTTACTATGAAAGGCCAACTTTTTGAAAATCTTTTAAAATAGTATATATCATGCAAGAGGTATAAGGTAAATTAACACAAAATATATTATAAAGTTTTATAAAGGTAACAACTGTGGTTAAGTTTTTTAAATTATCGAATGATTTTATTGTTTGAATATTCATAAGAAGTTCAATTGCAAAAAATGCCAGAAGTTGAATCAGTCTGAGAACTTTAGGTCCAGATTCGAACACTCTACCATTTCTCTAAATTATGAAGGTTAGTGATAAAGATGAATTATAAATATTGATATTTATAATTAAAAAATCTCTCCTCTGTTTAGGAATGTGATAAAGTTTGTGAAAAACTAAAACCCTGCTTGACTTGTGAAGAAAGTGATAATGGAGATGAATGTGAAGATGTCTGCCAATTATTTGATATTCAAGATGTGGAAGAGTGGGAATGTAAGTTTTGATATATAATTTCATAAAATGTTTAATGGGTTATAGCTATTAGATTATTATATAGACAGACTAAGTATGCACGGAAAGAACTAAAATAGAACACTTTTAATACTAAAATTGATATTTCAAGAATTTAGAAAAAATTAAATCTGCAACTTTTATTTTTAACTTTAGTATTTATTTATCATTATAAATGAATCAATTCTTGATTGGGAAATGCTTAATTTATTGCATCATACTTTGTTTGTACGTGAGCACATGAATCTACTATTTTCTCAACCTGAGTTTTTAGATTGAGCTGGTTAAAACATGAAATATTTTTTCAGATACCAATAAGATCAAAATTCCCCCCCCCCCCAGTTTTCAACACATAATCAATTCACCTAAACATTCATTACTGGAAAGTAAATGGATATTTAATATTCTTAACTATAGAGTGAAATAAAAATGCAAAAAACCTGAATCACTCATCAGTCTTCAATTAGAAAGCATGATAAATAATGTCTTCCTCATCACTATTTCTCTATAAAGGAATATTGGAAATGCTTTTTCTTTGCATTGGGCTATTTAAAGACTATTGTTATATTTATTATCTTATTTTTAAATTTACAAAATGTATAGAGACATATATTTTTAAAATAGTATTTTATATTTAATACTACTATGAAAGTTAATCAATATATAATTTTTACATGAATTCAGTGTAATAAACGTTATATACAGTATCATCATCATCATCATCAACCATTATCAATCCACTGCAGGATGAAGGTCTCTCCAAGTTTAATCCATCTTCTCCGATCTTTAGCTTCTCTTCTCCACAACACCCCTGCACATTTTCTTATTTCATCCATCCATCTCACATGTGGTCTCTTTCTGGGTCTTTTACAATCTCTTGGAATCCATTTTAAAATTTTAATTGTCCATCTATTATCATCTCTTCTAGCAATATGTCCAGCCCAACTCCATTTCAATCTTTTAATTTTTTCAATAACGTCAGTAACACCTGTTTGTTGTCTTACCCATACATTGCGTTTTCGATCTCTTCTTGTTACTCCCAACATACATCTCTCCATACTCCTTTGAGTTGTCTGAAGTCTCTGTATTTCTCTTCTATTAAGTGTCCAAGTCTCAGATCCATAAGTAAGAACTGGTAAAACACAATATACAGTATATATATATATATATATTAGTCAACATATATATATATATTTAAATTTGTTTTAATTAATTCACATGTCACCTGATTTTAAACATCAGGAAATATATGGGACATATTCTTTATTTATAGATTTTAATAGAAGTTCAAAATTTTTTTAGTGATGATGATGACCATTACACAACCCCAATTCACAATACCTAGCAAATCACACAGAAAATAATCTACTCCTGATAAAATATACATGGAATTTAATATGCAGACTGAACAATGTTACATATATAAAAATTAGAACACTATTTAGACTAGTAATGACAATAATTTATTTATAAAGTATCATAATTGTCAGACAAAATATAATGTTATTTTACCTAAACATGCTTCCATTCCAAACTATACCATAAGAACTTATAATAATTGTTAGTAAGCTATTTCATTCTTATCTTTTAACAAAAGTTCATGTGCATTGGTGGAAACTATAGCAGTTATTTGTAAAGGGCACAAAGTTAATTTTGATTAATTTTAAATCATTAAACTTTTAATTACCTTTTATAATAGTAAAAGGATTATATGATCAAGCACACTTACCATAGAATAAATCACTGGACTTTAATACATTCTGGATATAATGCTACTTATGGCTGACCCTCTTAAATACAAAACATTTATTCATACCATAGCATAGTCACACACATATCTATTATGGGATTATTTTAACCAATACGCATGCTTTAGAAGGGAGTAGTCACTTTAAGTCTGAATTCTGATTTAACAATAACTCAACTTAATGATAGAGATGATTCTTTTGGATCCAATCCCTAATTTAATAATAACATTACTTAATTAAAATATTGGCAAAAAAATTTGGATACCATGCATTATGAGATGGCATGGAGAGCTGAGGGTCATGTCAAAGTCTGAGTTCAAATCCCTTATATATTACATTATATATGTGCAGATGTATGTAAGCCTGTACAATGTATTAATTTACATGATAATTACTTTACTTTTGTTGTGTAAATGATCTCATTACTATCTTTTCCATATTTGATATTTATATTTAACTGTTATAATTATTACATGAGTAACTATTGAAAATAATGATAATGTGTGAAAGTTATCTGCAGGACATTTAAAAATCAATTATTGATTCATTCTGAAGCTTTTAATATCTTTGGTAGATAAAATTTATGTGTAATATGCTTTTCTATGTGATGGGGTTCATGAAATAGTTCTTTCTGCCATGTTAATGGACTAAATTCTAATCCAGGCTAGATAAAATTTGAAAGTTTTTTCACATTCCAATAAGAATTTGAAATTTGCTTGTAAATAAGCTATAATCATTTACCTAATATCTTTTTATTGATCAATAAATGGGTATTTATCTAGAGCTTAAACCATGAATGATAAAACACTTCAAATTGTCATTGCTCATCATTTGACAAACTTAAAGAGTAATGCCTTCTGAACAATTACTTTTTTTAATCAAGAATTCCAGAGAAAGAGGCCTTTTCCTAGCATTTATTTAAAAAACTATTTTACTTATGTTAATCTCAGTATTTTTACTAACTAAACTTTATAGTACAATGTTTTTATATCTAAGTAGATTAATAAATTGCATTAACAATAGCTAAGAAAAATATTGTATATAAAATGTTAAAAGTAAAATTTTTGCATTTTAAAACTATAACAATATTTGATATATATGTAGTAAATTATAAAAATTAATAATAAAAATTCATTTTTTTCTTAATTTATCAAAATTATTATTATTTTTAATTTGACTTTGTAAAATTGTACAGAAGACATTTTTATAAAGATACAATGCTTTATTCTTACATGATCAAATGTCTAAATTTTCAGTAGGTTATTCTATACCCCCCCCCCCTTTTGTTCTTTTTTTGCTATTCAAAATGCAAAATAATCATAATTTATTGCTTTCTGTTTTATTATTACAGATTTGTATTTATTGATTACACGTGTGTTTTGTATACTTTAATCTTATTTTCACTCATTGATAATAATGCTTCTAGTTTTAATTTTTATTATGGTATATATTTTAGATAACACAACCGCAGTTGGTACCCAGTGTCATGTCAAAAGTGATGTGAATCCCGAGTGTGTTTATACTTTAGTTTTAAATCAGACTTTATCTACTGAAAATAAGAAAGTTTTTGTAAGAAGAAAAGGTAATTATTAATTAGGAAAAAAATTTAATTACTGAATTGTAATTTTTTTTTTAAGTATAAATTTGAATCCCCCCCCCCCCCCATTATTATTAGTATTTGATGTAAACAAATAAATGATTCTTTTCCGGGCAATTTCTTTATCATAAAAAATTATATATATATCATAATGCAGTGGCAAAATAATAAGCTGTGAAATTGGAGACAGAGAGAGAAAGAGAAAACAATTCAATTTTTTATTATCAATCAAAATAAAAACATACAAATATTTAAACTGAAGGTATACTTTTTGATAGTTTAACAATGTTTTATGTTTTTTTTTGTTTGAGTTTTATAATCAAATGAGATAAATCATTGAAATCAACTTCTATTAAAATGCTGAATATAGGTTTTAATTTTTGTATTTAAAATTATCGTTTTTCATTTTGAGCTTCTATCTTTATTATTATTCCTTTATCTATAAAACGTGGATTTTATTAATAAAGAATCAATTATGCAATGAATTTTCTCATTTTGAAATCATAACGATAATATATATATATATATTAGTATAAGAATATATATAATGCAAAGAGCAGATTGAAGTATTGTTTTTCTTAATATATATATAACATTATTAATACTTGGATGACAATAGAAAATTTATTGTACTGTATAAAAATAAGTTATTCAAAATGCAAGAAAAGATGCTATATTAGATGTTATACATATGTTCAAATTACTATCACGTTATGTTGACATAATTTTATACTCCATAACTTTGTGAATTTAATTCAATAATTGTTTAATAAGAGAAAAATAAGCATAAGCTATTAACAATATCTTTGATGTAATGTGAATGGCATACAATATGGTATGGATTTGATTCATTTAGGGTTTTTTTTTTTTGTGAGAGAAAGATAAGGCAGTTTGGATTGGCTATGTATATATAATATATGGGTATGACAATAATATTGGCATAAGCAAGGGCTTTGAGTGTTTGATAATCAGATTTTAAATGAATGTTGATAGCTGAAGAGTTGGTGAGTGGAGAAGATCGAAGTCTGTCATTAAAGTTTGAAGGTTTGCTATGTAATATAAACTGAGCCCTGTTTATATATGTGTGTGGAAGATGATCTATATAAACTGCTGAGTGCTGGTTCAGTGTGAAATATGTATATTGGAAATCATTTATCCCTTTCACATGTATGTGTTCATATGTATCAGGTGTATAACATGGAGTGAATAGATACAGAGAGCTTGAAAGTCTTAATTCAAATCCCTTCTAATATAAAATAGTAAATAAAGACTATCAAATTTCTGTAACTACATATAGACAGTACATTATAATTGTCATCTCTTATAATTATTATCACTCTAGAAAAATGCACATACAACATGAATATTGTTGAATGATAAATAAAGATAATAATGAGTGCATGTTGTGCAAGGACAACTGATATATAAAATACCCTGAAAGGTTCTACTCAGATGGGATAACAATAGAGATATATGTTGTATTCATTAGCATAGTGGAAGCTGATTAATTAATGATGATTATGGAATCATCATGCATACAAACTATCTAATGCCTGTGTGTAAAAAACCAAAGCTAATAGTAACACACAGTTATACAGACTCTCTCTATATATTCTATTATGCATGTGAATAACTAAATTCATTTGACAGTTTATTGTAATTTCTTAGAAGAATACAAAGTGAATTGTATTCATTATTTTTTCTCTTATATACTTTATGGCAAATAAATAAACTTTTGTTGTTAAGTTTTAATTTCTGTATTATTTATATTTATTTAATAAAAAATATTGATATGAATTGGAAGATATTAAAAGAAATACTTTCAGGGTAATGGTGCAGACTGACAGTTAAAAGAACTTGCAATAACAGCGCAATAGCAGATAGAACTGTAGCAGAACAATTTACACAAACTAGCAGAACAGTGTAAATAATAAAAATGGCATTAATGACAGTATCCACAAATTTGATGTAAATAACTCTTTTGCTTGAAAAATATATGTAGAACATACTGAACAATATATGCTTATTAATAGAATTGAAAACAACAAAATTAAAATAGGTATGTTTTTGTGTTTTCTGGGAAAGATATTTTACAAATAGCAAAATAATTATACAACCCCAAAATCCTTAGTGATGTTCCATACAAGGATTTAAAAGACAACTTAAATGTTTATTTTTACCTGGCATCATCCAAATGGGTAGATACTGAAGATTTAGAATGAGAAAACAGTCACCTCTTGATTGATATCAACATTATGATTTAGCACTAAGGACACTTACAAAAGAATGTCATTTTACTCTAACCTGAATTATATTAAAGGATCAATTATTATATGGAATGACTGATAACAAATTCAGAAAAGTCTTATAAAGTGAGTCAAATCTTACTTATAAATCTCCAATGGGAAAATATACAGAAAGTAATATTGGAGACTACTTTGGAATTCCAAGCTACAACATATGGGCATAAGGCCCCTATAGAAACTAATAGACTGAGCTGTAGAAGCTCAAAGGATGTCTAATCTGTCACTGCTGCAAAGAAAAGAACCACATGAAGAAGTACTGCAAATTTAGAAGAGAAAAATGTAATATGTGTAAATTAAAAAAACTTTTAGTTTATGTTTGTCAAAAAGAAGACAAGAGTTTAGATCATCTGATGTTAAGAGTTCAGAAACTGAGCTAAATTCAGACTTTAAATTGTAGAAGGCAGAGTAAAAACAAAAAATAATGTTAAGAAGTTTAATGACGCAGACGATGGCCATATTTTGTTAGATATTGTTATCTGAGAACAGAGAATTACCATAGAAGTGGACAGTGATGCAACTTGTATTGTTAAGTTTTAATTTGTTTATTATTTATTTAGTAAAAGTTATTGATGTAACTCAACAGGTTTTGAAGAAAGATTCCTAAAGTATACAGCACAGTGCAAAAAAAATGTTATCAGAGGATAGCATTTTGTAAACAGCAGACATAATATTCAATAATAAACTAGAATAAATTAATGCCAGATTTTATTTTTAAGAAAAAAAGATATAAATATTTGATTTTTTTTTTGTCATTTTATTAAAAAAGTTGAGAAAGTTTATAAAATATTATGAATATGAAACTGTTAAATAAAAAAATGCAATAAAGTAGAATATTTCCTTTGCATATATTATTGACTTCATGCCAGTATATTAAACAAACAATATACTGATACCCAAATAATAGGACATTATATTAAAAAGTTCTCTCAGTAAGTCACATGATTACTATATATTATTTGAAATATTTTAAAATTTTTAAATGCCTCTTAAGGGCTCTTAAAGCTAATAAGAATCATAAAAAGAAAAACAAAGTTCAACAGTAAAATTCTGCAACAAAGTAAAATAAAAATCTATTTCTTTAGTGTGTCTTAAAATTAAAAAGAAACTTAATTAATGATTAAATGCAATATTAATCATTAGTGTAACATATTTCATTGTAATTTGTTCTAAAATAAGGAATAGAGTGATTTAATTTAATAATCTTTATTTATCTTAATTTATATAATGACATCTGCAGATATTTATATTGCATTAAGATTGCCTTCTGGTTGTTATATAAGTTTGCATTTAGGTTGTAAGTATTTATTTAATTCTGAAGAAAATGAGTAGAATCTACTGAATATAGACTCTTGATAAAGCTGAGCGCATATATCTCTTTATGACTGGAGGAAAAAAAAACAAAAATTACATACTAGATTGAACTAAGAGACAGTTCACAAACTACTTTAGAACTATCCCACCTCTTAGTTAATCATATTGGACATTAGTAGCAAAAACCTATTGTTATATTGCTTCCCATCTAGAATCTTTTATGTGATAACTTCATTGTTTATGGTATCTTTCCTTTCATTAATTTTATTGTTAAATAAACTTTTTATTAGTTTTGTTGATGATTGGGTCATTTTCTTCAAAAATTTATTTGGGTTTTGTGGCTTGCTGCTTCCGGAAGATGCATATTAATACGCCTATATCATAAATTATTATCTTCACTGTCAATTGTTTAAATTTTTGTAATTTCTTTTTAGTTAATTCTGAGGATGGGTAATAAGGTTTTGCCAACATATTAATTATAGTTGTAAATAAAAAATTTCCATTAAAAAAATACAGTGATTTGTCTTTATAGTTGTTGATTACAATTATTTGCAAATGGAGAAATAGTAGACTTTATAGATAAAAGTCATCTTTCAGTTTATACATGAATATATAAATCTATTGATTGCTTCTATTTCAGTAGTATTTTTAATGTATTATTATTTTTGTGTTTGTATCTTCCTGCACTTATTATTAAAAACATGAAAATTAGCATGTGCCACTCTGAACATTTTAAAATCTTTTATATTTTGATTTCTAAATATTTAGAAGTTGGATTTTATTCATATTAATATTTTTAGTTTAAATTATAAAAAATTTAGTAATGCATATATTTTACCTTTACAGTACTTGCGAGTTTTCAAATAAACAAAGATGGCACCCTGTATTTTTGATAAATGTAGATTGGAGGATCTATAATCTACTGATATGTTAGTTGTTAAATTAAAACAAAATTAACAATATGTATTCTAATTTTTATATGCTAATGTATCATTAAATATAAAACCTATAATTTCCTATTGCTTTGCATGATTTGATGCAGTGATAGAATAGGATACTCTTGAACTAAGATTCATGGATTACAATCTAGCACTATCACTTCCTGTACTCAAACCTCTAAACAATAAAGTCATTCAATTACTTTTAAAAAAAATTTTGTTGCTTTAAAGCTATAAATTTATATAATAATGAAAAGTGCATTATTACTTTTTATAGCCATTCTTTAATAACAATCAATTACTAAAATATTAGTTATTTAGCTCTTTTCTTCATTGCTAATTTATTTATATAATATTAGTTAATTTTAACTAAAGCATATTCATGTGTAAAAAACTATTTAATTTAAATTATTGTATAAATACACCCATAAAATGAATGTATATAATCTTTCCAAGTGGGTTTTCAAACATAATGTTTATATCTTCATTATAAACATCGATTTTAGTAATAGAATATAAAGTTAATTTTTTAATTAATATTGCTGATGATTTGTGATCAATAATTTACATTTCATTATGAATTTACATTATGACAAATAAAATGTACTGTTGAATTGGTTATTAAAATAATTAGAACAGGTTTATATCAAATAATAAACGAAACAGTAGACTATTTTTTCAGTTCATTATCTGGACACAGGCAGAGTTCTGATTGTTTTTAAATTTTATAAAAATTACTTATTTGTGAAAATGTCCTTTAGAAAGAAATAGACTATTTCAATTTAAAAAAAACAACCAAAAAGAGTTCAATGGGTAAAAAAGGTGTTTAACAAAAATAGAAGTAATTAAAGTGAGAGGGAAGAGATGATGAAGATGGGAGAAAATAAAAGGAAATAAAAAATGAAAACAGGGAGGAAAAGAACGTCAAAGTAAAAAAAATGAAAAAAGGATCATATAAAAATGTTATAGAAAAAAGAAAGAGAGAAAAGATTAAGAAAAAAAGGAATAGATAAGCAGCAAATAAAAATAAAGGTTAAAAATTTAATATAGAAAAATATTTTAAAAAGCCTAATATAAAAAATAAATAACAGGAAAATAGTAAAGCAATAAATATTTTATGAAATAAATATATTTATGCTAAACAGTTTTGTATATATTATGTATCAAATATATTTTTGCCTTTCAGTCTGTGAGAAGTCAATCGTCAGTGTTTTAGCTATTGGCCTTGGAGTTTCTCTTACTGTTTTAATTGTTGGTTTAATACTTCTTCTTATATGGAAAATTTTGACGTATTGGTATGATAAAAGAGAATTTGAACGTTTTGAAAAGGAAAGAAAATGTGCTAAATTTGATAAAGTAAGTTGCAATTCAAACATTTTTTATCATATTTCAGACATTTTATAAATATGTTACAACTATTTTTGATGCACTATATGGTATGATATTCTCTCATTTTTATTTCTGTAGTTATTTAATTAACAATTTATCAAAAATGCTATAAAAATAACAAATTTAAATGTACAAACATATTTTATAAAAATATAGTAATACATAATTAACTTTTGAATTATTTAAAATATAAATATTAAATCTCTATCATAATGTAGAATAAGTCAATGGCAAGTTAGATTTCACTTCAAGTTGTCTTTATGCTTGTGTATCTTTGTTGGGTTTAATAATAATTTAGAAATTATTGACATTAAATTCAACAAAGATAACCTAAAATGAAATCTAACTTGCCATTGAATTATTCTGCACAATTTTAGAGATTTTAGTATATATCTTCAGTCCTACATTTCGCTTTAATCTGATTCCTCTTATAATAAGTCCTGTAGGTATAACTCTGGAGCATTATTTACATAAACAATTTCACCATCTACATATTTTGAATGACTTAAATAATCTCTATTTATTTTATTTCTTTAGTGTTCCATTTTTATCTATAAAATATTTCTGATAGAACTATCTTATTATTTTTAAAAAGATGAAAACCCCTTTCATATATCCTACTAATGTCTTTAAGATCAACATGTAACCTAATCATAACTTTTATTTTTTTAAATATTTTTTGTCAATTTTTTGAGTCTATCATGTTGTTACAAAGCTTTAATTACAGAAAAAATATTAATGAAGTCAAATGTCTTTTTATAATTCACAAATTTAATAAATATGATAATTTAATAGGCATTAATTCTTTTTTAACTTCTGTTGTTATATGAATGTGTTATACTATGATGTAGCACTTGTAAATTTGGCTTCTTTTTTTGATTGGCTTAAATACCTAAGTTTTCTGTAAATAATTTGAACATATAAAAGACAGTTATGTTGACCATTTAGTCTTTTTTAAATATCAATATCACTACAGCATTATTCCAGTTACTTTGTATATTTTTTAAACATTTTTCAAAAATGTTCCTATTTCTTATATATATATATTATAATGATCAGGATGATTAGAGTCTTAACATAATACACTACAGGGCGCCACTAGGCATTTGAACCTAGAAAATTTATATAGTAGGCAGATACGTAAGTTTAAAAAAAAAAAATTATTTTATATATTTTGATTCCGATTGTTAGCCCATTGTCACTAGCTCAGTGGAACAGCAGAGATTTATATTTTATAATAAATTCTTATCTAAGAATATTTTTTAAAAAAGAATAAAATAAGCCACTGCCAGTAATTAACACACAAACATTTATTTACGCATATATATATAATTTAGCATTATTATTTTAGTATGTTTTACATTTAAAATTCAACTTACATTTTTAACTTTGATATTAGATTTTAATGTACATTTTAATTTTTATAAGTTCGCACAGATGGATTTATAAAAGTTTGTTTTATAATGTTGAGTCTAGATCGGTTACATAGATTACACGGTTAAAAACATTTCAAAATAAACATAAACGATCAAAATATAAAGTCATTGATGCAATTGCAGAGGGAAATTTATAAGAAACCCAATGGCATTCATCATAAGATGCCGCATTGACACCAATAACTTAAAAGACATCAGAATAAATACATTTTAGATACTCACCATAAGGTATCATTATTTACCGAATGTCTATATATTTTGATCAAATATGAAAACCAAAAACATAATTAACCGATAACGAATCTATGCAAGCGCCTATACCCAACTTAAATTTAATGCATTTAGAGTGTTGAGTATGAATAGACTACATAGATTGCATTTGAAAAAAAAAATTTATCCCTTATTTAACCTTAGGCCAAAAGTTCGCAGTTAAACCAACGTCAATCCATCTGATATATCAATGTATTCAATGTAATACGAATAAGACAGCACAAATATAGGTTAAAAGAAGAAATTGACTCTCATCCAGATAGGAGTACTAGATCTATCTGACGAGAAGAGCAATAAAAAAAAAACTTCATAGGAAGGGACTGCGATCCTTTTTGCCTGACTTACGATCCCATTCTATAGGCAAAAGGGAGTGTGCGGCATATACATGCGATTCTGCTCGTAGCGAACCTCGTACTACATCTACTAATTACACCAATATATTCAATCCATTGACCTAATTCAACTACGAAACGAATAACCTAAGATTACCCTCCCCTAATAAAATTTTACAAATCTATATACATTCACACCTGACTTAAATTTAACATTTATATAATTTAGTTTAACGAAAAACAAAAATCATAAATAAAACTTAAAAGAACAAAAAAAAAAAATAAATGGAAATGATTTTAAAAAAGAAATACATCAAATAAAAAGAATTAATAAATAATTTAGTTTGGTCAGATAGGAAATACTATTGCGATAATTTCTGAAAGGTTTAGAAGTTAGAGTTTGTTTGGAAAATGTTCATAAAGTTCTTACAATTTTTAAAACGTTCATCTTTATCCATTGCTTGCAATTTTGAATGCGAATTCCCATGCCATCCTGAAGAGATTTCTATCCAGTTAGCCATTTTAATTATTCATCCGGAGGTCTTACTTTAGCTGGTCCTCAATGTAGAAAATGATGTCACTTCTCTTTTTTTTTTTTTTTAGCAGAACTGAAGGGATTGAAGAGTGCATCTTTTAAATCCCTTCTCCTTCAATTCCGCACTAACACATATCACCACCACTATCACACATCCCTCCCAGATCTTTCTTCACTCACTTTTTTTATTTCCAAACTTTTCCTTTTATATTAATTTTGCGGATTAACTCAACATTACGTCATAATGATGAAGACCCTTTCGTTGAGGTCTGATTCCTAAGGGATTTCTTTTTATTTGCTATTAGTTTCTATTATTTTCCTATCTGACCATTGCTTATACATTTAAATGTCCAAGGGCTAGTTCACTTTGACTAATTAAAATAATCATTTCCATTTTTCAATAACATTAATTAATTTTTTTTATCTTTAAATCTTTTAAGTCTTTTTCTTGAAAATTTAGTTTTAAAACTTTTTCTTTTTTTTACTAAAGTTTCTTTTTTTAATTTCTCATCTGTGCGATTTTATATATATTAGAGTTTAGATGATTTTTTAATTTTCAATTTTTAATTCTTAAAAAAAGAAGTTTGTATTTGCGAACTTTTATTTTTTTATGTTTAATAATAAAAAAAAATAATGTAATGGCATATGTGCCCATTACATATCAGTAAACTTGCTTAAAAAAAAATAAACAAAAAAAAAATTTTACTTAGGGTTAGTAATTATGGTACACGATTAACGAAAATTTACAAAGACATTCGGTTAGTAATTTTACAAAAAGACTATATACAAAAAAGAAAAATGTTGACCATCATTTTCCTAAGAACCATCTACATTTACACCCCCTCCCCCCAAGAATTCTATTTTCTCTATATTTCATTTCTAACAAAACGGCATGACAAGGGAATTATATAAATTATTTATTTAAGAAGGTTGCATTGAAGTAAATATGTTTTTAAGAAATAATGGGTTTATACGTGTATATTTGCAGCACAATTATAAATACCACCAACTTATTTATGACTGATTGAAATGCTTACATAGGATTACACTGAAGTAAATTCCCAAAAAGTACTCATTGTAAGGTACCACATTTACAATCATAAACTTACGTGGCTGTGCACGCCTATACACATTAAAGCATAATATATATTAACAAAAAAAAACATATTAATTGCAACCTTTTGACTTTCTTTTTAACAAAATACAATTTAAAATTATTAATACTTTCTTGTGTTTAATATATGTGCTATTTCTTTCTGGCAGTGCTTTTAAGATTTAATATATACGGTAGATAAAACATTTCATTAAAAAATTATTTGCTCAGTGTATTCGTGGTTTATTAAAGATCGGCTCATGTTGGGAGGCCAATGATAATGATCGGGGTGATTAGAGTCTTAACGTAATACACGACAGGGTGCCACTAGGCATTTGAACCTAGAAAATTTATAGAGTAGGCAGATATGTAAGTTTAAAAAAAAATTTTTTTTATTTTATATATTTTGATTCCGATCGTTAGCCCATTGTAACTAGCTCAGTGGAACAGCAGAGATTTATATTTTATAATAAATTATTATCTAAGAATATTTAAAAAAAAAAAAAAAAAAGCCATTGCCAGTAATTAAGACACAAACATTTATTTACGCACATATATATATATATATAATTTAGCATTATTATTTTAGTATGTTTTACATTTTAAAATTCAACTTACATTTTTAACTTTGATTTTAGATTTTAATGTACATTTTAATTTTTATAAGTTTGCACAGATGGATTTATAAAAGTTTGTTTTATAATGTTGAGTATAGATTGGTTACATAGATTACACGATTAAAAACATTTCAAAATAAACATAAACGATCAAAATATAAAGTCATTGATGGAATTGCAGAGGGAAATTTATAAGAAACCCAATGGCATTCATTATAAGATGCCGCATTGACACCAATAACTTAAAAGACATCCGAATAAATACATTTTAGATACTCACCGTAAGGTATCATTATTTACCGAATGTCTATATATTTTGATCAAATATGAAAACCAAAAACATAATTAACCGATAACGAATCTATGCAAGCATCTATACCCAACTTAAATTTAATGCATTTAGAGTGTCGAGTATGAATAGACTACATAGATTGCAGTTGAAAAGAAAATATTTTATCCCTTATTTAACCTTAGGCAAAAAGTTCGCAGTTAAACTAAAGTCAATCCATCAGCACAAATATAGGTTAAAAGAAGAAATTGACACTCGTCCAGATAGGAATACTAGATCTATCTGACGAGAAGAGCAATAAAAAAAACTCCATAGGAAGGGATTGCGGTCCTTTTTGCCCGACTTATGATCTCATTCCATAGGCAAAAGGGGGTGTGCGGCATATACAAGTGATTCTTCCTGTAGTGAACCTCGTAATATATCTACTAATTACACCAATATATCCAATCCATTGACCTAATTCAACTACAAAACGAATAACCTAAGATTACCCTCCCCTAATAAAACTTCACAAATCTATATAGCCATTCATGCCTGACTTAAATTTAACATTTATATAATTTAGTTTAACGAAAAACAAAAATCAAATAAAACTTAAAAGAACAAAAAAAAAAAATGGAAATGATTTTAAAAAAGAAATACATCAAATAAAAAGAATTAATAAATAATTTAGTTTGATCAGATAGGAAATACTATTGCAATAATTTCTGAAAGGTTTAGAATTTAGAGTTTGTTTGGAAAATGTTCATAAAGTTCTTACGATTTTTAAAACGTTCATCTTTATCCGTTACTTGCAATTTTGAACGCGAATTCCCATGCCATCCTGAAGAGATTTCTATCCAGTTAGCCATTTTAATTATTCATCCGGAGGTCTTACTTTAGCTGGTCCTCAATGTAGAAAAGGATGTCATTTTTCTTTTTTTTTTATAGCAGAACTGAAGGGATTGAAGACTGCGTCTTTTCAATCCCTTCTCCTTCAACTCCGCACTAACACATATCACCACCGCTATCACACATCTCTCCCAGCTCTTTCTTCACTCACTTTTTTTATTTGCAAACCTTTCCTTTTATATTAAATTTGTGGATTAACTCAACATTACATCAAAATGATGAAGACCCTTTTGTTGAGGTCCGATTCCTAAGGGATTTCTTTTTATTTGCTATTAGTTTCTATTGTTTTCCTATCTGACCATTGCTTATACATTTAAATGTCCAAGGGCTAGTTCACCTTGACTAATTAAAATAATCATTTCCATTTTTCAATAACATTAATTAATTTTTTTATCTTTAAATCTTTTAAGTCTTTTTCTTGAAAATTTAGTTTTAAAACTTTTTCTTTTTTTTAATAAAGTTTCTTTTTTTAATTTCTCATCTGTGCGATTTTATATATATTAGAGTTTAGATGATTTTTTAATTTTCAATTTTTAATTCTTAAAAAAAGAAGTTTTTATTTGCGAACTTTTATTTTTTTATGTTTAATAATAAAAAAAAAAATGTAATGGTGTATGTGCCCGTTACAATATATATATAATTTTATTTATGCTTTAAATGGAAATGTATACTCTTATATACAATGTTTGATTAAAAATCAACTAACCTCTTATAGGACATATATCTCTGTCAGTCAGACCTGATGTCATCAATAATTCAGACTAGTTGAGATCACATCAAATCAATTTCTTGTTTAATAGATTTGAAACATTCAATTTGATGTTAAAGTTTGAATATGAATTTTTAATGATAATTTAGCTAAATCCACTTTTGTATCAATTGACAAGACAGAGCTTATAATCCAATTCATTTTTTAAATATCTTTGCTTTCAAATAATTTGATTGAACTTCATATTAATATATAGCATTTTACTATTATTTTACTTATGAATCCTATAGAAATTTGTGATCTTGTATACAAATATATATAATTTCATCATTTCATAAAACTTTTCTATTATTTAATTACATCTTGCCTCTTAATTTAAAGTATATGAAAGTGAGTGACATTTTAAAGGGTGTAATAATTGCATAATCTATTTTGTTTTAGATTCTTTACTATTTATATAGTTGGTTTTTTTTTTTGTAGAATTTTTCCATAAATTTCATCAAATTATCCCTGTTTTAGTAACAGTATCAATTCTTTGTTATTGCTGATACAATTTTCATTCAAATATCTGGAAATTATTTTATATCTTTGATACTTTTATTCTCTTCTGCAGATTTTCTTACCCTTTCACAGTTGTATTTCATTTCTTCATTGTTAACTTTTTCTATACTATATTATTAAAGAATTCCAGAAATTCTCCTGTACATGAGCAGTCAAAATGACTAATACATCAACATGGGTAGGATGATAACCTTGGCACTAACATGGGCTTTGAATGTTCCATCATCAGATTTTCAATGAAATTGAAGGCTGAAGAGTTGTGTGTTGAGTAGTTTGAAGCCTGTTCATTAAAGTATGAAGATTGGCTATATTAACATAAAGCTGAGCACTGATTGTATATATGTGTGGAGATAGTAATCTAGACCAACTGATGATTGCTGGTTTAGCATGAAATACGTATATTGGTGATTATTTATCTTTTCAACATGTGTGGGATCAGATGGAACAGCAATATGAGATGGCACCGAGAGTGGTGGGTCATATGAAAGTCTAGTCCAAATCCCGCATATATTACATATATAAATGCAAGTTTAAGCTTGTAAAATGTATGAATCATTTTAAAAAAATCGTGTTCACAATAATACTTTTCTGAAAATATTGCCTTGAGTTGGTATAAATTTTTCTGATGAAATATTATCTTTTTATTGCTGTATTAGTGTAATTGTTTTTAATTGAGTATCTATTATTTTTTTGCCATAATATTTAAGTTCTAACAACCTTTAAAGTCTGTTACTATTTTAAAACAGTTTGTAAGTTTATCTGAAATTAATTGGATATGTATGAAAGTGAGAGACACTATTTGTTGTCTTTTTTAATAGTTTTTGTCTCTTTAGTCTTGCAGTAAAATAAATTTTACATCTCTTCCAGTTCTGAATATAGAAGGCAATTTGCAGTCTTAAAGTATATATTTGCAATTAGTCAAAATGTAATCTAACTTTAGCTCTGCCTTTTTTTGTATACTTCCATATTTTCTCTTCGACTTTTATCAAAACAATCATAGTGCATAGTTTTCCACAAATTGTTCAAGTGTATATCTTACTTCTTATTGTCTTCAAACTTGAATCATCCCAAAAAAATTTTATTTTTCAAACTATGAACTATTTTAAAATATTATTTGATCTGATTAAAATTATTATAAATAACTATATAAAAGACTTTTTTCCAGACTGAAAATTTAGGGATTGCACTAATATTATCAAATGGAAATAAATATAATCTAGCATGTTACTTTCCACATATAGTTAAATAAATTCTATTTAATTTTAAGTTATTTAACAATAAATACACTGTTGTAAAAAAAAAAAACTTTTTTCAACAAATTATTATAGTGTGATTTATGTATATTAACAACAGAGAATTATACATATAATGAAATCTAAATTTTCTTTTTTGAATTTCTATTTTTTGTGTGTGTTTATTATATATACATTATTCAGTAAATGTTATATTGCTAAGGCTATAGCTATTTAAGTTTATATAGCTGTATTTGAAGAAATATAGATGTCTGAAATTTTCAGATTTTCTACTTAATAGTTAAGTATTCGATAAATGCTGTGCTTGAGTTGATATTTTAGATCTAATGTCTAAATATCCTAGTGCTCACTGATGAGAGCCATTAACTCAAAACTGGTTTGGGGATAGGGATAATTCTAGATAAAGATTTAAATGCTTTCTCTTATGGCATTTACAAGAAAAGCTAGTTCAGAGCTATTAGCATGCTCATATATTATTACAGTAAATGAAAATAACTATAAACTTATAAAGCATTGATTTTTTTTTTTTGCATATTGTAGATTTTATTTTTAGTTGCAAAAAAAAAAAAAGATACTAACTAAAAAGAGACCTTTGATTTTTCTTAGAGGTCTTAAAAAACAAGTGGTGAAAATTCCTAACATCCACTGTGGAAGTTATTATTATGTGATTATTTATATAGTAAATTAATATGGATAGGCTGCTGACTAATATGCATTAGTAAATGAGACAAATGTTTAATTCCAATTTTAAGCCCAAGAAACACTATAGTCTTTCTTTTCATTTGTCTTACATTTTTTAATGGAAATATCAGTTGGGTTTTTTTTGTAAGGCAGTATAACTGTGTGCGTGAATGATCTTTTTTAAATATTTGCAAACATGAAAGACAAAACTAAACTATGATTTTTAATCCCCAGAGACTGTAAAATCATCAGCCAAGGCAGTTGTTGGTGACTGAAAGCAGTGGGTGTTAAGAATTTCCTGATTGCAGATTAAACTGCCATTTAATAATGATCTTTTATTTAGTTATCTACAGCCAACTTTGTCACTTTCAAGAAAAAAAATACATGAATTGGAAAAAAAACTATTAAATAATATACATGAAACATTGTTGGATTTAAAAAAAGTGAAGAGACAATTGATCTGAAAAGTGGATGTGTATTTATTACAAGGCACAACAAATGAAATGAGATTCATTATAAATAAAAATTGGAAGAACAACATTATGGTGATTGATGATAAATCAGATAAAATGACAAGATTAAGTTATTCCATTTAATGGAAAATACTAAATGCAGGTAATTTTGATATTTGTTATTGTAGAAGCTTTCAGTATGATAAAGAAGTTGAGGGTTTTTATATAGATGTACAAAATGATTTGATCATATCATGAGATATTTAATTCTAGAATTGAAAAGCAATTAAAAAATGAAAATTCTTTGGGAAAACTTGGTTATGGCAATAGAAATGAGAGAGGGTACAAAGTTGTCAAGCTAGCAGGAAAAAAAAAACTATATATGAATTGTTTTTTTTTTTGAAAAAATGCTAAAATAGAAATGAACATGAAAAAATCTAAATGAAAATACAACCGAATTAATTAATAAAAAAAAAAATTTCAATATTTTAATTTTCTTAATAGATTCATCGCAGGAAATGGCCATGATTACTAAGGTGCAAAATATATAAACAGGCACAACTTCCCATACAGTAGTGCCACCCTGGGCAACCAGAGTAATCAATGGATGCCAGAAGGCTTATGCATAAAATCCCCATCTGGTGATGTTTAGTGCAAAATATATGCTAATGCAAAACTATAGAGATGAAAACTACTAAAAAAACAGCATTAACAGTTGATATTCTTAATCTTAAGAAATACTTCAGTGTTTTTAAATTGGAATTGTTTTAAAATATTAACAAATTTTGAAGTTGGTTCAAATTTGATTGGGATTCATAAGAAAATAATGATAGTCTACTAAGAACTGCAACAATAGCTGATATAAAAAAGCAGCAACTCATCAGGAAATTTTCAACTGCATAAAACAATAATATGAAGAAAAAAACAAATATGAAAATATTTAAAAATGATCTATTAAAAAAAGACTTACATAAAATATAGCTGACTTCACAAAAAAGTCTATAGAAAAGAATAAAAGTCTTAAAAATATAAAATAATATCTTGATAATGGAAAAAAAAGTTCTGTCAGAAATAAAAAGAAGAAACTATTATTAAAAAGGACAAGATTTCTATAAAGAATGATATATTAATAAACATTAACAATAAAAAATAAAACAAAATAATCTCTAGAATTACAACATCTTCTGAATTGTTAAGCCTTTTAAATGAAGAAGTAACAGATGTGATTAAGTTTATGAAAAAGAAAAAAGCTCAAGAAATGATGAAATTATTATTAAAATCTTAAATGATGGAGATAAAAAAAATTGTTGAAAACTAAATGATAAAGAAATACAAGATGGTTAGTAGAATAGATATATTTAAAAAAAGTGAAAAAGTTTTTAGAAATAAAGATCTGTGTATTCTATACAAGATATATATTAAGATGATTACAACTCATCTACAGTGAGGTTTTGAGCTCAAACAACAAGCTGGATTTATATCATGTCTGGGTATTGGGAGAAGTTATAGAAGAACTAATGAGTATTATCATTTTTTTTTTTTGGATTTGTACCTGATTCTATAACAATTTTCAGTAATAAAGGTTTGAACATTAAAAATATAATCAAGATATTATCATATTATGAAGAATATTTATCAAAATGTATGATGATTCTAAAAAAGTTAGCATTGATGAGTTTACAATAGTGATTCCATATCTTCAAAACTTTTTACAACAGTTTTATCAGAAGTATTTTGAAGATTAAAGTAGGAAGCTAAGATAATGAAACTATAGAAACTTATTTAAGTCATCTATATTTTGAGGATAATGTGATTGTTTTTACAAATAATGCTTAAAAAAATACAAAAGTCATCAAATGAAAATAAGAAAGTAGGACCAAATATAAATAATAAAAAGTCTACAATAATGTTCAATGAAATTTTTGAAAAAAAAAAAAAATGATAATCATTGACTGTTTATTAATACAGAAGAAGACATGGTGGACAAAAATAATAACAGAATTAAATTTGAAGTATTTTGATAAAAATAACCTAATTTTATAAGAAAGTACAGTTATATGTTTGAAAAGATTTTAATAAATGTTTTTTTATATCAGTTATTAAGATATAGTGTTGAGATTTTGATATTGAACAAAAGAGCAATACAAGAACTTTAAATCATTCAGGGAATTATGGAAAAATATGTTTGGGAGTAACAAAAAGGGATCAAAAATGAAATATGTGAATGAGAAAACAAACAGGTATCACTGATATTATTGAAATGATTAAGAGTTTGAAATGGATATGACTATCAACATACTGATAGAAGAGATAGTAATAGAAGAGCAGTTGGATTTAATTTGGATCTTAAGAAATGGTAAATATGTATATGAATGAATGGAATAAGGAATATGTTGTTGTGATTTACAGACGGTCTTGGAGAGATCTCTATTCTGAAGTGGATTAATAATAATTAATAATGATGATGACATTACTTTTTATCTATTATTAATATAGATTTGTTTAAAAATATTTACATATCCTTTTCTTGATAAGTGTGTATATACATACACATCGATGGATATATGCCACACTAATAATGCACCATATGTATATACATACCCTTACACATACATAATATTATAGAAATCACTACATATAATTCATGCATTATATATTTTCCATTCATGTTTCAATTATCAATAGAAAGTTTTATATATTTTTAATTTCTTTTTTTTTATTATATTTAATGTAATTATTAAACTTATAATCTTTTTTTCTATATCTAATTCTAAAATAAAAGTTGAAATAAAGGCTAGAAAAGGTAAAGTCTATAAAATTAATTATGGAAAATTGTGATGTTTATTATAGATACATGAGAAAAATAAGAAGCGAAAAGAACATAATACTGCATAGTAATAAAAAGAAAAGTTAATAAATCAGTGTTATATTTTCACAGTTTAACATAAGTGCAAAACAGATTGTCAAAAAAAAAACAAAAAAACATTACATTATACTAAAGACTTAGTAGAATAAAACACTTTATTGGCCATAAAATAAACTTCAATATCTTTAATTATTTTTAAAAGAGTAAAACTGTATGGATTAATTACATTAGAATTAATGAAAAAAAGTATAAACATATTCAAAACCACAATACAACTAATTAATAATTGGTTATTTAAACATGAGTGAAAATTTATACATATGTATTTATATAGATTACTATAATATTCTTTAAGTGCACTATAACTAATATATTTCATATTATGCATGAATATATATATATATATGGCTGTAACAAAAGTTATTCATACATTTTTATATAAATGTATACAATAGATAATAAAGTAATATATATATACCATTTCTTTCTGACTGATATGGTCATATAAATTTATAATAATATTGTTATATTTTTATTTACTGCATACTATATATTGATAATTATAATTCAAAATTGTAATTAAAAAAACAAAATATAGACATCATTATATGTGCAATTTCCTGTTAATGATTATATATTCGAGTATATTATATTGAGGTGGTTTAGAAGCTGTTGGCAGAATAATAATGATTTTAAAATAATATTTTTATTATTAAATAATCTATTTACATATTATTTACTTATAATGAATCTCATGCCAATTAAACTTTCAATGTTTGAATAAAGTTCATTTTGATTTTTCAAATCACTTGTGTTTTTTAGGCAGTTATTTTATTAATCTTAGTGTCTTTTTTTTTTCTTGAAAGACATTACAGGTATAAATGACCGATAAAATGTCATCATTAAATTGAAGCTTAGATCAATAACCTGATAATTTTTAGTGTTATCTGCTTTTAGTTACTAATTGCTGCTTAATTGTTAACTTTTATCTTCTGGGACATGAATTAAGCTACGAGTCTAAATATGAAAATAAGCATTCACATAGAAGTCCAATGCTTGCAAAAACTATTGGCATCTGACAAGAAACATTTTGCCACTTATAGTGTCAAAATTATTTCATTAACCATTCTAATTTTTAATATTTATTTAGATAAAATGCTAGATGTAGAATAATAAACTGTATAAGATTATCAGATATGCTCTTATAGTTGAAGTTGTAAAGAGTCTTCAGAATATGTTGGATAAATTGTAGGAAGGATGTATGTAATATAGAATGAAGATTAATGTTGAGAAGACCAAGTGTTTATGGATAGGAAGGAATACAAAAAGACAGAGTTGAAATCCATGACAATATAGTTCAACAAGTAAATGGATATAGATATTTGGATAGTTGATTGAATGAGGATTAAAGCAGTGAGGATGAAGTTAAAAGAAGACTAGCATTGGGAAAGAAGGCATTTACTAAGAGAAAGAAAATATTGTATGGAACTTTGAAAAAGGAATTAAGGAAATGATTTAAAAAGTACTATTGTGTGAAGTGTACTACCATATAGTTGTGAAATGTGGACAATAAATAAAAAAAAGTAGGAACAGATTGGAAGCATTTGAGATGTTATCTTGGAGAAAGACAGAAAAAATTAATTGGATGATAATGACAAAGTTTTGAAAAGAGTAAATGAAAAAAGAAGATTGATTGAGGAAATTAAAGACGAAGCTGGATTGGACATATATTAAGAAAGAATAGTTTAATGAAAGTTGTTTTGGAGGGAACTGTGAGTGGACATAAGAAGAAAGGACAAAAAAGATTAACTTTGTTGAATGAAAGTTGGGATACGTGAAATTGAAGCGCTGAGTAATGAAGAAAATGAAGTGGAGAAATTGTGATGTGAGTGATTATATAATGCTAGTTTTTTGCACTTTTATAGACAGTCCATGTATGTTTAAATCATATAAAGAGTCACAATCAGTCATTTGCCTGTTTGACATATATATATTTTAAAACTTTTTATTTCTTAAATTTGAAATTATTTTGGAAGGAGGGGGTTAGATAAAGTGAAAAGTTTTCTCTATCAAATAATATCCTACAAATCTTATATAAATTATCATAAAATCATGAAATTTTAAAAAATATATATAATTTATTAATATTGAGCAAACAGATTTATAAAATTAAACATGTATTTTGATTTCTTCTGTAATTACTAGATCCATTACAATTATGATATTGCTGATATAATCCATTGATTTAATCTCTTTTTCATAGGTGAATAAAGAATTTAATATTAGCATAAGCAACAGAGAAAATAATTCCATCGACATTATATTAATAACTTTATATATATACATTTAAAATGTAGTTTCTATATGGAATAGTGTGAAATCTAATAATTGTATATATATTGTATTTATATTTTTGTATCGATATTGTAAATAATATTTATGTAAATAATCTTTTATCATTTTTTTTATTGAAATATGAATAAAATGAACTCATTATTTAGAAATATTTATTAAATTTCTTTTTGTTTTTTAGGGAGAGAATCCAATATATCGCAAAGCTGTATCCAGTTTTCGTAATCCTGTGTATACTGCCAGCCAAACATCTCTAGCCGATATTTAAGATATATTTAATTTACAAATAATATTCTTAATAAACAATATTTGCTTTTAAAAATGTGTCACTATATATTTATAGATATTGACTTACAAAAGCATTTATGCCAAAAACAATTAGTTACTTTTTGAATTTTTTTATTTTAAATCTTTTTTATTATATAATTTATTAATATAGATAAAAATCATATTCATATTTTGGAAAACCATTGCAAAGTACAATTATCAGATCCTTTTGTTTGAAAATATTTTAATAAAAACAAACACTAAATGTTTACCGCAGTATTTTGAGATCATTTTGTAGATTACTAACATTCTGTTACAACTGAAAATTTAAATTTATAGAAATTTGTTTTAAAATCTTAGATACTAATATTTCTTTTTTATAAAATGGAAAAAAAAAAAATTAATCAAGTAGAAGCAAATTTTGATTGATTTGATAGCCTAGAAAAAAATCTTTTTTAGTTTTTTAATATTAGTTACAATATATATAATAAAATTTAATTAAATTAATATTTTAGTCACAGACTGAAATTTTCTAAAAAAAACTGTTATATCTATGTAGTAAATTATTTTGAAACATTTCAGATAGTACATGATCTAATCCTAGAGTAGTCATTATAGAATTAAGTTAATCTTAATACTACTGCTAAAATCCCCGTTAGTTAATTATTTACTCAGATACTTGGAAGGGTATAAATAAGTGCAAAAGCAATTAGTTTCAGAGGAAGAGCTATAGAACCTTACAAAAGCAGGTAAATCTTAGTATATTCATTGCCTGTAGATCTCCAAGTAGACATAGGGAAACAATTTATCTTTAATTTTATTTTGTATAAAACATACTTTCTGTATTAATAATTTGAGTATGATCTTTACACGCACATATAGGAACATATTCATGTACTGGAATACATTTATTATGCTTCTATTCAAATAGATGCTTAGAACTTATTGAGTTCCACACTCTCACAATACTGTGTGTCTGACTAACCTGGAAATAAATCTCAGCCATGTATTGTGGTAGTTTGCCATACATAACATGATCTGAGTATAAAAAATAACTAAAGTAAATATTTAAATACATCAAACTATTATTTCAATCTTATAATCTTTAAATTCATTTTCTTGGTCTCTATTAAAGTATTTTTTAAACTTAATCAATGCCTATATATATATTAATAGATAAGCAAAATTGTTTTCTTATGAAAATTTTTCCAATATTGTAAAGAAATATTTTGTTTTTCTCAGCTTATTACAAATTGAGCTAGTTCAGTTTAGTAAAATATATAGAATTCAAAACTGATTAATTTGACTTGGGTTTAAGATTTTTTTGAATATTTAAAGTTTAGGATATTATCTTAGATTGTATTAAAATCAAAAACTTTTTTTCCCTGAATGAAGGAAAATGTTTAGAAACTAATTGTCAGAAACTAGTAACTATTGCCAATTTCTTGTCCTGAATATACTATTTAACTCATAACTCAATATATACAAAAAGTGTATTTGAATATATGCTATTATGACATGGTTTCCATAAAAGATAAAAATTGCATTTCAAGAATCACTTATTTTTATCATGATTTAAAACATTTGGATGATGTGTTTTATTTTTCAGCCATATTTATTCATTGCACAAGTTTGTTTTGACTACGTCCATTGAGAAAATCAAATTATAAATTTTGACTAAATTTAACAATAATAAATATTTACAAATAAATGAAAATATTACAAATAAATGAAAATATTTGTCAAATCATACAAAAATATATAATTGATATCCAATATCAGAGAATAATTATTTTCAACATATTTTGAAAATATTGATTTTTTTTTATACATTGGATAACAAATTGTGACAATTTATGATTAAAAGACAAATTCAATTGCAAATAGAATATTTTCATTTCTGTACACTTGTAAATTAATCTTTAGGCCTATAAAAAAGAAAGCAAAGGGAGATAAATAGAATATGCAAATATCTTACCTAATAGCAAAATGTTGCAATTTTATTTGAAGTTAGCATATGGAAATTTCTTTGAGAGTCAACCCATAACAATATTAACTTCTAATGAATATTCATCATCATCAACCATTATCAATCCACTGCAGGATGGTCTCTCCAAGTTCAATCCATCTTATCTGATCTTTAGCTTCTCTGCTTCACATAACCCCTGCACACTTGCTTATTTCATCCATCCATCTCACATGTGGTCTCTTTGTGAGTCTTACAATCTCTTGGAATCCAGTTTAAGATTTCTATTGTCCATCTATTATCATCTCTTCTATCAATATGTCCAGCCCAACTCCACTTTTGTTCTCTTATCCATACATTGCATTTTTGATCTCTTCTTGTTACTCCCAACATACATCTCTCTATAATTCTTTGAGTAGTCTGAAGTCTCTGTATTGCTCTTCTATTAAGTGTACAAATCCCAGACCCATAAGTAATAACTGGTAAAACACATTTGTTAAAAACCTTCCTTTTCAAACACATAGGCATATTTCCTTTTAGTATCAAGTTATTTCTACCAAAAGCACTCCAAGCAAGTTTAATTCTATGATTAATTTCATCCACTATGTTTCCATCTGTAATAATCTGACCACGGTATTTGTAACTGTTAACTTCTTCTAATTCATCATAATCAATCTTTATTTTCATATTTTAAGAAAATCCATTAAACATTACTTTAAACTTTTTAACATTTATCTTTAGTCCTATTTTCATCTGATAACTCCTGCAACATTTCCTGCAGTTCTGAAGCATTATGTGCAAAAACAACTACATCATCTGCAAAATCTAAATGACTTAAATAATCTCCATTTACTTTCACTCCTTTAGTTTCCCATTTTAATCCACAAATACTTTTTTTGTAGCACTGCTGTAAAAAGTTTTGGAGATATGGAGTCACTTTGTCTTACACCCTTCTCAATGTTGACTTTCCCAGTATCATTATGTAATCTAATTGTTGCTGTTGCATTTTTATAAATATTCTTTAAAATATGACAATATTCTGGATCTATACCTTGATGATTCAATGCTTTAATTACTGAATAAATGTTTATAGAATCAAATCCCTTTTCATAATCTACAAATCCAAAACATAATGGCAACTCATATTCATTTGTCCTTTCTATAACTTCTCTCAATACCTGGATATGATCTACTGTACTAAAACCACTTTTGAATCCAGCTTGTTCTCTTGGTTGGTGGAAATCCAATGTTCTCTGTACACGAGTTGTAATTATCTTGGTAAAAATTTTGTATAAAACTGATAGGTCTGTAATTTTTAATATCTTCTTTATCTTTTTTAGATATTAATATTATTACTGCATTCTTCCAATCATCTGATACATCTTTATCATTTAGACATTTGGTATATAACTTTGCTAAAAAAAATTTATTTCTTCACCTGCTTCTTTTAATATATCAATTGTAATTCTATCATTACCTGGAGCCTTTTCTTTCTTCATACATTTAATTGCATGTCTCACTCCATTTAAAATTATGGGCAATGTGGAAGATGTAATAGATTTAGGAGGTACTTGTTCTTTATTACTATATAATTCTTGATAAAAGTCTTCTACCCTTTTTATGATTCCATCTCTCTTTTTAGTAATAATTCCATCTTTTTTTCTTATTGCAGATATAAATTTTCTACCAATACCAAAATGTTGTTTTAAATTCTTGAGACTTTTATTTACTTCTACAGCTTTCCTTGCTAGTTCACAGTTATACTTTCTTATATCATTTTCAACTCTTTTCTGCACCATTTTACAAAATTCGAGATATTCAATCCTTTTTAATGCATCATTTTTTATATCTTCATATTCCTTCATAAATTTTCTAGTCTCAGTAGAAATTTTATTGGTCAATTGCTGCTTTTTTCTACCAGCTTTCTTTATTGCAGTTTTTAAAAGTGTATCAGTTATTTTCATATTAATTTCTTTCAAATTTGAATCATGTTCAAAATCTACTAATACTTGAAACCGATTTGTAAGTTCCAATTTAAATTCATTAGAATGTTTCTGAAGATTACGAATATCAACTGTAAATATTGTTTTCCTTAATAATTTTTGTCTCTCTAGTTTTGTATTAACACGTATCTTACATCTTACTAATCGATGATCACTTCCTGTATTAAACTTATTAAAGAACATTACAATCTTGAAATATGTATTTTCTGTTAGTCAAAATATAATCCAATTCTGCTGGACCTTCATTTGGATGTTTCCATGTCCATTTCCTTTTAATATTTTTCTCAAAAAAAGAATTCATAATATAAAGTTTTTCTTTTTCTGCAAACTCCACAAGTCTATGTCCTCTCTCATTTCTATTACCATAATCAAAATTACCTACAGCCCCTTCATCTTTCATTTGTTTACTAATTCTAGCATTAAAGTCTCCCATAACAATTTTAAAATGTTGTTTACTCTGATCAAAAGCCTTTTGTACATCCATATAAAAATTTTCTACTACTCCATCACTATGAGAACTTGTTGGGGCATAAACCTGAATTATTGCATTTGGTATCTGCTATTAAGTTGTATAACTAATCTTGTCACTTTGTCTGATACACCATCAATCTCCACAATGTTCTTCTATTTTTTATTTATAGTGAATCCTACTTCACTTGCATTTCCAATATTTGTGTCTTTATAAAAGAGTACATGTCCACTTTTTAAATCAATTGTCTCTTTACCTTTTCTTCTAACTTCACAAAGTCCAATAAGGTCCCATTCAATATAAGACAGTTCTTCTAATTCTTGCAATCTTCCTTCACTTGAAAATGATCTGCAGTTATAAGTACCTAAATAAGAAAGTCATCATCAAATGGCAGTCTGGGTCCACAATCAGGGGATTCTTAGCACCCTCCGCCCACCAACCGCTGCCTTGGTTGGCGACTTTACAGCCTCCAGGGAATAAGGGCCATGATTAATTTTTGTCTTTCATAAAATTGTATATATATATATTGGAAAATTATTTATCATTTACACAAATATTCATTCTGCCTTATCAGTCAACTGAGAAGAAAGACCATGGTGTTTCTTAATCTTAAACTCAGAGGTAAAAAGCCAATAAACCATGCTGGCTAATGCCTGTTGGTGAGCAGCCCATCCATGTTCGTATACTATATGAATTATCACATAGTAATAACAGCTGCAACGACAAGAACATATGGAGTGAACATTAGGAAATTTGCCCTGCTTGGTTCCTTTAAGGCCTCCAAGAGGAATTAAAGGGTCTTCTTTCAGTTAATAGCAAACTCCTTTCTATTATAAAATACTATTTTATGACAATTGAATGTAAATCTAAATAAACATTTAGAAATAAAAATGCAATTTCTTATAAGTAGGCATTTTTAAATTTCATATAGTTAAGAAAAAAAAAGTTTAGATGAATACATAAATTCTAAAATAGCTTTTATAAAAAATTCATTTTTTTTTAATATGTCAATTTCTGCTATTAGTAGCAGTCAAATGATTCTTGAAAGGTGATTGATTACAAAAAAATAATATAACTACTAATTCTATGGGAAAAAGTTAGGTTTTGTGATGTGGAATTCAGCTGTACTTATAAAAGTTCATAAATATATATAAATAATAACCAAATAATTATTTTCATTTATTTTAATTTGTTATACACATGATTTTGACTTTTAAAAAATTGTGCAGAATTTCTCACATATAATTTGCAGTTAAGCAAGATTAAATTACACAATTTAATAATTTTTAGTTTATTATTCAAAATTTGTATAAGAATGTAGATCAGATAATAATACATATATGTGAAAATTGAAAATATAACAACTTCCCCAAACAAAACCTGTTCTAAAAATAATTTGATCAATAAAATGTGATAGCATTTTTGACAATAAAAAATATAATTGATTAAAAAAACGATACCTTCAAAATAATGATAGAAGAAATTTTTTCAATTTCCAGCTTGCCTGATTGGTTAGCACCTGGTTGCTATCCAATGGGAATGGATACCTTCAAAATAATGATAGAAGAAATTTTTTCAATTTCCAGCTTGCCTGATTGGTTAGCACCTGATTGCTATCCAATGGGAATGGATCCTTCATTGGGGTTCGTGTTCTAAATCTTAAGTGTTCCCAGTAAGGTAAAGAATCTGACAATAAATAGTCAGCCTTTTTGGAGATGAGGCAGAGAGCATTAATTTGTCAACCTGAATGTGCTCTCCGGTGAAACAAAGGATGTCTTCACCAGTCACTACTGTGTTTATGCAGTGAGGCAAATCCACCTAGGACTGGAAACTTCTGACTGCAGTGGGCTCGAGGTAAGCTGTCTGATTGCACCTAGAAGAGTCCGAACTAGAACCAACTCAAGGCAAGCAGTCCATTACAGCTGGAAGTCTTACTTGAACTCACAAGACAGACTAATCATATAGCTGGAAGTGATTTCCATCACTTGGTATGACTAGCTCATCATTAATTGTATAAACTATATATTATTGATTAATTAATGTGTGTGCATTTTGTAACTAATCAATTATACATATTAATTGTTGAGTAATTTGTCATTACTTTTTCTATTGGTTTGGGACTGAACCTTTAAATCAAGCCAAACACAACAGATCTGGCACAGTCAGACGCAAGGAGAATTTTTCCCTCGTGGCAAGAAAAATTATAGTTTAACGTATAAGTAAATATGTGAGTACATATATTGCAGTTTTTTTTTGGCGGGGGGAGGAAAAAAATTTGCCATAAAATCACTTAAAACTTTAGTATAAAAAATTGACCACAAATGCTTTATTTGCAACATAGTGACAGAAGCTCACCCTAATGGTTTAAAGCTTCATTGAGCTAGATACAAACATAAGTGTAAATAATTAAGAGTGGTAACTCAAAAAAAAAAAAAAAAAATCGATTTTGAACAGCTACAAACAGTAGTGTAAAAAATTAAGAGTGGTAACTATAAAATAAAAATCGATTATGAACAGCTGCAAACAGTAGTGTAAAAATAATTAAGATTGGTATCTCGTATAAATAATTATGGCTAATGCAATTGGTCCTATGGAAACTTTTGACCCAGCTCAACCTGAGGGCTGGTCAAATTATAAGTAGTGCTTGATATTTTACCTACAGGCTATCCAGATAAAAAAGCCTGAGGTAAAATTAGCCCCACTAATGATCATTATAGGTCTGCAGACGTACAACATACCAAAATCTCAATCTACGACAGTAACTCCTGCTGACCTGAATTTTGATGGTGTTGACAATTCTCACAGAGTATTTTCCTCCCAAACTCTTGATATTAATGCAGATATATCACTTAAATCTCAGCATTCAAGAACTGGGGAAACAGCTGGAGAATTTGCAAGAAGAATCTGAACATTAGCATTGAAGTGCGATTTCAAAGACTTCCTGAATGAAGCACTTTGTGATCATTTTATTTGTGGCATAAACGATCACAATTTAAGGCAGAAAATGTTGATGATTCTGGATTTATATTTTGAAATAGCTGTAGCTCAAGTAGACCCATTAAAAATTACTAGGTATGATGTGCAAAAAATTGGGCGTAATGCTGGGGCAGTCAAATACTCAGCTAGCTCAGAGAACTCAGCATCGAATAGTCCAAGGCTTTGATATAGATGCAATGAACAAATGCAAATGCATACAGAATGTCCACACCACTATAGACGTATGTTTTGTGAGTTTGACTTATAAAGATGGCATATCTGAAATTGAAAAGACAGATAGCCGATATGAGAATGGAAAAACCCATTTCAAAAAATAGTAATGGCAATTATAAGAAAAATAAGCAAGTTGCCTGTATAAATCATATCAAAGTTGACCAGTCTGGTTTTATATACAGTTATAATTAATGATACACTGGTACCTGGGTGATCATTAGTAAAAATAATAAATATAAACTGCATCCTATTAGCAAGTCAATATCAGATGAGCCAAACAACAGAGAAAATTACAATGTCTAACAAGACTATATACCTACCACTGGAAATGGTATTAGGTAATCATAGTAATATAATAGGCCTTGACTGATTCAGTCATTTAGGGTTTAAAGTGATAAAAGTGAAACAGATCACAAACATCAACAAAGATAAAATCTGACAACTTAGAAGTTTTCAACAAAGATATGTTTGTAGTTAGGGCAACCTATCCATTTACCACTAAATGAATAGGTAAAATCTATCAGTTGTCGATGGAGACTACTTCCACTAGTTTTAGGTACTACAGTAGAACTCAGAAAGTGGGAAGCAGCAGGTATAATAGAGCCCATATATTCAGAATGGGCCACTTCAATAGTACCAATCATTAAGGAAAACGGTGATGTATGTATATGTGGAGATTATCGATGCATAATCAGTAAAGCTCTTGATCCAGATAATTATCCACCTCCACCAGTCAAACAAATACTATCCACACTGTCAGATGCCAGAGATTTTTCCAAGATTTATCTAAAACATGCATACTTGCAACTGCCTGTGGATGATCAGGCAGCAAGAACATTATCTATAATAACCCATAAAGGATTATTCAAGATGAACGGATTACCTTTTGGTATATCGGTCGCTCCAGCAATATTCCAGTCATGGATCCATGGAATACCAGGGGCACTACCTATTTTGATGTTTTACTAGTGGCATATAATGCTTGAGTGTCACCAAGGAACTCATAGATAAACTCCTAGATAAATTCAAAGTCTGGCATTAAAATAAACTGAGAGAAGTGCATATTTAAAGCTGATGAGCTTGAATTTCTGGGATACAAAATAAATGCTAGTGGAATTTATCCAATTCAAAAGAAAGTGTTGGCAATCCTTTTTTAGAGCACATAAATTATTATGAAGGGTTCTTATACCATAAACCGAGGCTGCTGAACCACACTATACAGGCTACTGGACCAAAAAGCAGCCTGGAAGTGGGACAGTATGCATAACAAAACATTCAATATGATAAAGAATTTAATTTGATACTGCAGTGCTAGCACATTTCAATTCAGAAAATGTGCTTGTGCTAACTTGTGATGCATCACCAGTAGGAACTGGAGCAACATTGCCCCATAGAAATATATGAAACACACAGCCTTATTGAGTTTGCATCAAAGTACCTCTCTAGAGCTGAGAAAAACTATGCTCGAATAGATAGTGGCCCTGGCTCTGATCAATGGAATCAAAAAATTTCACGACTGCCTTCAGAAGTGGACTATTCCAGATTCCTTTCCTGATTGGCTAGCATCCAGATGCTAACCAATGGGAATGAATCCTTCATTCAGGTTCAAGCTCTGAATCTGAATATTCCCAGTAAGGTGATGGATCTGACTATAGTCAGCCTTTTTGGAGGCAAGGCAGAGAGCATTAACTTCTGTCAATCTGAATGTTCTCTCCAGTGAAGCCTCTGCTTACAGCAAGGGGGTCTTCACTAGTCACTACTGATATGTCTATGCAATGAGGCAAGTCCGTCTATGACTGGAAACTGCTATGACTCAAGTTGACTTGAGGCAAGCTGTCCAGTACAGCTGGAAGTCTTACTTGAACTCACGAGGCAGGCTGAGTTCTGTCACTCAGTATGACTATCTCATCAATGTATAAACTATATTTATATTATTGATTAACTAATGTGTGTATTTTGTAAACTAATAAATTATACATATTAATTGTTGAGTAATTTGTCATTACTTTTTCTGTTGGTTTAGAATCGAACCTGTAAATCAAGCCAAACACAACACAGCCCATCGTTATATGAATATAGAAATAACAAATCAGAAAATTAAGGAGTCATTCAATTAAAGAAAATGTACTACTGTTTTAAATATTTTTAAAAATTTTTTTAATAAAGCTATTGCTCATAATACTAATAATTTTAATAATTTGTGTTTCATTGATATAGTCAAAATTTATTAATCTTGATGAAGTTTTTACCTTGAAAAATGAATATTTTGAGAAAATAATTTTTTTATTTTATTTATTTTTAGTTTTTTTTTTTTAGCAATAATTCTAAATAAACTGAGTTAATTTGTTATTAAATGTACATAATCTAGACCAACTTTTTGCTTATTTAAAGAATTATTATAACAGAACAATATGAACAGTTTTGGGTGGACCAACATGCTTTCATTAACTCATTTACTCTTACTATCATTGCCCATTCATATGCAAATTATTACAAAGATCCTGAAAATATTTGTGCAAAACATTTAAAATTATGATGTAAAACAAATTGCATTTACAATAAAAACTTATAAAGATTAAACTTAATATTAAGGAATAAAGTTTCATAAACTTGAATTTTGCTATTTATTGTGAGAGGGAGCATTTAGCTGTAAGTAGTTATATGACTCAAATGGCAATAAATAGATTATACTTCATTTGGTGCAAAGTAATAAAATCACTGCACTATGCTGGTATGCAGAATGGTAGATTAAACAGCCTTGAATATTAATTTTTGGAATAAAGTTCAATCTATCACTTCTAGTTCTTAAATATCATGTGACTACCCGAGAAGCTAACCATTTGTTTGTTAAAAGACATGAAAAGAAACATTTGCTTAATGAGCTCTAACTATATATAATTAAAATTGTGATCACATTATTCAAAGAACTATTTTTATTACATATCCTTCTATGTGTGAACGTTTTGTATAAACATGAATAATCAATGAATACCAGATAGCAGAATCACAATAGATTACTAAATTAGTTCACAAAATTAGCTTTTGCATATTATTCATCCATGATAGAAAATATTGTCTGAATTATAACTATCTAAAAAAATCACCTTTTACAATGAAGACTATATTTATGGCAGTACAGCAGGAATAGTGAAAAGAGTGATCTATTATTAATAATGAATAACTAAAACCTAATTTGAATATATCTTTAATATTAACATCTGGATTCCACTTATTATTCCTGTTTATATAGTAGCCTATAAGTAGATGATATATAGTGAAATAATTACTCCTGCTGAATATATCTTATACCTAATTAAATTAATGAGTATAATAATATTATATGAGTATAATACTAAAAGAAGATACTTAAATTGGAATAGCAAGTAATGGCAGTGATATTGATTAAATGTTAATGCTTGGTCATAAGACCATTTTGCCTTGCTTCTTAGAATGTCTAACAAAAAATTGATGTATATATTAACATTATTATTATTGATAATGTATAATATATAGTCACCCATACCCTAATACAGTCACATGCATTATTACTAAATGTTTCTATTTTAGTAAAACATAAAAGCAAATTATATTTAAAATAGGAATTAGAAAATCTTAAGATTAGACATTATAGACATGATGGATTTAAAAAATATGTTTTATATTTAAAGCAGGGTTCTCATACAGTAAAATACAGAAGTGTTTCACAATTTATTTTATAGAAATGTGGCATGATCATAACATAGTTATTACTTTAAAAGTACTATATTTAAAATAAATGTAAAGGCAAAAATATTGTTCATAGAAAAATATTATTTATTTTGTTTTCTAAGTAATATTGTTGCAAAGAAAAATAATAAGATAATTGTAACTCAATTATAGGCGAGGTTTGCAATTATATGTAAGTGAAATTATATTTAGAAATTGATTCTTTAAAAAAACATCACTTCCCTCTTTAAAAAAAAAGAAGATAAAGAATAAAAATTTTATCTATTCATTTCTTTTTTTTTAGTTTACCATTTATTTATTTAATTTTACTTTCGTTTATGTTTGTAATTCAAAATTTGCAAAAACATTTTAACATCTGCATAACAAAAAGATATTTTATGTGTTATTGATGATACAAAATCAGCTAAGTGTACTAAGTGAAGTTAGTGTATGGATTTTTTTTTAGACAGCTTAATTAAATATAAAAAAAGCCTGTAGACATTCAGACCAACAAATATATTCAGTAATTGCTTTATTAAGTCCTTTAATTCTGTCACTGAATTCATGATTTAACAGACATTTTTCCAAGACTTGCATATGGCCACATTTACATAGATCAATGGCTGTTAAATTTTAGTTATAAAGCAGATGAGTGCAGAGACCTGGGGTTGCCATGAATATATTAAGACTTCAGTAAGGTCAAGAATTTTAGATCTATATGATTTAGTGCTGGATATAAAAAAACTTTGGCAATTCACAATAAATCAATTTTTTATTTCATAATTTTTTGATTGTTTGAAGAGATTTTTGGTTGAGCTTATAGAATCTTAAGTGATAAAACAATATTCAACAAGTCTGATCTACTTAATAGATTTTTTGAAGCAATTTCTTTACTGACCTTTGATAGAAGAATATGTAATAAAAATAGGAAATCCTAAAAGGGAGTATTCATGAAGGTGCCAGCATCATTTTTTGTGGTAATACTTAATCAAGTATTCAAAAGTTTTCTGTGAACAGTTTTTCTCTAAACAAGGGCAGATTTTACTACTAGAATAAGCTTTCTATTAATCTATAAAGTTTTTGCATCACAATTCCAAGTATTTCCACCCAGAATTTAACAATTATTAAATTTATTTGTGTAAAAAGAATTGATTCCAAATGGTATTCAATTTTTATTATTATGAAAGCTGTTTTTTTAATGTCAATGATTTCTGTGATATATTTATTCTCCATAAAAATTTATTTTAGAGAAAAAATAATATTTCTTAGCAAATAAAATTAAAATATTATTTATAAAATAAAATTATAAGTAATAAAAAGCAAACCCTTTTTTTTTTTCAACATTAATGTGGTAATAATATTATGATTAGATATTACATTATGATTGCCAGATTGAACACCATTTTCTAATGCATTGAATACCATTTTCCATTGCTAGTAGTTAGTATAACCTCTCACAAGATTCAAATATAAAGCAGAATTGAAAGATATGGTAGTTGAGAAATTCCTCAAGGAAGTTAAGGATTTTTTCAGGTGCCTGACACAATGCCGAATAGGTAGCTATCTAACATTAATTGGTAAAAGATATCTAGTTACTTTTTGATTGCAGATGAAAATAATACCAGTATGTGAAATAACTTCTGATCACAAAAAAAAAAATAAAAAAAATATGTAGTGATATTTGGGCAACCAACCTAAGTAAAGCTAAATATAGATATAAAATGATTTTAGTAATATCATTAATTAGTTTTAGCCATATGATTATGTAAACTATTCAGAATGTATTGTAAAATTTAAAAGGGGTTCTGGATCAATTTTTTCTACACCCTTCTCTATCTTATTTAAATAGCTTATTATATTGTATATAATTGTGAGCATAAAATTAAAAATTACAAATATGAACACTTAAGCCTTTTGCTGAATTGAGAATTACAATAAAGCCAGACTCACAAGATGTGATTTTAGAGGAACTATCATTTATGCCAAACCATAAATCAGAATAGGCTTTAATATTATTTAGATTAAATAATTTCATTTGATTTACATCAAAGTGTAAAAGATTAAAGACATACAATTGTTAAATGTAATGCACTTTGTAGTTAACAGACACATTTAAAATTATATTCTGAATAAGTACAAATTCAATTTTCTTTCTTACAAACCTTGATTAAAAAAATTATATTTATTATTATTAGCACCAATTTATTATTATCACAATAGTTTTACATATAATACACATTTTCAAGGAGCTAAAAAAGTAACAGTTACATCAAAAACACTTCACAGGACATTTTTTTCTCACTTCATTTAGAAATATGTCAAACATATCTGTTAAAGTTTGACTACATGCAACAAATAACATTTTAATAAATATTTTATTACAAAAATAATTACAATGAGCTTTGGCACAGTTTTTAAAAATTCCAAATGATCATTTTTATTCTCTCCTTTTCACAGAGATTTTTCTTTAACATCATACATAGGATTTTTATAAATAGACAAAGGTTGCTTGTAAAGTGGATTTTCACTCTGAAAAATATATTATTTATATTAATTAATAAAATTATATGCAAGCTAAAATAATGATTTAATCACCTAATAAGAAAATTAAAATTGAATGTATGTTAATTTTTTAAATAAAATCTATAAATTGTTTCATTTAGATAAAAATTGATATAACAGCAAAATATCAATAAAATGTAAAGAAAACTTCAAAAATTGAGCACTAAGCTTATATTATATGCAAAAAAATATAAAAGAGCAAATAAAGATCAAGATAATGATTAAGATTAAACAAATATACTTAACAGTGAAAATTTTAGTAATATCAACAAGTTATTGCATATACTTTTAAAAATATATTTATATATGCTTGCTTAATCTATGTATCAGAAAAGCACCAATAGTAACTAGCAATTAAGTGCTATAATTTCAATTTTGGAAAATAAGCAGCACTTAATGATCCACCTATTATATATTCAATTATGCTAATCTAATACCCCCTAACTCAATCTTTTATAATTGGAAGCATTATCTGCCAATTATCTCTCAGTTACACTTTGATACAGACTTTCTATGTCGAAAGTTGACTTAGTAGATTATTAAACATTATTTCCACTGTATTTATTATTATTTATTCATCTTTTACATATTTTCTATGGCTTCAACCTTTGGTTTTATATTACAAAGGTATGTGGGGAAAAAAAATTAATAAAAAACTCACTGCAATGGAATAATAAATATATAAAATGCCTAAAAAAATTATAAAGTTAGTTTATGCATTTGATCATATTATTAAATACTTACTTTGTAATATTGAGAAACCTAATGATAAATGTTGTGTAACGAAAGAAAAAAACTGTTTTAATGCATGCAAGAAGTTTGAATTGCATAATTTATAAAAATCTGAAGTATTTTATACCTTTTGTATTTGCATTTTTTTTAAATGGTGTTTTAAATAAAATAGAAAATCTTGGAATCGGAAATATTCTAAGTTATCATTTAAAATGTAGATGTTAACAATGATTTTTCTTTCATTCATTTATTTTATGCATCAAATCATGATATGATATTTGTAAAATTGTTTTCATAACATGTTGTAAAGAGAATAAAGAAAATGTTTTCCAAAAAAAAAATGTTGTTGTAAGGAAAGAGATCAAATTTTATAACTAGCCAGTGATAAATTCATTGTTGGAAAAACATGTTATTGAATAACATTAAGTAGGTATAAATAAGTCTAAATCAAGCAACTAGACATTCCAGTTCAGTCTAGTCCAAGCTCTAGTTTTATCTGAAAACTCAACTTAAGCAGTGTTGCAGTGATGAGGAGAGAAACTACTGGTTAAAGCAGTTTTTCACTGTAACTTTGATAGCTATATCTTGCAGTTTTCTAGTATTTTTCAATATTTCCCTTATAATAGCAAGTATGATGATTTTATCTAGCAAAAAACTATCTACCATGTGTGTCTAGATAACCAAAAAGTACATCATCCAAAACACCTGAAAATGCAGCCAGATCCAGAAACTAATGCTGAAGTTTGCCTACTATAATAATGCCATGAAGGAATAAATGAATAGTGCCATAAAAACTACCCAAGATCTATTGAGACTATGTAATATTACCAATAGTGCTGGATTTTCTATTTAACATTACCAATACTCAAGGAGAAAAACTACCTACCATCTTTGGAGGAATTATTGAAGACAACTATAAATATATTAAAAGAATATTTTCAGAAAACCATGATTTGGAACTGTTTAAATGTTTCATATGCTAAGATCTTATCATTATCAATAATATAAGGTTTTCAATTTAAACTTAAATTAAAAATATCATTTATCATTATTATATTTCATATTTTGTACATGTATTAATAGTTGCAATGCAACAGTGTTTATTTATGCATTGTTAATTTTGTGAAGTTATTTTTTTATTAATCCATTTAATTTGGGTTTGCTTATCAAATTTATTCCAAACATTAATGTTTTTAACATCCAGTATGCTTGTAATAATATGCAAAACCCTGAGAAATCATAAAATGGCCTGGGGGACATCCAGGGTGGCAATAATAATTTGTAAATGATGTTGATCAGGTGTTATACGTTTTCCAAAAATAAGCTTTGTATTTAGGAGGTCTGGTGCCTGAGAGTTTCATATTTTATTTTATTGAAACTGAAAAACAAATAAAATACTTTTAATTAGGACTTGTAATGTTATAAATAATCATCATCATCATTGATTGGTTAATATTATAAATACTTGAATCATTTTTCATTTAACTTTCATCTAATATAAATATTTATTTGAATCAAGAATTATGGTACATATTTAATATATTCTATATTTTTGGTTCCTGGTTCAAACCTATTTACTGTTAAGTATTGCTGCAAATATTTATTGTTACAATATATATATACATATTGCAATTATTGACTGGATGGAAGCACTTGACTCAATCAATCAAACATGTCTATACATTGTTTTAAATTAGTTAGCTGTTTACCATAGTTCATTCATATTATTGGGTTATACAGATGAAACATTTGAGGTATTTGAAATGAAAACTGATGTTAAACAATGACATAATTGCTCCAATTTTTAAAAAAATATTTATGCATGTGGTCTTTGGAACAATTTATAGACAACATAATCAGGGATCAAGATGTGATACATGTTTGGTAGTGGAATTTTTAAATTAAAAAAAAAAAAAAGAATAAAAACATTTTAAATTCTGGATTACAGTATGCTGATGATTTTGTTATCCTTACTAAATCAAAAGATGATTTACAGAATGTACTTAATGTTTTCAAAATAGCATATAGAGATTTGGTTTAGTAACTAGTGTTTAGAAAACTTAGGTTCTTTATTAGCCATAATAAAAGAAAAATCTTCAACAACTTTTGACTGGATTGTTATAAACTTGATAATATAACCCAATTTAAATTTCTTGATTGTTTTTTTTTTTATAAAAGTGGACTTACATGTTGAGATGCAGTTAGACTTCAATGGGCTGCTTTTGCCAAGTTAAAAAAATAGGATATTTCCTTACAATGAAAGAAATACTGCAAATAAATTAGTAGTATACAGAGCTGTTAATTTATTAAATTTTTGGTATGGAGGTAAGACATGAAGCTTTTACTCATGATCATAAAAGCATTAGAAAAATTTCACTCAAGGATGCTTAAAATTTCAACAATAAGATCATAAGACCAATCAAAATATTCTTTTATTTGCTGGATATATTATAAAATTCATTATTGTAAAATCATATCTTCTTTGGATTGGACATGTGAAATGAACAATATGAGTTTTTCTAAGAGTATTTTATAGTAAAGTTGGATGTGGTTTTCATGAAACAGATAGACCTTATTTACATTATATAAATTATCTCAGACATTCTAAAGAAGTGCAATGTTGATTGTTTTCATTGAGAAAATAGAATTTGAGAGAAGAATACATCAGAGAGATACAATTAGACAATGCAAAATATCAAACAGAATAATGGAACAGATTGGGGGTGTTCAGATATTGATTTGTAAAATCAACATAAAATTCATCTTTAGTGCAATATTATTTTTATTATTATTTTATCTTTGTATTTTATCTTCGTATATTTTTTTCTTTTGGAGTTGAAATGATCAATACTTGTTTTCAAGTGACTACTGATGATGAGGGATACCTCTATCGCTACTTATTCTCTTATCACAATCCCCATAATAATCCATACTAATAACTTGCTTTATTATTTTACCTTGCTTAACTACTTTATGCCATTTTATAAACATAAACAAAAACTCTCTAACAGAGAACTAAATTTTATTTTTCTTTTAATCTATTTTCTTTTCCTTATTTTCAAATTATATAGTTACTTTTTTTTTTCACTGTTTTATCATCAATCATAAATACAAATTTATCAAAACAGTTTAATTTACTCTTTATAAATCTCACATACTAACAAATGTTTTATGGAAAATCAGATTAATTATGAGTAAATTACCTGAAAAATTTTGTGCTTGGAAGTTTTTACACCTTTTTGAAAAAATTTCTAAGCTTTGCTCAAATTTGAATCTCTTCTTTATAAAATGATTTTCTAATGTTATTCAGATTTAAATACCTGAATAGGTAATAGGACTGTTATAAACTAAATTTTATTAGACAAAATTTTAAAAAGTAAAATAAAAATGCTTACATTGGTCCACATAGCCTTTTCCCTGTCTTTTTTAAATCTTTCATATTCTTTAGCATCAATAAAATAAGTACAACATTTCCAAATAATCAGTAGTACCAGGCTAACTAGAACAATAAATCCAATAATACTGGTGATAATAATATATAAAGGGACTGCTTCTGGACAAGCTGCAATAAATAAAAGAAAAAAATGTTGATAAAATTATTTAAATAATATATTTGAATTTTATTATTATTATCATTTAAAATTTTCCCTTAAAAAAATAAAATAGAATAATCAGAACTTTAGTACAGATAACTGTGTTAATAAAATCCTTAGCGAAGGATGAAGAAGTTGTAAAATTAATGTCATGTCATTTTGGGTTTCAGAAAACAGCATCATAATGCAAAAATATTTGAAATTAGGTAAATATAAAATGATTTATTTCTTCTAGGTGACATACTAACTGTTGAATAGACTAATATTTAAAATCAGTTTTGTTTTTATGGACACTATTTAAAAGAATTCTGAACCAATTTAAAACAGAGTAAAAAATGTGCTAAGGCAATTGAGATGAAAATAAGACAAATAAGTAGAATACGTAAAAAAAATTTCATTAGTCAGAGATATTTTTAAAAACAAAACAAAGCAATGAAATATAAAGTAAAAATTATACAATGCATTCTATCATGTGAATGCTTGTCCTGATATGCACAATGCAAATAAGGTTACTGAATGCATTTTTTTATAATTTTTTTTTTGTTATAACTTTTTGCTTAAATTTTTTACAATGGCCAACATTTTTTTTACCCACACAAAAAGTTGGTTTTTAATTTTATCTTAATAAACCAAAATTAAAAATAAAAAAATATTTCTAGTCAATCTTAGGGGCCCAATAGTGATATTCTACAAATATAGACTCCGTTGTGACTTCAATAAAGACTAACACTCTTTATAGCTTTCTGATGTGGTATCTTCCATATGACATTATTTAGCAAAATCCGTTTTATCTAATTAAAATGTTAATTCATACATAAAGATAAATTCTAATATAATATGAATAAATAAGTGACAACTGTAGAAAATAAAGTATTACATATATTTCATATAAATAATCTCATTTAGCAATATTAATATCATTTATTTTCTTTATTACTTTTATAATGCTTTATATAATTATAACCCACTATTGATAATATAAAGCATTGTAAAAGAAATAAAGAAAATAAATGATATTAGTATTATATGAATTTGGCAAAGCAATAAGAAAGATAAAGTTATAATCTCATTTAGCCATTGAACATAGAAGCATGTTTTATAGTAGCTTATGAAAAAAAAAAATTACCAATTTGGTTAAATTTAAATTTATTTAAACGCACATTGATTATGTAAGTAATATTTACTAAGGCTGTAACCTCAAGAATACGCGCGTAAAAATGCGATAGTAGGGACCTCTACAGGTCTTAACCACAAGCTTACGCTTTGGAAGAAAAGAGGGGAACCTTCTTTACTTCAACCTACTTTCTATTTAAATAGGTGAAGCTGAAGCAGTTAGATCTGAGTGGACTTAATCAGTGAAGTATTGAATAGTTTCATGCTCTCAGATCTAACCGCTTCAACTTCACATATTTAAATAGAAAGTAGGTTGAAGTAAAGAAGGCTACCCTCTTTTCTTCCAAAGCATAAGCTTGTGGTTAAGACCTGTAGAGGTCCCTACTATCGCATTTTTACACGCATATTCTTGAGGTTACAGCCTTAGTAAATATTACTTGGTTAAATTTATTAAAAGTTGCATTAAAATATTATCTTTATAATCTTAGTTTTCTATATTCATTGAATGTATATTTTGATAATTTTGGTAAATCAAAACTCTAAAGAGTCTGAAAATTTCTCCAAAACCTGAAATTATGTGCAAAAAAATATTCCCTGAATTATAATGCATTTAACTTGTGAATTCATCATATTTAATTTATTAAATAAATTAAGATGAAAACAAAAAAATTCAAATTATCTTTGCAGATAAAAGTCAACAAAGTTTAAAATTAATTGGTGTTACATTAGTCATAAATGTAGTAATAATATTTGAATACTGAGTTTTCTTTTTTAAAATTGTATTTTTCAGAACATTTCATGATCCATATTTATTTCTCTAAAAAAATAACATGAACAGAAAATTTAAATTCTAATTGCAAATGAATATTATTAATTTATTAGAGGAAGAAAAATTTAAATGAAAATAAATAAGTAAATTTAAATTACTTCACAGTAGACTAAAAAACTTAATAAAGTTAAATAATGTATCTTGGTTATTTAACACAAAAATATGTTTTATTCACATTAACAAATGTGGTTTAAATAATTATTTTAGAAATGTGGGATATGACACTTTTCTGGACTTAAACCCCCCCCCTACTATTTATGTTATATGTAAAAAATATACATACAGTATATCGAAATAGAACTATTAATTTTTGTATTATAAGAATGCAGATAAACAGGTCATCATTTTGTTTTCTATATGCAATCAATAAAATAAAAAATTAGATCTGCTTTTTTTCACACAATACTAACTCTATACCGTTTATTTCTCTCAATCCATAAAATAGATGATGGAGGAGGGAGATAAACATATAGCGAGATTTTCGTAAACATATGTGATTAATCAGATAAATAATTCTGATTTCATTAAATGCATTTTCTGATTGAAGCTTTTTAAATGACATCATTGTTGTAATATTTTAATTTCATCTATAAATTATATATTTTGATGATATTAAATGTATAAATACCCTCAAATCATTTATTTTATTATTTTAGAGGTTATAAGAAAAAATCACTAGACATTGATCAACAATTAGATTTATGAAACAATCTTATCATTGCTCATTAATCAATTCTATTCATTTTAGAAATAATTTACAAGTCATTATCATAAAACATCACATGATCACCATCTCATGCTAGCACATAACTGTTAGTAAACAGGCAAAAACTCTCCATATAGTAGTGCCACCTAAGATCTAGGTGCAGTGCTCTCAGATCCAAGGCTCCTCACTGATGAAGGCCACAAACCAGAAACTAGTCTGGGGATATTGGATGAGTAGGCACTAGATAGGGATTTTATGCACAAGCCTTCTGGCATCCATTGATTACTCTTGTTAGCACAAGGTGGCACTACTATATGGAGAGTTTTTGCCTGTTTTTTCATTATCATAAACTTATTTCTTTGCAATGCAATCTATCAAAACTGTAAAGAATGATATATATATTCTTTTACTATTTGATAAACAAAAACTTCCTTTTTTATAATTTGCTTTCAATCTAACTAGGACAAATAATTTTTTTAAAATCAATTTTAAGTTTCTGAAATAGATGTTTAAAATATAATAATTACATTTTTTCTCCTTGACTTCAACTTCCCTAGGGCTGATAAGAGTGTATGAAAACATAAAAGTGCAATCATCATCATCTTTAGACTTGCAGTGCTTAATATCTGAACTTTCTTCTACAAAATAAAAATATAAATATATGTAAAAAAGACAAAAATACTGAAAATCAAAAGTATTGCAATGATTTATTACCTTGCAAATCTTGGACTATATTTATAGTAAAGTTACAATTAGAAAGACAATCTTCATTGGTCAGTGATCCAGACTTAAAAATCTGGCATTGTACACAAGGTTTAAGCTCTTGGCAGGGATCCAGGCAGGTCTATTACAAATGTAACAAAATTACAAATAGCATGCAAACATTTTTTACAAATAATATACAAATATTAAATGCACTCAAATCACCCACCATGATGCGATGTGATGCACTATGGCTTCTCCTTTATCAGTCAGAAATTTCTCAGCCACTATGACCAGAAACATCTGTTAGCAACCTTACCTTCCCTTTCCATTCCCTGCCCTAAGTTTTTCCCAAATTTTTCTCTATCCTGCTCCATTCTATTTCCACATCATTTTTGTCCACTCTATAGCCTTTATATCTAGATTCCCCTTATGTTTTTCCAAACCCTGCATAAAAACCAAGAACCCATTTTCAGTATAATCACTTTGTTTATATTTATTCTCCCATAACTTAATTATACGTACCCTTTCTGTTTGTAAGCATTTACATTCAATTAACATATGCCTAATATTTTCCATACCTTCCTTACATAACTTCCAAATGAAATTTCTCCATTTACGTGTATATTCTCTTTCAGGCTTTAAAAGTAAATTACTTTCCATGTTATTATCATAAATTAACTCAGACCCAATATTTTGTTTACTTCTATATATATTTAAACTCTTTTTAATCTCTACAATGTTAAGATATTTCAGCAACACCCTTTGTGAATAAATATAAATATCTTGTTGAGTTTAACTGTTTGAAGTCCAGACTTTATATTTATTCACAGGGGGCATTTCTGAAATATCTTAACATCGTGGTGGGTTATTTGAGTGTTTTCTATTTATTTTAAGCTAGAGATATGCATTATGATATTTAAATATTGCTAAGAAACAGGGAACTTTCAAATCTCCAAATAAATCCATTTTGCTTTTATTAACTACTCCAATAATGCAATGTGTCTCTCATTCTATAATATATTTGGTACACTGTTAGTCTTTTAATGCTTACTATTTAGTACTAAAGCATAAAATATCATAGTAGTGCACAGAAATTAAAGCAATTCACACTAAACTTATTATAATTTGAGCTTTCTGGGTTTCAAATGATTTACTTTATAAATATTAAATTATAAAAAAATTATGAATATTCAGGCTTCAATTTAAACATTAATTATATGGTAGTATGATCCAAATATTAAGCTTATCCAAATTGTCATTGGTCTTTTTCTCCATTAGAGAAGTATTTAACTATGGTCATCCATTTGGTATTCCAGGCAGGGTATTACACATGATAAGGCAAGTTAGTTAATTGATGATTTATCTTAAGTTTTAGGAAGTGGTCTTATGATGATTGGATTGAATTCACACTTACATAACTTCCCTTATTTTACCTCTTTTTGATCCTCATTATGCCACAGAGTTCAAACTCAGGATGGAATGTACATGTACTCTATTTCAAGATATGATTATCCTTCATTTGTTCTCATTAACTATTTACTAACCCATACCTTTGATCCCTATAAAGGATGGTCATTCATCATTCTAATGTAATACTTTCAACTTTGCATCGAATACAATATAAAAAAAAAGTCTATATTTTAACAATTAGTTCTGTTAACTAAAATTTCTACCAATTGTTGCTCATTAATTTCTCATTTGCCTATCCATATTTTATAATTTGTTGAAGGTTGCTCTTATATTTTTAACCCCCTCCTATTTTCATGTTATATAAATCCATGATAGAACAGACCAATCATTTCAAGAGTTTAATCATAAATTACGAAAAACAAATAATTAATAATTAAGTTAATTGAACATAAAAAATATTGCACCTATCAAAGTGTGAGCACTTAAAATTGAATAAGAATAAAGTTTCACCTTTCAAATCAATAGACTAATGTATCAATTGGCAAGCAAGTTCAAGAATATGTACCTAAACTTTATTATTAAATGAAAAATAAAAAAAATAGAATTGATTTGCTCCCCTCCCTCTAGAATAATTGATGATTTCACAAGAAAGAAATCAATTTAACAAGTGAAATAAAAATAAAAAATATATAAAAATATAATTTGGGATGTTAAGCCAGCATAGTCTAGCCATAGTTCAAAATCTTATAGTTCACATTGTGAAACATCCGAGTATCTTTGCCTTTAGGAAAGTTTCTTTGCATGAACTTGGTGGTAATGGTTGTGTGATTGGTTATATATATTGTAATCTTCTCCCTGTTCTATCTGGTCATCAACGAATCATACCGTACATTTTAGCGACTAAATTCTCCTATGCAACCTATTGTACTCTCATTATCAAGAATATAAGCATAAAGAAACAAAATGTAAAACTAACGAAATGATTCCTGTATTGAATAAAACTAGCATGAAACTATAGATCTGAAAAAGATCACAAGGTGATTAATAAAGATAATAAATTCTGATCAAACCAGCCTTAAAATCCACACAAACAAAATGTGACGAAACTAATAAATAACTAATCATTATATCTCTGGAATGATTATGATATTAAACTTATAAATGAAATGATAAGTAAATTATGATGTAGATGATTAAATAGATGATGGAAAGAAGTAGTAATTAAATAGTGGAATGAAATGAGTCTAAGAATGAAGAGAAAAGAGCGAAGATATATGAGAATAATGAATGATTAAGATGATGATAGAAAAAGAGTTAATGAATAGTTAAGATGATAAACGAATAAAAGTTAATGTATGATTAATCAATTATGATAATGAATTAATGTCAAATGAGAATGAATAACTAAAAGAACGATCAAGATGAAATTGAAGAACAATGTTAATGATGAAAACTGAAATCTTAAACTATAAACTAATATGAGATTAAATGGTAAAAAAATAAGCTAAATAAAAATAGGGATTTCAAGTTTGACACAACCAGAATATTATCATGAAGTTAAAACAAACTATCCATTTTATGCCAAAAGAAGTAATTTACATCTTAAAGTTTAGTTGACTTTTATAAAACAGTGAAAGTAATCTAATTCAAGTCCAACTATAATAAATAACTATCTATAAAATTTATTACAAATTCGAATTCTATTTTGGAAACTTAACAATTAATTCTTCTCAGGGTTCAAGCACTCAAAATCATTATACACAATATATTTGGGTCAGTAAGAGGGATTTTACCACAACCCAAACATAATGCACATAACAGCTCTCAATATAAACTCAGATTAAGAACTATATTTAGCAGTTACACATAAACTTTATGAACTCACTAACTCTTATAACTTTAATATTTAAGAAATAGGAATAACTTTTAATAAAAAAACACAATAACTTACCAAATTCCTTTTCTCAAATAATTATAAACCATGTGATCAATATCAGTGAATGATAGCTCTGCGGATTTAACTAAATCAATCAAGTCAAGATTATGTTTATCTTTTAATCTATTACTTAAAATAATCTGTACTCTAAGTTCATTAACATTTTGATTATTGTGTGATGATGCATTAGATGTACCAATAAAGTATAAGACTTAACAAAATTCTTATGATATAGCATAATATAGTTAATAGTACTATATTGGTCGATGATGATTTCCATTTATAATCTTCTGATAGGTCGATAGCAATAACAATAATAGTGTATATATGTGGTAATTAGCAATAAGACTACAGGCAACTAAATAAATTTTTAAATACAACAAACTTTATTTACAATATTTACAAATTTTAATTCAGACATGGCATGAAATAAAATCAATACATTTAAGTAAAAGAACTTATGGATGGGAAAATACTTAGTATCCCATTAACCATGCTTTTAGTCAATGCGACTAACTTAGACAATCATCTTAAGAGTATCACTTACTACTATTTAATTTCTCCTGAAAAAATGAAATAATGACACTTCTTCAAGATGAACTAGCACTTGAATTACAACTAGCAGTATTGTTAGAACTTTAGGATATGCATCAAGTTTAAATTTAGAATTAAAATTATAAAAGTAGTGCATTATATCAACCATTTCTTTTATCAGAATTAGATAAGGGGAATTATCATATTCTGTGCCACTACTAACTGATTAAGATTTAAAATGAATAAGTTTGGTGTATTAAAGAACAGACATCAAAAGTCAAATACACACAGATCTCACTAAAACATTACCTATGTCCACAACTCAATTATTGAATACATAAATGATCTTACCAATCCATTGTCCAATCATTATTTGATGAAGATGAATCCACACTGCCAATGTGTATCCCTTGCTTTTACATCTAAAATCTTTTACAATCATTAATAGATCTTGGTTTGATCTGTCTATAACTGATAATGATCCTACAACATAATAAACACTATAACAATTAAGCTAACACTACAGATAAACCAGAGTTCTTAAATCTAACATTATTTTATACTTGCTATATGATTTTTGAACCACTATACTTCACCATACATGGTGGAAAAACTAATTCTGTATCAGCATGAGGGATTTAACATTAAAAAGGGAGGCTCTATAAAACAACATGACAGTTGTATAATAATATGGCTAATTCTACCACCTCTCTGTGGGTATACACATAGGTGGGTTTTGCCTTATCACAGAAAAAATAGAATTCAGACCATGGATGTCTTTCCTTTTAGGATTATTTATGCTGAAAAGCATTAATTATTACTTAGCCTCTACCAATCTTTACTCTCATGGGATCAGCAATAGGTGATTCTCCATCAGCCCATGCTTAATATTAATATTAATCTATTGGACGCCATTCTATTGGAACATCCTATCAGCTAAAAACTGTCACTAATCATTCTCAATATCATAGCAAGGTAAAACAACACCAACAATATCAGTGGAGATATACATATTCCATCTCACAATGCAAAACCATAAACAAACCAAAAATACATATGTCAAATGATCATTAATTATTTTAAAATGACAACTATACCCTTGTTAGAGAGAGCACAATGTATTTAAGCAATAAAGATCGAACCTGCATTTGTATTCAAAGTGGACAAGTTTCATTTCTATACAAAATTACAAAATGAAAAAGGTTTATATCAAATTTTCTTTTATATAAGAAAATAACTCGGTCATTCTAGTATCTTTGACAAAAATATTTGTTTGTTTACCTTTAATTAAAATACACCAAAATCGGTTTTAAACTATAAGAGATAAATATTTTTCTCTCTTCAGATCAATGACATTAAGATTACATTTTCCCTTACTTGAGAAGATAACAAAAATATGTGTAATAATACATGTATGTGTCTTTATACATTTTTATATCCCTTTGACTAAATATATTTATATACCATGTACCACAATAAAGCATATATGTTTAAAAATAAAATTCCCAAATAACACATAACTTAAGTAATATACATAACATAGCAATTATAAAAAAATAAAAGTACATTTTTATCCATTAAATTTTTAACCTATTCGTTCAAGTTATTTTATCCTGGTGAGTTAGAATAATGATGAGCAAACATTCCAGATAATGTTTATATATGTTTATTATCCTGTTGGATGTATAATAATGCAATATTCACCACTTATCCAAAGGCAAAAATTATTTGATGGTTTCTGTACCGATAATTAATAAGGCAATTAAAATTCACACTTCCAATTGTAGCAGACTTAAAAGGATAAGTTTATCTACTTTTCTCTAAATAATTTTCCTTGAAAGTGACTTTAGAACTTTTTAAAATTCTTTGTTAAATTTATTCTTTCCTCCGTGGTAATATATATGTAACAATATTTAAACAGTCGGGGCATTTTTTAAACTATTTTTAAAATCTTACTTATACGCATTGCACGGAAAATTTCTATAAGTAAATAATTATTTTGTTCCATTTTTATCAGCAAAGCATGATATGATTAACAATGTTAAAAAAAATTTATCCAATTATTAATATAAAATCTTGAGCACTTTTAATGAATTTGTAGTTGTTTATTTCTATCATTATACAAAATTGGCGCTATAAAAAATCAGCAGATGTGAATTGAGAATAAAATCACGCAATTATTATTATTTTTTTTATTAAAAGTTAGATGATTCAAAAATGACTTTTAAATTTGTTTACTATATATATATCATACATAACACTTGTTTTCAAAATTATATCGAATTATTGTTGTTTTTTTTTCTTGAGATTTTAATTTTACAAGCACAATATTGTTCTGCTGGATAATAAAATTGGCACGAAATATAAATATTATCAACTTTTTAGTTTACTTATAAATAATTTGTGCATCATTTTTAAAGAAGAGATTTTAAAAACATGAATAACACAAAAGCAAAAGCTTACTTTTTCTTGAATTTTTCTGGGTTCGAAGCAATACTTATTTAAATAGAGACTTATCCCCATGGCTTTCATTTCCTTCTCCAGTATGAATCCTAGGAAGTATGCAGTCATGGAAATGGTGCTTAAAATGATAGCAAGGTTTTTAGATTTATTCCAGCATTTCTAGATAGCAAGATATTACAATTCCATTCAATTAGATTCCAGAATTTTCTGATTTTTAATTTTTTTTCCTCCTTATTTTATATCAGAATTGAGGTCTGTGGTTGCTTAGTTCTTGTTTTTCTTAATCAACCCCCCCCCCCTACAATTTTGTTTAGATATATATAGCTTTTATTACAGTGCACTCTGGGAGCAATTAAACCAATAATCTTGGTGTGAATATATTAATATTACCCCCTCTGGCTTCATTCTTAATAACTACTCACAATATCAAAAACTATTTTCAATTCACTACAAAAAAATATGCTTAAGAATTAACTGTAATGATTCATTTTACAAGATTTACAAATTTAATCTTGGTGTGAATATATTAATATTACCCCCTCTGGCTTCATTCTTAATAACTACTCACAATATCAAAAACTATTTTCAATTCACTACAAAAAAATATGCTTAAGAATTAACTGTAATGATTCATTTTACAAGATTTACAAATTTAATTTATTATTTATTTATTTCAATTGCTATTCAAAAATAATAAAATAGTAATATATTTATCTCCCAATTAATAACAATATTTTTAAATTGTTGTTTTATCCCTAGTTTCAAACCTACACTGGGTTTAAAATCTCATCTCCACTCAAACAATTTCCTAGTGCATTCAAAACAGTCTTTATTTAAAGGCCACTTTATTAAGATTTTAATGCCAAATATATCATCATTTAAAATTTTGGATTATTTAATACAGGGACTTAAATAAAAGTCACAATATATATATATATCCTGCATCATCTAACAGTTAATAACTTAAAAAATATAGAATTATCTTGAACTCAATATATTATATTTGACTCAAATACTTATTGATTCTATCATCATAATAACTTTTGGTTTGAATTTAAAGCTTCCTATTATTTTATTTTGATATTTATTTCTTCACTATTTATCCTACAATTTTTAATTATTTTAAACTCTATTGACCTCTTTGTAATTTTGAATTGGAAAATTTCATATTGTTACAATTCTCCTTTAAAAAAAAAAGAGACAATAAAATATTTATATACCCATTTCTCATCAGTAATATTCAACACATTTTGTCAATTTCTCTTTTTTGATTTTCAAACTGGTATCCTGCTACTTTTTTCTGATAACTTTATGGCTCTGCATTTCTAATACAAAGTGAAGTAGTGTCCATAACTACAATGGTTTACCTTGTGGTTGTCAAAATAAAATATTATTCTCTGGTCAATGGCAAGGCAGTAGCAAATGATCATTTCATTTTTTAAATTCTCTTTCTAGTTCATATTTATAAAGAGAAAAAAATTTAGATAGCAGCACCAACTTCACACCAAAAATCAAATAAATAATATATAATCATGCCATTACATTTTCCCACAGGTATCAGGCCATGTATTAGGATCATGAGCTGGCAGCACAATATTTAATTAAACACAAAAATTGTCAAAACTCAAAATCATACTAATTGAATCAAAACTTCTCACTGAATCTTCTGCCATTGGTGCTGCCAAAGTAGAAAAAGACCAAGATTCCTCAATTGTTAAGAATCTCTATCGAGACCATATCTAAATAAGGTTGTGCCTTTCACTTAAAAGACAAAAGTAAACTATATCTATATAGTATATGATAAACATGCTCACATTAAAACTATACAATCTGTAATACAGATACCTAGAAAATGCTTACAATATAACCACCATTTCTCAAAAGGTCATGGTGACTCCATTATAATCATCGTTATACTTTCCTTAAATTTCACTTGAGAAAGATTTTATGTTAACAGGGAAAAAATCTCAATTCTCCTGTAAAACTTTATTTATTAAACTTAATATTTTAGGATCCTTTTTGTTTATCAAGTTTTTAGTGATCACTTTTTTCATTTATGATGAGGATATTTCATAATAGCATTCCTTTTTTTTTTTCATAAATGAATTGGTAATACTTTGATAAATATCTCAAAGTCTATGTTCAAAAATAGAATCAACAAAACAAATGCAGGTCTGACCTTTACATACTTTATTTTAAGTACTAGGAATGCTTTGATTTCAGCTTGACTTTTCTAAATCCCTCAATTTCTAGATTTATGAAAGTAATCTTAAAACTCCATTATCCTCTTTTTTTTCTCTTGCATTCCTGACTTTAATCCTGGACTTAATTCTTTTTCCATTTTTCTGCATTCCATTTCTGAGCTGCATTAATAAATGAAGACTGACTCCTTTTCAATATGGTAATCTGAATCTATTTCTGACATTCTCCATCTGCTAGTTAGCAAATATTGTTTAACAGGCAGAAATTTTCCTTTTCTACAAGTATGGTGATTTTTACAGTCTCTGTTTTCACAGATAATTGCCAGATGTGACTATCTTTTATTTCATTTTCTTTATTATTCCCCTCTTCTGATTAGAAACAATATCTTCTCTATGGACTTCTGACTAAATTTTTTTAATGAAATGTTTATCCACTACTTTTGATTGCTCCACATCAGTCATTTCCATGAAGTCTTTTGAGCAACATACTCTTACTAATATAATTTCTCATCTGTGATAACTATATAAACATTAGAATTCTCACACTATTCATATCAGTGATATTTTTTTTGGTGTTTCTAACAGTTTTAGGTTCTTCTGATTTCATATTTTTCAGAAACATTTAACCAATCATCTTATATTTTCCTCTTAATTTTTTCTTAACATGTTCTCTATTGTTTTCTCAATTACTTCTTTATTCTATTGCGAGTTTTTCCATACTTATTATTTTCTTTCATTTATTTTAATGTACTTAGCATTATTAACATAGCATTTTCCCAATATGATTTGTAATTCTAGCTCTTCCATTTCTTGTCTTATTATTTCATTAAATAATGCATCATTCATCATCCACTTTTTGTACTCAATTCTGAGGTCTATATTTTAAACAAGTGATTTTCTATTTCTTTACTTTGATGATTCTAAAACCTATTTGAGCATCTGTCCTGATAATTGCTTAAATCTAGTTCTTATTACTTCTTCTATTTTATTTTCTTATATTTTCAGTACTGTTCTCTTTTCTCACAATAATGAATGCATATATTTTATTATTTTGATGAACTCTTGCATAAACACCAGTTTAGACTTAAACTTGGTTCAAGCTCTGTTGATTTTTATTTACAATTATAAAGATAAGATTCATAAATTTATTTACGTATTTGAGTCATCATGTTGATTAACATGATTGCATGGAGAAGTATATTTTATTTTGATTGCCACACATTGATCAACATTTTATGTAAACAAATAAGATAGGAGAGATTATTTATATACTAGTTCCCAAAAGTTATTAAATATTTTATTAAACGCGGAGATGATGATCAAAACACATATTTTCATTTTATAAAAATTGCATTGAAAAACTCTAAGAAGACATGGGTTATATTTCTTGATCCATATCAATTTACAATAATCTATATGACAGTTGGACTAAGAATTACATCATCTAATAGCTTAATTTATAATCAAAATTAATAGATTCCTAGAGCACTATTTCCCTTCATACAAAAAATACTATTCTCATATCATAATATCTTAATTTTTTTCCAGTTTATATACTGACATAATCCCCAGCTTAGAGTATGGGCATGCTCACAAGAATACATAAGATTTTTAAATATGCAATGAAAATGAGACAAGGTTTAAATAATTAATGCAGGGACACTAAATTTACTTTTAAGTAATTAAAACAAATAATTTATTAAAATGCTTTATTTACTTAAAATTTACTCATGGTTATACATATGTCAGATATAATAAAAAGGTCACAAAAATATTTTTCTTTTAAGTAAAGAGAAAATGAAATAATTTATAATGAGCTGAAATGTACCAATTTAACCTCCTATAAGTCATTTATACACAATTCTTTATACTCTAATATTTTTGATGTATATAATATTTAAATACATGTATATTGTCTATACTAAATTTAATGTAATTAGAAGGGATTTGAACTCAAATAAGTGCTGGTTCAGCACAAAATATGCATATTAGAGCTCATTTATCTTTTTCACATGTATGTAGTCATGTGTATCAGTTGTATAAAATAGTGGATGGTTATAGGAAGCTTGAAAGTCTGAATTCAAGTCCCTTCTAATATATATATATTGTAACGTTTATTTATATACGTTACAAATATATTGGCATTGGGTAAAAAAAAAACTAAAAGATAAAAGTGGATTTAAAATTTTGTTGAGTAATTTTTTTTTTAAAAAAAAAAATGTACAATGAGGGTTGAATTATTCTTCTTATTTTTTTTTATGTGATTAGTAATAACAGTAATTGGAGAGAACTAAAGAATTCCAAAAGCAAGTAAAAAAAGATAAGCTGAAAGTAGAAATACTCAAATTAATTAAAGATGGCCGAAAACTTGAAGAAAATAAAGACTTTATTACATAAAATTTATAAAGACTGGATAAGATTAAAAAGGCATGGTACTAGCATGCGCAGAAGTCCTGAAAACTGGATATAAAAAGGAGGGATCCGGTTGAAGGAACGTCTTGTTCGTTTTGTTTCTCTAGTTGGTCTTGGATAACATTGATATATCCAAGATCGCTCTTCGCTGAAGGAATTCGGCATGTCGCAGTGAACCGGAGCTTCTGAAGACATCGGACCTAATGATGTACACCAGGAAAAGCCTTCGTGACCGACTGGGGAAATGGACCACAAGATCAAGCAATAACCAAAAGGCCGAGCTCATTATAACCAAAAAACTATGCATAGTTATCTACTACTGAATTCATGAAACTTACCGGTAAGAATAATTATCCTGATTGTGACAAAGTTAACTATTTAAAACTACTCGTAAAAATATACGTATAAAAGAATCCCGATAGTGACTTTAATTTTTCTATATGAGAGACTCTTATTTAACCAAGAACTTTTTGTTTATTTTAACTGATATTTATATTTTCTGGATATTTCCCACCTGAATTAAATGTGTTCTCTCCAAGGTATTAATTAGCTACTTAACATGAAGTATTTTAGTTTGTCAAAATTAAAAATATTTCTAATATCAATTCTCATTTGTGCGTTATTAATAATAGTTATTATTTTTTATTATTAAATTTATTTTTAGTGTAATAAGATTTAAACGTAAGTTACCTTTGCCAATATGTTTCAATACGCCCAGGACTAATAATCGTAAAAATCATTAATTCTCATTACGGTAGAATTACTGCCCCTTAAAAAAAAAATATAATAAAAATCTTTTTATTTTTTTTTGTTTTACAACTTGCGAGAGGTGCTGGCGACATATTTCAGCGGATTCTTAGGAATTCTGGCGCCCATAGTAAATAAAATTAAAAGTTGATTTTGTCAATAGCACAATTCGTAACAATTAATAGGCTGAAGTTGATCAGTAAAAATAGCTGTGTTTTTAGAATAGAAATACAACTTTCTTCTTTTTTGACATAGCTTGATCAACTCACGCGCAGTTTATATTAGCGTGTAAAGGCTTAGCAAAACGAAAAACGTTACAATATATATATACACACACATTTCATCATAATTCAAAGAAACTTAGCATTTCTACAGAACCACAGCTTTTGAATCACAATTAAAAACATACAACAGCAAAAAATTTAAATAAAAGTTCCAATCTAATGGAAGAATGAAGTGAAAAAATTATTTTACAAAGATTCAAAAAAAAGTTCAGACCCAATTACTTTTGCAATTATATAAAAAAAATCTTATCATAGATTTAATAATTAGTAAGCCTTCTGTCCAGATATCATTCTAAAACTATAGATTTGTCATTAATGTAGTAGTCTTCAAATATTTCTTTATATTATTCTTTAATTGCTTTATCAGTCACTTCTTGAGATTAATCTCCAACTTTAGGTCCTTGAATTATTTATATTATATACTGATTCACTTTAGCAAGCAAAAGTAATTGTTTAGCAACAAGAAAAGCTTCTATAAAAACATCAAGACAGGGAAAAAAGCTAGCTTTTGCATCATTTTCAGGATGTTATCTTTGAGATGTGACATGGAATCATTTGCAAGAAAGTACATTTTGGAAATATAAAAAGTACACTTTGTGTTCACTCAGTTCATACACTTGAAAGACATTTTCTTAAAGTAGTTTTCCATCATGATTTGAATAAAATTAATACTAAAAAGACTTTTTATAAGATTTCTTTAATTGGTAATTACTTCCAAGCTAAGGTGATTCATCAACCTTATATTCATTTGTCTTTTTTCTAATTTAGGTTTGTGTTATATTATACTTTCACTTTTTCTCTAGGAATATGAATTAATGAGTGATTGCAGCCATCTGTCAATGAACTTATGAATGAATAAATATGAAAATATCTCTTCAAATCAGTAAAAGAATTAATCAATTACCAGTCTTAATTCCTTAAATATAATCTTTCTGATAACTGACAAAATATCTTTTACTGGCCCACTGCTCTTGTTTGTAGAAAGTTATTTTCTTTAATGACAAATTGTTTTTCTGTTTTCCTAGAATCCATTTATAAGAACTTAATCAAATATGATTAATTATATATTTTTTTAATTAAATTCTAAATAAACTGAACTTTCAAAAAATCATTGTCAATTCTTTTTAAAAAGTACAAGACATAATTTTTACATTTATTTGTAAGTTCCTGAATATCAGCTTTTAATATTTAGTTGTTGTTTTTTTTACATATACATTTATTTATTTTCTATTCTATCCAAAAATATAAAAATTTTAAATATAACACACCTATAAATTAAGAAATCAAAAAGATAAATCCATACAAGGTCTCCTAAAATCTTAAAAAATGTAAATGTACAAATTAAATATTTTAGGCTTTTACATAAAATAATAGGTAAATAATATTATTTTTATAAAGCGCAGTCGATATTGAAATAATTGAGAGAGTGCAAATCTCTCAAGCGCTTATGACTGCACTCTCTCAATTATTTCAATAAAATAATAGGCAGCATTATTAGTTTGCAGAATTTTGGTTTGAGATTTTCAATTATATTATTTTGATATTTATTTCCTATAATTATTTAGCATAAAGTTTTAAATTTCTTTAAACTCTACTAAGTTCTTTGTGACTTCAACTAAATCCATCCCAAGATTATTTTATATTGTCACAGTATTTCTTTTCTACGTTCATTAAAGAAGCTAACCTTTCATTTTTTCTATTTGCAAACACAAATGGACTAATTAAAGTTTTGGATATTTTCTGATTTTCTTCTTCCATAACATGAGGTTTCTCCCAGGTTTGATTTAATATGATTTTTGTTTTAAATTCATTATCTAAAAAATTATACTTCAATAACACAAATGATATAATAATACCTTGATGTAATAAACATTGAAATTACATTTTATTGATGTAAAAAAATATGCAATAATCAGATAATATCATACAAATGTTATTTGTTTTTAGTACACAATCTAAAACAATAAACTACTTTATATAATGTACTTATTTCAATAATTAATAGATGCTGCTGTTTTATATCATTTAAAGATGGTAAATTTAATTTAAACAAATATATATTTTATATACTATGCCTGTTGTTATTGGTAGATAAGAATATTTTTTATTCTAATCATTACTGCCTTCTTCTTTACAATAACATTCAAGATATTTACCCTATTTGCCTTGTTTTAGATATAACTACCCCCTTTATATTTCATTAGACTTTAAATAAGAGCATATATCATATGAATAAACCACAAAAGCACCACAATCAATTATCTTTGATGGTCTAATATTTTTACAAATTCGACCCTTCCTAGATCTCAAATTCCCATTTTACATAAGTTTATACTTCTAGATTTAAATTCAGTTGCACAAGAAGAATGCTTTGTCATTTCATATTATAGATTTAATTATTCTGAAGTTATTTATTGAATATCATTTTGTAATCACTTACTTTTTTGATTATATATATATTTGTATCTTTCATATAACCCAAGCTCACTTGATTCAGATAATAATATTGTAAGAATAGAGAGAATATTAAGATTAAAGAAAATATATTTATTAACTGAATGATAATCATAAAAATTAAAAAATATGCATACAAAATTTACATCCGAAATTCTGAATCTTGGATACTATGCAAATAATAACTATTCGTGACTAGTATATATACAGTATATAGTACAACTGTTATATATCAAAACCACACCAAAATATATGCAAATTATTTTTCCAATTATTCTATAGCCTGTTGGCTTGATACATTGCTGAAAATTACATTAATTTATTGACTATATATTAATATTCAAATATGTTTACACAAAAATATTCATTTCTAAAATGACTAAATCACATTGTCCTCTTTTTAAATCAGATATAATTTTCAATGAGAGATGTATGCAAAATATTCTTATGCAAATTTATCTTTTCTTAAACAAAATATTTAATTCTTTTTTCACTTAGTCATTGCAAGAGAATTTAAAGTAAAAAAATATTAGTTATTTTTTTTTACAATAAAATATTTCCAGGGATAAAAAAAATATCACAAGATTTATTATTTAAGGCATTTTTTATACTACCTTATATCTAAATATTTAATCTGAAATCAATCTGAGGGTATTGGTTACTCTATTAATATTAGTTATGCTTTTATATACTTTGTTTCTTCTTTATGAAATTATCAGTACATTTATTTTGTTACAAAGTTTAATTTCTGGAATTCTTTTTATCTATAGTTTATTGTAAGATTTCAGGGGTTTGGCTATTCTTGACTTCATCTGGCATATTTCTATGGAAGCAAAAATACTTCTACTTCACAATTCCTCAAAGACATTCTACAGTTTTCACACAGAAATCAACTGCTTTCATGCTTGGATGGATCATGAAAGCATATAAGCAAAACTTAACCATTCATATCAAACTCAATCATCATGCCGTATCTCAGTTACATGACTCCAAGTTCCATGGCTTATTATGGTTTTTACACCAATAACTGCTCCTTGTAGTTATACTGTTTTCTTGCCAATCCACTTCTAGCTTTTCTTGCTCACTATAGCTCAAAATTTTCAAAAACATGAATTTGTTTAACCATTGATTTTAGTTTTCTTCAGACTACATTCTATTGTGAGAACATTCACTTTTTATACTTTTTTGAGCAATATTATAAATTGCAAATAAAAAAACCAGATCTCTCTCTTTCTGCATTTTCTGCTATTTCAAATACATCCTATAATATTTTCATTTTGTTTTATTACAAGCATCTCAATCCTTTTTTACATACAATTATCTTTATTTTTTATATTATTTAATCAATAGCATTTTATTTTTTTCATATTTCAATTTCATTTTCATGATTAATTAAAAATATATTTTGAGTACACTTTTATTTATTGATTGATTAATCATTTTTCTTAGCAACTTGGTAATCAGAAATATAATTTAGACTTTTTTTTATTAACGCTGATAAAATAAACCCCAAATTATACTTTTTTTTTGATAGTAACAAATTATTATTAATAATAGGAAAACATTGTATTACATTAATATTAGTTATTCAAAGCAGTGTTGTGTTTTTCAAAAGACAAATGGGATATCTAAAGCTTATTTTTACTCACTAATGTGGCAAATCTTGTTTTATTTCTAATAGATGTTATACTGACTAATTTGAGAGACAGAAATCTCATATTTACTTTTACAATAACACATTGTTGCTTAGTTAAGTCCATTCTCATTTTTATTTTATTAAAAGTGAATTATATTCACATGCAATTACCATATGCATGAGTCTATTTATCAAATTTGCACAGTTTTAATGTACATAAACTGAAGTGGAGTTAAGCACAGACAATTCCAGTTCAGTATATATATAGTTGATCTTTTAATAAAACATTTAAAAAATATATCTGTGTTTTATTTTAACATTTTTTAAAAATAAATTTTCTAATTTATTTATTCCCAAAAATTTATTTTCATATGTTTTTTTTTCCTTCCAAAACTAGTACTTAAGAAACTTACCAAACACTCCTCACAAGTAGGACCACTATACTTGTGTTTGAGATCTGTTTCAAAGCATGCACACTTTCCACAGTTACATTCTCCTTGATCATTACATACTTTCTGTTAAAAGAAAAGAAAATAACTTATAAGAGTGAAAATATTGATTACAAATTAATAAATATTTCCAAAAAATAAAATGCTTTGTTAAAAAAAAAAAATACAAAAATTTGAAAAATTATCACCTCTACCTTTCAGCAAGTTTCATTAATGTGAAAAGCACATAAGTAATAATAAAATTCTTACAAATACATGTTTTTATTATGAATAATAGGCAAAATTCATTGGCAGCAGTGAAACTCACTGAATGATTTGTAAAAATCAAAATCTGTAATTTTTATTTTGCATTATTCAGTGGAAGACAAAAATTATCATTCCAATACTGACACTCTTCTTTTAATTTATAAAATCAGGAATATATTTTTATTATGGAAACTTATTTCAGAATATATTATTATATAGCAAATAAAAGATCAGTCATTGTTGTACAGAAACATATGTACCAACTGAAGCAATTGATAAGAAAATTTAAAAAAATAGGATGGAATGATAGTGAAGTGATTTGTTATTTTATGATTGATGTTAGAACATTTGATCAATTGATATCGTTTTCCAAAGTCCTAAAAAATCAAACTGACTATAAAAATCCAATCATATTCACTGCCACTTGAAACTCATACACATATATCTATGACATAAATTATTTTAAAAATTATGCATATCGATAAATCAAAAAATAAAGATAATTAATAATAAAATATTGTAATTATGAAAAAGGTAGTAGAATAATAAGTCAAAAAAGAGCAACTAAGAAACAATCACATGGCTGATTGAAAATACACAATGAATGATAGAGACAAGGAAATAACTGACAAATATGATTTATAATAGTGTGATTTACAAATTCAGATTTATAAATTATTTAATTTTTTTATTTAATATACATTTTCAAATGTGAGTTAATGAAGTCCAAATATAAAAGTAAACTAATGTACTTTGAAATTAGTAATGATACCTGCTATGCTTTGATATTAAAAATAAAATAAAAAAACTTTTAGTATTCAAAAAAACTATTTAATAGTATTAAATTTGAAACAATTCACAAATTATAGTATTAAATTGAAAAGTAATTAATAAAAAGCCAATTTAATATGGATTTAAAACATTCAATGATTTCAGGTTACCAGGGATGCAAGATAATCTTTGTGCAATGATTATTCTTTTTTAAAAGCAATTTAATTCCAAAAATTCTTTCAGTAATGGTTTCTTTTAGTTTAAGAACAATTTGCATCTAATTTATTATATGTTGCTATTGCTTCCACCAGGTTTGTAATATTAATCAGATGAGAAAATGTCTTTTTATTCTAAATTAGATGATTTTTTTTTCTTATTTTTATTTTATTTATTTTGAACTTACATAATATTTTCTCAGAAATAAGCCTCATTTTGTTCTTTAAACACTATTTTCATATATAATTACAATAAATCATAGTTGTGAAATTATGTTATATTTGATATGGTCTGTCTGCGTGTGTACAATATATGTAAAATGTAAATAATGATTATTTTTTAACTATGTAAATACATGCAGTAAGTATATGAATAAATTATCTCATTATTATTATCAAAATATTCTACAAAATCTGCATATGTTAATCATATATTTAAATATAAATTATGCAAGTGAGAAACAATTAATTGTAATTGGACTATTGTATAAAAAACCATTAGAATTTTATGAGAGGGGTATTGTGTGCATAATGAAGAGCAATAAGTGTAATGAAGATGGAAGTGCACAATGAACTGTGAGGAACTGTAATAAATGCAAGTATGATTAGCATATTACAGTGACAGCTGACTATCTGCATAATGGAAAGAATTAGCAAATAAAAATTTTATTTAGTATTCAGTACGTCAAAAATGGAATACATAAATATATTTTAATTATCAAACTTTCAAATAATGCAAGGGCACAGCTAGAAAAATGAAGAGAATTAGTGAAAAAAATTTTCATTGGGTATTCAATACTTCAAAAATCAAAAATGGAATTTAGATATAAAACATCAAAAACATTTTACTACTCAGAATATATTCTTAGTATGAGCTTAAATGAAAGAATAATGATATATAAAAGTAGGGTTAGAAATGAATATCTTAGTTCTGCTTTGTATATCCATGAAAAAGATATAGGGCACACTATTAATTTTGATGAAGCTAAGGTTGACTTCTTTGAAAGACATGAAATAAAAAGAAGGATTAAAGAATCTTTATTATTAAAAATTTATTATTATGAAGCAATTAACTTATTTAAGTTCTTTTAATATTAAGGGTGGATAGGAAGTAAATAGAACTGTGGGTAATGTTTAATATAAATATGTTGTTGTTTTGTAGTTCTTTACATTTGAGAAGTCTTCTTGTAGCAGTGAAATCATTGGTAGTATTTTAGAGTTTATTTTCTTGGCTAGTCTGCTTGAGTTTTGGATTTGGGGTCATTTTGATTATATATATATTCTAACCTGGTCTTGTGCATCCTCACTTCAGAATAGTATATGATATAAAATAAAACGGGTTCTAGCTCAGTTAATAATCAAAAAAATAAAATATTCAGCATTAAAATTAAAATGTTTCACTAGCTCAAATTTAAAATACGAATAAGGTTCAGTTTATAAAAATAAATTAAATAAATATTTAATATTTTCATGAGACTTGAAGTGAAAATACATGTGACAAGATAGATTACATTGAGCCAATATCCCACAGGATACTACCTCAATGGCATAAGAACACTATCCCCCCCTTATTACTATTTCAAATAACAAACTCATAGTATTCTTCCGACTTTAATAACTTCTACTCACTAAGATTAAGTTAATAATTACATCTTAATCTTCTATTTATAATAATCTAGCTCAATAAAATAATCTCAGGTTCATAAAGTTTATTCTAAGTTAATTTAAAAATACGGTAGTAAAATATGAGAAGGGATTTTATGTCATAATCTACTACACTGAAACTAATAATAAATAATAATAATAATATTCTTCATTGTTTAACTACTACTGGATATCTTTTCTTTTCGTTATATTTTTATTACCATAAAATAATAAAATAATATAATATGATCTTATATCTTCATGTAATAATATAATAAATACGTGGTAGCATTTTGATAATCTGATAAACAAAATATGTGTGGCAACTGATAGCATATAATTCAGTATACTATTGTGATAACTGATTTATGACCAATAAAACAATGTAAAATTATAATTATTTAATTAAAAGAATACCAATAAATATTTAAATTCTTAAATAATTCTCTATTTATCTTTTTGTGCAAAATTATATATTTGTTTCAATTGTTATGAATATATCATGATTTCATGCAGTGAAGTGGAGAAATAAACAATCAAGACACAAAAATTTTGAAAAACAAATTTTAACAAAGTTTATTAACAACAACAAATAAAATAAACAATTTATGTACACTATTTACAATGGATATCCTTATTTTAATCTTACATTTTTATCTACTAAGTTATATAAAAATAGTTTATAGTTTAGTTATATCTTTATTTATACTTAAGACAAAATAAAAAAAAAATGTTACCATTTGGTTTCTCATTATGGTTAACTTATTATAAATATATTTACTTATTAGCAGAATATTTCATCCTTAATATTATTAAACTATCTTATTTTTAAAAAAAAACATTCATAGGAAAACATTCTACAGAAAAACAAAATTAACTTTATAATGAGTATGGATTTCTCAAAATATTAAAAAAAATTTCATCTTGCAAAGTCAAAGATGTTACATAAAATATTCATCCAAAATTCAGTACTAGATTTTAGTGTTTTATCACACGATGTTTACTAATCATAATATATTCTTATTTAGCCTTACTTTAGTATGATGTAAGTGTAATAATCAATATATTCCTGTTATTCAATAAACAAAAAAATATACTATGCATATTGTTTATATAATTTACTTTGTACTATTGTATTTTAAAAATATGCAATACTTATTTTTCTCTTAAAAAATAATAATAAAGCATTTAAAAATAATTAACATTTCAAAGAAAACATCTTGTTTAGATACTCTATTCCAAAATTTATATTTCATTTCCGAAATAAATTCAAAAATATATTCTATGATTCTTTCCTTTCCTTTAGGATTCATTGGACCTTCAATTTTAAGTTATAAAATTCTATTCCTTATAAGCAAATAAACCAATCTTATACAAAACGATAGCATAACCTAAGTTCTAAATTATTTACCATTTCTTTTCAAAATATCTTACTAAACGATGCAGTTACATGAAATAAAGATAGCGAAACAGATGTATAGGATTTAAGGAAGAAAGCTAGAGTATCACTCATAACATATCTCAAAAATCATGGCACAGTGCATTACAAGAAAGAGGTATGACCTTTACCTGTCTAATAACCTCTAATACATGAACGATGTTAAAGCTATTTCTTCAGCTTTATTAGAACATCAAATATTTAAAGAAATATAAAACACTGTCCAAATAAAATGTGTACCAGTCATAGGGCTTTGTTAACTATGCTGATATCCACATAAAGACTAAATATTATTTCTATTCCTTATCATATCCTATTTCTTAAAAACATCATCTTGGTTTCCTGTTCACTAAGTACTTCCAAGCCACTATCTCAACATTATTTCTCAAGATTTTCCACATCTTACATCGATAAATAACTATCTGCATTTACAAAACAATAAATAAAATTCATTGATAATTTAAAAACAATTTCACTGTTCCACAAGAAAAGTTTGTCTACTTCATCATTCTGTATGTTTAATCATATACAATCTAACTAGACAATATTTGAATATCCTAACATGAAAATTTTAAAAGAATCACATAATTATTTGTTATTATGTTGGATTATATCATTAATATATTTAAAAAAAATCATTGTATGCATATTTTCAAATCAATCCTATCTCATAATGTTTTTTTTTAAAATGTTGTATGAAATGCGTTACATATAATTAAAAAAACTTTTACACTTCATTCTTACGATCCATAGATGATCTAAAGAAAACAAAAATATACATTATAAATTATTAATAGTCATTATTATTACCAAAATAACCTTTATCTGGTCATCATATTCAGTAGGCTTCTTCATCCACTAGATACCGATCATTGCAAACATAAAGAAATATACATTCATACACTTTATTTTAAAATATATTCTTATCTAAATTATTAGATTATTCCATTATAAAATTTATATATCATCAACAAATTAATGTTTTATGTTTTCCTAATCTTATAAAAAAAAATTTAGATTTAAACTAGGTTAATAAAAATTTAAAACTATAATTACGTATTTCTTCCACCAATTTTTTTACTTGACAACAGTTCATGATAAGTCCCCAAAAAATGTTTATTACTTTCTCTAGAGTTTTAAAATGTTCTCCTCAAAGCGCGTTAAAGTTTAAAAATAAAAATAAATATTAATCCATTTAGTAAAATTTATAGAAAATAATCCTTGGTTTTAGTATTTAGGATGATAATTATTAAATCATAATATTAATTAATCCCGTGAAATTTCTTCAATATTCTCTGCCAATATTCTCTGCGGCGTATCCGATGCATCTTCCATCTAATTTAGCTTTAAAAATACTTGGTAAACTTTTTTTTTTACAATATTTCCATGGATCCATTTTTTATTCAACTATGTGTTCACTTTTTTTATATAAGTTTCCATCCTTAATAAATTTAAACTTTCGTTTGATATTTTTTTATATATCACCTTTTTAAAAAAAAACTTCAAGTAGTTTTAAACAAATGTTTTCTAAATACATTTTAAACAATTCTAAGACTGGAGGTTTTAATATCAAAAACGCTTCAGTAACATATTCTCCTGGGTTCTTTCTTTAACTCTTGAAAATATTTTTTTTAAAAATGTTACCTTCAGAAAGGATATAACATTTTACTCCTTTTGATATAATATTTTATAAAACGATTCATAAGATATAATTGTCTTATTACTATTTTTAAAAAATAAATCTTGGATAAGCTTATCTAAATAATAATGCGTCTCCAATTTTTCCCTTTTAAACAGAAAATAACTTTGCACTGTATCAGTATAATGTCCGTACTATGATTTTTATGCACTAGAATAGTTCTCCGGTGAAGCACTAATAAAGCTGTATCAAAATATTCCAAAAACATTTTTATATTATTAGAATTTATATGCATTTTATTCCACAGTATATCCATCTTTTCATTGCGAAGTTTAGGTCAAATTTCAGATAAAATAATCCTGGCAAGTAACTTTTAAAAATTAGAAAATCATTTTCAAGAAGTTCCCAAATATATTTTATTTTAAACTCTCTTTTGCAAAATACTTTTTAAATAATATCAATTAGGTTTTTTTTTGCAAATAAAACTATAAGAAAGTACTAAAATTGACTAAAATAAAAATTTAAAGTACTATCTCTTTGATAGCTACTAATATACCTTTCTCTGGTTTCAATACATTATTAATCTCCCCTGATACCCCCGTGCAATTCATATTTATAGTCTGTAAGAATACCTCATTTGATTGGTTGATTCTTACTTTTAGCTTGAGAACAAATTTACATATTTTTAGTTTTTTACAGAATTGAATCTTTAAAATAAAAATTTATGACGTAATAACTCAAAATATTATTTAAAATACTACTTTTAAATCAATTATTACTTTATTTAAATTATTTAATCATTTAAAATAACTTTTAAAATAATTTTAATAACTTATTCCATTCTTAATATTCCATTTATCTAGTTTTATTTAAACAAAATATTTAATTTTTTTTTATTAACTGTATTCGTCTTTATTACATTATTTAAAACATGTTATACGATAGTTAACTTAATATTTATTATTATTTGCTTTTATGATAGGCAATAATTCCATCCAATTCTATAATGCAATCTTTTAAAATATTTTAAACTTTGTTATTAATTCAAACAAGCAGTGTGTGTGAAAGTATGCATTATACAAGTCACATGATCAATAACTTTGACAGACGATTTTTTAATCTATTTCTCTGCCTGGATTTATAAAATTGATACACTTATTATATTTAATAATATAATTATAAAAATTTGGAAAAATAATTTAAAATATAGAATTAAATACAATTTTCACCATCATAAAGTTTATATTTAAAATGTACTATATTAATTTTGACTATTAAATATGATTATAAATTTAAACATAGCATTTATTAACTATAAGTTTTAAACTATTAAAATCGAATTTTTTAAATATACTTTTAATAATTATAGCTGTGTTATTTAATATGGCCAGCTTTTACAACCATATGCAACAATATTTAAAGCTTTACATAACTATTTTTTAAATAATTCGCTATAATTTTATATACTACGTATTTTCTTTAGCTTCAAATTGTACTTTATATTATAATTGACAAACTATAATTAACATATTAAAATAACATATTCTAAAATTTAAAATTTTTAGTAATTGACTGAGATGGACTATTACTGACCTATAGAAAAGGGCACAATATATATATATATTGTAACCTTTTGATTGACTATCCATGATAGGAATAGAATACAAAATGTATATTATAGCTCTAAAATTTAAAATTTGAGATAATAGTAATGCTATAAATTTTGCTATAACAGGAATAAATGACTTAATACATGAATATTAAAGATAGAATTCTCCACTATATTATTTCAATACAATAGTTGTCAATCCAAATAAACATCATTATTTATAAATTCAGCTTTAATTTATTTTATTACAATGTTTCTTTAAAAGCTGAATATACATAATTGTAGTAAATAAAAGAAGAAACAATTTACAAGATAATAATTTATTTTAAAATTATCATAATAATAATATATTTTAAGTATAAATATTTATTATTAAACTTTATATTTAAATTCAATTAATAATATCATATATTACAAATATAATTATACTTAATATTTTAATCTTAAAGAAATGATTTAAATTAATTTCGTTTGTAAAATATTATTGATTTTAATCATTTTAAATAGAAACAGGAAAATATTTATTTGAAGGTTCTAATAGTTGATTTGGGATTTTGACCAATGAGATTTAAGTAAGTAGTTTTCTGATTTCACTTTATCCCAGGGTTTTTAAGAGAAAGAGAAAAGCAGATGATAAGAGGTACAGATTTATGAAAAAAATAAAGCAGGGAGCTGTTTCAATTTCATTTTTTGGTAAAAAATTATAAAAGTTTTAAAATATTTAAAGTTTTAAACAGTAAAATACTATTTAAAAGGCTGTCTAAGGATATAAAATATATTATATTAATCATTAATGTCATGGAGTGAGTTTAAACCAGTTTATTTATTATGACCTAATTGCAATCCTGATTGTCTGATTATAATTAAAATATCTAAAAGAAGTTTAAAAGAAAAAAACAAAGTTGTTATTTTTATTTGGGAAAATCATGAGAAAGAAAGAACAACTACATTTCCTTAAAGAAAGGTACATCTGCATTCATGTAAGAAAACATTAGTTTATTTCTATCAAATGAAATATTTTTATTAGACATTCAATAAAAGTATTTTATTGCACGTTAAGAATAATGACTTAGTTGAGAGTGATAAGTCTAATTAAAATTAATATTCTGTTTGAATTGAACAATTGATGTGTGATAAATAGCTTCAAAAATTTTGAAAAAGAAAATGTTTAGCATATATTAATAATGGGAAAAAAAACAGATAAAAGATGAATTAATATTTCTCATGTTTTAATAGGAGGTGAAATCTTATTATAAAAAAAGGAACAGTAAAATGGGAAGGATAATTGAAAAAGTATTTGACTTTTAAATAGTAGATGACAATCATGAAGATGATACACTATAATACAGAAAGTTAAATAAATTTATTCATATGTACTTAAATTTTACGAGATTAATAAGTAACAGGAAAGGAAAGAAATATGTGAAGTAAACTTATTGATGAATTAGTTAAACATATTTTAAAGTTTTGCAATGTGGGAAAATAATGTGAAGTTGTATTGAAAAGATTAGTTAAACTCTTTCATTTATGTATTTTTCAAGAGTATAATTATGTGCATATAACTTTAAACTAGTCAAGAAGGAAGGATGCATCCAATTCAGAACTTTTGTCCAGTTAGTGTTGTGCTTGTTTGTCAAATGTATTGTTTAAATACACATGTTCTAGCAGAAAGAATATAAGAAAAGCATCCAAACTCACGAGGAATTGTGAACATCTATTGGGTTACCATGGTAGTATTAAACTAGGAATTGAAATGGGTTTTAAAAAGAAAAAAAAAACAAAGAGAAAATGGTTTTAATTTTAAATTTATTATTAATTTTTTTTTGTTTGATATGAAATATAAATGCTAGGTATTATAGTTAGCAATAATGGAAATAATTTTTATATGCTATCTTGTATATAAGGTTAAAAGGTATTAACCTTTTTATTATTCATTTTTGTTTAAAATCAAAAAAAAAAAGAGTTTACTTAAAGATAGGAAAAAAGTATACATAAGTTACGACATGAAAGTGTATGTGGGGCATAATATTTTAACTTTATATTTTAACCGCTATATAGTAAAAAAAAATATTGAGTGTGGTAAAATGTGTTGTAGAGGTATTTCAAATTTATTATCATAAAATATATCTGATAAAGGGGAATGAACTAGTGGTAATAAATAAAAATTTATAGGATTCTATGAAAATAAAATAAATATATATTATAAAATGTAATGTTATTTATGAGAGTAAGAAAAGAGTGAATGTTAATGTAAAAAAAAATAATAATCATGATCTCATTTGTTATATATATATAAAATATCATATTGATGATGCTAAAGGTAGACTATTTATTTTGTAACATGATCTCAAATGTGGATAGAAAAATATTTAATGGGAAGATTGGATTATATTATTGGTCCAGAGGGATTATAATAATAGATACTGAAGACACAGTAAGGAAAGATGAGTTGAAATTCCAGGATAGGACATAGAAGTATCATCCTGAAGAACTGATTGAATAGTCAAATGGGATTAAACTTTGTGATAACCATATAGTTTATTAGAAAGAGATGGGAGGATTTTGTGCAAAGACATGAGTGTACTATATACTGTATGTGCTTGCTGAATAAGCCAGAGTAAAATTGGGGTAAGGTCATTAGGAAAATGATTACCTGCCAAAATATGACACCTCATAAATAAAGGAAACTTCCATCCCTCTATTATGATATAGTATTTTTGATAAAATCAGTTTCTTATCTATGAAGTTTTTGGTAAATAAAGTAGGCATCGAAAATTGACTAAATATTTTAAGAATTTTATAGAGTTTCTTTCTAAGTTTTGACAGATTAGTTTAAAATTATTAAGACCATATACAAAAACAATTGAATAAAATCTGAATAAATTATTATATGAACAATGATATCTGAGATCAAAGATAAACAGAAAATATAAATGAAAGATAGAGAATGAATGTATAAAATGAATTACATTATATAAAAGGAATTCTTAATTTCTCTATTTTTTTGAATACATTATAAATATTTTTTTTGTAACATTACCACAGAAGCAATAATTTTATTGATAAAATTACAGTGCAATATTTTGAGTATGAAATATAATTTAAATATTATAATTCGATTAAAATATCTGGTGTTACAAAATATAAGATGAATAGGGAAAGATGATTAAGAAGATAACTACCAGATAACTCATGAATTGTAAAAACTATGTAATATTAGTATAAAAGCATACATGATGTTAAGAAGAATGAACTTATTATTTTAAAGGAACTAGATACTGAATATGAGAAAGGTTAAAATGTATAGAATAATTATTTTGTCTATTTGTGATGAATGTAAATAATTTTGTTATAAAAGTATAAACAGTTAAATGATTATTTTGTTAGTGAATTATTTATCACAAGGTGTATAGCTGTTTGTTGTTCATTATTAATTGTTATAAATAAATGAATATTGTAATTTAAATATTGTATTAGTAATTTCATTGCAATTGAGAATCATTTCCATCACAAAGTCATATCAGTAAGATTCATTTGAAAAGTATTATTAAGTATTACAAAATGAAGAGCATATAATAGAAATTAATAGTATGTTTTAAGAGTCACATTCTGATTTTGTAATCTAATTTCAAAATGTATTTTATATCATAAATTTAGAAGTATTATATTATTTTAGAGTACAAATTATTGATCAAATACATTTTAAGGTTTGTAATTCTGAAGTATCTAATTACAATGGGTGAATGTTAAATAATTAAAAAAATGTATTTAATTGAGTTAGACATTGTAGATAATAATTGTGTAATAAAGCTTTTGATTATAATAAAAATGAGTATTCTAGAGTGATTGTTTTAGTAATAAGTATGAGAATAAATCTTAGGAAAGTAAATTAAATTATTCAAATGAAAGTAATGAATAGATAGTGATTGTCAATTTTCATATCTTATTATTATAGTTGGATTAATTTTCAAATAGAAGGTTAATCACGATTTATAATAGTAATTATGTTTTTATTAAATGGTTGGATCCCAGTAAAATCTCTCTTGTGATTCAATTATTTAATTATCAACCTAATGGTTATATTATATTTATAATAGAATACTTATGATCCCTGAGATAGCCATAGGATAGCATTAATTCTTGTAATTGAATATAGTTTTGTTTCAATGTTATTATTTTGAATTATTAAAGTATAGAAGAGTAGTTAAAGCATTATTTAAATGAAATATTATGTTAGTCATTGTTTGTTGTGGAAATTTTTCTAATGATTATAATATGATAGTAGCAGGAGACTTTTCACAATAGCAATGCCACTGTGGAATGTATTTTATATACTTCTCAATGTTAAAACCTCTATGTTGTAATTGTCCCTAAAGTCTATCTTATGTTTTGATGTATCACAAGTTTCAAGCCCATAGAGAGTCTTATACTTTATTGTTGTTATACTTGATTGTTTCTTATTGAGCTAGTATTGTGGAGAGTAAAGAGAAGGTAGGGAAGAGGAGGTGAAGAACCAGAAGGGAAGGTTATAATATATATAAAAATAAAAAATGTTTTTTAATTTATCATCAGCATTATATTTATACTCTTTTATACATTTATTTTATTATTCTACTAACTCAAGTAAAACATAGGTTGACTTTGCTCATGTTAGTAGAGTAAAACAATCTAATGTAGTTGATAATTAAAATACATTTAAAGAACATTTACATGAAATAATGATACATGAGTTATCAACCAACAACAGTTAAAAATGTTCTACAATATTGTTTATAAAAATGTACTACAATAGTTATTTTTTCCTGCTGTTCATATCTCAAGTATTATTTCATTTAGATGTTATTTAAATATATTTTAATTATCAACTATATTACATTCTTTTAATCTAATAATACAAGCAACGCCACATTATTTAGGAAATTTGTGATGTGTCTGAGTTCTTCTTTTTATGATTTCCTTTTTAGAAAAATTCAAATTCTTTTTTAACCTCAGCATTCTTAATTTCCAAAATTTCATAGTTTTTTGTAGTTTTAATTTCTTTCTCACTGTTATTTTTTTGGTAGTTCCTCATTTGGTTTTAAATTATGAAGACAAAAAATATTGCATATCATTCATTCATATATGTGGTTTATGTGATTCATATGATCATTCACAATTTGTTCTGATAACAGTGCCTGTATAATATCTACTACCTAGGATTTTTAAACAATTTTGTACTCAAATGTTTTGTCCCACTGAGAATTCATTACTTTCTCATTTTGTGTATGATTATCTCCAGCAATTATTTATAACACAACAGTTTGACTATAAATTTTTATCCTAGTTCTTTTTTACTGGTGAAATATCAGTCAATGCATATTATTGTATATAGTACTTCTTGCATTTACCACATATCCATCTTATTAACTGCTGGTTTGATTTGTATAGCTTTCTCTGCTTGTCCATTTGATTCTGGATGATGTATATAATTTGACTTCAGTGACAAAAAGCCTGAGCTATTATTGATGTCAGGAATCTGAAGATTTGCACAGAAAGCAAATATATTTTTAACTTTTGAGATTGTTTTCTTAGATATCATACTTTTACCAATCCTATATTTGACCCCATTTGAATATGATTTGATAAAAACAAATAGCATGTGTTCCATGATGGAAGTGCTTTGTCTATGTGGATTCTTTACTAAAGTAATTTATATGATTTAATGCCCTTATTAATAGGTGTTTAAACTTTCATTCACACTATTTCTGATGTTTTTATGAACCAATTTTAATATTTTATAGCTTTGTTTCCTATAAGTATATATCCATTATTGATAGGTATTTTCTTTTTTAATTTCCAAAATAACATTGAAAGAACATTTGATTATTTATTATACAATCCTTTACATACTCAATTTACCTATAGATTATAACCATCATCTAATATTTTGAGCATTTGACTAGAGGATAGTAATATAATTAATGGTTATCTATGCCACCGAAATGTTTTCATCTTTATCTGCATCAAGGAACTTTATCAGAATGTGTTATAATACTGCTTTTTATCATATTCAATGGGTTTTTGACCAGTATAACATATATTGACACAGATGGCTGGAAAACTGTCTTGATTTTTAAAAAAATCCTAATAGATATCTATGGATAATTATAACGATGAATTTCCAACCATATAAAACCTGGTGGAATTTTTAAACTCTAAAATGATACAGTATAATTAATTTCAGGAAGGTTGAATTATTGAGTGAATGCTTACTCCATTCTTAGCCAAACATGGTTCAGTAGACATCAGACAAGTACAGTCTTCACCTGTAAAATTGCCATAACACTTGCATTCTCCACAGACACAATCACCATTACCTACAAAAAAAGTTATTTATAATGAATATAAAATCAGTTTTTAAGATTAAAACACATTGAATTACATAAACAAAATATACATATAAAAAAACATGTTTAATGAAAAACAAAGAGCTTTTAACAATATACTTTACAGATTATCTTTGTTTACTAAGCATTATAAACTTTAGTAAATTAAATTGACTTATGATTCAAAAAGGATCAACTTTAACCTGATCATTTAATCTACTGGTCATTCTCCTTCATATCCATTCTACAATATAAATATGTGCAGATAGAATACCATTAATGTGATCCCTATAATTAGGCAACAATCTATCACAGAGACAAAATGAGGAATCTTTTTAATTTTTTCAGCTGCCAGATTCTTTTATTTAAGCATAAGTTTTAAGTCCCATTTAAAAATTTAATTTTCAATAAATATGCATTTAAAAAAATAATAACACAGTGCAATAAAAGTCTCAATATATTGTAACGATATATAAATATGTCATTACATTAATTTAAAATAAAAACTTAAAAGTTCGCAAATAAAAGTAAAAAACTAAATGCTAAAATTAAAATGTTTGTTAAACGTATATACATTCGCACAGAGGCCAAACTTTAAAAATTTTTTTTTTTAAAAAAACAAATAAGTATTTGAACGTACTTTTTTTATAAAAAAGTACAAGATTTAAAAATAAAAACAGGTACTAATTAATGTAATCTGTAAATGGAAATGATTGTTTATAAATTGTTTGAAAAGCAAGCTAGCTTCGGGCTCTTGTATAATTAAAATGATCTGATGAAAGATAGATAAGAAAAAAAGAGAAATTAGCTTGACCAATGGAAGCACTAAGCCTTGGCTCGGACCCTAACGAAAGTGATGGATTAGTGACGTTTTGTTGATTGAATCTGTGTGGATAATATAAAAAGGGAAATACAGTTTTTTTGGGCAGTTCCAGCGTTGTGTGTATGAGAGGTGGTAGGATGCACATACCACACTCTCTATTTAAAAAGGAAAAATGAAAAGACTGTGATACCTTGAACCAGCTATTGCCATCTCCAGAACATTATCTTCCAATGGAGGCGTCGCGGGAATTAAAAGCACTCTTCTACCGTGAGCTATGAACTTTACAAATTAACAACAACCAAAAAAAAGTAATTAAGAACTTTCGTCATTGATTTTTTTTTTAAAGATTCAGCTAATTTAAATTTTAAAATGAACTCTTATTTGATTTTCAAATTAATAATTGATTGTTTAAATTTATATAGTTAAGTTTTGCTAAAATCATTTCCATTTTATTATTTTTATTTGTAGTAATATTTATTGTAGAAATTATTAAATGCATTACATTGAAGTTGGGTATAGAGTTGCATAGATTCGTTAGCGGTTGATTATGTTGTGGTTTTCACAGTCGATTGGAATATATAGGTCAACGATGTTAATGCGGGCATCTTACGATGAATGCCATGGGGCCTTGTGTATTCCCTGTTGCAATTGACGTTATCGATTGACTTTGTATTTTGATCGGTTGTGTTTAATTTGGAATGTTTTGACCGTGGAATCTGTGCAGCCGATCTATACCCAACATTTTTAAACAAATCTGTGCGAACGTATTTAAATGTTAAATTTAAGTTGGGCGTGAATGGCTATATAGTTTTGTAAAGTTATATTAAGGGAGGGTAATCTTAGGTTATTCATTTCGTAGTTGAATTGGTTCAATGGATTGGATATATTTGTGTAATTAGTAGATGTAGTATGAGATCCGCTTCGGGCAGGATTGCATATATACGCCACACACCTTCTGTTTGCCTATGGATGGGTTTGTAAGTCGGCAGAAGACCACAGTCCATTCCTATGGAGTTTTTTGTTTATTGTTCTACTTGCCAACAGATGTAACATTCCTGTTGGTGGAGAGTCAATGTCTTCTCTAATTCTACTTACTGTTCAGATGTCCATTCCTGACAGTATAGCATTTTGTGTTGTCGTATCATGCTACATTGAATACATGAATGTATCAGATGGATTGGCAAACAGTTGATTGCGAAATTTGTTGCCTAAGGTTAAATCAGGGAAGAATATTTTCTTTTCAAATGCAGATCTATGTAGTCTATTCATACTTGACTATCTAAATAAAATATTAAACTCATGGAAACTTAGTTAAATGTAAAAATTAAAAGTTAATATAAAAATCTAAAATGTTAAATTTATTCCTCAAAATTTAAATGTTATTTTATATGTGCGTAAATAAATATTTTATGTGTTAATCTCTGGCAGTGGCTTTTATTCTTTTATATTTAAGATATAAAATTTATATTTTATTATCTCTGCTACTCCACTGAGCTAGTGACTTGGGCTAACGATCGGAATATTTAAATAAAGTGGAATCTTAACAGCGCGTATCTGCCTACTCTATAAATTTTTCTAGGCTCAAATGCCTAGGTGGCGCCCTGGTAGTTGCAGATATGGTTTTTGCAGTTAGATTCGATCTCCACTTTGCATTTCGATCGTTATAATATATATACTTTTTAAAAAATACATTTTACTATATCATCTATATATTAAACTTTACTAAAATGAGCAAAACAAAAACAAAACAGTCAACTTTCATTTATTATTTTGATCAAAAATAAATAAATATACAGAGTATGTGTATATACAATATATATTAAAGTTAAATCAATAAAATATCAAGACTTTTTCCTACTTGCATCTAACATATGCTTTAGAAGCCATTCTCTTCATTCTACTCTAGAAAGATCCATTGTAAACTTGAACAATCAATGAATATTAGATGGTAGAACTAATTATATCCACATTTTCAGACTAATTTCTGGTTATAGCTTATATCAGTGGGAAGTATCAAAATAGCTCACATCACTTGCAGAAATCACCTTTTACTTCTTTTTCCATTTTCAAAACTAATAGTATAAAATTTAAAATGACTCTTAAGATTTTAAATCAATCTCATTTTCTTCTGTAGATATAAATACAATAACACTATCACTTACTTAATAAAAATAACAATAAATTATATTTACTGAAGTTAATGGTTAGCACTACTATCTAGTATTATTTAATTAATCAAGCTTAGAGCTTTGGAACAGAATGGAGAGAACTGCTCTTGAAAGTACATTTTGAATGTAAGCAGGTAAAATCTGATGTTTTTTTCAAAATAAGTTTAATATATATAAAATAATAATAAACACTTAAGTTGATTATTTAGTTCTCCCATCCAATTTTTGACTTTAAAAAGTTTTCTCTTTCTACAATATGTAGCAAAGGAGTTATTATTTAAATTTATTGCCTTGTGATGTGATGCTGTGAATAATTGACAGACTCTAAAGATAAGGTTTATCGATTACAACCCAGTTACTTCTGATGCTCAACTTCTTATGAACCCTCAAGCAATAAATCATTCGATTTTTTTATTTGTATTTAAATTTCATTAAGTTTCCAGCAATATGCAGATACTTTAAAGATATGAAAAATTACAATGGAGATAGTGAGTAAAAATAATGTTAAGTCATTTTTGATCTGAATAAATGAATAATAAAGAGGGACAATACCAATAAATGCTATACTAATGATTTTGTGTCTATATGTGTCATGTGACAATGGAATCAATGCACTGTGTTCACAATAAAATGACAGTTACCTTTCATATTTACATATAAATTGAAAGTATTTTCTAAACAATTCTTAATTTCAAAGTACTGAAAATGAATTAATATAAGATTTTCATTTCATTAGACTCTAAAAAAAACTATGTTATATGATCATATTCAGTATACCAGGGTCAAAGTGTCACATTTGCCAAATAGCATGAATATCAGTCATTTAAAATCCATTAATAAGCCATGATAATAATAGGAACATAAAAGTTTTAGTAAAAATGATTCATTTCTCATACATTTTATATTAGTTTGTGTGTATATAAAAATATTCTTAATAATGACAATAAAATAACTAAATTTTCAATAACAACATTACCAAATTAACAAAAATAGTCAAATAAAAGTAAAGTGACATTCTATCAGGCTGAAGGTCAACTAATCAAAAATGTTGGCTGATGTGATGATTATATAGCCAGATACTCAGTTAGCCATGTAGTTATGAGAGACAATTGGCGTCTTTCTCCGATTCCTACTTAGTCAATCAATGCAAACAATAAAAATTTCTAATCACAAAAAATTGAAAATAGTTTCCAGTCAACAATAGTAGATATTGTAAGTGGACATGCATACCATATTCTCTGGATTGACAGAAGTGATCACTACTATATATTAATCATGTATACTTTTGTAATCACTAAAAAAAAAATAATTTAATAACATGCAACTTCAATATAAAATCAACTTTAACTACATTACTAAAATGCAGATTTAATTTATATTTTCTTTTATTAATTTTGTAATTACAATTAAATATAAATAGAACAATATCTTAATTACATTTTTATTTAATAACATTTTTTAGACTAAAATTTTTTTTTTAAATTTTAAATATTGTGATATTCTTATTGTCAAATGTGAAGATGTTGTTTGGAAATCATAATAAATCATTGACTATTTTCATATGGTTAACTTAATGAATCTAAAGATTAGAATAAATTGTCTGTCCATATTTCTCACACTGACTGAAGAGTGAATTTTTAAAACTCAAAATCTGAAAACATTGTTCTGCTAATTATATAAAAACTATGCTTATATATGTAGATGTTATTAGATCTACAGTTTGATAATAGATTTATTACACTTTTATCAAATAACATTTAGTAGATTCAGAACCATTCTTTTCAGTAATTTTTTTAAAACAGAGGAGTTTTAAAATGAATCAAGAGACATTAATATGGCCACCAATCCATGAAGTTGAGAAAATATTTGATATACTAATTGAACTTATAAAAGAAAAATCAATGTGATCCATAAAAAAGTATTCTAACGAAGTGATTTCAAAATTATCACAGTATATTTGTAACAATTTACATCTTTCCTTTAACATTTCTTAAATTCATTGCTTTAAACCTAAAGGCATATAACATATACATTGTCATATAAATTTTTATCTCATTTGCATTTGTAAATTCAAAAATTTTCGACATGATAAAATCCCTATGGGCTTAAGTTTCTATTTAGTATGCTCCAGAGCACATAGTCCTAACATAACTACAAAATCTGGATTAAAATCTACACAGAGAAAGTTTCAAATTTTTTTCAACAGGCGTGAGATTTTTCATTCACTATTGGTTAGTAAATCATATCTATCAATGCTTATTTAAGAGTAAAAAAGGATTTAAAACATTAAATTCTCACATCTCAGAAATTAGCTAGCCTCAGTAAATACTGCTCTCTATTTCTCTATGACTGGTTATTGGAGAAATCTTCCCTTTTCATTAAGCTATGTAAAGGCTTCATTATTTTCCATCTATCTAAATTATACATTCTTCACCTCTATTATATGAATGCTTAATGTTTTAAGTTTTTAGTATTTGAAATTGCTTTTGGGAGCTTTTGCTATAAAGATATGCCTTCAGAAAAGTTTACTCAATGACTGAATATCAAATAAAACCATTCACACTCATTAATACAATATGTCAAATTAAAATTAACAAAGTGTAAAAATGCAATATTAATGATAGAATAAAAATCAGAAACAAATAATGCATATTTCAAATAATTTGTATTTCTTAATGATGTTTTATTTTATCAGTGCATAGACCAGTAATAAACATATTTTTTGCACATAAACTGCATACTTTTTTTTAAAGTTTAGTGTGAAACAAAAATGGAAAAGACATTATATCCAAATAGTACCCTGAAAATTGGAATAGTTATATGTTAGAAAGTCATGATTCAACATCCACAGAATTTTTTTTTTTTAATGTTAGTATTAGCTGAATGTGTGATTGGGTAAAAAAAAAATCATAGAACAACATCAAGAAAAAAATCATTATAAAACCTTTCAAAAACACTGAATTTAAAATATCAATAATGGCACAGAAAATGAGGCAATTTATGAAGAAAATAATAATAATCCAAAAGTGGAAGATAATGATGATACAAATGAAAGTGATGAGGAATTTTTAATTTTCTGTGATTAAAATGATTACTAAAGCAAGTTTCTTCATAAAATTATTTTCTTTTTACTATTATTAGATATAAAAGGTATTAAACTATAATCAAATTAATAAAATTTAAAAGTTTTCAATCAAATTATTTATAATAGAGTATTATATGTTATTTTTTAGATTGTAAGATTGATAACAGTTTCTGCTCATTGCTATATCAGATTATAAGGCAATTTAAAAGTTTTCTTGCTATATGAAATGGAGGAAGGATGGAATTAAAATTGTCATTCAAGACATTACAATCTTATACAACCAGTTTTCTTTTGCTAAAAAAATTATATTTTATAGACATGATGCATGCAAAAAATTATAACCCTACTACTGCTGTGATTTGCACATATAAAAGAAAAATATGCTAAAGAGTTGGAGAGTGGAGGTGAGTGAAGCCTGTCCATTAAAGTTTGAACATTTGCAATCTTAATATAAACCGAGCACTGATTATATATATTTGTGGGGAGTGATGACCTAGACCATCTGATGAGTGCTGGTTCAGCACAAAATATGAATATTGGAGATCATTTATATTTTTCACATGTATGTGGTCATATGTATTGGTTATATAAGATGGAGTGGATGACCTAAGAAATCCTGAAAGTCTGAGTTAAAATCCCCTCTAATTACATCTAAATTAAAAATATATATAATATATTTGTGTTTAAATATTATAATTAATTATTATAAAAGCCATATACCTGATAAATATGTCTAAAATCTAGTTTAAATTAAAAAATAACAGCAATTAAAGTAATTACATAATATTAAATTACAAATACAAAATTTAAATAGGGGTTCAGTAAATTAAAATTATTTAAGGAAGCAGTATAGGTACATATGCATGTAAAACTGTTTTTGATGCATATATGTGTATGTTAGTGCAAAAGTATTCATGAGGATGATTGATGTAAAGATTAGAACTTCAGTGTATAATAAAATTGTAATTATTTAATCAACAATTAACAGTTAAATAAATCAATATTATGGAATAATTGTATCAAAGAATTAGTTGCAATCATAACCTAGTGTAATAAACATATATGATATTTTGTGGTGCTTTTATTATGATTTTTATAAAGAAGTGTTGATTTAAATAATGGCACAACCAAGATGTGCTATAATTGTTCAATTATATAAGCTGAAGATATCAATGATTTTAGTTAAACCATAGACAATTTACTGTGTGTGTGCAGATATTGGTAATGGAAGCATTCTAAAGATCAGATAGGAAATTATTGATATTATAGTATGCTGAAATGGGCAGTCTTGTTGACTAATGCATTCTTCAAATAAACAATTAATGCTTCAATTTGTCATATGAGTTCTATATTTCTCTGTAATCTCGTGGTATAAATGGAAAACAAAAATTAAAAAAAAAAAAAATTAAAATTGAAATTTTATCTAAGGTAAAATTTCCTATCAAATAAATCATTACACAGACCTGGGAAAACACAATCACATTGATGAAACAAGACCTATTAATCAACGATACTGTGACAAAGATAATTTCAAGAGAAGATTAGTAGATAAAATAGTTAGGATAATAATAATACAAGATTGTAGAATTCATCTAATGAGGATTGTTGAAGGGTTGAGAAAGACTAAGAAGTACTGAATGGAGTTTGATGGAGACAGTAAATGAGTGTGATCTTATTAATGATATTAGTGATTTTATATTAGTAGTAATAATAAAGAAACTGTAATTAAAAAAACAAATCAGTAATTAGAAAATTAAAAGTTTGTAAAAAAAAAAAATTAAGAGTATGGAAGAAAGACAAAGCAAAAATCAAGATAGATGAAACTGGGATACCATGGAAGAAAATACAGAAATAACTATATCAGAAAATAGTATAGAAATAGTCTATAAGAATCCAAACTTAGTGATATGAGAACAATTAAATTCTAGTATAACAAGATAATTACATGATTTCAGAAAAAAATGACAATAGAACTTACACAAAGTCAAGAAATAAACAGATTTAAGCAGAACTTAAAGGGTCAAAAAGAAAGTAGAAAGCTCAAACAGAATTTAAATAGGTCAAGAAGAACTGAAACAGATCATTGAAGAAGTTAAGCAAACTTTAACATCAGTTAAACAAGAGTTAGAAAAAATCAAATGAGAACAGATAGAGGTTAAAAAATATAAAATGAATGTTAAATCAGACATTGCAGAGGTTCAATTAGGTGTCAAAAACATGGAAGAAAACAGCAACAATGAAAGAAATGGAGCTAATAATAGATAATTTAAACAGACTTATCCAGGTGCAAGATAATCAAGAACAAATCTTAATCTGAGAAGTTAACTAAATGAGATACTATCAAGCAGATTATAAGCAGCATAAACCAACTCTTCATAAACGAAGTTAAGTAACTATTCTCAGAGAAATATGTAGTAATAAATAAAATAATATTAAAAAAAACAATTAATAGAAGTAATGACTGGAACTTTAATAAATATGTTGCTAAGTATATTATTAAGTATTATTTTAAGAAATGGGGTGTGGTGGTGTGTGGTGATGATCTAATGCAACATAATAGTGAGTATCCAAATAGTTGTAGAAACAGTCAAAAGATGTGATTTGTGGTAGGTGATTCAAGACACACATTACAGTAAGAAGTTCAATAATGTTAGGGTATTCAAAACGGACATAAAGGAAAATCTTTTGGATCATTTTGAAGATTTGAGATCTCTTATTTTCATCAATTGAGCAAAAGGAAGAAAGTTGTTATTGCAAGAAATCACTTACATAATGTAAGCTAAAAATTGCTAAAAATTTTTAAATATAAAACCACAGATATTTGAGAACTATCATACTGAAATTTCATGCAGTTTTTGGAGTGAGGTGAACTAGGAGAGTACAACATAGGATATCTCAAGAGAAATATACACCAGCATAAGAACAGGGTTGCTCATGGTTTTTCTATTAGCAAGTATCTAAGTTAAGATTACAGATAATACAAACATTAAAGCAATAACTATCAATATTGATCCAATGGAGTTTAATTGGATAGCTAAGTTTTTGATCAAAGTGATAATAGAAGCATTAAATGATTTACTCTCAAGAAAATTATATATGGGACTAGATGAGAAAATGAAGCTGACTGACCAGCCAATATTTATAGTGTCAACAATACAAGCATCTAGTTATAAGATATATAAATGACAACCAAAATCATACAATTACAGGAATTATAGTCACAGGAAAAGAATATGGAACCATGGAAGTAAGGAAGTAATCAGGGAGGTAAGTAAATGTGAACACACCCCCTAAAAAATAGCATAAAGCAAATGGCAAATAGATACAGTCAAAACGAAAATTCCATACCCAAGCTATCATTTTAGAAACTGGAGACTTCATCAGAATATTCCTCATGATGAGGATCTCTACTATCTGCTAGATAAAATGTTGGATATAGACAACATTATATATGGTATAACTAATATAGTTTTTGAGGATGTCAAAGACATGAAACTACTGTAAATAAGATTGGCCACTAGTCCCAATAAAAATTAAAGAATTTTGAACAGGCTCTAGTTGACAGGAGAAGTCAGTTGTTATTAATATCCAATAAGATTTTACAAACTACTAGAAAAATAGAATGTCAGGTATTGCTTTAAAAAACAAATTACACTATAAATAAAATGAATATCAGAGTGAAATCTAAGCGCAAAATCTGGGAGAATCTGCAAATTGAAACACAGAATCTTAAAAATGTTCTTTTCATTATGTCAGATCTAATTCAAAATATTACTATAGGTTTTGATTTTATGCATCAAAACCATTGCCTAGTTGACTACCATAAATGCATATTAATCTATAATAAAGAACTGATTTGTTTTAGTGACTATCTCAAGATATAAATTGCATCCTGGAAAGTACATGTTCATTTGATATTAAAGTACAAGAATCTGCTTTCAGCAATGTGGCAAAAATGTTTCCTTTTGAACATTACACACCATCATAGTTTAACCCAAGTTATCTAACATTTCCAAAGATATTAATAGAGAGGAAGATTAAAAAAAATAGCAAGTGATAGAATTTAAAAAAGAAATGAAATGAGGAAAAGAGCTGGTAGATAGAAGTCATATTCATTTTATGTAAATAATAAAGTACACCACAGGTGAGTAAACCAAAAAACTAGTAGTATAAGTTTTTTGCATTTTACAATGAACCATTCGAGATTATAAAACAATGTGGAAATAATGTAAAAATGGGTATTAAAAGATCCTATAGTAGGAGTTCCATATCTTAAAACGAAGAAAATAATAATTAATAAAAATCTCCACACACTTCTATTGTTAAGCAAATGTATTGATTAAATCATTTTTTTAATTAAGTGGGGAGATATGAAATATTGCATGACATTTGTTTGATAAGTGATAAATATGATGAAAGAAGATAATGTAGTTTATAATGGCAGAAGATTACTTATAAGGGTCAAAGATTTGAAGTGAGTTTGACAGAAAATATTAATTTGGTATTCATTAAAATAAAAAATACATAAAATTATTTAGTTATATATGTATACATATTTATGCATTAAACACACTAACTCAATATAACACACCCAATTAATAAGGGAAATAAATAATGTGTATAATCAGCGCTGGTGCATATATTGAATGAAAATTATAACCTTAAAAGGATCTTTAGGTTTACCTTGTTAGCTGTAATAAAGGGATGTTATGTTTTAATTAAATTTAAAATTCAGTTTTATAAATACAAAAATTAATTTTTATGTAAGATTAATTAAAGGCTTTTCGATTATAAAAAAGAGATTAGAAGTGTGGAATATTTTATACATAACTATAATTAATATTAAAATCAAATAAAGTTGATTGCTGAAAGTTGCAGATCATATTAAAATTACTAACTGAAAGTGATACCATTTATTAGAGCAATGAAACTTCAATGTATTTTCGTTCACTATAGAAAGTTTGGATTTAAACTAAGGATATTTCCATAAATGAGTAGGGATTGCATTCTATCTCTACGGATTTCAAAAAGTGTTCAAAAGATGTGTCTTTTCATGTCAAACAGTGCTTTAAATGAATGTCATAAACTATTACCAAAAAGGGAGAATCTACTTATGTTTAATCTCTTATTGCTGATTCACAAGAAGTGCAATCAAGCATTGGTTATCACAATTACCTCTCTCCAAGGACAAAAACAATGAAATTAGAAGTACAAGCAATATGCATATTTAAAGTTTGATTTTTAAAAAAGCTGTTCCATTTGCAACAAGTGATTAAATTAATTAAGAAGCCAAAAATTATTTGTTCATTATACTTTAAAACTGACAAAGAAAAGAAATCTAAAACCTTTGAAAAGACAATAACATTGTTAATGTATAATATTTTGTTATATTTAAATTAATAAGATTTGGGTTTTTCAATCAAATTATTTATGGATAGAATATTATGTTAATTTTTAGACTGTAGGATTGATAACAACTCCTGCATATTATTGTATGGGATTATAAGGCAATTTAAAAGTTTTTTTGGTATGCTATATGAAATGGAGGAAGGATGGAATTAAATTTGTCATTTTAAAAGAAATTATTATTGACATTACAATCTTATTCATCTAGTTTTCTTGCAGGAACATGATACATGTAGAAAACTATAATTTTATTATTAACATGGTTTATATATAAAGAGAAATAGTATTAATTCTTATAAAAACCATATATCTGATAAATATGTCTAAAATCTAATTTAAATTAAAATATAATTGTAATTAAGGTAATTACTTAATACTGAGTTATAAATACAAAATTTAAAAAAATAATTTAACAAATATTAAAATAATTTAAGAAAACATAAATATAGACAAAGTGATTTTGTGAGAAATATATTTTTAGGTTAATGCAAGAGCATTCAAGAAGATGAATGATATAAAGATGGGTTTTCAGTATATACAATAATGTCTTGACTATGTATCCAGCAATTGAGATTTAAATAAGTCAACATCATGGTATTATTGTATAAGAGAAATGGTAGTAATCATAATATGTTTAATAAAAGTATTTGATAATATTTTATGGTTTCTTTTATTGTGATTTCGATTCGATAAAGATATGTTGATTTAAAGTAATAACAAAGTCAAGTTAATGATAGATGTGCTATAATTATTCACTTATGTATACTGAAGATATCAACCCTCTTAGCTGGACCATGGACAATTTATCATGTGTGTGGTAATTATTGATAATGGAATCATCCTAAAAATCAGGTAAAAAATTATTAATATTGTAGTATCCTGAAATGAGTGGTCTTGTTGATTAATGCATTCTTCAAATAAACAACTAAAGATTCAATCTGTCATAAAAGTTCCAGATTTCTCTCTAATCTGGTGGCATCCAATCACATTAAGGTAATATAATTGTGGATACAAATGTAGTTTAAAATTAAAAAAAAAAAAAAATTGTGAATTGATAATCAAAGGTAAAATTTCCTACCAATGTAAACCATTACAATATATGCCGATACATCAGTGTGTATATATGAATGTGCATTATAAAATGTCTTTTTAGATATAAATTTCAACAATAAGAATACTAACCAGCACAGAGTTTTCCTGAAACTTTCAAGCAGGCCAAGTTATCACATTCACAATATGGACCCCACACTTCATTATTATTCTGAAAAATAATAACAATAAATCTATTACTATGATGGATAATATATAAAATTGAATTGGGAAAATTCCAAAAATACAATTCAACAATTGCTGAGCATCCAGATTTGCTGAGAGCAATCTCAGCTACTGTTAATAATATAAAGAAACAGAATAAACTTTTTCTCTATCCAGAATTAGAAACGTTTTAGGCAACTAATTACAAACAAGATAAAGAAAATGATAACTTTGAATATTAATTCAGCAAGTGATATATTCACATATATACACATAACTTTAGAGATGTTTTTTTTGCTCTACAATACAGAGCCATCTATTTTAAGCTTGAATAACCAATGAACATTTCATAATAATGATATTATATCTACATCTTCAAATTAGTTTATGGCTTATGGATTTTTTCAGTGATAAATTTCGACTTAATCTGTCTATAAATCAATTATCTTTAACAATTTTGTACTATCAAGCTAATACTGGAATTCAAAAACAATTTAAAGTTTTGCACATAAATTAATTGGCTTGGATATATTTAGGATTCTAAGTCTGTAATTTATTGTAGTGATTTAAGTTTCATGTTGCTTTCCATTCTATGACTAAATGGTATATGCCACACAACATTATGAGATTTTCTGAATCATAGAGACATGTATTATAGATTTGAAAAAATTCATGGAACAATGAACAGTATTGCTACTACATGTGAAATTTCCCAGACAATTTTAACACTATAACTTCTTCAATAAAGAGTTTGGAAATAATTTGCACCCTTAGCTGAACACAAAAGAGTGCTGAATATGGCATATATTAGATCCAAATTTACTAAATGTTAGTAATATTTACCGAGGCTGTAACCTCGAGAATATGCGTGTAAAATGCGATAGTAGAGACCTCTACAGGTGTTTAACCACAGGCTTACGCTATGCAAGAAAATTTACCACTCAAGCTTATGATGGATCTAGAATGGAGAGTAAAAAATTGTTCCCTGAAAGCATAAATTATATGTAAACTGAAAAAGTTATGGAATTTTTTATTGATAAAAATCATTCTAATCAAAGAGTGGAAATTGCCTTTACTTAATATACAATTATATTTATTGGCCTAGTGGCAAATCTATACAGCTATATAAGCAAGTTATATTCAGATGTGAATTTTAGGTTTTTATCTTGATAGTATAAAAAATTGTTGCTGGATGTGAAATATATTAGAAAAAAATTCCTCCTTGAAGAAGGCTATTATTCATAGTTAACTTATAGTTCCTGTTTTTTACTGTTAATTTTATTCTTCTGTGAGAATCCATTGACATTTGTTTAGCCCTTTCAGCATTTATGTTTAGACCTATATGTTATGAAGCTCTGACAGATTATTCAAAAATGACCATATTATTTTCAAATTATATATGACTTCAAAAACATCCATGCATTTTTATTTTTTTAGCTTCCCATTTTAATCCACATAATATTTCTTGTAAAACTACTGCGAAAAGTTTTTAAGATATGGAATCACCATGGTATCCATCCTTTTTAATGTTAATCTTCTTAATAACACAATGTAATACAATCATTGCTATTGCATTTTGATAAATATTCTTCAAAATATGATAATACCCGGTGTCTCATAGAATCAGAAACTTTTTTAGAATCTATAAATCCATGTTTCTTGATTCTTTCTATAACTTGCATGTGATCCACTGGGCTAAACCATTTTTAAGCCATAAAAATTCACTATAGATCTTTGCAAAAATCTTTTATAAATTGCATGTCTGTGATCGCTAATATCTTTTTATCACTTTTTTTTAAATATTAATATTACTATTGCGTTATTATAATTACCTAGAACATCTTTATGTATTTGGTATATAATTTTGCCAATAATTTTTCAACTTTCATCTGTTATTTTTAGGATTTCAAAAACAATACCGTCAATTTTCTAGAGTGTTTCCCTTGTTCATAGATTTAATTGCAAGTCTTATCTCTACAATAAAAATTATTGTAGGGATTACTTTGTTGTTGTTTTTTAATTTTTTATTTCCATATAATACTTTTAGAACATTTCAACACATTCCAAATGTCTGTCTTTTTAGCACAAGTTTCATAATGTTCTTCCTATTGCTGAAAGAAGTATTCCTTCTATTTTTTTATTAGCTTTTCTTACCAATTAAACAGTTATATTTCTTTGTCCTTATTTAACTTTTTTGTACTAATTTACAGAATTCCTAATATTACATTCTTATCTAATCATTTTTAAATTTTTATATCCATCATTTTTTCATGTATTATCTTGTCTCAATTGAAAAATTATTAATAAATTGATGGGTTTTTTTTTGTACCAGTTATCTTTCTTGCAGTTCTTAATAGAGTTATCTATTAACTTCTTAGTGACTTAGATCAAGTTTGAAACATTTTTATAATCTGTTAATAATTTAAAACTACTTGCAGGTTCTAATTTGAATCCATTGGAATGATTCTAGAAAGTAATGAATATAAACTACTAATGATGTCTTTCATAATAGCTTTAGTCTTTGTAATTTTGGAATAACATGGATCTAATCAATGATCATTTCAGTTTATTAAGAACATTATAATTTGAAATACATATTCTCAGTTAATCAAAATATAATCTAACACTGCTGAACCTTCATTTGGATGCTTCGATATTCATTTTCATGTACAATTTTTTCAAAAGAAAAAAAAATTTACAATTTTTATTCTGCAAATTCTATAAGTTTATGGGGTCTCTCATTTCAGATTTCATAACAAATTTTTCAATGACTATTTCATCAATCAATCATTTTTCAATTTTAGTAATAAAATATTCCATGACAATTTTAAAATGTTTGGTGAAATCCAAAGCATTTTATTAAATTCATATAAAAATGCTTTACCTCTTTATCAAAATGAGAACTTATTGAGCACAAATATGAATTATATGCAATTAATATCTTTCATTAATTTAAATAATTAATCTCAGCGCTCTGTCTGATATTCTTTCAATCTTCACAATATTCTTCTGTTTATTATTTATAATAAATCTCATTCTGCTTGTGTTTCCAATACTTGTATTTTTGAATTAAAGTACATGTATTGTCTTGCGTTGTTAGCCGAGAGGTATCGTAGCCGCCATGCAAGCAAGTAGTTGGTTGCAGACGGTTGTGGGTTCGCGTCTCGGCCGATGCTATGACATATGAAAAAAAAAAAAAAGTACATGTATTCATTCTATTTTAATTGAATCTTCACTTTTTCTTCTGAATTTATATGTCCAATTCCCCATTTAAAATTAGTTATTCTTCTAATTAATACATTATTCCTTCACTTGAAAGAGATCTACAGTTAGAAGTAGTTAAACAAAATATCATCATCAAATGGCAATTGCAATCAGAAGCTTCTTAATGTTATCTGGTTTTGGTTGCCAACTGCTGTCTTAGCTCATGATTTTACAATCTCCTATAAATAAATCAATAATTTACTTTCAGCTGTCATGATTTCAAATATCTGAAAAAAAAACCCGATTCACACACTATTTTTCTTCCAAAGAAACACAGCTTATGTTTCAGTTAAAAACTGTCAGGTAACTAATAAAAAAGACCTTGGTAAAAGCCAATAATTTCATCAATGCTGACTGATAAATGTTGATGAGTGTCTTGTCCATGTTGTTTACTGCATGAACAATGATGTAGCAATAATAATTGAAATGACAAAAATTTATAGAATGAACAATTGTCTTGAAAGTTTAAGATTTTCAAGAGATCTTCTTTCAGCTATATATATTGTACCTTCCAGGTGAGAGCTGGATATTAAAGTATATAAAAAAGGAAATTTATTAATCTTATTTAATTTCATTTCACTTGATCTATGGATAATGGAGATGTTGAAGTATAAGTGTTAACTAGATAACCATAACAATCTAATATTTTAAAATAATATCATTATTTACTATTAATATTAGCATCAAATCATAAATTGGTTATGATCAATTTTAGAAAAAATATATAGAAGTGAATAATGAACAAATACTAGAAAATATTTAGGTGAATCATGAAATAAATCACTTTTATAAAGTCATTATTATTAATTATTATGTGTCCATTTTGTTATTACATTCACCAACAACTTACTTATTACAAAATTAAATGTTTTCTATTTCATATATGTTATTGGAATATATTATTAAAGATATATGTTAAAAAAATGTATATTCATTAGAAGGCATAAAAATGTCTTGGTTTTTGATTGAGAATGAAAAATAATATTAAAACTGCAAACAACGATTTTTTTTTTTTATTGTATCAAATGTTTTCTAAAATTCTTCATTTTTATCCATTATAAAAAGCAATTTTCTTACATCAAAGAGTTATTTTTGAGTTCAAGTGAACAGTTGTCTTGGTAACATTAATCTCAGCAAAGACATGTTATAAATAAAACTGAAACGCTTCAACTCAAGTTCTTATAATTTTATTGTTGCTTAGAATGGATGCTTTTCATCTTTAAAAATTATCAAATTTTTCTTTTAAAAGTGATTAATTTCTAAAACCATGAAAAAATAAAAATTTAACTGTCTCCCCATTCAATTTGGAGCAGTTCATTAATGGAATTCCAAGGAAAATGGAAAAAAATGTATTATATATATATAAAAAAAACATCAAATTTCGTTGTATTGCTAAGTAAGCTATAAAATATTCTGTTCTTAAAAATTTGGGATTTCATCTATGTATATGTGATGAATATAAACCTCATGATGTATATATGAATATCATATTTCTGATCAATGAATTTCACAGGATTGATTAATTCAACTTCTATGTGATATTAAGCAATTGAAATTTCACCTTATTGACTTGGAAAAATGCTAGTATTTATTATTCATTTGGATGTAACTGAATTTTGTCAATGAAAGAATTCTCTTCATATATTATTACCAATAAAAAAAAAATAAGCCAGTGATGTGCAGATTTTGCATTGACCAAGTATCTGTTGTTTTAAAATTTGGATATATTTATATACTTGGAAAAAAAATATTGGAATTTAAAAACAAAAGTAAATGAATTCAAATCCTTGATTGCCTTCTCTACTTCAAGAAGAATTGTTTCTATGATGGAATCAGAAACAAGGAAATCAAGAACTATCATGGACCAGTGGTTAAAAAAGGAAGAATGAGACTTTTCACTTATGTAGTATGATATTTGTATCTAGATTTTTCATCAAAAAAAAAAGTTTCGTTCATATTTTTATTTTAAAATATAGGATCAAATAATATATATATAGGTTATTAGTATGGTGAATCATTCACATAATAAAAGGTCAGAGAGATTCTTTTTTTTTTTTTAATTATTATTATTTAAACTCTTATCTGGTGATATAGATCAATTTATGACCCGATGTTTTCAATTTTTTTTTTTTTTTTAATTCAAGATTTAACTTGGGGATATTCATATGCAAGGGTTTAAATACAATATATTTTCATGTTGGTTTAATCATTTAGAAATTATATTGATGAATAAATAAAAAGATCAATTTTATTTGATTTTTTTTTATTTTTATCATTGTATATTCAATTTAAAGTCTAACGAAGATATTTGAACCACTCCTTCAGTTTATATATAGTATTATTGTCGTAAACACACTTTTGAGTTTCATATATATGTATATGTTTATTGTTCATTATTGATTTTATATAGTAATAGACTATTAATTACTTATATATTAAAGAGAAATAGTATTTGTGTTTTTCAACTGGCTACGAACTTAATCAATTGAATACATCATTTGTTTTTTTTTTATTAATATCATTATTAATTCTTATTATAACTTAATAAATTTAAAGTTACTTGAAATCTTGTAAACTTGTCTGATTGTTTTATAATTATGCAAACTAATTTATAGTAATAGATTTATAGAAGATAAAATGAACTGTCTATACAAGAAAAACATTTTTCTTTTGATCATTGAATCATAATCTAAAAGTCAAACCAATATTGGTAAGTGAAGTATGGTTATATATATGCATATTTTATTATATGATTATTGTTAAGCTTAATTACATATACATTTTATATCGGCATTTCATTGAAATAATTGTTGGCTTTATCTAAGTTAATATTAGTTATATAAGTAATACTATTAGTTCATGGTTAATTATTAGAAGCTTTCTTATCTTGTTCAGTTATAAAAATCTTTATAGATTTTATTCTGTCATTAGTCAGAATGAACTGCCTTAATCATTTCTAAACTTCTTTGAGATGGATCATAAATTTTATTAACTATTATTTTTTAATATGATATGATTGGATATTAAAAATTCCAGACTATCTAATAGGTTTATTAATAATGTGTTTTTGTAGAGTATTTTATTTTAATATATATAAACTTAAACAGTGATTGTACATTGATGTAGAGAATAGATAAATTATTAATATTATATAACATTTTAGAAAACTTAATATGAAGCTGATTAATAAGTTTATTTTGTTCTCTAAATGTTATCATAACCATTTATAAACTAGTTTATTTATTTAGGAAATATCATTAAATTTTAACATGAACTTTAATATATGTAATCTTCGATTAGTAAAGTATATCAGTTAGTTATTTATTAATTTGAATTTGGTTTCATTCAATTATAAATTAAATAGATATCTTAGGCATACATCATTGTTTAGGACAATGATATATAATTTCACTGCTGATTGTAGTTTCATTTGGGATATGAATAGATTTGGTAATATCTGAGGGGATGATCTTATTTTTTTTCTTTTGTTTTAAATGCTATCTGAACAAATTAGGTTTGGATAGAGATTGTTCTCAGTATTTTAATTTAGTGCAGTAGACAATCTAAATAATTATGTATTGGAAACATTGTTATTGCATAATGTAACTAATGACTGAACTAGATAATTTTTTTTACAGGTTATAACAGAGTTACTATTTATTGATGCATGTTTTTCTCTGTTATAAATAATATTTAAACCACAAGGGTATTTCTTCATTATCTTTTATTTTAATTTTGTGTCAGTAATAAATTGTTGTGTAAAAACCTATAGGGAAATTTATTTTGTTTCATTATAAATGCTGACCAAACTAATTTAGAGAGACAGTGGGGTAGAAGATCAATTATTATCATTACAAAATGGTTAACCAACACTGGCTAATGATCATGTACAGATGGCGATCATTATAAAATGATGCATCAACTTTGGGGATGTTACAAAATGGTGCTCCACGTTTAGGCTAGATTTATATTATTATAAATGGAGTCCCAATTCCTGAGATATACCAACGTTTTCTATTCTCATCCCCTATTTTAATTTACATTCCATTACAAAATGGTGACGAACGATTGGGCTACATTTTCATTCAGTTAAAGTTAATATTTTCCATTGTTATTAGTTTTATTTAAAAATTTTCATGAATTTGTAGATCTAAAGATCAAACATTGAATTATAATATTTTTCTTTCTATGTAATAATTTAGATAAAAATTCAGCTGTGATCTAATCAGGCAACAAATAATGATCAATATTATTATACAAAAAATCTTGATATGCAAATAATTCAATTAATATAATTAACATGTAAATTATCAAATATAAGATTAATTTTTAAACTTACAGATTGGAAACAATCACATTTTCCGCATTTACATTTACCCCTGTTGCTGCATACAGTCTTTGTTCCCGGTCTATAATAAAATATTATTTTCATAAGAAAATTTTAATTTTTAGAATATTTGTTACAGTATATATTATAACAATAAGAGAACATTTATTATTTTTGCAGACATTTAAAAATAAAAGTTAATGTTGTTAATAAAACTTAATATTGTTACAAAAACTACTAAAAAAGTAATAATGGAAACCAAAGATTTTATCTCCTTTCTTAGTATGTTTTATCATTAGTTCATTTATAAAGAATTAATATTAATAAAGATTTAAATATCATCTAACTCAACATAATTTTAATCATATAATTATAAAACATTATTCATTATATAAACTAAGAATATATTCAAGAAAAGAAATCTATTAGTTTGAGAAAATGATTGCATGGTATATAAATTGATTATTGTTGTTTTTTTAATTCAGAAATTAATTGGTAATTGATTTTTGCTTCCAGTCTTATGATTATTGACTAAAGATATTTCTAAAAAACAATAATAATAAGAGACTGCTAACTTGTAAAAACTATAATAATAGTTAAATTAAGTGGTTGAATGAATGAATGACTAAGACAGAGAGAGAAAGAGAGAAGAAAAAGAGAAAATAAGTGTGAAGAAAAAGTAAAAAGAAAAAAAAATAAGTGAAAGAGAGAGAAGAAGAATAGGGAGAGAAGAAAAGAGAGAAGAAAAAGGGAGAGCAATCAATCAAAACTGTTAAAGTAAATTATGAACAATTACTCTGGTCTTTATACAATCAGATAGATATAAAAACAAAACAATGCATAATGATAATAAAATATTAATTTATTAACATAAAATAATAATAATGATAATTTAAACACATAATATTTAAGATTGAAGAATAAAAAAATCATAATAAATCTCATATATATATATTTTTATAACAATTAGAATGTACAGATATAATGAAAAGATTTTATATTGCTGTAATTTCTGGGGTCACATATGGAATAGAATTTTATGGAATGGCTATTTATCCAATCAAAATAATTTTCAATAAATTTACTAGATAGATATGGACATATATTAAAAAGAAAATATAGTTTAATGAAAGATGTTTTGAAGGAAATGGTGAGTGGAAGCAAGAAAAAAGAATAGAAAAGATTGACATGGTTGGATAATATAAGAGTTGGGAAGAGTTATGTGGAATTGAAATGGGCAATGAAGAGAATGAAATCGATAAATGTATGAATTGATGATCTGACTACTCGCTGGACCTATCCATGTGACAGAATATTATTGATTAATAGAGATATGCATATAATAGTTAATTAAAAACAACAGCATTACAACACCTTGATATTGAAGCTGTAAATGAAAATATGCAAATGATTACATAAACATAGAAATAATTAAATTTAATTTCCTCTAAAGTTTTTTTCTTTCCCTGTTATTATTACAAAATTTATATATTGTTAGAAAACTGTTAAAAAGGTAATAACTGAAATCAAAGATTTTATCTCTTTTCTTAGTATGTTTTATCATTCTTTCCTTTACAAAGAATTAGTATTAATAAAGATTTAAAATTTACTACTTATAACTGTATAATAAGTACTTGAAATATTTGTAAAGTTTTTTAGTTATTCAAATGATATAAATATATTTTGTATTTCAAGCAAAATATTGACTAAAACTTTATAAAATCTTACAAAATATTCTGATAATCATTTTTCACCAGGCATTAAATTTAAAAGCTTATTGATAATATTGTTTAATACTTACTTAAAAAGTGTTATTAAACTGAGCTCAAAATGGAATGAAATATTTCCCTTAAATAATAACAAAAAAAATGGAATCACCCTTTTTACTGGACTAGAGACAACAGATCAAAATATAATACTGTATATTTTTTTCTGAATATGGAAAAAAGCTTTCCATATAATTATGCTATAATCAAAGAGAAATAAAAAGAAAGAAATATTCATTCAATAACGCAAAATTGAAAAGAGTAAAAACAAAGTTAGCGATTGTATTTCCTAAATATTTTTAGAAGATAAACAAAAATATTCAGAATTATATCAAGTATTTTTTTACCAAGGAAATTCTAAAAAAAAAAAAAAAAGGAGGGGGGGTATTAGCAGAAACAAACAAAAAAGGGGGAGGGGGAGTAGAAGAGGGAATTATTACATACATTCATGAGATAGAGTGAAAATACATCATTGTGCTAGGGCAAGAATCTTAATAATGTTAAAAATATGTTTACAATAAAAATATCAAGATGTGAATTTATTAGTGAAAGAAGAATAACTTTCAGTTTCATTTTGCATAAAAATATTTGCATTTATAAATAATCTTGGAAAGAATATAAAAAATAAAATTTAAAATGTATTATGTGAAACAATACAAAAACAAGAAAAAACTGTTATTAAGGAAGATATGGAAAAAATGAGAGTAATAACATTAGAAATGAACTGATAATGTGTGTGATCAACTAAATCTTAAAATATAAAACAATATATAAACTCATATGGAGACAAATGGCAAGAAATCTTCAATCAGTATTAATCATGTAATTACAAAACAAAGATATTCAATTAAGATTAATAATTTATACGAGATTTCAGAAAAGCAGTATGTGGTAGTATGTATTATTTGACAAAGATTGTATAATTTTGGTCATGGAAAGTAGAGAGAAAAAATAACATGAATTGAAAAATTTATCCAACATGAGAGTAAGTTGAACATTGAATTGTTGAGTGATAAAAATATAAAATGGCTTTTAGACAGAGAATGGTGAAGGAATTAAAAGAATATCTGGATGGCAATTCAAAGGAAATTTATAGTTATATTTTAAAAAAATTAAGAAAATGGCAAATGAAATTGAGATGGAAAAATACAATTAAAAATATAACTTAAATGTTATAGGATTTTATGGAAAAAATGGGGGAAAAGAAGAAAGTAAATCAATAATGAAATGGATTAAAAAAATTAAACATAAAATTTTTTATAGAATATTAAACAATAAATTTAAAAAAAGAGAGAATAAAAAGAATGAGCTGTGGCCAATGATATATATACAGAGCTTGTCAGCAAACTAGGATTCCAAAGATCAACATATGCTTTGAGAGTAATGAGCAACTTGAGAGTCGAAGTGCATTATAGATGGTAGATGACTATGATAAGAATAAAAGAATGGATTTTTAAATAAAGAATGAGAAAATGTCATAATAAAGATTTGGGAAGAGAAAATATTGAAAGATATAGTATAGAAGAAATAGAAAAATAAATACATCAGAAGAAATTAATTTGAAATTGATAACATATACAGGAAAAAAAAAGTTAAATTTATTATCAGTTTGATAAACTATTTTTTGTAAAGAGAAATGCACAATAAGATGTATCTTAGATATATGTTATCAATTTTTAAGAAAGGAGATCAAAGTAAATGTATGAAGTATGAAAAAATATGTGTCTCAATCCTATAATGAAAATGTTGGAAATAATTTTAAGAAATAAAAATTAAAATATCTGAAAAGTAATGCAGTTTCATAATGAAAGAGTCATTTATGAATCATATATTCATAATTAGATAGTTAATAAAGAAGATCAAATCTAGATATAAAGAAATATATATGATTTTTATCATCTTAGAGAAACTTATAATAGCAAACCCCTTGAAAATTCTATAAAAAAAATGCATAAAATGATAAGAACTGATAATTTTGTTGATTAGTGTATTTAGGAAAGATGTCACGCAATAGTAGTTTAGGAGTTGTCAAAGCATTTTATGGGAGGAAAGTATTGTATGTTGTCAACTCTGTTTAAATTTTATATTAACTTTGAAGGAAAGAATAAAGAAATGTAAAAAATAAATATAAGATTATATAATATTAGATATTTATTCAATATATTATTTGCAGAAGACCAGATAATTATAGCACAGCATATGAAGAATACAGAATATATTAATGGGAAAATTTATGGAGGTATACCACCAAATGGGGATTAAATATAAATATTGAAAAGATAGTATTTGGTGACAAAAAAAATAATATACTAATCATTGATAGAAAAAATTATGAAAGTTAACAAATTTCATGTTTATGATCAATTGTTAAAAAAATTCATCATCAAAAAGAAAAATTTGTAAAGGAATTGATAAAATAAGGCAGCTCATTGAATTTTATGAAATAATAAACTTATATATGGTCCCTGATATGAAGTGAATTATTATATGGGTCAAAAATAAAGAGATTGATGAAATAAAAACAAAGATAGTTAGCAATAAAAATGGATTAGTGGATATCAGCAACACAATAAATATTAGAGGAAAAGACAAATTAAGAAATGAGAGAAGTGGTATAAATAAAAAAATAAAATAATAGTCATTGAAGAAAGAAGATATATATGATATGGTCATGTTAAAAGAATGAATAAACTTAGTATACCAGGGGTAATGACTTATTGAAAAATAAGAGTAAAGGAAAAGAATATGAAAAAAATAAAAGATCTAATAAACAACATAATAAAAAATTATCTATCAGAAGCATATATTATGGTAGAAAAATATGGTTGGATACATCGTAAGCAGTAAAAAAATCCCGAAGAAGAAAAATATATAATGAAAAAAAATCATAATAAATAAAGTACACTTATATAAAAATTTGTAGTTGTTTTAACAAAATATATCCTATAACAAATTAATAAACTTTTTATCATCTCTTCTTATACACTTTAATACAAACTTTTTACATATAATTCCTTCTTTATTTTGCTTACTGCTCTGAATATCTTGCAGTCTTCATCAGAGATACAACATTTAAACATATAACCATTATTTTATATACAAATTAATATACACATTTTAAATTACCATTCATACTCATATTTAACTTTAACTCTATAACTTTGCTTATCTTATTTCATATTTATATTTTCTTATTATGTTTTTATTTTCATTTTATTCTTATTTTTTATTTTATTCTATCTTATCTATCATTCCACATTTCTTTCATTTTATTCTTATTTTATTCTATCTTATCTATCATTCCACATTTTTTAAATATATCACTATAATCTTTCCATTTTATTTTTTATATATACTTATTAACTAATATCTTTTATTATCTTCTATTATTTTATATATTTATTCCTTTATTAATAATTCCTATTTTTTTCTTACTCTTATCTTTATTTTCCTGTTCTCATTTTTTATTTTTTCATTTTATTTACCTCTTTACAACTTTCACTTCTCTCTCTATAACTGTAACTGAATATTTTTTAAACATTTTTATTAGCCTCTTTTTCATAAACTCCTTTCATATAACTCCCTCTATTATCAATTTTTTTAACTTTTTGTCCTATTCTTTAAACTTTTTATCTATTTAAAAAACTTTATATATATTTTATTATTAATATTTTTTATAATTAATATTTTTATAAGAATGTTTTATCACCCCCCCTCCCAATCTCTATTTAGGTTTGACTTTATCGTTTTAATTAATATAGCTTCCTTTAATTTTCTATATCTTCTTTTATTAGTATAACCAATCATTTTCACACTATCTTTCCCAAATATATATGTCCTGTTTCTATAGACTGCATATATAAATTGGTGATTTCTTATCATACTTATGCTGCAGTAATCTTATACATAATGAATTTTTTGTTTTTTCTACAGATTTAGTTCTTATCCTATTCTTACATGATTTGCATTTTATCTCATATACTCCATTTATATGACTTCTATTTTTAATATACTTATTATCTAATATAATTCATCATATTCCTCCTTTTTTTATTTACTATCTTATATTTAATTACATTATTATATTCTTTATTTTTTTATTAATGTTCTTTACTATATTATTACTATATGTTTTATCTCCTATATATTCATCCTTTTTTATTCTTTCTTTCTTTCTTACATATTCTCCTTTCTTTTTTTCTACTGTCTTCTTTTTTTATTTCTTTTGCTATTCTTACACTTCTATTATTTTTTCTGGATATTCATTTTCTTTAAACTCTTTATCTATTAATTTTATCTCTTTCTTATATTTTTCTGTAAGCAAAATAAAGAAGGAATTATATAAAAAAAGTTTACATTAAAGTATATAAGAGGAGATGATAAAAAAAAATTATGCAGGAATATAGGAAGAGAAATGCAAAAAAGGTAGAGAAGAAGATATAAGAAAATAAATTAACAAACAACACATCACATTCATCATCTATTCATTATATTTACTTTATTCCAAATTCCATTTTAAACTTGAGTAATGAATTAATACCAGATAATAATGCTATACTACACCTCCAATTAATTTTTGTCTAATATTCAGTTATAGAAGATTTTTGATTTTTACATCTGCTAGCAACTTCGCCAACCTTACATTAAACACATTATTAACCCAAGATTCAAATATTTTAAGATTAAGAAATGAAAACCAACTTTTTTACATACTTGTATATGTGTAAAATACAATAAATATATATTTTTAGTCATCACAAAATGAAAAACAACTTTTTTACATACTTGTATATGTGTAAAATACAATAAATATATATTTTTAGTCATCACGTGAATTTAGTGAAAAGTATTTTCTGTTAACATGAAACTATGGTCATTAAAATATTTAATTAGGGGATTAATATTAAACCTATACTACTATATAAAAAAGGTAGGATATGTTGCATCTCAAGTTATTAGCTTGATTACTATAATATGGCAAGTGTGATTAGAATTTCTGCTGTTACTAAAGATTATTAATAACCAGAAACTGCAATCTATTGATTAATAGAGCTTACACTAGTTGGCACTATTATATTGAAAAAATTTTGCTATTGATTTAACAACCAGTTTAAATATAAAGAAAATTGATCATGTAATATTTTAGTGGTTTATTATCAACCCTATCCAAAAGATAAAAGTGATTATGGTTATTAAATATACCAAAATATATAGATAATGAACTGGATTTGACTATACAGGCAAATTAGCTTAAATTGAAACATTAGTGTTTTCAATTGAACTGTTGCTTTATAATTAAGTAAAAAGGTAAAAGGTGGATTCTGGAGTGATGGTGTAATAGATCCAAAAATCTAGGTACACCACTCTCAAATTCAAAGCTTCTGACTGATGAAAGCCATAAGATAAAACGAGTCTGGGAATATTGAATAGGAAGGCATAATCTTCTAACATCTATTGATTAACTAGAGTTTATGTTAGATGGCACATTAAGTGAAAAAATTTTGCTACTGTTTTAACACGCAAAAAGAAAAAGAGATTATGTGATGCTTTAGTGGTTTAATTAGAACCTGATCTGAAATGTGGATATACTGCTATCATTTATTATTTATTTATTGCTAGTTAGCTCTAGAGTAGAAAAAATAACATGAATTTAAGCTTCTATGATTGTAAATACTTATATAAAAGTCATTTCTAATAAAAATCAAATAAAATAGTATATAATATTTAAGCAATTAAAGAAAAATATTGGACTAGATTTACTAATGGGATAATCTGCAGATATTAAAAAATGTAACCAATGCTGAATAAAACAGTGATTTAACTACCTTCTCAATTACCAATTAGTTGTTAAACTAACAAGCATAATTTATTAGTATAATGGATTATGCTTAATCAATCACCTCTAATACTGTCTATTTATAATGAAAGAAAATTTGTTATATCATTTAGTTACAAATTTTTCTAAATATAGTATTTTATGAAAAATTTTTTTGAATAAAACAAAAATACTTTAATATCACAGCAAAACTCAAAGGCCTCTTAATCACTGTTTTACCAAGGAATATTGAAAGAAAAGGTGGAAGCTTTTAATAAAAATGATTTACATGGTCTTCTTTTTTTTACTTTCTTGATAAGAATAGCTATACACTAATTTACCATTCAATAACAGAATGACTAATTGGCTTGGTGTTAGATTTACTGTGCAAAACAATTAAGTTAGTTTTCAATCTTGGCTACTTTAACACAATTTTCAAGTTTCATTTAGATTTGAATTCTAAATTATAGGACATCAGCAAATATGACAAATTGTTACACTTTTATAATTATCAAATTTATTTTTTTCATTTATTACTTTCACAGTGCTTTTTTTTACAACCTATTAAATATGACAGTTTCGATTGCCCCAGCAATCTTCTTCAGAACTTTTACTTATACAGTATTTCCAAATCTTAACTTTATTTATTAAATTAGAGATTTTCCTTAGTCCAGATGTAAATTTTAAATCTCAGTTAAAGATTAATATGTTTTTTTAAAATTAAACACACACACACACACATGAAATCTTTATTCATATGTTTCAAGAATGTATGAAGAAGTGGAGGTTATCACAAACCCTTATAATAAATATCCTAACTGCTACATCATATTGCTTTTCAATTTTTCTAAGAGTGAATCGGGATTGCTTTCTCATATCAGTATTTTTTTTAATTAGCTATTTTTTCCTGTAAATTTTATATAATTTTTTTATTTCACTAAAATATTATCGTAACTTTTTCCTTTTTAATAAAAAGGGTTTAGTTGGGTATTTAAATGTAATTCTCAGTTGTACTAACGTAAACAATACTGTATTATTAACAATGTATTGCTATTTTATTTCTGAAACAATTAAATATAGTTTATGTTAAAAGTTTGTGTTCTATTTGGATATTTGTAATACTTAATAGTAAAAATAATACATTCTAGATTTTCAATAAACCTAAGTACTTCTTCCATTACTTATTATATACATCCATCAGGACATTTAAAAATGATTTGGGATTAATTTATGGGTTTTACAATCATTCTATCAAATTCTGGTTATACAAGTACAATCCTTCATTAGAATTAAGATTACATTGAAAGATTTTTTTGAAAAATTTCTACTGTAATATAAAGATATATATATAATATCAATGAAGAAATAAACTCCTAACTTCTAAATGCTGGCCAAATTTAATGCATGAACCTCCAATATCAGAAACCACGAATGTAACATATAAAAATGAATCATTTTCATTTGGTTTCTAAGTTCTTAAATATATACTTATTTGTTTATAAGCTGATTTAATGAAGCTGTGTGAACCTTAATTTAAACATTTTTATATAAGAGCTTAGAAAACAAACGCAAATAATTCAGTATTGTTTATCATGTTAATGGCTTAGACATTGGAGGGTATTACATTAAATTTGACTAGCACAATTTATAAGTTAGGAGTCCATCTATTTTACATACAAATACACACACTAGTCATCTGACAATACATTAATAAGAAAATGATAAACAATTTTCAAATTTAGTTCTCTTTACATATTAAGAAAATTATTTTGACAGCAATAAATTCTTATACTTCCTACTATAGTTGTTCTAGGTAATCTTAATATATAAAGAGAAGTAAATTTGAAAGTGGATTACTACTTTCTCATTATTGTATTGTCAAATGATTAGCAGGTATGTTTCATTTACTATAATAACATTTAATATTTAAATGATCTATTTAATATTATATATTTTCACTTTGTTATTGCTTTTATTATATGTATATATAAACATTGCATGATTGTTATAATATTAACAAAAAATGTAGAGAAATTTCTACATATAGTTTATTAGGATTAATTCTCAAAGCAAGTAACTACTCTGTTAATAATAATCTTAAAAAAATCTTTTGCAAATTACCATTTAAATTGATCATTTTCATATTTTTGGAAGCAGTTCTCTTCAATTTATTTCAGTCCCACCTATTATAAGCTTGAGCAATAAATATATACCAAATAGTACTTTTATTACATCTCTGTTCTCAGATTAGTTTCTTACTTATATTTATTAGTAACGATTTGTAGATCTAAATGCAATTTGTAATTACTTTCATATTGTCATAACATAAAAAATTGTGTGATTGTTGTTAATTCCTGTTGAATTATTCATTTCAGTTATAAATGATATGATAAAAAAAATTCCTTTGTCCAAATAATAATGATAAGCAAAAGTAAATAAAATTTTCTCATTTTCTAGTTATAATAATATAGAAGCTAGTACTGAAGTATTAACAACAGGGAATAAGTTAGACTAATCTGATTTGGTGATACTAATGTTCTGTAAGCATTTGACATATTATTGGTTCAACAATCTACTTTTTCTCTTCAAAATTATAATCAGATATGTGCTTTACTTGAAGTAAATCCTTCTTGATCTGAATGGAAGACAACAATAAAATTAATGAGCTATCAAAATGTAAGATTGAATAGCTATTTTTAGTGAAAATCATTTTTAAAAAAGTGAAAAAAATTACAGGATGTTAATCTGCTATAATATTTAATTTGATACTTTCTATTCCTGGATATACTATAAGTATCAATGAAAAGCTACATATTAAAACTTATTATGCACAATGAACCAAGTGGCATTTTATCAGTGCTTATAATCCAAAATGAGATTCATATATTTTAGAAAAATAAAATTTCTTATTGAATAATATTATTACATCACCATCACTAGAAAAACAAATTTCTCTTCTTGGATATTTTAATACTTGTATGATAAAAAAAGTAAACTTTGACAGAAAATTATAAGAAATAATGATACAGGTTGCAATTTAAATATTCTGCTGTTATTAATTTTTTTCTTACATAAGGATTGACTATAACATATCTCTTATGCATTAGTATTTACATCAATAGTATTTAATAAATTAATCAGAATGTAGAAGTTCATTTATATGGCAATTTACAACTGTGAATTGTTGGATTAATTATAGACTAATATACACTAAAGTTAAAATAATATTTGTATTAAAAAAAGATCATATTGCAAAAAAGTTAGTTTGAATTTGATGTTCAATTCTATTATTTACACAAAATTCAAAAGTTATTAAATATTAAAATTGTTATTCAGATTTTCAAACATATCACATTATTAATGCTTGGAATTTCTTAAAAAGTATGGTTATAAATAAATCTGTTCTTGGCTTCACTAAAAAGAAGAATTCTAACTGATTCTCTGGCAATGAGTCTATTATTAGTGACTTAATAAAAAATATGTGGAAGTTCCCTGTTGGAGTTTTCTAATCAATATAGAGATTTAAAGATAAACATTCAACAATTACCAAAAAGATCTTAAAATCGTCAGTGGATTAAATCTGCAAGAAAGATAAAGTAATTAACTATTCATGGCAACTATAGATCTTTTTTTGATGTATTAAAAACCCAACTACATGGGATTGATAAATGATATTACAATTCTATTAAAATCCATGGATGACATCTTAATATCTGGAAAAGTTTTAAAATAGATTAACATGTTAGATTCAAAATGACTAGAATTTTTAGAAATGTACAAATCTTTGAAATCATATCACATAACCTCCCAATATCATCATCTAATTGCAGTGCAAAAAAAAATGAATTTATTTTTTTCAATGCAGGTTAAGTCTTATAAAAAAAAAAGACTTGTACCATATCAAATAATCAATGTTATAAAGATGTTTAAATTGGCCTTATTGTAAAAAGCTTTAAATTATATTTACAAGGCAGAAAAATTCTAAGTATTTATTCAAACAACCTTGAAACATTTATAAATATGTAATATTTGAAGTAAATAACATAAATTAATGAGTAATAATTAAAAAATAATGAACTTTTCAAGGACTGTTTACATTAAATTTAATTAAACATCTATCATTGTTTAATGAAATTTAATATATATGGCACTTAGAGAAATCATTTTTCCTAAACTATTGTATATTAATTGATGCTGTTTAATTCTAACATGATTTAAAGCTAATTTAAATAAGGATATCATAAAATTAAATATTGAACTTTGCATTTCTCATTATCTAAATCTTTTTTCCTTATATATATATTGACTGCAGTTGAAAATGAACTCATTTTTTCATATCTCAGTTTAATTAATGCTTAATTAAATTTAATATAGATAACACTTAGAGTTTATGCTTCTAAATTATTATATATAATATCATTTAAATCTAAAATTACACATGCACACACACACACATTCATATATTCTACTACATTTGAGTTTTTTTCACACTAAATAAATATTTTGCCTGCTTAACTTTTAATCATATAATTCATTTAACTTTTCATAATTATCTAATTGTTATTCCTTTACAAAGTTTTACAATCTTTTTACTTCAGAATTGTTTCATTTCATCTCTGAAAATAATGATATCTTCATTACTTACTTAACAAACTTTCAATAATTGTTTAACCAAAAGTATATTTTCTTTAAAAGGAACTACAACTTTATTCTTTTAAAATTTAACAATAAAAAACACATGCACTTATTGCTTTAATGACAGCAAGTTTTCATTATATTCTGAAATATAAGTAATTTTATCAATATTATGTTTATATTTATGAAATTGTATCCTACCATTATTTTTTGCAATCAGGTATTGTTGATTTCTTAGCCAATGATATTTTACTGCTCTCAAATAAATTTTTATTTGAAATTTTCAAATTTTTTTAAGTTCCACCAATTTTTCAATACCTTGTGCAATATTATTGCTAATTTATTTTAGTAATTGCGCAAACTTAGGCATAATTTAAAAATTTTTAATTTGCAAATTTTGTTATTTTGAAGTTCTTATTTTTGATTTAATTCAAATATTTTTGCTTACTAATTTATTTCATAATAAAACTATTATTCCCACTATTAGGAGCCCTCCAACTTATTTTTGGTTAGAATCTTTGCTTGTTGAATGAACTTTATTTGACAAACCAAAAAAAAAAAAAAACAATAATAGAAATGAAATATAAAGTAAAACACAAAATTAAGAATAGTCTTTATTGAAATTTTATTTTTATTCACAATGTTTTTAGAAGACATTTGAACTCAAACTTTCAAGCTCCCAAACACAACTGATACACATGACCACATAATGTGAAAAAGATAAACGATCTCCAATATATGGTATTTCATGCTGAACCAGCATTCATCAGTTTGTCCAGATCATAATCTCCCACACATATATATAATCAGTGTTCAGTTTATATTAAGATAACAAATCTTCAAACTTTAATGGACAGCCTTCAATATGGACCAACTGATCAGTGGTGTTCAGTATGCAATATGTATATTGGAGATCATTTATCTTTTTCATGTATATATGGTCATGTAAATCGATTGTATAGGATAGAGTGGATACGTATAGGAGCTTGAAAGTCAGTTCATATCCCTTCTAATTACATTAAGTTTAGTATAGAGAATATACTTGTATTTAAATATCACTATGTTTTTGCAAAAAGTTTTTAAAAAAATTTTAATCTTTATATGTCTAACATATCTTATTTTTACACCTTGTTCTTGCATGATCTCATTTTTTTATTGATTAAACATCTTATAAACTTTATTCGTTAAAATACCACTTTTAAAATGTAATTATTAAAATAAATTATAAGCTTTGATTATCAACTTCCATCAAATAAACAAAACTACATCATAAATCATATCCTGTAAATTACTAAAGAGAGTAAAAGCATGAAGATCAGCATTTTGACAGTAATGCAGACGTAAAGCTTTTAGAATAATTTTATTGATTTTCAGTGCTTTGAACTGGAATAAAATATAACCACTACAAAAACTTTAATTATGCTCATTCAATCTGTAAATTGCAAGAGAAGTTTGTAAAAAAAATTTATGTAGGATAGAATATAGCAGTCTTCATAATTCTTACTTTATGCAATTTTCCAAATCTTCTTTGTCAGTCACTAAATCACCATCACATTCACAATGATCGCCATATTTGTTGTTATTACATTTGCATACCCCACATTCTAAATCACCCTGATTGTTGCAAACACTGCTGTTCACTTTCTAAAAAAATATTTCAGAAAATGCACCATTTTAATAATATTTTAGTTTTGTTATATAATTATTTTAAAATATCTAAGTCCAAAGTCATAAATAAACATATATAAAAGTAGAGTTAATAATAGCAAAGATACTCAGTACAAACATGCCAATAAAAAAAGTTATAAAATATTTACAGATATTTACACTATAGTTTGGTGCTTTACTCAGCGAGATTGCATAAAATACAGTGTTGAGGTTTCTAGACTCACCACAGGCAAAGAGCAATATGAACATAGCAAATAATAAACAAGCTATTGTAAATAAAAAAGTATTACATAAAAAGCAAAGCAGTTAAAAGCAAAGGAAAGATTAAACTAAAACCAGCATAAAAAGAGATATGATTAGTAAACATGACAATGTTGGATTATGAGGAAGTATTGTGAAATTGTATTGAATTATATTTTGTCATGCATTTCAAGACTATAATGTGCTTAATATATCCAACACTGGAAAAAAGTTTTGATCAATTAAGGAGATTAAGGCAGGAGTTAATGCAAAACTTGAAAGACAAAATTTAATAAAACATTCTTAAACAACAGATGTACTATAATGAATTTAAGACAAGAACTTACAAATCATTTATAATATTAGCAGACTTTAGGGATAGCTCAGATTTAAATGAGATCAATGAAAAGATAACTGGCAACAAAAAGCACATTTTAATCAGTAAAATTTTATTGAAACAAATCAGAAGAAATTAATATCTATAACTCTATAAAACGATACATAGAAAAGCTAATGATGGCATATGAAAATATAACTACAAAAATATGAAGACAGAAATGAGTACAAGTATCAAAGATAAATAATGATATTTTAGTAAAAGAAAAGATACTTCAACAATGAGCAAAAAATGGCTCTATTAGTAAAACAAAAGATTAGACAATAAATATGTGAAAAATTCTATAAAACAAATAAACATACTATATACTAATAAAAAACAAAAAATGAAGTAATCCAACATAAATTATTTTTAACATTATGTTATTTCTTTATCTAGCATAAAACGTCTTTTAAAATAAGAGACAAACAGTTAAATCTATGAAGAATGGAAAGATCTAGGAAACTGCTCATTTCTTATAAATATTAAAAAAGAAAATGAATAAATAGAAAAATTATTCAAAATATCTAAATAAGAATAAGCAGGCGATTGGAAAAATTCAATGGTCATATTAATATTTATAAAAAGAAAAAAGAAAATATTAAAAAATATAACTTTATTATGATAATTATAAATCATCTATGAAGAACTATTAATTCAAATAACATGGCAAATTATATACATATATTAAGAATATAAAGTATCAAAGAATATGAAGTGTCATATTATTGGATTTGTAAAGTATAAAATAGTATTTGACTCCATAATTGCTTGATTTAAGCATCTTGACATAGACTAAGGGTCACTAAATTCTAAAGAATATTTAATAAAATACTGCAGCAATGATTAGACTATACACCAACATGAAAAAGGTTAACATTGATAAGGGTGTGTAACAAGGTTTTCAATCATTTCTAAAATTTTGCAGCAGTTTTAAGAAAATATTTTCTATATTTTAATAGAAAATTAGGAGTATAAAAATAAATGGAAAAATATATTTGTCATCTATGCAGATAAATAAATAATACTTAAGAATTTCAGAAAATATTACAAGAGTGATTTCATAAAAGCAAAAAAGTATAGCAAAAGATAAATGCTAAAATACTAAATTATTCAAAAACTTTTCACAAATAATAATAATAAGAATATAAATTTTGATAATAATAAATTAGAAAAAAGTTAATAACTATAAATATTTTCATTAGATTATTAATTTAATAGAAATATAATCGATAGATTTAATTATAAAATTAAATATGAACGGAGTGCTAGAGATAGAACTAACTTAATATTAAAAGTCTTAAGCCAATAAACATCACATGATCACCATTTGTTATGTTTGTTTATAACTGTTATTAAAACAGGCAAAACTCACTATACGTATTGCCACTCACTACAAGAGTAATCAATGGATGCCAGAAGGCTTGTGCATAAAATCCCCATCTAGTGCCTACTCATCCAATATCCTCAGAACTAGTTTCTGGCTTGTGGCCTTCATCAGTGAGGAGCCTTGAATCTGAGAGCACTGCACCCCGATTTTAGGATCTAATGCAACCCTCCAGCAGCCACCTTTTATCTCCATATAGTTATATAGGTCTGAACTCAGTTCAGTACTATACGTTTTGGTGTCTAGTTCTTTAAATAACCATAGCCACCACAATCCTATTAGGCAGGATTGCTTTTAAGCCAATAAACATCCATTTCTTACACTTGCTTATAACTATTATTAAAACAGGCAAAACTTACTATACGTATTGCCACTTACTGCAAGCTAGAGTAATCAATGGATGCCAGAAGACTTGTGCATAAAATCCTCATCTAGTGCTTACTCATCCAATATCTCCAGACTAGTTTCTGGCTTGTGGCCTTCATCAGTGAGGAGCCTTCTGGCATCCATTGATTACTCTAGCTTGCAGTGAGTCACAATACGTATAGTGAGTTTTGTATTCTGGCAACCATTGATTACTCTAGCTTGCAGTGAGTCACAATACATATAGTTTTGCCTGTTTTAATAACAGTTATAAGCAAACATAACAAATGATGATCATGTGATGTTTATTGACTTAAAACCAATCCTGCCTAATAGGATTGTGGTGGCTATGGTTATTTAAAGAACTAGACACCAAAACGTATAGGTACTGAACTGAGTTCAGACCTATATAACTATATAAGCTAATGATCTTGGATTGAAAATATTAAAGTGATTTCGATTTAAGACTCATAGTTATATAGTTAAGTGGAGAGAAAAGGTGCCTGCTGGAGGGTTGTATTAGATCCTAAGATCTAGGTGCAGTGCTCTCAGATCCAAGGCTCCTCACTGACAAAGCCCACAAGCCAGAAACTAGTCTGGGATATTGGATGAATAGGCACTAGATAGGGATTTTATGCACAAACCTTCTGGCATCCACTGATTACTCTAGAATGCAGTGAGTGGCAATACGTATAGTGAGTTTTGCCTGTTTTAATATTAAAAGTTATAACTATATATGGTTGACAATGTTCTGAGACTCACTGTACCTTCCTATTAAGTCTAAATACATACCAATATACCAAATAATATCACACAGTAACTACATTGCTATATCAATCTACTATAAGAATATGAAGCTTTTAGAAATGATTCAGTAATCTAGTTTCAATAAAGATTTAGACTCCAAATCATGAATCATATCAGGATAAGTCCATGATATAATTTTCTTCTTTTTCCTTTTCTTATGTATTGATTCCTTAATCCCATGCTACATTACAACAATCTATCATTATAATTTCAAAAATATAATATCATTTATGAATCAATGTCACTGTTAGAGATAAAACTTATCCCATTCACAAACTTTAATAAGATAGTCTTTTAATTGTTCTGTTAATTTGCATTAGTTGATACATTATCAAATAAGAAACACTATTAATAAATCATAAAGTGCAATATTACAGAGGTTTCTATGATATTCAAAAATAAAAAGTTTTTATTGAGGTAGTCATTTCAACATCTCATTACTCACCAGATTTAAAAAGGTCTATTATTAGTGCAACTATAAAGATTATGGTTATATAAAAAGACAATCACTAAATTCATTCAGTACTTTTTTTGTACTTATTATTTTGATATGATAATTTTTACGTATACAAGATAAGAGAATATTTCCATTTAATAATATTTAAACAAGTTTAGATTCAATCATTATTAGTGATATAAAAACATATTTTCAATTTAATTTTCTCTATAACCTTATTAATATATATTTTTAAAATTTAAACCATGCATTATCTGAAATTGATACTACTTTACTCATTACAATGTATAGCTTTAAAAAATTTAAATTTCATGGAAACTTTAATATTTTACGAGAATCAGAAATTGTTTTTCATTTATATCTTTAGCAATTGCAGTTAGTGTTCTAATCTAAGATATCTATGTTAAATTATTTGTTATCTTTCATAATTTTTATGGAACTAAAATTATTCCAAGTCAACTATTCATATTTCTTTGGATTTTAATGTAAATATACTAACCCTTGTAAAATATTACCCAGTAGGTTTGTAAATGTCTGTGTCATTTCTTTTCTCTGGATTTTTTTTTTTTTCACTATAGATTCAGTACTAAATGTTTTCATTGTTTTCACATTACATGCTATTTTACAAAAATGTATAGATATATGATATTTCTTGTTATATAGCATTTATTTTCATTTATTGTAGTTTTTATGGCTAGTTCTCTCTTTATCAATATTGCAGCTATTTTTAAATTGATTTCTAGTTTTATGGATTACTGTTACAATGTTTTAACTATTTATTAAATTCTCAAACTTGTTTGAATACTATTTCAAAAGTTATTTTTTCTTAATTTACGTCCTTATCTGTCAAGTATACTGATGATAAAAAAACTCTGATGAAGAGTTATTAACCATTTCTATGAGTTCTAAAAGTGGTTTTTTTTCCAAGAAATTATCAAAAATATAACATTTAAGGGTACTTGTGACTTTTGACCCATGTGGCCACCAGAGGCGCTGGTCAGGGTCAAACACAGAAATACTTAGAGTAGGGGCCCAAAATGCAGCATTGCAAATTCCAGCTGAAAGATGGTGCTGTTCACAATGCGTAAGCACAGGAACATTCCACCAGCTGGCTGGCAGCAAAACTGCCTGCTTGGTGGCGCTGGTCGCAGTGCGTAAGCCATTTAGCTTACGTCTGCTACCAGCAGATACCAAGAACCTAGGTGGCACTGATTGCCGTAAACACATTTAGCTTATGTGTTGTCTGCTAACAGTGACTACCAAGATTCTAGCCCACTATGTGGCACTGTTTCTCCACTGTTACACACGGAAAAACCACGCACTGATAGAGTTTATGTACATACTACTTAAAATATGAATGGCATATAATGTACAGGTGTGATTAATTAAGAAGCTACAACTATTTAAATATTCTTTCAAACTTAATAGTATCACATGCTATTTCACAGTTTTATAAATGGATGTATTTTTAAATTTTTTAAAAATCGATCTTTTTTTTTTTAATTATTTACTCTATAAAGATCGATTTTTAAATTTAGAATTGATTTATAGATTAATAAAATATTTTATGAATAATTATGAGGATTTCTACATGATAATTTTATCAAGCCTGTCTAATTATAGCGTACTTTCGTATGTAAATCTATGATGCCATTCAAGCGGCCATGATAGCAAATTTCACCGCTCGACTTATATATAACATTTTGACATAGAGTAAATAATTAAAAAAAAAAGATCGATTTTTAAAAAAAAAAAAAATTTAAAAATACATCCATTTATAAAACTGTGAAATAGCATGTGATACTATTAAGTTTGAAAGAATATTTAAATAGTTGTAGCTTCTTAATTAATCACACCTGTACATTATACGCCATTCATATTTTAAGTAGTATGAACATAAACTCTATCAGTGCGTGGTTTTTCCATGTGTAACCGTGGAGAAACAGCGCCACGTAGTGGGCTAGAATCTTGGTAGTCGCTGTTAGCAGACGACACATAAGCTAGATGTGTTTACAGCAATCAGTGCCACCTAGGTTCTTGGTATCTGCTGGTAGCAGACGATGTAAGCTAAATGGGCTTACGCACTGTGACCAGCGCCACCAAGCGGGCAGTTTTGCTGCCAGCCAGCTGGTGGAATGTTCCTGTGCTTACGCATTGTGAACAGCACCACCTTTCGGCTGGAATTTGCAATGCTGCATTTGGGGCCCCTACTCTAAGTATTTCTGTGGTTGACCCTGACCAGCACCTCTGGTGGCCACATGGGTCAAAAGTCAGAAGTACCCATTTAACTAATTTTTTAAGTGAAATATTTTAATGAGCATTTTTTACTATATTTTCTCACATTGATGTTTAAAATAAATCTGACAATGTGATATGATTTTTCTTGGTTAAAATATAATTATTTTTAAGTGAAGTTTAAATTGATTAATGCCTAATTTAATACGCTGTCACAAATAAAGCTTATTATGAAGAACTTTTTTTTTTGCTAAGCAAAGCAAATATTTCTGTTTCATAATTCTTGATATTATTTGCATTAAAACATTTCTTAATGTGTCTTCATTGAGTTCCAGTGCTCTGTATAACTGAGTTAAGAGTAGACTGGCAGAATCAAGATTCTGGAATCAGTTCTCAGTTAAGTGCAGTACAATTTAGGCAATTGAATAGAACTGTTATTTTCAATCTGCCACATGGATGACTGTAGGTCATAGTAAGTTCCAAGGAACTAACTATACCATTATTGACTGTCAATGTAATTTTTAAATGCAAAAGCTTTTCAGTTGCATTTGATGACTGCTACAAGATTTTTTTTTTTTTTAAGTTGTGCCATATTAAAATTTAGTTACATATGTAGGTTTACAATTTATATACAAAATACAATTCAAAGCAAAATCTATTTCTTCTCAGAAGTTTGAAAATAAACCAGATAGTTCAGTGTAGCAAAATATAAACTAATATAATACATATTATTTTCTATACATCTGCAACATTTCAATCAAGCCACGATTTGCATACTGAAATCCATGGGTAGTGGTAAGCCACATTATAATATTCATTTTTAACCACTCTCTCTCTCTCTCTCACACATGCACACACACATATATATAGGTGTGGATGCATACTTTAAACTAAAATGTTAAAATGTAAAAAAAAAAATTATGATTTTTCATCTGTTTATCTAATATTGTTTTTCCACTCCAACAAACTTCCTTATCTATTCCAAATACGATCTCTGTTTTCATCTTTTACAATAATTTTGAGATCCAGTTTAAGGCTTCTATTATCTATTTATTATCATATTTTCTAGAAACATATTCAATACAGCTTTACTTTAGCCTTTTAATTGTTTTAATAATGTTAATAATACCTATTTGTTCTCCTGTGCTTTTTATTTCTCCTTATTACCAACAAACTTTTCTCCATATTTCACTGAATAATCATGTTAATAATACCTATTTATTCTCTTGTGCTTTTTATTTCTCCTTATTACCAACATACTTTTTTCCATATTTCACTGAATAATCTGATATCAATGTATGGCTCTTTTATTAAATATATAAGTCTTAGATTTATATATAAGAATTAATAAAACATATCTATTAAACATTTTTCTTTTCAAACCCATAGGCATATTTCTTTAATTATTGGATTATGTCTATTAACTGCACTTCATACAAGTTTAATTTTATGATAAATTTCATCTGTATTAATAATCTATCTATGATTATGTATTAATAACCTGGCCAATATATTTGTAGGTGTTAATTTATTTTATTCTCTTGTTTTTATCAGATAATTCTTGCAATATTTTCTGAAGCTCTGAAATATTATTTTCAAAACCTAATCATACTTCAAAATAAGAGTCATAGATCACATGACCTGGGTTGGTATTTTTAGATCTAGTGTCTGAACCTATCCTAACACCTCTCTGAGGAGTGCCAAAGCACGAAACCATGGTCAGAGGTATGGGGGGGGGGTCCTGATAGAGATATTTTAAATGCTGACTCTGGCTAAGCATTTATTACAAAGCTTGTTGAGGAATTGGCAATCCTCATTGATTCCAATCATACTTCTTTGCAAAAGTTAAATATTTAATAAATTATTACATTTTGATTTAGAAGTGTGAAACTTATCTCACAACTTTGACACAATCCACTTTAGATAAATACTGTAATGACTATCATACACAGATATAAACTTTAAATCTCAATTAATAATTAACGTATATGTTTATTTTAATTAAACCAAACATATGGAGTAATTCAACTTCATTTTCTCTTTTTCATGTTGCAAAAGACAAATGATCCATAGGATATAGTACTCATCAGCTCACCCAAATCATTATCGCTCACATATATCTTTATCATATATTCAGTATTTATCAGTAGTAAATTATTACATTTTAATTTACAAGTATCAAATTTATCCCAATCACATCTTGGACATGATCCGCTCTAGATATAGTAATGATTATCACTGAACACTTGTTAAACTAGAGATTATCTCTAACACAGATATAAATTTTAAACCTAAGTACATACACATGGAATAATTTAAATTCATTTCTCTTTTTCCATGTGAAGTTAAACTACTCCATGTGTGTTTTTATTTTTAAAAAACAAGATATATTATTCTTTTTACTATATTTATCTAGAGTGGATCATGTCAAAGTTATGAGTGGGGTATATTTGATATTTATAAATCAAAATATAATAATTTACTATTCATAAATACTAAGCATATAATAAAAAAAATATATGAGAGATGGTGATCTGGACTAACTGATGAGTGCTGGTTCAGCATGAAATGCATCTTTGATCATTTGCCTTTTACAATATCATTATTCAAATGCTTCAAGAATGTGTTGTGGTGTGGAGGTTATTAAGAACATCTATAATAGATATTTACTAATAAATTAACAATTCACCATTGTGAAATTATCTTTTTGGCTAATAAATTTTGCTAAACAATCAAAAAAAAGATAGATCTGTATAAGTATATCTTAAATATTTAATTTATATTGATATTAATTTTAAAGAAACTTAACCAACAGCTTAAATCAAACATAACTAGTTTTGGCTATCATTTAAAAAGCTTTTCTTATAGTCATTGCATTAGTAAAGAACAGTTTAATGGTAATACAGTGGATTGTCATTCGTCTACTTATATATATTATCATTATGCCTATTAAGAATTATAGAATTTTTTTTATAACTTGCAGTAATAAAGTTAATCTAATATTTTTATAATTTTGAAAACTTCGTAAATATATGTTTTACATCACATGATCACCATATCTGGGGATATTGGATGAGTAGGCACTAGATGGGGATTTTATGCACAAGCCTTCTGGCATCCATTGATTACTCTAGCTTGTTGTGTGTGGCAATACGTATAGTGAGTTTTGCCTGTTTTATATGTTTTACACATACAAAAATATGAGCTTCAATATAAAACAAAAAGTATTTATGCTACACACATACACGTGAACAATTTAATAAATATTATAAAATATTAAGAGAAATAAAAATTACATTTAATGAGAAAGATGAGACAAAGTAATATCAAAAATATTAAATAATAGATTGATTCAAAAAATATTACATTAAAAATTTTAAACATAAAAAAAAATCATTACACTATAAACTTTTTTGTTTAAACATTGAATAAAAACTTAAAATATTTTATTACTAAAAAAATTCTTACCACATTTTTAGGTTTAGAACATTCACAGTCACATATTAATTCTAATTCAATTGTAAGCTTTTCTTGAATTCCAATGGGATAAATTTCTATTGTTTGTGGACCAGAAATATTTAGACAATAATCGGCAGATATGGTAACATTAAACTGTATCTATATATTAATAAAATAAAAACAATTTAAAGCTTATAAATGCATTATAGGATTTTTTTAGTCTATAATAGAAATACAAATGATAAATAACATGGATAAGCAAACCATCAAAAATAATGTTTTTCTGAAAGTTTGTGGTGATGGTATTGTAGTTATAATTATATGACAGGCTATCTCCATCAACAAATATTAATTGTTAAATATTTTTAGAAAAATTCAAACTTTATTTAAATTTTCCATATACATTCAATTGTGCTATTACTAGCAATTGAATGACTTTGGAAAATTTAAAGTTTGAAATTAAAGTAATATTTAATAAGACTATAACCTTAAAACTATGCGCCTGAAAAAATGACAGTAGGAACCTTTGCAAATCTTTAACACAAGATTTATTTAAAAGACAAATAATTTCAATCAAAGATAATATCTAATTTAATATTTTAAAAAATGTGATCTAAAAGTGTACCTTTTAGAAAAAATATTTAATGGCATTAAGCTCATCAAATTGTTCATTTAAAATGTTAGTCTATATTTTTTCTTTTTTTCATCATGGCATGTGATTGCCTCTAGGATGTTCATCTTAAATTAATTTTCTTTTAAAAGTGTCTGTTAAAATGAAGATGATCAATTAGTTCTAATATGTATAAACTGTGAAGTACTGTCTACATTAGGTAATAATGACAGTTACTTATTAATGCCAATAGATTGCTTGGATAGTATTTTTGAGATTCAGTGGCTGATTGAAATTTATTGAGATGAATTTTGGGCAGCTGCCCCAAAACAAACTTAGCTAGGTAACTAATACTGATCTATAAATAGATGTATAGATTTTATTAGCTAGAAAGCAAATGACCAGGTGAATCTTGATTGATCAGATCAGTGTTTAAATAAAATTAATTATAAAATCATTTACACTATTGTTGGGGGAAGATACCATATTTTCATTGTATGAGCCAATGGTATCTTTCAATAATAGTTTAGCTTCCAGCATAACTGTTTTTTCTTATTAAGTATATTAATATTTAAATATTAAAAAATCAGAGAAATTGGATAAAAATGTGCACTTAGACTCATGTATCATATAGATTTATATTAAATAATTTTAAATGCAATTTTCAATAATTTGTTTCTATACAAAGTACTTATTGAGTTTCATTGGTCCCAAATTTGAATGTGACTAAAACCATTAAAATTATGGCTTAGGATTAGTTTTGTTTTTATATATAAAAAATTAAAAGATTTAAGCCATATAAAAAATTGTTTTACATTCATAGATTTTTTTTATTGGACCATAAGAGATGATAGGGTACCAACTTTCCTCACAAAAAGTGCAAGAATGTTTTCATATCATGGTTTTAATACAAGAATAGCAAAATTTTATAGAATTTTTCAGATCTGTTTTTTGGGTATCGATGCACAATGATTTTGTCAATATTTTTTATTGTTTGGAATAGTTAAGCAATTTATTAATTATCTGTAGCTACAATGATATCATAATTACTTTGAATGATATACAAAAAAAATTTTGAGTTATGTTTTTGATACCAGAATATGCTTTTTTATAAAGTAGGTTTCAGTTATGGCTCATACTTGTGTCTTTGAATGTAATAACTACTGCTACTTAGTATTCTGCAATGATTTCTTAATGATTTAATCCATGATAGTGTTTTATATCCTATTCAAAATTATTTAGTTTTAATACAATCTATGTTTATTCATATATCTGGATATTAATTAAAATCATATTTTTTGAACTATCCAGTAATGTTTTTATATAAATGAGTTCCTGTTTAAATTATTTATTTACAAGCTGGTCAATTTTTATGATAGAGCATCTACAGAACTGTATTATCTGAGAAATATGTTTATAGATTTTGATAATGATGTCATAAAATCATTATTGTTCTATACAATATATTACAGTTGTAGAATGACTGCCTCAAGAATTAAAGATTTTGTACTAAAGCTCAGCCTTACACATCTAGTATTCTAAAATCACAAATTATATGTTTTTTTGTTTTACAATATTGGTATTAATGTATTATAACAATAGACAAAATGCATATACTTTCATAAAAGAAATTGTATTTTAATGATATATTTTAATTGAACTTCTTTGCTTTGTTTATTTGATAATAAATGTACATTGAACTTATTATTAAGTGAATATTTGCAACTACAAAAATAAAATAGTTTTTAAAAAACAACAACAACCCCACATTACTAAAAGTGCATGTATTGTATTAAAATATCACTAAATTCTAACACTCCCCCCCCCCCTCATTTTCCACATAAAAAATAATTAGACAGAAAAAAATTTCATGGATTATAAATATTAATCCTTTATGTCTGTCAGTAAGTTATGAGAATGGAATCACTATCCATCTCAAGGGAAGATTTTAAAAATGTATATGGGTTTCTTTCAAAATTGCAAATATTAGTAATTTCTACAAAATTAAAAATTATATCCTATCATTATATTCCTTTATTATATATTATCATTATAACATCAGTGAAATACTTACTAAGGCATTGGCTTTAATATCATTGCATACACTTGTGTGTTTTAAAGGACCTCTAAACAACAACAACAAAAAAAATAGCAACATTAAAATATATTATTTTAAAAAAAAAAAGACTTACATACTAAAAATAAATACTTTCTATTAGTTAAAATTGTATTTTTTGCCATTACTTTTATATTTGTTTGATCTACAGTAGAGGACTTTTCTTTTGATATTATTTTTCTAAATACTCCCATTTATTTTCTAAAAATTATCTATTTTGCTTTGCCATTTGTATTATCTTTCAACTTACAAAGCATTTCTTTTGTTACTATTACTAGCTTTTCTTCTTAATTAATAAGATTTGTACTATACCCACTTTTTCTGCAATAATATTGACTTCATTTTTTGTCTTCCCAGTTTTTAAATGACTTGATGAGTTCTTGGTTCTATACAATTCTTCGATATCTATTGATTATTTTGCAGTTCTGCTTTCCACTCATTCTTGAGTTTCAGTTTCCTACGTATTTTATATAATATTATTTCTATCACAATTTTTTTAATTACTCATTTTTTTCAATTGTAATTTCATTTTAGATTATTTAATTTTAGATTGCTTTTATTCATTTGTTAATAAGTACTAATAAAAACTTTTAATATATGGTATCTCATAAAAGTCATATCTTTTGCAAATACAAATAATTAATTTTTTTTCCTTTTTATAAAATTATTTTTAAAATTAATTATTTATATATCAGACACACACACACAAATTTAATACAGCTATCATTATATATGATAGATATCAAACCAGGTCATAACAAGAGTTTAATCTCTTTCACCCTGTTTTACTTACATTTGTTTTTGAATTGATATTCTTTATTTAATTTTTATTAAAATTAATAAATATTTTAATCTTTTATAATAACTATAATCATTTAGGTTAGAAATAAGAATTTTTTAAACAAGTACAATTACAAATTTGTCCAGGTTTATTACTTATTAGATGATGTCCAGAATAACTTTGGAACAACGATAATAAGTTTACAAATAATCTTTTAAGCATTTAAGAATTAATTGAAGAAATATAGATAGTAAAAATAGGTTTTAATAAAAATAGAATTACTCTTGTATCAGAAAATGCTTAAATTTGTCTATTACAGAAGGTGAAGATAGTAATAAATATAAAAAAAAAAATGCTGACTTAAAATGACGGAGATATAAAAAACCTACACCTCTCAATATTCACAATTTGAAGTTATATATCTATTATAATATATTATTGTTTTATATGTAAAACTTTTTTATATGTATATGTACATGGATGGTATAGTTAAGGATTAATATATTAATTTAGTGTGAAGTCTCATGGTGTAAAAATAACACATCTGTTTCTATGTACTTGGTCTAAGTTAGAATTCTGGTTCAGCAAAACTTGAAAAGAGGTTTAATTTTTTTTTAGATAGCCAGAACATAGCCAACTAAGTAAACTATTCAATATTGTTAAATAAATTGGAAAACCTGAGAAAAAATCATTCTTCTTTAATGTTTCTCTTGAGAAACTTTTACGCTGTAGTGAACTATTTAGCATTAAAGTTTGATATGATTATAAGTAATGAAATTTATTTTAAAAAAGTTAACTCACAAAAGTTTTTCAAAAATGAATGGTCAAAATGTTTGATATTGAAGCAATAGAAGAATGCGGTGCCAAAGGTTAAAATCTTTCGTAAATATTTACATATACTCATTTGTGCTTAATAAAAATATATATTATAACTTTAATAAGCATATCAGTAAACCTTAAATTATTTTAACAGAAAAAATAACATTAGTTCAATATCGAAACAATTTTTTTAAAAAAAAGCCACAACTCCCCAAAGATAAAAAAAAAGGGGGGGAGTATCCAAATTTAACATTCCATGGCAAAAAATATCTTTAGTATCTATATAAATATATTGGATCATAAATAAAGATGGAATTCCACCTTTATTGTTAAAAGGAGGTTGCTTTGATGACAGGTTGAGATTGTTATTGATATTGTCTAAATGTTGATCGATTTTAATGAATATATATATATATAAAACAAGAAACATAAATGACAATATTCGCTTAAAAGTTGAACTCGCACCTTTAGATTCTTGAATATCGAATTTAAAGCAAATGCTCTTAACTGAGCTATTCTGTCAAACAGAATAGCTCAGTTGGTAGAGCGTTTGCCTTAAATTCAATATTCAAGACTCTAAAGGTGCGAGTTCAACCTCTAAGCAAATATTATCACTGTGCATATAGGCCAGCAACACCTAAAGAAGAGTGGAGAATAATACTACTCGAAATGTTGTGTAATTATTAGCCTGTATTGTCTATTTGTGTGTTATTACTAACAAGTTGTTTGTATTTGGAAAATTTAAATAAAGTTTAAAATTTTCTATACAAGAACATAAATGACTTAGATGTACCCAACTACCATATGATGAAAAGTGAGAAAAATAATTTGAAGAAAAGTTGTTGTTCATAACAATTAATAAAATTAATTTTTGAACTTTGAAATCAAAGAGAAAAATTAGAAAATATTAACATTTCAAAAATTAAAAAAAAATAAAGACTGGAATGATAACAAAAAAAATGCTTGCAGTTCAATTAAAGAAAAACAAAATGAGAGAAAAATATAATACAGATATGGCATAAGTTTTTAGACATTGCATCAAAAATAGATAAGTAAAGAGACAAAAAATAAATCTGATGAGCAAACAGTCGCATATATAACTAAATCAAAACTCAGCCCTATCAATGTCTAAATAAATATTAGAAATTTCAATGAATTAATCATAGAGTCAATTTTAAAATATATAAAAAAATAAAAACAAACCAATGATCATAAGAAAAAAAAATAGTATGCTGAGGTATAAAATTGAGTAATACTCTCATTGAAAGATACAAAAAAATAATAAAATGTCAATTGAATCAATCTCCTATTTAAAATAAATGAAATACAAATGTATCCACATAGCGTATCCCAATTTGATGCTTTAGACCAGTGGTCTTCAACCTTTTCACACCTGCGGACCGGTAAAAGTAAGGATAAGATTTCGCGGACCAGCAGAAGTTTACAGATAAATTTTTATTTGGGGGGGGGGGGTTGAGAAATATGTTGTCAACACTGAGACAAAAGATAGACACCAAAGTTATTTTTTGTTTGTTTTTATTTTTAAAAAAAAGGTAAGAGAAATTGGTTTTAAAAATAAAAGTTTTAGTATTTTAATGGTATACAAATAAAGCCTAAAAAAAATATTGCCTTATTGGCCAAAAAAAAATGGGCGTATTTTTAAAGAAAAAAAAAAAGAAAATGAAACTTGAAAAAGTCAAAAGTTTTGATCTTACTATATTTTGGGGTGGTGGGGGTGTATTGAGAAATACTTTGCAAAAGTTAGAAACAGAACTTATTTTTTGGTTTTTATTTTTAAAAAAAGGTAATAAGCCTTATAGCCAAAAAAAAAACACTAAAAATGAAATATTAAGAGAGAGTAGAAAAAATTTAAGAGATCAAAAAAAGTCACGTTACATTTTATTGTTTTAACAACGCTGACAAGCAGCCGTGATTGGCTATCAAAAGACAACTGGAGTTTGTGTAATAAAAAAATTTCTACCCCCCCCATAAACATCTGTGATAAATAGAAAAACAAATTAATTTATGTATCATTGATTAGATTTTGTGGTATTTTTGTTCTGTTTCTTTTTTTTTAATAAATGTGATGAAAAAATAAATAAAAATTGTTCATATTAATTAAAAGTTTAAAATCTTATTATTTTGTTATTATAAGCTTTCTTGCAGTCTAGCTGCGGACCGACAGACAACCTCTGCGGTGGTTGAAGACCACTGCTTTAGACCAGTGATATCTTCAACCCTTGGTCCGCAGACCGGTGCCGGGCCGCAGAAGTTTTCTGCTGGGCTGCAGGAAAGTTTGTAATAACAAAATAATAAGAGTTTAAACTTTTAATTAATATAAATAATTTTTATTTATCTCATTTTTACCCAATTAAAAAAAAAAGAAACAGAACGAAAACAAAATCTAATCAATCATACATAAATTAATTTGTTTTTTTAGTTATCACAAATGTTTATGGGGGGAGGAGGTAGAATTAAAGTTTTTATTACTTTTCTAAAAAAATTCAAAATTAAAAAAAAAAGTTTTTTTATTATACAAACTCCATATATATATAATTTCATCTTCTATATTTAACGTTGTTTTGATCAGTTATAATAATTATGCTCATCTAAAGCTAAGCAGTTTACATCTTTAAGAAAATTTATCACTAGACTTCTGCCGGGCCATGAAATCTTATCCTTATTTTTAACGGTCCCAGGTGTGAAAAGGTTGAAGACCACTGCTTTAGACTATTATACCTGACATTTTTTTGTAATGCAGTCTTTTTAACCACTTCTATATCAAGAGATTCTTTCATAAATTTTAACACTTTGTGTAATTGCAGTTTTTTATTATGTTCTATCTATATTTTTTTAAAGAAAATAAGGAATATTGAATCTTTTAACTGATCTTTGAAATAAATTTTATAACATAAATGTATATATCTATGGAACGAAAATGGTAATTAAAATCATTTTAAAATGCCTTTTAAATATCAATTTATTATTTCAAAAACTAATCAAGATATATCTTCCATTGTAGATATTAACATATTGTTGGATCTTGTGATCTTGTTGTCATAGTTACAGAATATTACTAAGCATCCTTAAGTGAATTTTCTCCAGTCTTTTTATTATTTTGATAAGAAATCCATATATTACTTCTATTAAATAAATTCTGATATAATAACAGTCAAAAATATAATTACTTTAGTAAAATATTTGTATCACTATGATAAAATACCTTATCTATTGCTTTTTAAATACATATAGCAGCCCAGTCGATTCTTGCTGCATGTCATCATCCAAATCTAACATTTTGTATAAATCCTAACAAATTATTTAAACTGAATCACATTCCCAAAGCTAATGATACCTAAACCAAATTTTACTTTGGAGGATTTTCCTCTTACTATTGGTTAATAAAATATCTAATATTTTTAAACTTTAATTTCTACACCAAATTCTGTCTTACAAAAAAAATTACAACATTCTGTTGACTTGACAAAAATAGCATAATTATCAGTATATTATAAATCTAGGCCCCAAGAAAATGAAATTATTGTTCATGCTTTTAATTAGTTTTTAAAAATTCCACCCACCAAATCCATAATTATGTAATTAAAAATAAGATTTATATCTTGCTTTTATTGATTTATTAAGATATTTGATTAAGTTAATTGAACAGGTTTATGATATTATTTGAAATTGTTTTCCCACCAAAATTTATTTGTATTACGCAGTTTCTACATAATGCAATGAAAGATTTTATTACTGCAGACAGAAAATCAGAGGCATTGAAAATCAAAATTGATGTTAAACAATGATAAGTACTTACTCTAACATTGTTTTAAATTTTTATGTCAGTTGTCTTTGGATCTGTTTATTGGTAGCTCAATGAAACAGGAATCAAGATGCGATACATGTTTGATGGTAAAATTTTTAATTTTTAATTGATTAAAAGAATCTTCTTGGATTCTGGATTTATGGTATACTGATGATTGTGGTATTTATACCATTTCAAAAAATGATTTTAAAAATGTACTTAATGTTTTGAATGCAATATTTAAAGACTTTGATTTAATAATTAATGTTCAATAAGCTCAAGTTCTTTATCAGCCAGTGAGGAAAGAAATATCCACAATAACATAAAGCTTAGATGGTTATTAATTTTAAAATATAATCTAATTTAAATATCTTAGTAGTTTTATAAGTAGAAAATTTGATTTAAATATTGTAGTACAACAAAGATTCCTATATACTAGTGCTGCTACTAACAAATTAAAAGATATTCACTGCATGGATATGATTACTGCATCTAAGTTAACTGTATATAAAAAATTATTATTTTGTCTAATTTATTATATGCCAGTGAGAATTGGTAACCTTATCAATGCAGTATAATAACAATAAAAGTTTAATTTAAGGAATATTTTGTAAAATCCTAAAAAATACAATGACAAAATTATAAAACTAATCAATATATTTTTTAACTTTCTGGATACGATACTATACAGAGTCCGATTTTATAAAATCAAACACCTTCATTGGATGGACATATAGAATGAATGAATAATGCAAGATTTCCTAAAAGGTATTTTATAAGACCTTAAATATGGTTTTCATTGGAAAAATATCTTAAGAAGGGCAATATTGACAGTTTCCATCAGAAAAAAAAAATGCTAGAGAATTCAATGAATTGAAAAGCTATAATTATATGGTGTTGAAGTATTTCAGAAAAAAATTCTGCTAAAGAAATTAGAAGACAGTATCATAAAATATCAAATAAACAGAAAAATGGGTAAGAATGTTCTATATGTGGACATATTGTAGTTCAGATTAATTTGAACGGTCACTCTAAAACTCACTTCTAGAGTAGATTTTTTTATTGGAGTTGGAATAGCCATACTCATTTATGAGTGGATGCTATATATATATGTAAACATAGAAATATAAGAATCTCATTCTATTATAATCCAAGTGTCAACTCTTTTGCCTATATTAAGATCTTAGACCAGAGTGAAAAATGGGGATCCATTTTTTACTTAATTTATGGAGGTTTCCTTGACAACAGATTAAAAATTCAAATTTTAGATAAGCTTGTGGGTCTTTTCATGTAATTAAATATATATTAAATCACCCCACATGATTACAAAATTCAGCACTGTCTTTTGTAAAATAAATTTATTAGAGTCCGTATTTCAAAATAGCCAACCCAAAATGATACTACTTTGAAACTGTATGCTATTGGATCTTGAATTTTGAAATATGGACTCTAATATATTTGTTTATTATTATTAACACTTTTCTTTATTACTTTTTATATTGCTTTATTCAGTTATTATATCAATTATATTATAATGGTTTTAATTGCCCCAGCAATATTCTTCAGATCTTTTTACTCCTAAACCAACTTAACAGTTGAGTTGGTTTAGGAATAAAAAGATCTGAAGAAGATTGCTGGGGAAATCGAAACCATTATAATATAATTGATATATAATTTGATAAAACATTGTAAAAAGTAATAAAGAAAAGTATTAATTGGTTGAATTAAGCAATGCAATAAAGAGAAAAATTAAATTGTAATATATTTATTTCACAGAGAGTGGTGCTGAATTTCATAACTATGTTGGGTGATTTAATATTTATTTCAGGATAGCATTAAGCACTAGGATTATTTTCATATATGTAATTGGATGAGATGGTTTGAAGTTTAAAATTACTAAAGTTTAGTTTGTCTTAATAAACATGTATGTTTAGTAGCAAGTTAACATCATTGCTTATTTAAATTTCATGTTCTTTGTTTGAATTGGTTCATGTTTCAATACTTTAGATCTAATAGCATACAATTTCAAAGTGATATCATTTGGACTATTTATTTCACAGAGAGCAGTGCGATGAGTTTCATAACCATTGGGGTGATTTAATATTAGATATTTATTTCAGTATAATATTAAGCACTGGGATTATTTATATATATAGTCTAAATATTAATTCTTTTAGTTTTATTTTTTTGTTTAAAGTTATATATAATTTTAAAATTGAAATTTTAGTTCTATGGACAGCAGAAAAAAATAACTTTCATAATGAATTTTTCTTTTATTTTGGATTCTCAGATTACTAAAATCAGAATCACTTATTAAATAGTTAATTCAAGGATATCTCAAATGTTGTTTGAACTTTTAAAATAAACAACCAACTTTTTTTAAACTTTTGATATAATCATAAACATTACTTTTAAAACTGTTCAGTCAGTCAAAACTTACATTTTTATCACTAAGATCTTTCTTTTTCCCATATTTTCTGAATTTACTCAATAAATTTATGTTAATTAAATATTATATTAAACATGTAAAAATATTACTTTAAATAATGTTTTATGATTAATAATATTTGTATTTTTTTATCAATAAAGTTCTAATACTAAAGTTAAATTTTATTATCATTAGATCCTTAATTCTTATCATTAGATCCTTATGTATTACTATTACATTCTTGAATATTTTTTTAATGCAAAATATCATTTGTAAGCAACAATAATACAAATATCATAGCAATAACATTTTACTATGTAGAACTAAAATGTTAAAAGTCAAAATAAAATAAATTGTAAAACAATTATTCCTTTGTTAATTTACACCGCATATTAATACTTGTAATGAAACTAATTGGTGTTTGTAATAAAAGTTTTAATTTTCTAGAAAATTTTCAAAATTAGTAATTGTTTTACAATTTGTGGATACAGTATATAGAATATAATATAATGTAAGAATGTTAATATTTATTAATTTATATGAATTATCAAATTATTTACATACCCCATACAGGTGGATTCAAACTGGACCTTCACATTGCTTGGAGTTATGGCTTTCATTTCTACCACAGAATTAATTTTCTACAAATATAATAAATTTGCTATTTTTTTATTAAAAATAATAATATGATCTTTTTCTTTATTTTGAGATTTAAATAATAATAATTTTAATGTTTATAATATTAAAATTTAAATAGAATACTCATTTGAATTATATAATTAATTAATTATTATTACCATTAGTTATTTGTTAAAAAATAAATTTTATTACTAAACTTTACCTTATTTTTCAAGCTTCAATTGCTTTTGTTTTCTACCTTTTTCATACCCTTTTGCTTTTTATATTAAAAATCTTTATTGGTAATAAATTACATATAAACATATATACAATAGAATAAATTTAAATTACATAAGCAAATTTATACTGAATCTGCACCATATAATGATACAGGCAAACCAATAAGTTGTTCAAATCCAATGAGTTTTATAAGTGTGAGAACTTAATCATATTCAAATTTATTGAAAGATTATGGACAAGCCATATTAATATTTCTTTATTCCTTTTATTTATTTATTTTTTTGTAAATGAGCATAATAAACTTGTAAGTTATAATTTTTCTGATATATATAAAAAAAACAAATTTATCTGTAGAAGTCTTGCTTAATGACATTAGAAGACATGTCAGATTTGTTGTTTGTTCTCTGTTTAATGTGAAAATAAATATTATTTTATTGTTAATTAAATTTTTTATAGTCATTTTTCCATATCATCCACTCATTATTCAGTAATCTAAATAAAAGCATAAGGGTATTATAAATTACTTTAAATCTTTATGCATTAAAAGTACATGGATATTAAAATTTTGACATAAGAGTTACTTTATTAAAATTGCTTCTAAGATATTAGAATTACTTCTAAGAAAAAGACAATTTTGCTTAATGAAGAATCATAATTACATATTTTAAAATATTTTCCATATTTATAAGATTATCCTCTTATTCCACCCATAATGAACTTAAATCATAAAATTACATTATTTAATTTTAGACAATATTTTAAAGTAGATTTATTAGTATGATATTTAGATTGGCCATAAAATCCCTTAACCATTCTTAATATCCAAATGTTATCCTAATAGATTTTTTTTTTATTCGAAATTAAGAGTTTATCATGTTTTTTTTTTTTTATTATTATTATTATTATTATTATTATTATTATTATTATTATTATTATTATTATTATTATTATTATTATTATTATTATTATTATTATTATTATTATTATTATTATTATTATTATTATTATTATTATTATTATTATTATTATTATTATTATTATTATTATTATTATTATTATTATTATTATTATTATTATTATTATTATTATTATTATTATTATTATTATTATTATTATTATTATTATTATTATTATTATTATTATTATTATTATTATTATTATTATTATTATTATTATTATTATTATTATTATTATTATTATTATTATTATTATTATTATTATTATTATTATTATTATTATTATTATTATTATTATTATTATTATTATTATTATTATTATTATTATTATTATTATTATTATTATTATTATTATTATTATTATTATTATTATTATTATTATTATTATTATTATTATTATTATTATTATTATTATTATTATTATTATTATTATTATTATTATTATTATTATTATTATTATTATTATTATTATTATTATTATTATTATTATTATTATTATTATTATTATTATTATTATTATTATTATTATTATTATTATTATTATTATTATTATTATTATTATTATTATTATTATTATTATTATTATTATTATTATTATTATTATTATTATTATTATTATTATTATTATTATTATTATTATTATTATTATTATTATTATTATTATTATTATTATTATTATTATTATTATTATTATTATTATTATTATTATTATTATTATTATTATGTTTCAAAGCAAAACTTTATTGAGTCTAAAAAGTTACAGAGTCATATATTGATTTTTTACAAATGAAAAACAAATTACAACTTTCAGTATATAAGTCTTTATCTTTTCTGCATCCTTTTTTTTTCTTCTTGTTTTTAAATTTGGTCTTCTATCTAGTTCAGTTTATGCTTGCATTTTTTTTTTTTTTAAAGTTGGAAAAAATGCTGATGTTGAAAATGTCATCATCTATCTTATTGGTCTTTATATTTCATAGACTGGATCTCTGTTTCAAGTGTGACCATGTGGCTGCAAATATATCTGGTTGAGCTAGGATGCTGTCTCTTTTTCTTAACAGTTCTAGTTTTATTGAATATGTTGCTGGGTGGCGTCGAGGGTTATTGGCAAGTGCAAAAGTGCATCTGGTGCACCAGTAGGCATAAAGGCTGTATGTTGCTGCACGAATAGCAGGGTTATTGCCTTTTTTAAATGTATTTATTATTTCATCTATTGAAATAATAGCCTTTCTGTATGTGGTAAACATTGTGCGACGTATTGTTTCTAGGGCACTGCAGGAATGAAGAAAATGATCTTGTGTCTCTTCTTCTCTATGACATAGCCCGCACATGGGGTCTATATTGGTATAGAATCTACGAAATCTAAGGAAATGGGTTGTGGGTAGAGCATTGAGATTAAGCTTAAGCAGAAAATCGAATAATTTTGGTTCTAATGACCATTTTCTGAATTGTTGCAGTAGTTGCCTGTTGTCTATTCCAAGAACTGATGGATGTAGATTGGGTGTCTGGTTTGGATGTAGTATATTGTAAATGTCCCAGTATGTATACTTGTTGTCATTATTGAGTGATATTTTGTTGTATATTGGCTTGAGTTCTTCAATCAGTGTGGATAGATATCCATATGAAGGGGGTGGTCTGTCTGTGGGTATTATACTGATTACACACTCCAGGTCTGGAAATCTTTTTATGGTTGCTGTTATTAGATTTACTGATTTCTGTGTGTAAAAAACATTGATTGTATGGAGTCCAAGTCCATTGCTATGTGGTGGTCTGCTCAGATTTTTTAAAGAGATTGCCACTGTCTTTCTCTTCCATATTAGTTTGTTACAGATTGACGAGATTTTAGATATGAATGTTTTTGCAAATTTGATTATAGGTGTATAGTATGTAATTTTTGTAGTTATAAGTTGATTAAATAGTGCTACCTTTGCATATATTGACAGGTATGACTTTTCAAGTGAGGCTGTGATTTTTTCAGCATCTATTTTTAATTTATTTTGAATTTTTTGCCTCATTCCATTGGTTCCAAGGTAGAATGGGAAACCAAGGAAAGCAGATGGTTTACCATTAAACATCTCTGTACAGTGCTTGCCTGTGTATATTGACCATGCTGCAGTTTTATTTGTGTTAATTTTTAAATTAAAATTTGAGGTATAATTCTTGATTATCTCTTGTAATATGGGGAGGTTCTTTTTAGAGGGGAGGAAAACGGTTACATCATCCATATAGGCTATGCATGATATATTTAAAGCAGTGTTTGGAATTTGAATGCCTTTTATTTTTTTCTGTATCTCTATTAATAGAGGATTTATATATATTGTAAAGAGCAAGGCACTAAGGGGGGATCCTTGTGGGATGGATTGACTCGGTCTGAAGGCTGGTGATTTTTTTCCATTCAATGTGATGTGAATTTCACGGCTGAGTAGCAGATTTGCTATTATATATAGTAGGGATGGAGGTGTTGTTGTTTTTTTCAGCACGTCTAATAATTTGGCTATAGGCACTGAGTCAAAAGCTGCCTCAATGTCTAGTTGAACTATAATTGGTGCATATTTCTTTCTTTTTTTTTACTACTTCGATAATTGTTTTGTACATTAAGGCACCCTGGCCAATGGATGATCCTTTTTTGGCATATTGTGCTGATGATAACACAGGGAGTATGTGTTGTTCTATTTTTTCCTTTATCACTCTCAAGAATTTTTATTCCTAAAGGTCCCATTGAAATTGGTCGTAGATTAGATAAAGATGATATTGCTGTTTGTTTTTTGTTAAATGGAACCATTGCAATTGGGTATAGACTTTGTATGTTGTAAATTTTTTGGGATATGTAATTGGCTAGATTGCACAGGTATTTTGCTGTGAAGTGACTAAGATGTTTGAACACAAATTTGGGAATTCCTTGTGGTCCTGGGTGACATGTGTTTGTTATTGTTGCAAGTTGAAATACAATGTCAGTTGTTGTTATTGGTGTATCTGTTTCAGGGTCTCCAAATATGTCTTCATTTGGTATGTACACTCTCTGTTTTTGCAGTATTTTTTTAAAGTGTTGATATATTGGGTTTATCATGTTATGTCCAGCTGTTATAGAGCCATCTATTTCAAGTGCCATAGGCACTCTGACTGTGGATGGGTATCCCAATGCCCACCGTATGTATGCTCTGGTCCAAGTATGTTGTTGTGTAAGGCATATTTTTTTCTTTTTTATTGCTACATATTGCTTTAGTGTATTGCATGTATTGTTGTACATTTCTGTAAGTTTTTTAATTTGTGTTTGATTATCTGTAGTTGGTCTGGAAATGGTTATTCTTTTATGTAGTTCATCTGCCAATGCTAATAATCTGGTGGGGGGTGTTGAGTTGCAGGTAATATGATTGATGTTGAAAGAAAGTATATTGGTGAATGCTATATACTTTTGTACTGGATCGAGTGACATGTTTTGAAGTTTTTGGAGCATTATATATGTTTCTGAATATAAGAATTCAGTTGTTTGTGCTGGAAGAAGTATTCGCATAGTCTTTTGGAGGGCTATTGTTGTATTTTGTATTTTTGTTAGGTCGAGGGTGATGAACTGAGCAGCATGATCTGAGATTATAGATGGACAGAGTTCAAGATTAAAATAATGATGTAACATTGGTGAGTAGAAACACAAATCAATAAGTGACTTATATCTATTGTTATTAAAAGATATTGAGTTTGTTGGGAGAAAACCCTCAGCACTCATAAGTGGGATTGTTATTTGATGGATCCATTTGGTGACAAAAGTTTGGTAGGTCATGTTGAAATCTCCCAGGAGTATTATGGGATTTGGTGTTGCTGTAAGCATTGAATTTATTGTTGCTATTATTCTGGAGATGATGACAGGGCCTGGTGGTATATATACAAATACTAGGTTAAGTGTGATATTTTTATGATGGAGTGTTAATATGATAAGATTAGAGTCAATATATATAATTTTAAAAGAATCGAAAGGGCAGTTGTGTGAAATAATTATGCCTGTGCCACCTGATGGTGATGATGATTGCCTTGAGCAGGCACAAAAACCTTGGTCGACTAAATATTTTGATGGATCAATTTGAGAGCTGCTGTATATTTTTGTTTCCAAACGCCGCTCTATGTGTGGTTGTGTTGTATGTAACCATTTTTTGAGATCAAAAAGTTTTTTGGTGGCATTTAAGCCTCTAATGTTGAGCGATCCAATTTTTATCTTCATGTTTTAAATAATTTTTTAACAGGGTATTGATTTTTATTTTATTTTTAATACTAAATGTTTGTTTATATTGCAGTAGATGGATGCTGATACATATTTAAGACATTGTTGGGTTTATTATCAGTTTTTCTTTCATTTAATATTGCTTCAGACTCTATACAGGCAATTTGCGATGAAACCGAACAGGTGTCCATTTGTTGTTGGCTTACATCCATTTCTATTTCATCATTTTCTAAATTGTATATGTCTGATGAGTTGTGCTTTTGGTCTGTTTTTTTTACCTTTTTGGATTCATGGTTCTTTGGTGGTCGACCTGGTTTTCTTTTTCCCTCTGGTGTATTTTCTTGAATAGGTGGAAGAGGAGCTTCTATTGCATCCATTATGTTTGATGCAGTTTTGTTTATAATTGTAGTTTTTTTTATTATTGGTATCTTTATATTATCTGGATTTATATTTTCATTATATAACTGTGTGTGTTTACTTTCTGTTTGTTGATTTTTACTTGGTACACATTTTGTTTTATTGAGATGCTGATCCTGTGATGTAATTGCTGTATTTTGTGTTGTGGTTTCTTGAGAATTATTTTCGTTTGAATCTTGGATTTCTGTGTTAGTTTTTGTGTTATTATTTTTTTGGTTGGTCTTTTGGATAGGCAATTCTGATCCATTATTATTTTTGTTTGTGGGTGTTTGATCCTGTTTTTTTCCGGTTTCTATTATTTGGTTGCCAATGGATGTAGTGTTATTATAAATTTTATTTTCATCACTGGGTTGTTCTGGGGAGAGGATTTTAGTTTGTTCACAGTGATTGCTTTTTGTGTTATCGCACTGAGTTGCTAGGTGTCCTCTCTGTCCACAGCCAAAACAAAGTGGCTTTAGACCTCTTATGTGAAGAGAGAGTGTCGCTTCTTGATCTGTAATCTGTGTTGGAATCGTTGAGGCGTCTACGTTTTTATGTAGTTTTATTTTAAATTCAAAACGATTACTACATATCGGTATAGGTGTGTCTTTTAAATATATAGGCTGTAGGGCAATTACTTTTCCAAACGGGTTTATCATTTTTTGAAAATCTTGTACGTTGTATTTAAGATAAGTATTTTTAAGCACTCCAGTAATTATATTTTTCCGGTTTTCATCTATAATTACGAGTGCGTAATTATCAAGTGCTAAAATAGTGGATTGAAAACGTTCTTTTTGCTGCTGAGTATAAAAATCAATGGTTATATATCGAGCATTTGGGTGATCTTCCGATACAAGAGATTGTTTCCCATAGTGCATTTTGCGTGATTGCTTCATATAATAAAGCTTTTGGGAAACGATATAATGAGCATTGATTATCGGTTACTGCGAGTACTAACGAAGTTGGTGAAAAAAACCTGCGAAATGTTTCAAATAACGTACGAGGCACCGTATTACTGAAACGGTCCGTCACATTTTCAAGCGTTTCTTTTGTCCAGATTGCGGCTGGGGGTTGATTTTCCTCTCTAGTGTTTAGATCAAGATTTTTTATATCATTTGTGTTTGTTCTACAGAAGCGCGGTATTTGAGTTGGTGCTGTAGTATTGCTATTACTTTTAAGTACTTTTGCATACGAAATAGGCGATGTTGAAACTAACGATGTTGTTAATTTCGTATTGGTGCTTAATTCGCTCACGCTTGATTGGGCAGTAGCCATGATTTATTCTGACTCAAGTCAGTATTTTTTTATTTTTTTAAAAAAAAGATATTAAAACACACCGATATTTTTCAAAAAACACTATTAATCTATTATATAATTCGATTTTTCCTGTATTATGTTTGTTTTGCGAATAACAAGTTGGAACAAAAGTAAAAAATAAATACTTACATCGGAGAACTTAAGGATTGCTTCTTACCTCAGCAGAGATTTGCTGTATTATTATTATTATTATTATTATTATTATTATTATTATTATTATTATTATTATTATTATTATTATTATTATTATTATTATTATTATTATTATTATTATTATTATTATTATTATTATTATTATTATTATTATTATTATTATTATTATTATTATTATTATTATTATTATTATTATTATTATTATTATTATTATTATTATTATTATTATTATTATTATTATTATTATTATTATTATTATTATTATTATTATTATTATTATTATTATTATTATTATTATTATTATTATTATTATTATTATTATTATTATTATTATTATTATTATTATTATTATTATTATTATTATTATTATTATTATTATTATTATTATTATTATTATTATTATTATTATTATTATTATTATTATTATTATTATTATTATTATTATTATTATTATTATTATTATTATTATTATTATTATTATTATTATTATTATTATTATTATTATTATTATTATTATTATTATTATTATTATTATTATTATTATTATTATTATTATTATTATTATTATTATTATTATTATTATTATTATTATTATTATTATTATTATTATTATTATTATTATTATTATTATTATTATTATTATTATTATTATTATTATTATTATTATTATTATTATTATTATTATTATTATTATTATTATCATAATTGTGGGAGACATTATCTTGGGGATAAGAGTAAGTCTCACTGTTCTTATCATTAGGATTTCATTTTTTGCTAAATAATCCATAAGAATTACAAGAGAATTTATTTTATGATCATTAAATTTAATCACATTTAACCCTGAGAAAGCCAATTTATTTATAAACTATCGGTAATAAATTAAGAGGTTTCCAATCTCTTGCATGTGCCTACTGTTGCTTCTCAGACAGCCAATCAGATATTAAGACAGCAGTCTGAAGAGCAATCAAGCCGCAAAATGTTACAGATATTTTGATAAGAAAAGAATGGTCCCACCCTCTTCTCTACTTAACTTTATATATATATATAAGCCAGTTTAAGCATCTTAGCTTGAAAGCATGAAGCTATAAATATCTTCATATATTACTCACTGAGTCTTAATTTACAATAGTAAACTTAAGGTTTTGCACTGTACTATCATAAATTAAGACTCAGTAAGTAATATATGAAGATATTTATAGCTTTACGCTTTCAAGTTTACTATCGTAAATTAAGACTCAGTGAGTAATATATGAAGATATTTATAGCTTCATGCTTTCAAGCCAAGATGCTTAAGACTGGCTTATATATATATAAAGTTAAGTAGAAAAGAGGGTAGGACCATCCTTTTCTTATCAAAAACTCTGTCATGTGTTGCGGCTTGATCGCTCTTCAGACTGCTGTCTTAACATCTGAATGGCTGTCTGAAAATCAACAGTAGGCACATGCGAGAGGCACATGCGAGAGATTGGCAATCTCTCAATTTATTACCAATTTAACAACAATATGCGATTTATACAATATTATTTATAAACCATCTTATTAAATAAATTATTTTTGCTAAAGGAGAAACTGTTTCAAATAAGATATCATTGTGACAAATATTTAAGAAAATAGGGTTGTATTTTTCTGATCATGGCAATAAAATGCTTAGAAGATTGATAAGAAGTGTGGCAGTAGTAGATGTTGTTAAATGAAGAATTTTAGAGTAACTTATAATGACATATGCTTCCAATATTAAGAGTCTTTACTTTTATAAGAGTGAGTATGAGAATTCTCCTCCTTTTAAATTATTAATGTTGCCTTTTATCTCGATGACTTATTTATTGTGGCATATGGTACATTTGAAATCCACTGAGCTTAGCTTATACAATAATATTGTTTTTAGTCCTTTTTATTGGTTTTTATTTATTTACAATTGTTAATTCTTTAGATTACAGTTTGGTGGTTATTTATTTATTTATAATTGCAATTCTGATAGGTTAAAGTTTAGTTTGCCTAATGTGTTTAATTAGTTGTAAGGTACTGAGCAATCGTCTTGATGAAGCATTTGGTGGAAATCACAATTCTTTAGGTTATAATATATATATATTAAATATATTTACAAATTATCAATAATTACAAATCTATCCTCCAATTATTGTGCTAAATAAATTTTTTATAAAATTGATAGTTTCAGTATCATTCTCATTAATCAAAAAATCTTTACAACTCTTCTTCCCATCTCATTATCCACAAAATAAAATAACCACTGTCTGATGAAACAATATTTTAAGACCCATATGACACTCTTGATTAAAGAGAGTTGAATTAAGATATTTATTTTTAGTTCTGCTGGAGTTGACAAAATTAATTAATTCTCTCTATGAAAAAACTATTAACAAAATACAAAAATTTTGAGATATTATTAACAAAACACTGGAAATTTAAATATAACTCTCATCCAAACAGAAAAAAAAGAGAAAACGGAAACATGAATTTTTTTTCACATAACAATATTAATACATGGTAAGAATAAAAAGCGAAAATAATGGTAAAACAATTTGAATGAAAGGGTAAAGGAAAATACTTTATTAAAAATTCATGATCAAATTGTTAAAGATTTTTATTTTTCATTGAAATTATATTGCACTAAAATTTAATGTTTTTTAAATATAAGTTTTGTTTTTTAATCTGGACAAAAATATTTAGGAATTAATAATTTATTTCATAAACAAAAAAAAATGTAAATAAGAAATGAATTTATAAAATTATCAAATACATTTATTAATGAAATTAAATAATATTCAAATAACTTACTGTAAAATGATTTTGTATAAGTTCTACAACATTTGATGAATCTTCTGCTAATTCCCCATAGGCAGATCCTTCCAAAAAGCTGCTCATGCTTTTATAAAAGTCAATGGACTCATTCCTAATGGCAAAAATAACGTTAAACTTTTTTTCTTGAAGCACACGATTAAGCTGACCTATTGATGGATAATCCTAAAAATAATTTTCAATGTAGTTTGGAAAATACAGTATTTAATAATAAAATAAAATATTTTTTTCCTTTACCATGGTTTTTGTTTCTGCATAGTATCCCTGGCTATCTAAATGGCATCTAGCATCATTCGGTGTAATAATACCTAATAACTGAAAAAAAAAATCAATCAAAAACTTTACTTTTTGATAATTTTAATTGCTATCAATCTAATAAGATTTTTGTGATATCAAGTAATGTTTAAGCTTCAAAGTTACAGGTGAAAATCTATTTTATTGCTTTTAGATGGAAACCATTCTAAATCTCTAATTTTAAAGCTAGCTATATTAACAACTGAGCTATTTTCTCAGGGCAATATTTAACATATATATTTCATCTTTAACTTATTTTTTTAATAATATTTACTAAATATAAGATCTTTATAATACCATGATATTATATTAAGATGTTTAGTCAATAAACCCAAATATTTTTGAATTGCAATGGTACTTATTTACTTGTACATCTTTAATGCAATAATTAAAGAGTTAATAAACATAAAAACAGTGCTTCCCATCCTACAATTAATTAATTCTTCATTTATCCAAGTGAAACTATTAAGCGAAGACTTTAATGATTTATTATACTAACAAAGCCAATACGCTGAATGTTTCACTATTTAAAAATCGAGCTATATATCTAGATCAAAAACTAATTAAGAAAATCTATATATTAGAATATAACCATTTAAAATTTAATTAGAGGGACTTAAATTCTTTTCCATGTAAAATATATAAAATTAAATAATTGATTGATGATTTTCCTTTAGATATTTTTTAAAGAATAATACAATAATATCTATCTTCACTGCCATGTTATCAAGATACACTAAGTTTATTTTCTTTTACTATTTAAAAATTAAGGAGTATTCATTAGCATTATGTAACAAATAAATTATCTTTATTTCTTTAATGTAAAATTAATAAATGTTATAAATAAATTAAATCCACTTCTATTTGCATTGTTTCAATTATAATTTCAATTTACATAAATACAAGTGGCCAATAGTGCAGTTATTTAAAAAGAGCAATCATTATAAATACATGTTAATAATATATCCTTTGTAAATTAATATAATTATTATTACATGAATAAAAAAACAATGATTATGTAATGACTTGGAACAATTGATTAAACATGGTTTATGATGAAATGAGTCTTGAATATCATTTGAAATTTTTTTCTATATCTTAACTATATGTTAAAAAAAACATGAATGTTTATGTTGTTTGATAAATATATATGGTCTAGATGATGACTAAAAGATGTGTTAAAATACATGATAAAGAAAGTCAACAAAAATAATGATATATTTAACTGTAAGTATAAAATTAAAAAAGATATATATATATCTGTATTAAAAAAGTATAATAATTCTAACATTAAAAATGAATATTATTTGTTAATAAAGGCAAACTTTAGAGTTCAAAAGCCAATGATTGCAATTCAGCTCTGTTACTTCCAATGTTCAAAGTTCATATGAACTCCCAAGTAGTTAAGTGGATAATAATGAAGCATTTGAGCAGAAATTGTCTATAAATGGGCACTACCAAAATGATATTTATAAAATGAATTGATATATTCGAGTTGTGTTATCAGCTTTGTGAAAAAGTTTAGAATATTTATTAAAAATATACAGGCATCTTTAGCATATTAGAGAAAATCTGATATATATAAAAGTAGGATAATTTTTCAATAAAAAAATACTAGTTTGAAACTAAGACTGCTAAAAATAAGAGAAAAGATTAATTTGAATGATTATTTGATATTTTAAGCCATCATTTCTCCCTTTGATTCTTTAATATACATGGTCTTTAAAACTTGGAATGTCATTCATCCCATTTTCGAAGCATTATTATCTTTGTCCAATCAATAATTTTACTTTTAAATTCATCCTTATCATTATCCAATCCTGAATACCAAAAACATATTTTTGGCATATTTCCTTAATCTATAATTAGTTCTTTTTATTAAATCTATTATTTGTATTCTTACTATTTGTAAGTTTCTACACTCTATTGATAACTGTTTCATATATTCTACAATTTTTATTCAATAATTTACAAAATATCCCTATCTCTCCAAGTTGCTCAATTTATAATTGTATTTTTGTTACCAGTATTCTTATTGAACTTTTTTTTACTTATAACATAAAATCACTTGCTTCTGATAATATGCTTATTTCAATATATATTAGAACTCTTTTTATTTTTTTATGTCTGCTCTCCCATTTCTCCAATTCTCTACTTTTTATTAGTGAAATTATTCTCTTGCTTCCAATCTTTACTCCTATTACAATTATCAAGCCTCATAACAAATCCCATTTTTTTTTTTTACAGATAAACAAAAACATCAAATCTTATCCAATTTTCCATAATATTCTACTCTTTTTCATTCAAAATTTGTTGCTTTACTTTTCTTAAAATCCAATTCATAACTATTTTAGCTATTCTTTAATCATTTATAAATTATAATTTATCAAATATTTTCATTTTACTTTTGCATCTCTCATATAGAAATGTGATCATCTCATCACCCATTGAAATAACCAACTTATTCTCCATATATATTGCTACTTATCTATATATTTTTTATCTCATATCTAATATTCTTTAACAACATCCAAAACTCATTGTGATTTATAAAATCTAATATTTCTACATCTTTCCATACAATTCTCACTTTATTATATTTATTATATGAAAGTAGTATTAGTATATTTCTCTTTTTTGCATTATTTATTAATATTATTTTTCAACCACCCAAATATAGTAAAAATGATTTTCAAATAATTATATTTTTTACTATTTTCATATTTGTCTTCTCTATCCCCTACTCTCCCTGACTCTTTCTCTGATGTTTATTATTATTACTTTTTTTATTAAAGGTACTTGTATACAATAATAGATATTTTTAATCAACATAAGGCTACAATTTTAAAATTATAGACAGTTAAATTTGTCATCAATAGCATTTTATAACTGAGCAATTAACATACATGATTATTTTAATGATATTTATTCAGAAAAACTAGTAATGAAATATAATAAACATTGCATTTAACAACTATTCTGTGTATTTCCTGATGTTATCTCAAATTAATATTTATTTGTAATCAAATAAAGAGGAAAAAAAAAATAGAAAGTTATATTATTTATACATATCTTTCAGATACTTGGCTTAAGATATTATAGCAACTGATTTTTTTTTTTTTTTGTTAAAAATTAAGGAAGAAAAAAATTCACCAATCCTTATCCATAATTTTGATATAGAATTTTAATAAATGATTTTAAAATTATAATTTTTTTGTCATTATATTACCTTGTCTGTTATCTAATAAAACATAAAGCTTTTATCATAAAAAAATGAATATATTGATAAATGTACTCTTAGGGATTTAATAAATTGCAAAAAGCAGAAAGCAATTAAAATATATGTTTGTTAGATTAGAGAATTATTAATGCAGATAATAAAATATGAGTTTTAACATAAACAAATAGTGGGATATTAATCATGGCAGTAATTAAAAAAAAATTATCTACATTAAAAAGATTACCATTAATAATTCTCTAGACTAACAGTTATATATATATATTTTAATTGCTTTCTGATTTTATCCCTAGGAGTACATTTATCAATATATTCATTTTTTTTATGACAGAAGTTTTACACTTTATTAAATACTAAAGAAAGGTAATACAATACATAAAAAAAATTTACAATTTTAAAATGAGTTATTAAAATAACCATTAAATAAAGCATATAAGAAATCTTATATCAATATTATGGATAAAAAATGATGAATTCTCTTCTTTACATAAAAACTAAGTTACTAGAATATCCCTTAAGCCAAGTATCCAAAAGATAACTCTAAAAAATATATCTTTTCATTTATTTTTTATTTTATTAGAATGAAGTATTAGCTTGGATTATTTTGGGAAATATTAGTATTACATATGTGTAAAATATAAAGCTTACTATATTTCATCATTAAAATATGACAATATTCTGGATCTATACCTTGATGATCCAATGCTTTAATCACTGAATATTTATAAAAATGCAACAACAACAATTAGATTACATAATGATACTAGGAAAGTCAACATTGAGAAGGGTGACTCCATATCTCCAAAACTTTTTACAGCAGTGCTGCAATAAGTTTTTTGTGGATTAAAATGGGAAGCTAAAAAAGTGAAAGTAAATGGAGATTATTTAAATCATTTAGATTTTGCAGATGATGTAGGTGTTTTTGCAAATAATGCTTTAGAGCTGCAGGAAATGTTGGAGGAGTTATCAGATGAAAGTAGGACTAAAGATAAATGTTAAAAAGACTCAAGTAAAGTTTAATGGATTTTCTCAAAATATAAAAATAAAGATTGATTATGGTGAGTTAGAAGAAGTTAACAGTTACAAATAACTTGGTCAGATTATTAATACAGATGGAAACATAATGAAGAAATTAATCATAGAATTAAACTTGGCTGGAGTGCTTTTGGTAGAAATAACTTGATACTAAAAGGAAATATGCCTATATGTTTGAAAAGGTTTTTAATAAATGTGTTTTACCAGTTCTTACTTAAGGATCTGAGACTTGGACACTTAATATAAGGGCAATATAGAGACTTCAGACCACTCAAAGAAGTATGGAAAGATGCATATTGGTAGTAACAAGAAGAGATTAAAAACTCAATATATGGGTGAGAAAACAAACAGGTGCTACTGATCTCACTGAAAAAATTAAAAGACTGAAGTGGAGTTGGGCTGGACATATTACTAAAAGAAATGATAATAGATGGACAATTGAAATCTTAAACTGGATTCCAAGAGATTGTAAAAGACCCCGAAAAAGACCACATGTGAGATAGATGAATGAAATAAGAAAGTGTGCAGGGATGATGTGAAGAAGAGAAGCTAAAGATCAGAGAAGATTGATTGAATTTGGAGAGACCTTCATTCTGCAGTGGACTGATAATGGTTGATGATGATGATATTTCATCATTAGTTTATCTGAATAAATATTATTAAATTAATCGTGCATTCTGATTATTCAGCTATAAATGCTATCGCAGACAAAGTAGTACTTAAGAGCCCAATTCATGAATCACTTGCAATCTTAAATTTAATCTGTTTATTTAACATCTGGCATATTATCTTGTAATTTTTTTTAAAGTAAACGTTACTTTTTAAAATACTTTAATATCTTGTCTAATTTTAGATCTCTATTGTATTCTATCCTTAGTTGTAACTTCTAATATTGCTAAAACTCATAAAAACTTTTTCTGTTTCTTATTAAGATAACTAAATTAATTTCTAAAAAAATTACACTTGATATAAAGTTAAAACAATATTTTATTATTTCATTTCAGAATAAAAACATTTTTACCGATTCCTTTAAGAGAAACAATGAAGGAGAGGATATTATTCTCCAAGTTTATCAATTCCAGAATAGCCAGGATTTGAGTATTTTTCTTTCTTACTTTAGTCTCTAGTTACAAATAGTTTCATATTTATTGATAAATATTGGATGATTTAGTTGGATTGGCTACTGGCCAAATATCTGCAAAAATAAATAAATTATAAGCACGATTAGTGCTTAAATTTAAATCATAGCTCACAGATGTGTGGTTTTTGTTTTTGGTGTAATTATTTAATATTAAATATTTTTTAATGAAATTAATAATTTTAAATTTCAAAAGCACAATGAAGTTTTTACATGGATGTTACACACATCTTGAATAAAAATGATAGCTTATTATTATGAATTTTTAAAAATGATCAAATTAAAATAAAAATATCTATCATATTCAATAGATAAGTACTTTTTTACATCATAATAACTTTTATAAATTACAAAAACGGATAAAAGATGAATAACATTATTTCTAATTTACAAGAGGTATAAAATCTACATTGTTATATTAGGACTGGCAAAAATGAAAAAAAAAGGTACCTTTATTATTGTGGCATATAGATACCATTTATATAAAAATAATTATGTTTTCTATATGGAAAGTAATTATATTTAAAAAAATATTTGCAGAAATATTAAGCTATATACTTATTGTCAAAAATGAGTTTAAGAATGAACCGAAACAGATGATAAAAAGTCTATGGAAAATATATAAAATCAATTTTATGATTCTCGAAATAATATTCATCTGTGTATGTCTCAAAATAGCATAAGCACCATAAATAAATTTAATTTCCCAATATATTCAAATAGTCTGCTACTGAGATGAATTCATACCAAGTAACTGTTGTATTAAAAAATACTAAAATTTTAATCAACAACTAGTTTCAGAAAGTTTTGTTCTTTCATTTATAGTAAATATATCATTACTTTCAAACAAAATAATATTAAATAATTCACCAGTTTAGGACTTTGATGTCCTAGCTAATTAGATATAAATAACTCACTCTCTTTAATTCAGATAACTTAGATATTTATTTTTACAGACTTATAAAACTGACATTAGCATTTTATATTTTATCACCTTTTAGAATTATATCTCTGAAAATTCTAAAAAATTAAAGCCTGTAGAAGTGTGAAAATGTAATGAATAAGCAAGAGTTAAAACATTTAATGATTAAACAGATGTGAGTTTGAAATCAAAAATAATTTATTAGAATATAAGTACTTTCGATACCGTATATCATAATAAAAAGTGAGGGGATTGTACAGGGCTGGAGTAAGGTGGTAAGAAAGCTAAGAGAGCCATGAGGACACCGATACAAGAGATATGCAGGAGTGTGGAAACAGTATAGAATTAAGAATACATTTATTTTTGTTCTGTTATGAAGATTTCTGAACGCTATTTGATTCATTATTTCTATAAAATATAAACATATTAAAATAAATAATAATCACCTTTTGAAATACAATATGTCAATTATAATTTTCTACAGTTTGTTCTTCTCTCAGAATATTCTCAGCTATGTCTTCTTAATTGGGTTTACATGATGTGAAATTCAAATCACATTGCTATGTGATGTGAAAATGGAACAGTCCATTTTGCTATTAATATCAATGTCATTTATGGTAGTTATAAAATAATACCATAATAATAATAAACATAATTTCAAAATTTTTTATTGGTTTATTATAAAAATACTATCTTAAATTTACCATATACAACAAAATTCTTTAAAAAAATCCAAGATGTCTTCTCGTATTTTTACAGTGTTTGAAATTCTTGTAGCAATTTTGGTTTAGTTTAAAAACACACATGCAAAAAAAACAAACCGGCAAAATGCTAATAAAATGCATAATATTATATATATGTGGATAGATTAGTTAAAATAAAATCACATAAAACAAAATTAATATACACAATAATACTTTTAATATAATAATTAAAGATGGTGGTGCGAGTATGAATGTTTATGTATCTCTAATATAATTGAATATAAAGAAATAACTGTTTTAATACATTTGGGTAGATTTATTTTAAATCTGAAATATAATCTCAATTATTGTGAGAATGGTGAATAAAATAAAAATCATTTATCTTAATATCTGTAATATAAATATTTATTCTAACATTGCATTTGTACATTTAATTTTATTAAAGTATAATATTTTATGTATATATGTTTTAAAATATTATCTTCATACCTATCAACTAAGATGTTATTGAAATGGAAAATTTCAAAAGTCATCTAGCAGTACTGGTTTTAAAAAATTATTACTTTTTTATTAAATCAGTTTTAAAATTAATGGACCTATTCTTTGAAACAGTTTTATAAGAAATGGCTAAAATTAGATATTTCACTTCTCAGGAAATACTGCTTATCCCTTTAGCATCTTTAAAAATGAAAAAAAAGTGTTTACCATATTAATGGATTGATTCAAATGATAAAATTGTGCTATCATTTATTGTTCTATCTGGATTAATTCTTTTCACACTTCTGTGGTCTTACAATTACCTAAGATTTTCAATCATTTTTTTAAAGAAATGACATTCTTAAAGATTTTGATAACAATAATTGGAACTCTTAAATGAATTTTAGATTATAAAGGTGCTATGTATTGATACTAATAAACAACAAATATTTTAATAAATAATTCCTGCACACATAAGTTTATATAATAGAATTTATTTGAATAAAAAAATAATTCTTAAGTATATTTATCTATTATAAATGTTCACATATACATGAAATTCACTGGGAAAATTCTCCATCCAAACCATACTTCTATATGTGTTGAATCTTCTGCCCAATGCTTAATAAAACTGCACTCTTTTTTATGCTTTTTTTTGTAACACTTGTTCTCTTTTCTTTTAGCAGGAAATTATGTATTAATATTTGACAAATAGAAAACTTAAATTTATTTCCATATTATATATATATAATATAACAAAAATATATTTTTTACTTATTATTTATTATGTATATAGACTATTTGTTTACATAAGGGTCTTATGTAAGTACCTATAGACACTAGGCAAGATAATGCCACATATTTAGAGGATTATACAATAATATGGTAAATCATTTGTATTTTAAGAAGTAACTAAGACTTATATCAAGATAATACCTAGGTAAAAGATTGATTAGATTAGACTAGTATACCTAGGGATCAGATAAAATATTATTTCATTTTGTTACATATAATTATCAATATTCGTTTTCATTATGCTTGGCTTAATAACCTTTTTCAATGTCTTGTTTTGTTCTATAACATGTAGAGGTACACCTGTAGTTATTAATATAGGAGAAATAAGGATCAAGGTACCACAATTAACATTGCTAGAAATTATTTATCTCTTGAGTATTGAGAACTTAATTTATTATTACATTTTATTTCATATAGCATTTATTTAATAATTAACTATTAAGTAGAAAATCTGAAATTTTCAGACATCTATATGTCTTCAAATCCAGCTATCTAACTTAAATAGTCATATGGGACTGAACTAAGTTCTGATACACCATATTTTAATAGCTTTAGCAAAATAATATTAGCAAAGCCTCAAAAGCAAAACTATAATTGCAAGGAAATCAAGATGTATGATTTGATTTTCTTGCAATAATAGTTTTACTCTTGAGGCTTTGGTGATGTTATATTGCTAAAGCTATTAATACATAGTGTATCTGAGCTTAGTTCAGTCCCATATGGCTATTTAAATTAGATATCAAAATTTGAAGGCATATAGATGTTTCAAAATTTCATATTTTCTACTTAATAGTTAACTATTAGATAAATACTGAGTTTAAACTGGAATTTTAGATCTAATGTCTGAATATCCTAATGCCTCACTGAGAAAACCAGCAGCTAAAAACTGGTTGAATAGGGATATTTGGAAAAGCTTGTTAAGAGCTATTAATGCTTATTATATAATATATATATTTTAAAAAACATTATTGAAGCAATTGACTAAATTGGTTTTAATTAACTGAAAATGCTCATCATCAAAGAGATTTAAATGATATACTTTATTAGTATTATTGTTATCATTAATAAATATTTTAATATATTCTTAAATCATATGAATAAAGACATCTGAAGATGACAAGACTTCCAAAATGTGCACTTCATGCTCAACTATACCACTATCAGTTGACTCAAGTTGAAAATTTTCACACATATCTAGATTATTTGTAAAGTATTTATTAATATCAGATTATTATATTTTGATTCACAAATGTCAAACTTTCTGCATTCATGACATTGACACTAATTATTTCAAATAATTATAATGATTATTATAAATCATTTATTAAACTAGAGGCTATTTCTAGCAGTATGAGTATACAAACTTTAAATGTCAAAAATTAATATATCTGACTTTTTTTTTTAATTACACTCTTAAACACATGGAATAATTCAACTTTATCTGTCTTTTTTCATATGTAATATCTTTTATAAATATAATTAAATTAAAATCCCTTTCAATACATTCTTGAAATACTGGAAAAGGACAAATGATACCAAGATGTGTATTTTATGCTAAATTAAAGCTCTTCATTTAGTCAAAGTCATAATCTCTCATATATGTCTCTGTATCATTTGTTCAATATGTATGGACAGAAATATAATATTTTTAAAAAAATTTAAAATAATAATGGAAATAAAAATAGAATTTTGCAGCATACCAAAATGCAGTCTTTTAAAAGACATTCATGCATATACAAAATAATGTCCTACATGATTTCAATGATCATTATTAATATTTTTACTTTAGCAATGAGTAAAAAAAAAAATGCAGAAATTTTATTTCAAAGATGAAGTTAAATAGATTAGCTAATATACAGAGTGCTTTATAAAGAGAACTATAGTATATTTTGAGAGATAAATTTAGAGGAGATGTAAAAATGATAAATTGCAAGGATAATGTTACAAATATAAGAACAAAGTAGTATAAGATTTTTTAAAAAAGTTTAAAATAAAATTTAGAGGTAGAGCAATAGATAATTCATCTAATGATTACATTTGTAAAGTTACTGTTGATGCAGTATTAGAAATATTCTATTTCATGGAATAAACAAGACATCCCTAAGATAATGTTCAAGCCAAATCATTTTTAAATAAATCTGTCAACAACACTCATCTTTTGTTATATTAATGAAAATCTATTTTCTTAGACAAAAGGTAGATATTATTTACAGATTTACTCAAAAATGATTCTTTGGGAATCTGGTTTATAAATTATCTTAAGAACATGTTCAGACTTATTTATTCCATCAAACAGACATATTCTTAATGTTATATATTTGATCAGCTGTTACATTTTTTTTTTGTCCTCATTAAAATCATTAGTACTAGAAATAATATTTAATACTTTGACTTAATTTTTAAAATTTGCATTTACAAACTATAATGAAAATAATTAACATATTGATTAAAAATCATTACGTTTGATATGAACAAACTGTTTATTGATAGCATTAATAAATATTGCCCTGCACAGTTTAACACAATAATGGAATGGTAAAATTAAGAGTTCTTGGATGATTCTCAGATGAGAAATATAAAAATAAATTTAGTGTGATCACATAAATAGAACTGTTAGGTTCAGTCTTCAATTTGTTTCAAGAACATTACATTACCTCATAAAAAACTAATTATATAATTATAATTAAATACCAAATGCACAACAGCTAAAAATAAATGAATAATTGAATAGTTTATTGTTTGCAAGTTTATAAAAAGGTTGAGCAATGACATAGTGAAATAATAGAGTAATAAATCTGGATTTGAAGACCCATGAAACATGTTTCCATCTCTGTCACCCAAGTAGAATTATTTGAAATAAAAAAAAAATCCCCCTAAAAGATACACACTCTTTAGAACTTGATTGTTATTTTATTGACTCAAAAGATTATAAGAAAAATATTTATTAAAAACAATATATTATCTGTAGTTAAATTGAAAAAAAAAAATTGAAATAACTGTCAAGTACAAATAAAATATATTTCATTCAAAAATGTGGCATCATAACCATTTTTAAATACAGTAGTGTAAAGAAATATGATAAATATTAATGTCAATTTAATGATGAAAATGCATTTCATATATAAACATTTTTTCATATATATTACTTTTATAAATCTCCACATACACATTCTAATGCAAAAAAAATTTTATAGTTCATTTAATTTTCTAACAATTTCAACTGTCCTGCAATATTCATCAGAGCTAGAACAATTAAGCATATAATCATATAACCATTATTTTATATACATATAAAAATATATATTTTACATTATTATTCATAATCATATTTTATTTTTAACCCTATACCTTTTACTTCCCTTTTTTCCTAATTATTATTTTCTCATTATTTTAATGAAAACTGCAGGACAGTCTAACTGTTAGAAAATTAACAGAATTATAAAAAAATGTTTGCATTAGAATGTATATGTGGAGATTTATAAAAGTAATATATATGAATATATGAAGGATTGCAAAAAAGGTAAAGGATAAGATGTAAGAGTAATAAACACTTTTTCTTATGTGGTATTACAACTAGAACATCAGATGACAGTATACAGATGTTACTTAGACTAAAAGCCTTTGCATAATCCAGAACAAGACAAAACTGCTTCAACAGGTTTTTTTATAGAGAAACAATGTAAAAAAAAGATATATCAATACCTAAATGTAAATATAAAATGACTAGGAAATAAATTTATATTTACCTTTAAAATAAATAAAACTATCAACAAAATGTTATTTATATAATTCCAATCAATACTTGTAGAATTCATATTTCATAATATCAAAAATGATCTAAGTTGGTAAATAAAGTTATTTTAAAATTTAAAATAAATTTCAATATTATCTGTGATGAAACATTTGGGAAAAATATTTATGAAAAAAAAAAAATAGTAAAAAAGGTTATATATTGTAATGTACTTATATATTTATACATAATTGCACCTATAATAATAACAAATAACATTATTTTTAGTAAAATAAGTAATTATTTTCTAACTTTTATTTAACAAGAAGAGTAAAATAAAAGACCTGGTTGGTGAGGATTTAAGAAATTTTACACCATTGTTTTCTCTCAAATGGTGAGCTATTCATAGATCAATATTAGAATGTTATTTGGATTAACTTATCTGAGAGAATAATTTTAATTCTGATTAGAATTCTGAAAACATTTTCAAGTTTTATCTGGACTGAATTCAGTCAGGTTGCAGGGTATGGCAAGTGGATGCACTAATATTACCTTTATTAAAAATAATTGCAATAAAAAAAGACAATAATCATGAATCAAAAGTTAATAATTCATAAAAAGCTTTCTTCTCTTAAAGTATGATAAAATCAAATGTATTTTTATCAACTGGAATTAATTTTACCTAAAAAAATTATTCCACTTTTCAAAATGTGCATCATGACATTAACATGAGGAATATATGATATATTAGTGTTAAAAGTGCTTCATTAAAATCATTATCTTATTATTTGTAAACATAGTGCATAAGACTAGTGCATTATCAGCTATCAGTACATTTTAAAGAACTGATTATTATATGCAAATGTAAAGTTTTAAAAAAGCATAAACAATAGTGATTTTATTTTTCAAAGGTTTTCTTGCTGATTAATGTGAATTCTTAATGTGAAAAAATAGATTAAACTTAAAAATTAAATAGTGATGAAATGGAGTTTAATGAAGACAGCAAATTATAGCTTATTTTATTACCATGTTTTGATATTGGATTTTAAGCTGAAATGAAATGTTGAGCATAAATCATTCTTCTTATTCCAATTTGAAAACAGCGTTGGTACTTGTATTTTTTCCTTTTTTTCTTCTTCTAACATAAAAATTTAAATGTTATATATATCCATAATCAGATAAAAGAGCAAACAGTAAATAATCAAATAGTTATTAGAAGAATATTTGTAAAAAATGATCCCGTGCATTATGTATTGTTTTTCTTTTATTTTTAAAAAAAGAAAGCAAAGAGTAATATGAATATATTATTTTTCTTTTCTACATTAGGTTACTATAGTTCGATTTTCAATTGCTAACTAGATTACATCTAGACTTTTATAACTGAATGATAGAAAAATAGAGATCATTACTGTCTATATTAATTCTTACCTTGCCATCTCCAGCCATATGAGATTTAGCATCTGTAGTAAAAACAATCATCTTTCTTGAATAATTTCTCCAGCCTAATTCATCCTTTAAAAAAACCCAAAACAAAAGAATGTTTGAATTTATTAATACAACAATAATATTTTTCATGAATACAAATATACAATCAAATATACGGAAAGACAGCTATCTATATTTGTATACATTTATGGGAACAAATATTTTCTAAAATTTTTGAAATCTAAAGAATCTTTTTTTATAAAAAGTTTTTAGACCAGATATTTATTAGATTTAAAGAGTTTTTGCTTTTGTATACATTTTTATGGGGATTATTTAAACAATTTAAGTATAAAAATAATTTAACTTCCTAAATTTAGTTTCTAGTGAGTAGTTAAAATCAAAATCTCATCCATTTAAATTTTAGTGAAGATTTTTTTTTTTCTTCTAAGTATAGGATGTTATCTGACTGAATATTTATAAGGCAATATATTTTAAATAATCCCATCTTTATTGTTGTTGTAAATATTTCTTGTTATTTTTTAAGTAATGAAGCAATATAAATAGTAATAATAAAGCTTGAAAAGTGAAAAAAACAAAAAAAGACTGATAAAAAAACCTAAAAAGTTATCAGTGATATTGTTCTAATGTAAATGCATTTGGTGAGTCTTATGATTAAGAATAGTTTCTATTTTGTATAGTTTAATACAAGAATGAATTAGGAATCTTAGGAGCTAAAGTTTACTAATAAATTCCTACAAAAATATACATCTCAGTTTGATAACTTCAGTGAAATTATCAGGTTTTATCTGCCACTTTAGTACTTAAAATATATACACAAATGTTTAAAATAACCCAGAATTAATGGCAATAAGCCCAAGAAACTTGATTTGAAAAACTATACTTAAAATAATATTATCTTGAATTCTGTTACTCAATTGTAACTATACAGATTTGCAAATGACTTTAGATTTGTTGATGTGCATAGCTTAAAATCAATGGATGTTTACATATTGAAAACTGATTCTTTTGGTGGAATTTTAGTTAATATAGCTTTTTAATGTGTGAATTTATTTCTTTTTGCAATTTCTTCTTCATAGTCTGGGATTAGAGATTCTGCTCTGCATTCAGAGCTATATATTTAAAGGAGATTCTCCAGATCAGGAAATTCATAAAATCAATTGCAGCACTAAAGGAAAGAATCAAATCTCATGAACATTGAAATGGTAGTTACATTATGACACTGATTTAGACATGTATTTTGACATCTAGTTTTGCATATTAAAAATTCTTCATGGTGATAGTACAGTAGTAGCTTCAACATTGACATGAGTCACTAGATATGGACTTAGTAGGTCACTGCCAATTATCTTTTTAATCTGAATCTAGCATTTATATCTTTCCTCCAAGGATTAAATGGAGAGTAAATATAAAATACCTTTATATAACCTGCTATTTTTCAGCTAGCATTTCATAAATTAATTGACTGAGCCCCCCCCCCCCCCCCCCACCACCACCACTACCACCATCATTTTATAAATAATATGCTTTTATTTATTTTTGATTTGTCTACTAATGGACTGTTTTCAATTATTTTTTATACCTTGTATGAGAACGGTGTAGTGAAAATTGCTCTACAGAAATATTTTTCATTATTGGATAATCTCTAATCTAATGAATGACTAATAAAACTCATAAATATTAGTTTGATATTATTTAAGCTTTACATTTTTTAAATAAATTTATTTATATTATTCTAGACTTTCCTTTTTTACCAATTTATAACACTCTACTTACAAATTTTGCTTATTTCAAATAAAATATTTTTTGCTATTGGAAATTTACCAACTTGTAGGATATTTCTGTTTTTTAATATTTTAAAATCTTTTTTTTTTTTTCTTATTTACAACCTTTTTAAATAACAGATTGTTATATCTCAACTTACCTTCAACTAATGGAATAATCCAGATTCCATCTTATCTTGATTAGAATGAGCATTCATCACCACAGATGAATAGATATATGTATAGATAACATATATCCAATAGCGAACACAGGCCAATGGATGATGATGTTTAGTCAATATAAGTGCTTTCATTATGGAAGGGGATCTGGCTATAAACAGTCAGTCCAGTTGGAAATAAAATCAGACAATAACAAATTCCTGCCAGATCTGAATGACAATACATATTGTTCACAATATGGCTAAAACAGTGATGCAAGTTCACTTTAGAACTGGAAGTTTCTAAAACCTAAATCAGACATGAGACAAATTCTCACTAAACAACCAGAAGTGTCACCATATCTACTCACAAGGCAAACTGTCATTGTATTGCTGGAAGTGGTAGTTAAACATAGAAGAATATCTGGAGTTCCTTACATTAATAATTGCATGTCAACTAGATTATATAACTTGCCAACAGTATCAGGTGAGGGTATAACAGTTATATATATTATAAATATGTACTCATATATTTGTTTCAATTAATAAATATTTGATCCTATTTTTACGTGTCTGTGTTTATTATAATCATGCATAAACACAACAGATTCTTACTTCCTATAATTTTTCTATCATTCTAAATATTATTTTGTTTATTATAAGAAATTATTTCTTTTTATTTACATTCAGATAGCAATTCTAGAGCCTAGCAAAATAATTGTTCATTCTTTCTTATTTTTCTGATTTTTTTTTTTTTTAAATGTCTTACATTTAAATGAGAGTAAAGTAAATAAAATAATCTACTCAGTTATTTTACCATCTTTTCTTTGTACTCGTTATATAACTTCTACTTTACACTTTTTAAGGAATTTTATATAGAAAAATGATTATCTGCTATTAGAAAGCTTTTATTTTCTTACTTTTCAATTAAATATGGAATACACACATATGGTATCAAGCTTTCCAAGTGCTATTTACAATTTTTTTAATATTTTTTTCATTGCCACATTGATGGAAAAAATCAATCAAAACACTACAAGTGAATTTTTTTAATACTTTATCCATTGCTAGTATTTATCAAAAAAATTAGACCTACATCTGTAGGATAACATGGTTCAGACACAACTGTCTTATTCAACTGCTATTAGGAAACATCAACTCCATATTGAAGCGGAATTTGAGATTCAGATTGCGCTTCACAGCCCACTTCAAATCTTCCGCTACCAACCTAATTCAAACCCTATTCTTGCATATATATTCCACTCACTAACACATTTTTTTTATCCTTTTGTTTGAGTATTATTAACTAACATATTTATTAACGAAGATATATGCCTAAATATCTGAATTTAAACACACAAAATAAAAATAATAAATATAGTATTTAAAGAGGGAATACATATACACAATAGGGAACGGAAGATTAATTATAACAAGCTATAATATAAATATATTATATTTTCTGCATTTTGTTATTATATAAAAGATATAATAAGTATTTATTAATTGCAGCTCAGATATCTATAGATATTGTAGAGACAAACGTGCTGAGCAAATATTTATTGGAAAAGTTCGTTATATGTAATTTTATAAAATTGTGTTTTTAAATTATTTTTGCTATTAAACTCCACTTTTCTTTTAAATCCAATATGGAAGATGCGATTGTAATTAGTCAAAATTAATTAAAGGTGAGAAGCGTAATCTTGTATAATATTCTAACATAACTTTAATTAAAAGTTTCTCTAAAATCAAAAGTAGAAACTAAACTTAATTGATTTACTTTTGTTACAAACATTTTTTTTTATCAATTTAATTTCGAATTGAAAACTTATCTCACAATGGCATCTTCCAGCACAATGGGTAAATCGTATGTACAAATTCTTTTAAAAATTAATTGAATTAGATAACAATTAGCAATGACCAATCAGAAAAGGATTCCAAAAATACCAAGGCATGAAATAATTACGAATTAATTAGGGAGAGTAACTAAGACAGTCAATGAGAGCAGTCACCAAGAAAATTTGCGTTCGTTAATTTCAATGTGTACTGAGTAAATCTAAGTCGCCTTTCTCGCCATTCGAGATGGCCTTCCCTGGAATCTGTGCCCATGGATCCCGATACTCATAGATTATAATTATATGCCTATTTGTTAAATAATAAACTTATTGCCTGCCTGAGTAACTATGCTTGACAAACTAGATCTAGTCTCCGAGGGAATTGAAATCATCAAAAGAACCACCACGTTTTACAGAGGTAATCATTTCAAATGCTGCTAGACCTTTAAAGTTACCGTGAATCATTTTAATTCTCACCTATCTATTTCTTTAAACATTTTGTAAAGCTTTCATTTGTAAAATTTAATATTAGTTATGAATCAATTTGTAAAATTCTTACCTTTTTGTTAATTGTACCTTGTTCTCTCTCTATATAACTTAGCTGTAATCTCTCCTACATTAAACCTCTCCTGAATAATTATTAGTTCTTAATTTCACGTCTATGCGGCAATACTTTATTTTCATTATTATATTTTATACTTTCAGATACTAAATTATATGTCGATAATTTCCCCCAGAATCGCAAATGCTTACGCTATCTCTTTTAATAAAAGAAAACCCTCCTTACTTTTCAGAGGGTAATTAATCTAGTATTTTTTAAAAACAAATTTGTTATTCTTAGTATAGCGGGTGCCTGCCAGTCTGGGGAAATAAAATCAGAATTTGATAATTATTGTACAGTGTTATTTTCAAAAACTAAGTAAAAATCTATTTTCTTAGAAATGTGTTTTTTTTGGTTAATTAAATAATAGCGCTAACTTCTAAAATCTGCAAATAGATTTATATGAATTAAATTAATATTACTTTCTTGAAATCAATAGCCACCACCGACTTTATATATATTTAATAATATGAAAAGTATTTATTTATTAAAGCATTCAAAACCAAAGATTTATATTATTTATACATTGTGGAAAGTTTATGTGTAGTTTAAAGTAATACATAAAGGGGAGGGGGGCAATCCTTTAGTTCTATGAGCTATATTATATTAGCATTAAATGTAATTCTTCCATATCAACGTAGTAATCAAATCATACCGGTACGCTGGTGTTTTTATTAATAAAGATAGGTGATAATTCTTTATTCCTTAGTTAAATATATATATATTTATATTAATGCAAGCATTACGTGTATACCGGCCTTTCGTTATATATATCTTTGTGCTTCATTCATTTTTACTTCCAATACCAAGGACAAGGTTTGGCAAACCTCTTTGGATTTCTTCAGCGCAAGATATTATTGCATAGGGTTCGCTCTGGCAAAAGTCCAGCCTATGGCAATTCAATAAAGCGCATTCTTCGTTGTTTATGACCCGACCCTGCCGACGTTTGCAGAGAGTCGCCTTCTTTAACTGTGAATTGAAGCATCTTCTTGAATCTTAAAATAGATCTCTCCATTGCTATCATACACGTACTGCTCTCCCATATTTTGTTCTCGTTAAAAGCCTATTAATTCCCCTAAACCGTACTGTTATGATTATGCTAAATGGATTGCCATTTTTTTTATATGTTTCATTCACACTTTCAGATACGATACTTCTGCCATTATTATTATTTCCCAAATTAGCTTCCCACACATGTTCTTATATAGCAAATGCAAATATTAATTAAATATAATTATCCTTATCATCCAACTCGATAAACTTAAGTATTGGTACGAGTGCTATTGTTTTATTAATGGTGGATTCAAAGAACTTTATGTAACTGTAGTCTAGCGCTATTATTAAAAATCTTATGTATCCCATTCAATCGATAAATTATTGACATATAAATAGCCGCATTAGAATAAAGCCATGAATTATTTGTTATTGATGATTAAATACGTTCATTTTATAGCATTGTAAGGGAGGTTAATGTCGTCCAAAGGAGATAAACACCCATTTTATTTACATTGTAACACCAATAACGTTTGCAATCATATATATTCCAAGTTGATTTAATAAATCTTATATCTTTCTAAATATCTAAGTCATTGTTTCATTTATTGAATAGAAATGGATTTGATGTTATATAAAAAAGGTTCCACTTACTAGATGATCGAAAATCGCTAATCATAATATCCTGTACATGAATAAAGTTCAAATAAGAGTCTTTTTGTGTCACGACTTTGTGATGCCGGCGGGGTAGAAATAAATTAGATCAGTATCATTGGAATTGTTGCTCATAAGTTGGTAGATCTGGAAAATAGGCAAATAGGGCAGAGTTCATGAATGTTCCTGACTTATGTATCTTGCGCATGACTGGACTCGAGGTACTTTTGCCTAGATGCTAGATCTTGTTATATGAACAGACGAAACCGACCGGTACAGGGTTTTTTCCCCTGGGTATGGCGCCCAACATGGGGCTATTAATTACTTTTACACCCTGCAGAACCCAGAATAATAGATTTCAGTATTGATATAATGTTTTTTTTCTAAAAAAATAAAAATATATGTAAAAAAAATTTTTTCTTGGTTTGTACACCCAGTTCAGATGTTTGTTTTTTAAATATTATACACACTAGGTACAAGTCATTAATAATATGTATATAATTGTCCCAATAATGTCAATCATATATGTAATTTTTTTTTCCATAAACAATATTCAGTATATATGTGATATTTTGTGCTTCTTCCATAAATAATGTTTTAAATATATATGTACACTTTCTTGGGGTGGTGAAAGAAAAGTAGTGGCAGCTTTTAAATACTTTCACACCCATAGTATGTAAAAAAAAGATATGTGCTTCAAATAGTAATGACATCTTTAATTACTTTATTATATTATACATCTGAACTGCTGTACAGCTGTCATAAATAAAAATATGTATTTATAAAAATGTACAATCATCTAGTAAAATAGTGTTGTAGCAATCTACTCCTCTTGACTGGCGCCCGGTAGTAATACCATTATAAATTTTGTCATTAGGTGGTAGATTGAATAAACTAAAAAAATATTAGAAACAATGATTTCAAAAGTTAACAAGTTATATAGAGAACATTATTTAATAAATCACACAATATGTACTCAACTATGTAATGCAAGTTTTGGATATATTTTTAATATGAAGTAATACAATTTTAAGTATGTTTCAGGTGCAAAGGAACAACCAAACCTAAAGACCCAGAAAAAAGACTGAAGAATGAACAAGAGTAGATTAGGTAACAATATGATATTTGAACAGATATATATATATATATTGTAAATGTTGAATCTAGAAGTTAATAATGCAAAAGGCATGCATGGTAGAACACTAAATATAATAAATCAGGTATAGATTGGGTACAGGTATGGGGGAGCAGAATAAGGGGGAGACTGTTGAGAATGGGGGAGAGGTGTATCAGGCCATAAATAAATAAAAACAAACAGGAAAACATAAAATGAAGAATAATAATGAAGATAAAGAGAATATATATAGGAAAGACACTCAGGTAGGAATAGTATATACTCTGATGATGATGATAAAAATGGAGAGGAGAATAGGAAGTTGTAACCATGGAATCTGTGCAGGAACAGAACCTAAACCTAGAAACATTATTGATGAATATGTTCACTAACATGGAAAAAAAAATTGAAGCTAAGCATAATGAGATGAAGGAGTGGATGTCAACACTATGTAATGAAATGAACAATAATGTATTAAAACAAATAGATGAGGGGCGAGCAGACTGCAGGAAAGGCTATGAAAAGGTTCATACTGAATTTGAAGGGCTCTTGGAGAGCATAAAGAAGAAACTAAAACTATAGTATCCAAAATGACTGGAGAATTAATGATGACACGAAGTGTGATAGACAAGCAAGAAGCTGCCCACCACATAGCCATAAGTCAAATAAATGATCGCTTGGGAGATGAACTGAAGTGTCATGAAGAACAAGTGAGGATCATTGTAAATGTGCAGGAAACCCAGACAGAGTTTCAAGACCAGCTAAAAGAACTTAGAGGTGAAATTGATAAACTAAAAAGCAGCACAGTGAAAACTTTAGAATTCAAACCTGATGCATTAGAACAAACCACGATTAAAGGAACAAGAGAGGAAGATGTGGTTAACATCATACCAGACAAAGTGCAATCAATACAGGAACAAGTTGACCGGAAATCAAATATCATGCCCATAGGACAGATCTCGAACACGCAAGCATACATTGTGAAGTTCATCCAAGTGAAATCATTCAAAAAGGAAGCGGGAGAAAATCTAAAAGGACATACTGAGTGTCTTCAAGAATTGTTTCGATTCCAAAAGATCTCAGCACCGGATCAAGTAGCTTTGGCAATTCACTATCTCAATGGATATGCAAAATCATGGTGGGAAAGCCATGAAAACAAGCCACCAGATTTTGAACAGTATGTGACAGCTCTGTTAAGGACATTCAACGCAAGGTATGTAAAGCCAGTTAAACCTCCTGATCGTGGAAAATATTAAAAGTAAGATAACAATAAATCACAGACGGATAGATAAAGGAATTTGAACCACACTCTTAAAGAAAGATATGAATATAGTTTACTGTAATAGTTTGCACTCAGTGATAGATAAGTCAAAAAAATTTTTTTTTAGCATATATCAGCAAAGAATAAAAAAAGGGGCTAACATTAGTCTGATAATTTTTTTTTTATATATATAAATAAATCATGTACTCCTTTCAAACCAGGTTGTTCTTTTGTCACTGGAACAGCAAATAAGATAATTTTTTTTACATTTTTTTTTATCAATTGTAAGTCCGGGAAAATGAAGCGGAATCTGAGATTCAGATTGCGCTTCACAGCCCACTTCAAATCTTCCGCTACCAACCTAAATTCAAACCCTATTCTTGCATATATATTCCACTCACTAACACATTTTTTTATCCTTTTGTTTGAGTATTATTAACTAACATATTTATTAACGAAGATATATGCCTAAATATCTGAATTTAAACACACAAAATAAAAATAATAAATATAGTATTTAAAGAGGGAATACATATACACAATAGGGAACGGAAGATTAATTATAACAAGCTATAATATCAATATATTATATTTTCTGCATTTTGTTATTCTATAAAAGATATAATAAGTATTTATTAATTGCAGCTCAGATATCTATAGATATTATAGAGACAAACGTGCTGAGCAAATATTTATTGGAAAAGTTCGTTATATGTAATTTTATAAAATTGTGTTTTTAAATTATTTTTGCTATTAAACTCCACTTTTCTTTTAAATCCAATATGGAAGATGCGATTGTAATTAGTCAAAATTAATTAAAGGTGAGAAGCGTAATCTTGTATAATATTCTAACATAACTTTAATTAAAAGTTTCTCTAAAATCAAAAGTAGAAACTAAACTTAATTGATTTACTTTTGTTACAGATATTTTTTTTTATCAATTTAATTTCGAATTGAAAACTTATCTCACAATGGCATCTTCCAGCACAGTGGGTAAATCGTATGTACAAATTCTTTTAAAAATTAATTGAATTAGATAACAATTAGCAATGACCAATCAGAAAAGGATTCCAAAAATACCAAGGCATGGAATAATTACAAATTTATTTGGAGAGTAACTAAGACAGTCAATGAGAGCAGTCACCAAGAAAATTTGCGTTCGTTAATTTCAATGTGTACTGAGTAAATCTAAGTCGCCTTTCTCGCCTTTCGAGATGGCCTTCCCTGGAATCTGTGCCCATGGATCCCGATACTCATAGACTATAATTATATGCCTATTTGTTAAATAATAAACTTATTGCCTGCCTGAATAACTATGCTTGACAAACTAGATCTAGTCTCCGAGGGAATTGAAATCATCAAAAGAACCACCATGTTTTACAGAGGTAATCATTTCAAATGCTGCTAGACCTTTAAAGTTACCGTGAATCATTTTAACTCTCACCTATCTATTTCTTTAAACATTTTGTAAAGTTTTCATTTGTAAAATTTAATATTAGTTATGAATCAATTTGTAAAATTCTTACCTTTTTGTTAATTGTACCTTGTTCTCTCTCTATATAACTTAGCTGTAATCTCTCCTACATTAAACCTCTCCTGAATAATTATTAGTTCTTAATTTCACGTCTATGTGGCAATACTTTATTTTCATTATTATATTTTATACTTTCAGATACTAAATTATATGTCGATAATTTCCCCCCAGAATCGCAAATGCTTACGCTATCTCTTTTAATAAAAGAAAACCCTCCTTACTTTTCAGAGGGTAATTAATCTAGTATTTTTTAAAAACAAATTTGTTATTCTTAGTATAGCGGGTGCCTGCCAGTCTGGGGAAATAAAATCAGAATTTGATAATTATTGTACAGTGTTATTTTCAAAAACTAAGTAAAAATCTATTTTCTTAGAAATGTGTTTTTTTGGTTAATTAAATAATAGCGCTAACTTCTAAAATCTGCAAATAGATTTATATGAATTAAATTAATATTACTTTCTTGAAATCAATAGCCACCACCGACTTTATATATATTTAATAATATGAAAAGTATTTATTTATTAAAGCATTCAAAACCCAAGATTTATATTGTTTATACATTGTGGAAAGTTTATGTGTAGTTTAAAGTAATACATAAAGGGGGGGGGGGGAATCCTTTAGTTCTATGAGCTATATTATATTAGCATTAAATGTAATTCCTCCATATCCACATAGTAATCAAATCATACCGATACGCTGGGTTTTTATTAATAAAGATAGGCGATAATTCTTTATTTCTTAATTAAATATATATATTTATATTAATGCAAGCGTTACGTTTATACCGGCCTTTCATTATATATATCTTTGTGCTTCATTCATTTTTACTTCCAATACCAAGGACAAGGTTTGGCAAACCTCTTTGGATTTCTTCAGCGTGAGATATTATTGCATAGGGTTCGCTCTGGCAAAAGTCCAGCCTATGGCAATTCAATAAAGCGCATTCTTCGTTGTTTATGACCCGACCCTGCCGACGTTTGCAGAGAGTCGCCTTCTTTAACTGTGAATTGAAGCATCTTCTTGGATCTTAGAATAGATCTCTCCATTGCCATCATACACGTACCGCTCTCCCATATTTTGTTCTCGTTAAAAGCCTATTAATTCCCCTAAACCGTACTGTTATGATTATGCTAAATGGATTGCCATTTTTTTTATATGTTTCATCACACTTTCAGATAAGGATACTTCTGCCATTATTATTATTTCCCAAATTAGCTTCCCACACATGTTCTTATATAGCAAATGCAAATATTAATTAAATATAATTATCCTTATCATTCAACTCGATAAACTTAAGTATTGGTACGAGTGATATTGTTTTATTAATGGTGGATTCAAAGAACTTTATGTAACTGTAGTCTAGCGCTATTATTAAAAATCTTATGTATCCCATTCAATCGATAAATTATTGACATATAAATAGCCGCATTAGAATAAAGCCATGAATTATTTGTTATTGATGATTAAATACGTACATTTTATAGCATTGTAAGGGAGGTTAATGTTGTCCAAGGGAGATAAACACCCATTTTATTTACATTGTAACACAAATAACGTTTGCAATCATATATATTCCAAGTTGATTTAATAAATCTTATATCTTTCTAAATATCTAAGTCATTGTTTCATTTATTGCACAGAAATGGATTTGATGTTATATAAAAAAGATTCCACTTACTAGATGATCGAAAATCGCTAATCATAATATCCTGTACATGAATAAAGTTCAAATAAGAGTCTTTTTGTGTCACGACTTTGTGATGCCGGCAGGGTAGAAATAAATTAGATCAGTATCATTGGAATTGTTGCTCATAAGTTGGTAGATCTGGAAAATAGGCAAATAGGGCAGACTTCATGAATGTTCCTGACTTATGTATCTTGCGCATGACTGGACTCGAGGTACTTTTGCCTAGATGCTAGATCTTGTTATATGAACAGACGAAACCGACCGGTACAATATCAAAAACAACAACCTCATTTCTATTTAAATGCCATTATTGTTAAAGACTCAATCTTTAATTTATCTATCTTATTTTAATATAATGCCCATTTACCTAAATCCTGGGGAAAATTATGTAAATTTATTTTTTTACAAAAAACTGTGCACAACTAAGGCAATATCTAAATGCATAATAAATAAACAATGGCACTGTAAATAATATAATTATGTAATAGCAAATTTTTTAAAATTTTTAACTATTACTGCATTCATGATTTTTTTTCTCTACAGAACAGACTTTTTCATACCTGCACATATATATGTAATATATAGGGGTTTGAACTCAGACTTTCACATGACCCTCAACCATCATGCTATCTCATACCACTGATACACTTGATCACACACAGGTTAAAAAGATAAAATAAATTCAAATCTGTCTTTGTAGAAAACATATTTGAGACTCAACAATTCTTATCCAACTACCCTGACAGATCAATTCCACATCAAACTCAGCAGCTTCATTTATTTTCAGTAACTATCAATCCACTGCAGAAAGAAAATATCTCCATGTTCAATACAGCTTCACTAATGCAGAGTTTTTCAAGTCTCCATATCATTGTCTTTATTTTATCCATCCATATACAAATCATCTTTCATAAATTTCTATGTTAAAGATTTTGATTATTTACCTACTAACAACTTTCTTAGTGCTGATCCTAATGCTATTTCAGCCTCTTAATTTTTTTAATGATTCAGTAATACACATTAAATTTGATATCAATATATATATATTCACAGCACAAAAACAGCTACTGGAAATTTATAGTTTAATATATATATTAAATATTTTCATGGACTTAAAACCCTGAAATATAATAAGATTTTTTTTGTGTAATAATCTAGGTAAATTCTCAGCTATGTTGTAAATAGATAACCAATTAATATTTGGGTTGAGCCACACCATTTTTGACATAACAAATATCATTGTTATTACTAATAACATGGTTTCAGTTAGCAGGGTTAGTTTTAATAGGTTGTTACTTGTTACATCATAGCTGAGGTTTTAGCTAGATTTACACACACAAAAAAGTAGTGTTTCCACATGCATATTTATATATTATTTATTTCATATAAAATATGTTATATTGCTTTTGTTTTATAAAAATTAAAGACATAGAAACTGTGTTTGACATATCTTTGAAGATATAATTAAAGTCTTAAAATTTTTTAAACAAAAAAAAAATTAAATATGATACTAGTAATAAAAATAAAATTATATAAGCTTGACATCTAGATCCAAATTATTATTTGAAAAAGAAATTTGATATGATATAAATAATAATAAATACTATTATTATTATATACAACAAACTATAGTATTATTAAGACTTCAGTAACTATCATTCAAGACTGAAAATAAATAAGAAAACAATATACAAATAAGATAAGATTTAATAATTAAATTTGTATTTTTATATTAAAAATTTAAATAAACAATTTTTATTCTATGAAACTTTTAATTTTTCAAAGTAATACATTCAATTGGAAATTGCCTGTACTGTACTTGCATTAACATGTATGCTCTGTTTAATTTAATGCAGTGTAGAATAGTGGATTCTGGAGTTCAAGGTCCATGGTTCGTGGTTCTAGGTCTGTGATTTCTGATGCCTAAACTTCTTATAAACTTTTGAGCAACAAAATCATTTGATTATCATTATTATTTAACATTAAACTGTATTAATAATATATCCCTATTTTTATAATTAAAGGCAAACCATGTATTTGACCTTTCAGTTTTATTCAGATATGAATATATTATATAATTATTTATTTCAGTAGTCAACATTAGAAGCATCAATTTTTTCTCATTCACTCTACTCCAAACCGTATATTATAAACTTAAGTAATCAATGGACACCAGATAGTAGTGCTTTTTAAATCCCCTGCCAGTTTCTGGCTATTGATCTAAAGATGATCATTGGATTTCTAACATGGCAAGATCAATAGCCTGAAACTACACTGGGCCTTTAAGAGTTAATTTCTACTGATTTCTTGAGTTTCAAATAGATTATTCTAGAGCATGGTAAATAGACTGAATTACTGTTCCCAGTGTATATGTTGAAATTGAAGTAATCATGTGATACTGTTTGCTCAAACAAATAAAAAAAAAATTGCAAGAAAATATATAAGCACTTTCCCCCTAATAATTAACAACAAAAGAATTAATTTAATATAAGGAATATAAATACACTTACTTCACACACAATCACTTGCATCATGGCGTCAAGACCACCTTCAAGATCATCAAGATTTCCTGAGATTTTTGAATTATTTACTTCTTCCTAAATGAGTAATTATGGTAATATAATTTTATGATGCCCAAGACAACAATATAATATTGATTTTAAATTGCTTAATCACTGTGTTTAATAAAGTAATATTAAAGTTAATATACCAATGTTTGGATAAGATATTATTTGCCTTCACCTGAGTAAAAAAACAGTAATAATCACTTAATTAAAGGCAAGTATTATCTTGTTGAAACATCAATATATTTACTTTGATATTATTTTATTAAATATTTGCTCCCAAAAACATATTTTACAAAACATCTTTTGCCCATGAGAACATTCATTTCAACATATATATATATATAATAGACATCATTTGCAGGTTATCCATGAAAGATTTTAATTATATTCCAACATTCTTACATGGATGAACCCGCAAAATACGTAAGAATTTGTATGAACATATATATATATATTGTACCAGAACATTATGATACATGGGTTTCAACTCTTTAATGTTTATTTCACTAAAAATAAAATAATTTTTTTCTTTAATAAAAATAAAGAAGAAATTTCAAATTGTATTTTTTTTATTGTGTGTAATTAATGAGTTCCAATGATATAAAATATATGTAAAGTCCTGTGTGATTCTATATAATTCAAATAAAGTGTTCAGGTTTATTAAACTTTGAAAGAAGAAAGGTAAAACAAAAAAGAATACCTTTGAAACAATTTTTTTTACAAAACTAAATATTTAATAGAAAAGAATTTTTTTTTTGTTGTAACTTATCTTTGTAATTAGCAGATAAACAGATCTAGTAATTTAGTTTTACTGTAAATAATAGAATTAGATTAATTAAAAACAAAAAATAAAGATAAGTAAAAATTTTGTTAATTAGGTTTGTGTGAATCTTGTTGCTTGTTCAGAAATAATTGATTACAAAATAAGAGGATCTTCATTGTTCTTGCTCTTTACACTGGCAGCTGACTTGGAGGGAATGCTGCAAACTTATCACTAAAAAAACAAAAAAAAACCCTTCAACTACTGTTTTAAATTGCTTTTGATGATCAAGACTAAAGTCTCAGCTCAATTGTAGTATACAGAGATGAAAAATAATTTCTATAATAAAAAAGCTAACACGAATAACTAAAGCCCAACTTTTATAAATGCTTAACACATTTGTTCACCATAGATGGCTATCAATTGCTTATATCATTCTTGTCTGCTAAATAAGTGATATATATAAATAGTCTACTGAGAGAAGAGATAATGAAATTCAAGTAAAAGAAGTAACCTCATGGCCAATGCTTTCTAAAATTCCAGACCCACAAACAAATATAAAATTATTATATTAAGTATGTGTATTCTTGGAAAGACTGTATATAAACCATAAGCCCCAATTGTAGAAACATCACTCACTGACTGTTATCCATGGAAGTGAACTTTAAAATCAGAATTATGACAAGTATGCAAAGTGACCCTGAATATATGTGTGCACATACACATCTATCCATATATCAACATATTCAAATAACAATTTTAGAAAAAAGAAAATGTAAATATTTTGAACTATAATAAGCTGAAATGATTTTTAAATCATAGGTAAAAATACATTAATTGTATTATTATTTTATTATTAATATTAGTAGTTTGTATTTAATGTGATTTTAAATATTTTCTTTTTGTGATTATGTATTTAAAATAATTATTGTTGGTTTCATGTAAAAAAAAATGTTCTTTATTATAATCTCCATCTTCTTTATACTATTACAAAATTTATAGTTTAAACTAAACTCACACAAATAAATTGTATATTAAAAAAGGGTGTGTGTTCATGTATAATGTACATTAAATAAATAATCTCTTTGACAATTGATTTTTACTTTTAAAAAATTTAACTAATTTTATTTCTAGCATCCTCTTAAATTATTCATAACCTATTAGAAGTGTGTACATGAAAGATTTATATATAACTAATTATCTAAAAAAAAATGAAAAGTTAGCATTTATGGGTGAATACCAATCTTGAAATTAAGAATGATAATAATGATTAAATTATCACATGATACTGAAATACCACAGGAATAAAAATATGGCTAACACTCATTAACTATAAATATTTCTTTACCATGTGATTCATGTGATAAAGTTATAATAAATATATATATAATTAAACTTAGTAAAATTGTACATAGTTGTGAAAGATTATTAGTCCAATAAATTGTACTTTTGGTCATCATAACCAAATAGTGTGTGTGGAGTGGGTAACAACCAAATACCCATAAGCTGACCAGTACAGAAATGATTTGATGGCAGTGCCTTATGTTAAAGGTTAGAGAATGATCAGGAGATAAGCAATAAATCATTTTGAATGCCCAGTTGGAGTTGATTACATCATGATCAGTACATAATGGATGCCAACAGGGATCAATTACATTGAGTTTTTATTATTCAAAAATGTCAAAACATTTAATTAAACCTATATTTAATTTAATGACTCAATGATACCATCTAAAATAATATTGTAAAATTATTATACCCTGAAACAAGAGTCTACAATAGCAAGTTGACACATATACATATATAATCAAATATGGAAATAAAAAAAATAAAAAATTAGTTCAAGAATGTATAAAACTATAAAATAATACTCAAATAGAAATTATTATAGCAAGAAAATAGAGTAAATGATTACAAAAAGATTATAGAAAATAATATAAAATTACCAGAAGACAGATTTAATAATATCTGAGAAAATAATTATAAAAATGATAAATGCAATAAAAATAAATATATAGATATAAAAACTTATAACAACAATATTATAAAAAATATAAATAAAATTATTTGTATGATTAATAAAAAGTTTAACAATGTTATAAAATTTAAGGTAATAAATAAAAAAAGAAAGCATATACATAAAATACTAATCAATAAATATATTGAAAATACAGAAAATTGTATAAATGGAGTATATAAACTTGAGTGTAAATCATGTCAAGCTAACAATATCAGAAGTTATTATCTAGATAAAACAAAGAATTCAACTTATACAAGATTAGCCCAACACAGATACAATAAAAGATCACCTATTTATTTACATTCATTAGAGACAGTGCATAAATTTAAAAAATATAGCATAAAAATATTAGTTATACTAATAAAAGAAGCTATCATAGTTAAAAGTATTAGCCCATCTTTAAATAAAGATTTGGGATTGAAAACATTAATTTTATAAAAACATTCTTTAGTAATTAAATAAGCATATATAGATTAAAATTTAAGATTTTGTTTTAAAAAGATGCTCATAGAGGAGGCAGTGTGATAATATAAACAATTTAAAATTGTTTTAGTTAAATTTATTTAAAGTTGTGAAGAGTTTGAAAGAGGTAAAATTATTTTTAAAAATTACAAATTTTGAAAAATAAAAATATATTATTATTATTATTAATTAATTAATACATGTTTAAACCTATAGTGAAATAGTTGAAATGATAAAAATAAAATAAATTATCAAAGTTCATAAAAATATACAAAATATATATTAAAAATATAAGTTTATGCAAAAGAAATCTCTTAAAAATGAGATAAAGGCTAATATTTATAAATTTATTTAAAATGTATAAGAATATAATTATTGGGATTATTAAAAAGTTAGACTATGTTAAACTCCATAATATAGGATATTGTATATAATATTTTTATATATAAGTATGTATATATAGATAAGCAATAATTATATGGTTATGTATATTTAAATATTCCAACTCTAATGATGACTTCTGGTTAGTTGAAATTGTAAGCAAGAAGAAATAAATTTTATTTTATACATTACATTGTGAAGCGTTCACTTAAGGTGTATATGATATTTTTGTATATACACATGAAAGTACTCTCTTTTCATATATATGTATGTGTACTGTGATATTCTGGTTCCATAACCCATATTACTTATTGATATGAAAGGGAATAGCAAATTGACATATATATATATAGATTGTATTCTAATAAAACAACACACCATGTTCTTTGCAGATCACATGTAGTTCATATTGGATTGATGTTTGTTAGCTGTATTAATAATTCTCTGATTCTCCCATCCTGAGATTTACACAAACATTTTATTTAATTTGCAATAAGACTTAGTTTAACTTATGAAAGACTGAAAGATTTTAAGATGATTAAAAATTGTACATACTATTGTATTTAACAATATTGTTTCACACAATATTTATTACTTTATAATTATAAAAATTTGATATTTATACTATTAGATGCACTTTTGTTAGCTTTACTTAAGAGCCATCTATTGTGAATTTGAATAATCAATTAATACCAGAAGTGCTATTACAGCTGCATTCAGTGCTATCATATCCACATTTATGAGCTTTATCAGTGAAAATCTTGAAGCAATGCTCTTACCTTCCTGGATGTAATACATCTCTCATTTAGCAACCATTTATTACATTTTTTTTTTATTAACTAGGTGATAGTCTGAAATTTAAAAACAACTTAATGATTTGAATCAAAGTCAGCTTATATAGACATGACTACTAATTGGAGTTATTGAATTTCAGACCGTTATTTTGATAATAAGATGACTGTGTATAAGAAGTTGCATAAAGTTCAGAAATTGCAGGTTTATTAAGCCAAGATTTTCTTAATGAAAGCCCATAAGCCAAAAACTACTCTGATACTATGAATATGATTAAACTAAATGTAAAGAACAATTTTCATGTAGTACTCATTGGTTACTCAAGTTTATAATAGATAGTTCTGGAATAAAGTGAAGAGAATTAAAAAAAAAAAAAGACTAAGTTTGTAATGTTAATAATTTCATACTTACCAATGCTTAAAATTATTTTAAAAAAATAATCTTTCTTGACAAATCTGATATTATATTAGGCATTTTAACAAACTTTCTAAAGATAAAGTGAATTACAGATCCTAATTGATATTTTGAAGGGAATATTTATTACCCATTATTAGATATAATTAGAAATCAAAAGTATAATAGTTTCTAATAATGAAATAAAATAGTTAATATATTTTCTTTTCTAATTATAAAGATAGTACTCTTTTTATTTAAATATCAATTAATAGAACATGCAAAATTTTTCCTGAAAAAGTAGTTATAATTTTACAAAATAACATATTTTTAGCTATGTACATTAAATCTTCAATCTAAAAATAAAATGTTACATGCAATATGGCAGCAGATCTGATCAATAACTTCCTCATTTAAGAAAGTTTACAAGGCATGATGCTTTATAGACTACTTGCATGACTATAGCATATGTTGAATGATTATTCTCTAAATTCAAGATAGCAAAAGATTATTTTAGAAGTTCTATGATTAAATTTAGATTACCTGATTTAAGACTATTATCTATTGAAAGTAAAATCATTAATCTCTTGATATTTGTGTTAATATTTTTTTTGATAATCAAGATGATATTACAGGAAAGGAGCAAAAAAATTTTTTGGCATGGGTAACAAAAGGCTAGTTACACTACTGACAAACTAGTATAGTGAATGAATAATATGAAACATATATCTTCAAATTATGATTAGTTAAGAAAATACTTTTGGAATTTATATACTTTTTTAATATAATAATTCTAAAACACAAAGTGGAAAAAAAAAATTGCAGCAGTAACTAAAGACATTAAAGAAAAAGAAAAGAATTTTGAATACAATAAAAAAAAGTATAAATAATAATAACTGAATTTAAATACAAATTGGATACTATATTGTTATTGCAAGAATTAAAAAAATGAATTACAATGTTTATATAGCGCTGGAGTTCAAGATCCTTGGGTCATGGCCCAGCTCTACCAATAGTTTACTCTTCTGCCATTTCTGTCATTAAATTAATAATTGTTTGCACATAAATTGCGCAAGATGTCTGGTGCTCAACCTTCTTATTGCATAATAAATCATTTATTATTACTTGTTAATAGTTTACATTAATGGTAGTAGAAATTACTAATATCTTAACTAGCTAGAAATAAAGAATCATTCGATTAGAATGATTTTTACTCACATTCCAGAATATAAATACAAATAAAAAATACATTAAGTATGAAGAGAATGGGAAGTAGTTAAGACTGTTGTGTGGTTATAAAACAAACTTGCCTGTAAAGATTTATAAATAGTAATAAAAAATATTTATTATTCATAGAAATTGAACCTAAATTTGAAAAAAATGGAGAGTAGTTAAGACTGTTGTTTGGTTATAAAATAAACTTGCCTATAAAGATTTATAAATATTAATAAAAAATATTTATTATTCATAGAAATCGAACCATGACTTTGAAAAACTATTGTCTTGCTGGTGTATTTATTATTTATATGTATTTATTAAAATCATTTTTTTTCTAAATATCCATTATTTATCCATAGGAAGTCAATAATATATATCAATAATGGAAATTTTTTCAGGCTGATATTTTTTTAAATGCTATGGTCATACTTTTCCCAATTTAATAAGGGTAGTTGCTAATTTTCAATGTGTATTTTTTTTAAAAAAAACTATAAAAAGTATCTGAAATATTAAATGTCAATTTTTGCACTAACGGATTGTAAATTTATTTGAAATTTTAATTTTTTATATTACAATTTTTATTGTTAAGAAATAGTAAACGAATGGGATTATACCAATGCGGATTTTTATTTAATAAGAATAAAGTTTTTAAAAAACTACATCAATTCAAATAAAAAAAAAATTCTTAAATTTTTTATGCAATTGTGTTTGAAAGAAAACATTTAAAATATAAAGCATTTGCAATAAATTAAAATTTTACACTTCTAGTTTTGTGTGCATGCATGCGCATATTAACACATTACATACAAAAAAAAATCACTATTAAGCTTTTATGTATCTTTAAAATAAAATAACAATGGAAAACAATAAAGTACATCTTGATTGTTTTTTCAGATAGTTTACAGATAGTGTACATGTAAATAAATATATGTAGACATATTGTATGAATTCAATTATATAGAGAAAATATTTAACTCTTACTATAAAACGTGTTACATTATCTTCTAGAGACATATAATTACAAAATCCATATTGTGGTGCACATTCTTCACAAGCTCCATTTATAGCAAGTCTAGAAATTATAAATACAAAAAATGCATTAAATTTGATATAATTGTTAATGCTTTTAATTTTTTTTTTTAAAAAAAAAAACATTGGAAATTATATTCTATATAAATTAAAATATATATTATTAGAAATGTTTTATAAAGAGCTTGCTAATAAGCTCTTAACAAGCTTTGCAGAATATCTTCAACTCCAGACCGGTTTCTGCTATTGGCTTCTTCAGTGAAGTGCCAAGATATTCAAGCATTAGATTAAAAATATTAGGACAAGCTCAGCACTTTATCTAATGGACAACTATTAAGTAGAAAATCTGAAATTTTCAGACATCCATATGTTTTCTAATCCAGCAATTTAACTTAAATAGCCATATGGAACTGAACTAAGTTCAGATATACCATATATTAATAGCTTATTGCCAAAGTCTTAATAGCAAAAAATAAAATTACAAATAAATCAAGTCAGATGTCACATGACCTAATTTAAACAAGCTTGCATTACAAATGTTTTATAAAGAGCTCGCAAATAAGCTCTTAATATGTGAAACCAGTAGCAGAAACCGGTCTGGGGTTGAGGATATTCTGCAAAGCTTGTTAAGAGCTTATTTTCAAGCTCTTTATAAAACATTTGTAGTGCAAGCTTGTTTAAATTAGGTCATGTGACATCTGACTTGATTTATTTTTAATTATTAGAAATATATTACTGCTCTATTGGCACACTACATAAACCATAACTATATATTTATTAAAATAATATTCTAATCTATTTTGATTTATTATTAGTTATATGTAAAGCACAAAACCCTGATGAAGGAAATTTCATTGATATCTGTCTCTTAGACTTGTATTATATTAGTTTTACAATTTAAAACTTGACTAGCACAACAAGCTCGGTAGACAATTTCTTAATGGTCTGATTTACAAATATGTACATATAAATAATAAAAGGTAAAAAATATTCTATATAATCATTAATGTTATTATTAAAGGTTATCAAGTTGACATAACTTCCTGTGATTAAATGGATGGCATGTCTCTAAAATGATCTATTGTAAGTTTAGCTTTTAAGTTTCTCAATACCACATTAATTATTGGGATGATAAAGTCAATCCATTTATTGATAATCATTTATTTGTTTGTCATCTATGCAAAGTCTTACTATTTATGACATCTTCAATCCAGTTAATGATTTTGAACATTATAATTTTTTAATAACATTAATTCAGTACATAATATGTTCAAAATAAGAAAAATTCTATCTAATCAAGTGTGATCTAAATTTAAATCTAGTTGGATTGATTAATTATTTTTCTAGTTGTGCATTCATTCTCAAAAGTCTTAGCCAGCATCACATTTTAAACAATATATTCCTTTTTCTATTTTCTTTTCTCTGGGTTCATTCATCAAAATCATAAAATTCATAGCTGAAAAAATTATGATCCTCAGTTTTAGAATATTCTCTCTATCTAATGAATTTTTCCAGGCTTATTTTTACCACTTTTTTTGTCCAATTTCAATATGTGATAAAACATTTGAGCTCATTGTTGTTGAATGATTCAACAACACAAAAACAATTGACAGTTTCTGTGTATTTATAATACATTTCCAATTCAACGATTTGTGTTATCATTATGTTTCTTTTCTTTATATTTAGTTATAAGCATATCTTTTCATTCCTTTAACTTTTTTATTACAGCAAATGTTTTCATGTCTTTTCCATTTCAATTATAAATAAAGTGTAATTAGCAATCTAATATTCTTGATACTTCTTTTGGAAATTCTGAATTTACATTTTTGGAAACTTTTATTATCTATTCAATATGCAAATGGAATAGATCATATTACATTATATCCTATTTTAACAATAGTTCCTAGATACATATAGTGATATTCTCTCATAATAACAGTGACATGTTGTAGTACATTCATTTTCTAAAAACATAGCAAGATTTAAGAATTTAAATCAATGACTTTATTGTAATAAACAAAACTTATACCAAAACATATCTCGGATTTCTATATTTTTTAAATATAAATATTTAAATGTGCAATGATGTCTTTTGTTTTTTAACTTTGTTTAAACTCTAATTTTCTAAATTAATTGACATACTTTTTTCAACATTGATATTTAATGATTTTTCATGTTAATGTCCAATGAAATATTAGCAATTCTAATGGGCCTATCTTATCTGATTTCATCTATATCTGACGAGTCCATTTACTTGATAGTAAATATATTCTAGTTGGTTGTTTATATGGTATAGGTTGATTGTTTAGGTCTTTTATATATGTTATTTTAATTAATTATGACAATTAACGATTTGCAGCAAAAACCATATTTAGATCTTTCTTTAAAAGATAGTTAAAAGTAAATTATGAACTCATTACATATAAAAAAATATAATATTCTTTTCACAAGTAATGAAGATTATATCATTTTACATTCATATTTTCTTCATATTCAGAGTATCTGACTTAACATTTTTACAAGAAGTCACAGTTTGACAAATGACACTCATCACTGTATTGTAAAGCTCTTTTGGTAACATAAATGTAAATATATTATACTAATCACTATCTTGGCTTCAATCAATAAAAAGCTCCTGAATTTCTGGAAACTATTTTTTTTTTCAATTATATTCACATGATAAGATATTGGCAAGCATCATAGATCAGTAAAAAAATATTTCTCTAAGCATGAAGAAAAATGACAAAATAAAAGGAGCAGCACAATTAAAAATTAAGCCTTTACTTTGAAATTCATTCAGAAAATTGAAAGTTACACTCTTTTACTATTGTTTCTAAAAATTATACATTTTCAAAAATTCTGTTAAAAATAAATTTATCTAGTGTTTAAAAAATAAAAGTTGCTAATATTGTAAAAAAAATCAGTTAAAAATGATCATGCTAAATTATTTTTATTTATCATCAACATTAGAAAATACTAATAATTTATAACCATGTACGGCAATATCACTACTGATTGATTGTAATAGCACTTTATGTTTGGTGCAATAGCTGATCAACATTAGCATTAATCTTCTAGAAAATCCTAATAATTTACAACCATTGTATGGTAATATTACTACTGATTGATTATAATCGCACTTTATGTTTGGTGCATTGGTAGTCTTTGAAGATCACAGTCTATAAATTACAATTCAGTTACCATTTCAAGTGTTCAAACTTCTTATGAACTCTTAAGCAATAACTCATTTATTTACTTCAATATTTTTTCCAAAATGATTAAATAAAAACTGAAAAAAATAAGATTAAAGATTATTTGTCTAAAGGATTGTAATAATAGCATTTTATTTATGGTTTTACGTTGGACTATATCCATCATCTAGTTGAATTATTAATTTTTTTATGAAAAATTCAAATTTTATTTCTACTTCAATTCAGATTTTATTTATACCTTTCCAAATACATTTAGGTGCTGCAATAATTAATATAGAACACAATGTTTTAGTAATACTTTCTTCTTCAAGTATAACCAGCCTGACCAATGACAATTAACATTGGAAAATGAACGGATAAATTTTAGATCAGTGAAAATGAAATTTGCAATACTGTAAAAAAAACAAATAGTAAAAATTTTATATTCTTATTTATGAGAATGTATTCATTTTATTTTTCAAATGGCCAGCTTAAGGAGTTGTTTCCAAACATTATAGATTATCATATTTAGTTGGCATATGTTTATTTGCTGCTGTAATGTGAACAACTTTTAAAAATTTTCTTATTTTTTTCATTCTGCCCAATACTATTGGTTTTTGAATAGAATATATGTTCATTGATAGATTTATGACATGATACTTCAAAACACTTATCTTTTCCTTATGTATCATTAATCTTTCCATTAAAAAAATAAAAAAAATAAGACTTTTATAAATATAAAATGTCGATTCACTCTTGCCATTTATAGAATAACCTTATCATCCTATCATTAATCTTTAGTTTATGTGCCAGATTGTCACTGATCAATCCAGCAACTTCAGAAGAAGAGAAGGTAAAAACACCATTCAAAACTTTGTTGTTCTATACTAATATGCATATTATAAATAGAAAATTATATATAGATTTTTAAAACATTTAATAATTCAACTACAGTCCATTTTAAGCCAATAAACATCACATGACCACGACTTCTTATGCTTGTGTATAACTGTTGTTAAAACAGGCAAAACTCACTATATATATTGCCACACACAGCAAGCTAAGCCAAAATCTAGTCTGGGGATATTGGATGAGTAGGAACTAGATGGGGATTTTATGCACAAGCTTTCTGGCATCCATTGATTACTCCAGCTTGCTGTGTGTGGCAATATATATAGTGAGTTTTGCCTGTTTTATAGTCCATTCTATGATTATAAAGATTAAAGACTGGAAAGATAAAATTTACTGGAGACAATCCAATGACAATTGATTATATTACTCTTTTTTCTGAATGTTTTAATATCATTGTATTGTCTTGAAATTAATTAAGCTCTTCTACAAACAACTTTTAAATATATCTATAAAAATTCAATAAATAGTACATTCATCTCCACAAAATACTTTCTAAATCTGAATTTAAATATGACATCTCTATTTTACTAAGAATTGTCTTTATTTGTATTATGATTCTACTTACTAGATAGATACAAAATCTTTACCAATAATGCTGCATTATTTTACACAAAAATTAAAATAATCGAGAAAATATATGTGAATAACCAATGTTTTATTCTGCAAATATATTTTCTAAACATGAATTTAAACTCAGCAACATTTCATATTACACTGGCAATATGCATATTCTCACTTTAAAGCCAAATTAAATACATTTAACTTTTGTAAATGCAAATTACATAATTGATTTAAAGCATAGGTGTGTCATATATGTGTGTGTATGATTTCTACTAATTGTTTAATTTTATAGATTGTATATGCTGTTTTGAAAACTTAATGTATTTACTATTGTCTTGTGATCTACTTTACATTACATTATGCTTTATTGTTATATTAAGATGTTTTCTTGAATATAACAAATGAAAAAAACAAATGTTTATTTTTTTTAAGCTTGTTCTTGTTTTTTCAGATTGTTTGCATTTTCAATGATTATGAAAATATTATGTTCCCTAATCAGTTACTTCTTTAATATGACTTCATTTTTTATTTTCAGCAAATATTTATTTTTATTTTTCTACTCATTTTATTTTAATGAAACTTAGATTCATTCTAATTATTTTATTACTTTATCTCATTCTCATCAGTTATATCTAAAACTTCAAATCAACTTCTGATGTTATGGTCATGTTTTTACTATTATAATAAAATTATATTCAATTTCTTAAAAAAAAATACAGTGATTTTAGACTTGCAATGTACAATATCAGCTTCAGATCATGACAAAATCTATCATCAGCAAAAAAAAGTCATAAAAAGTATGTTAGGCATTCTGCACTTTTCTTCATCCAAGTATAGATTGTCTAACAGTATATATTTCTTATCTATGTTTATTTCAATAATTCACCACTAGAAATATATCTTTCTTAAAATATTCTGTCAATTTCTGCTTTTTCTCTTTACTAAAAGTTTTTTAAAGTAAACACTTGTTATTTTTTCTCTACTTATTCATTATTTTATTTTCTAAACATTTTAATTATATTTACTTTACAGTAATTAATTTAATTTAGAAACAATTTTTACATTATTTGTATAAAAATTAAAATATAAAGAAAATGTTATTTCACTAAATAATAGTCATGCTCCCAAAATGCTTATAAACAATGTGTGCTTTGTTTTGGTAACTTTGTTAATTTGTACTTTGCCTTTGTTATTATTGCTTTATGAAAATTATTAAACTTTATCCAGTTTTATTTAGGGATTGTACATATAAAAATTTGAATTACATTTAATATTAAAGGGTTTCCTCTAGATTAGCTAATAAGTAATGTAACTTTCTGCTTGGTAAATTTAAAACAGACAAAACTCTCCATATAGTAGTGCCATTCAGTACAAGCCAGAGTAATCAATGGATGCCAGAAGGCTTGTGCATAAAATCCCTTTCTAGAGCCTACTCATCCAATATCCTCAGACTAGTTTCTAGCTTGTAGCTTTCATCAGTGAGTAGCCTTAAATCTGAGAACACTGCACCTAGATCTTAAGATCTAATGCAACTTTCCAGCAGCCACCTTTTATCTTTACTTAACTACAAAATTACGAGTCTAAAATTGAAAACACAATAATATTTTCAATACAAGCTCATTAGTCATATAGGTATGAACTCAGTTCAGTACCCAACCATAGCCACCACTATCCTATTAAGCATCCATTGATTACTCTCGCTTGAACTGAGTGGCACTACTGTATAGTGAGTTTGGTCTGTTTTAATTACAGTTATGAGCAAACATATCTCCAAAACTTTTTACAGCAGTGCTGCAAAAAGTATTTTGTGGATTAAAATGGGAAGCTAAAGAAGTGAAAGTAAATGGAGATTATTCATGTCATTTAGATTTTGAAGATGATGTAGTTGTTTTTACAAATAATGCTTTAGAGTTGCAGGAAATGTTGCAAGATTTATCAGATGAAAGTAGGACTAAAGATAAATGTTAAAAAGACTAAGGTAATATTTAATGGGCTTTCTCAAAATATGAAAATAAAGATTGATTATGAGCTAGAAGAAGTTAACAGTTCCAAATACCTTGGTCAGATTATTAATACAGACGGAAACCTAATAGATGAAATTAATCATAGAATTAAACTTGGTTGAAGTGCTTTTGCTAGAAATAATTTGATACTAAAAAGAAAAGGAAGGTTTTTAATAAATCTGTTTTACCAGTTCTTACTTATGAATCTGAGACTTGGACACTTAATAGAAGAGCAATACAGAGACTTTAGACCACTCAAAAAAGTATGGAGAGATGCACATTGGGAATAACAAGAAGAGATCGAAATGCAATATATGGGTAAGAGAACAAACAGATGTTAGTGACCTCATTGAAAAAATTAAAAGACTAAAGTGGAGTTGGGCTAGATATATTGCTAGAAGAGATGGTAATAGATTGACAATTGAAATCTTAAACTGGATTCCAAGAGACTGTAAAAGACCCAGAAAGAGACCACATGTGAGATGGATGGATGAAATAAGAAGGTGTGCAGGGGTGATGTGGAGAAGAGATGCTAGAGATCAGAGAAGATGGATTGAACTTGGAGAGACTTTCACCCTGCAGTGGATAAATAATGGTTGATGATGATGATGAGCAAATATAAGAAATGGTGATCGTGTGATGTTTAGTGGTTTAATGTCATAAATTTTTGAGACTTCTTTTAAGTAAAATATTCAGTTTTTAAAATAATTTCAATTTTGAATTTATTATAATTTTATTGTAATTCAAACCTAAATCGAAAACTTTGCATGCGAAAATATATTTGTAAAATAATATAGGTGCTATTGCACCTGACTGCAAAGCTACTTTCTACTTAAAAACAAAATAAAATTATATTATTCTGCAAACGCTTTCAAGAGATATGCTCTCATTTTCAAAGCTCTGAGTGAAGTAATTATATGTAAATTATGCAAAGTTCAAAGGTTAATTACTCCATTTCTTTGAGATCACAAAGCATGTGTCCTTGCGGTTGATGGTGTTGCAATCCATTGCAATGAAGCAGACCTCCTTAACTTTTCTTTTTATGTCATGCCTTTCTTTACAGACCAAGTTGACATCCTGTGGTTCACACTGGTGTCCTGTTAGTTTCTGATGAAGTGCAAAAATGGAATAACATGATGGATTTGACTGAGCTTTGATGTATGCATGCCTTGGTTTCCCCCTAATATGAGGCTCTACAATTTGCATGAGTACATGCAATATTATAAATGGCTTGAGGTCTCTGAGCAAGTGTTAGTTTATCTTTCGTACGTATTGTTAAGTAATCTGTTAGAACTGTTGGGGGGGGGGGATGACAAAAAGTTAGTTGAAACTAACTATTAAAAATTGTATAAAATTTATTATGTAAATTAGAAATGTATGGCAGCAGCAACCTGTGTGTATCCAATTTGGGTGTAATGTTGGTTACCTTATTGTTGAAACGTGTGATCCCCCTGTCGATCAGCCCATGTTTGAACTCCATCTTCAGTAAGTCTTCCCTGTATAATATTAGATTTGTCTTCCTGTCTGCTTCTAACTTACACAGCTGTTGGTTTCTGTGCAGAAATGATGTGAGCCCAGCTAATTTATGGCTGGTGGGCATAATGGAACTGGGTTGGATATGGCCTCTTATTTCAAAAGGCTTCATAATCATTTTGTATTTCAAGAGTGTGTACTCTCATTGAACCAGCACATCAAGATATTTTACTTGCTTGCTAAGATCTTCCCATTCCATGTTTAAAGTCAAGAGAGAGCTGTTCTGGAGTTCATTTTTGATTTCATTAATGACATAACTATAAACAGATCATCCACATATCTAGTGTAGATTTTAGAATCTGATAAGCTGCCGTATTTTGGCAGGATCTGTTGTTCATGATGGTCAATTACAATCCTGGCGATGATCCCCATTAAACATTGCCATTATATTATTATGTAGCCAAAGCGCTTGCTGAGTAATATAATTTTATTTTGTTTTTAAGTAAAAAGTAGCTTTGCAGTCGCAATAACGCCTATATTATTTTACAAATATAATTTTATTCTAAAATTAACAATTTTCTGGGTTATCAAAAGACAAAATCTCTCTCCAAAAATTACTGTTTTTAGAATTGTATAAATTTTGATATTAAAGAGTCTTTTAATCCTTTATCTCTAAAATTTTGATTTTCTTAAATCTTTTTCACATTTCTGGGATGTAAATTTATATGATGAGCAACACAGCCAGATCATATCATAATACAGAATTGATAACAATAGGCTTGTAATCATGTTCAGTGATATCTGTAAATAATTTACAAAATCATATGCAATAGCAGTCACTAAAACATTTTTTCTGACAAACACCATGCACTGTATTTTTTTTGTTGTCTATGGTAATGAATAATTATGTTTAGTACAGAAATGGAATGATAGATTCCTGGATTAACATTTATCCTATCACTTCTGAAACTTAAACATCATATGACCTTCAGGGTAACAGACAATTTGACTGTAATCATTATTATGATAATATATTTAGTGAAATATATTGAAATGTAAAATTTTCCAATTAGAATTCACTTGCTTTTTTAATCTTTAAGATATCCATATGTAAGTGAACTACTTCAAACTTTATCATTTCAAACTTACTTTGGTTTTCAATCCTTTCAACCTTTTCATATAGTAATATCAGCAACTAAATATTAAAATGGATTAAATTCAGTATCCCCAAATTACCATTTCCTAGGCGTACACTAGTTGTTAATGGAACAACAAATTCTCCATACTGTACTGCACCAGTACAAACCTTGGTAATCAATAGTTTATGCATAAATCTTTATCTAGTGCCATTCATCCAAGATCCTGACTAGTTTCTAGCTGGTGGCTTTCATCATTGAGTATTCTTGTACCTGATAGCACTGCATTTAGATCTTAGAATCAAATGCAACTGTCCAGTTGCTACCTTTTACCTAATATAAAGCTATGAGCCCAAGATGAAAACAATGTTTTCAATCCAAGCTTATTCACTTGTATAGTCATATATATTTGAACCCAGTTTAATATATACACATTTTGGTGTCTTTGGTTACTTAAAATCACAGTCATCATCCTAACGGTAGGAATTATATAAAATCAGTAAAACATCATATGATTACCATTCCTTGTGCTTACAAAGCTGTTAATACAGTAGTAAACCTGAAAAGAAAAATTAATAGTAAATTTGATTTATAATTGTTTTCTTGTAAGAGACTTAAACTACTTTATTTATTTGGTAATCATTAACCTGATGGCAAGTTAATAAGAACAACAGGAAGGTGAGAATAATTCCCTCCTTTTTTTTCATTGGCTGAACTGAAGGATATTCAAAACTTTTCCCAGATCTGTCATTACAAATGTCTAACCTTCAGTACAAGCAAAGAACAATTAAAAATTTGGATATGAATTCTACATATTAACTGGTAATTTGGATACTCATTTACAGATGGAAGAGACTTAAGAATAAAGAATTCCAGCAAATTAAAAAAATGTGCATAATAAAAAAACTTTAAGTCTGGCAAAAATGTTTTGACTATTTTATTTGTTGTTAATGCTAGTTTTTTTAAAAAATTGTCTTAATGATTTATAAATGAATCAAATACTTGATTTAAAAAAATACTTGATTTAAAAATAATAATAATAATAAAAAGACTAAAATAATTCTATTATCAAAATTTTTAAAAGTTCATTAAATTATACCTGATAGCATAATATAAAGATAATATCAATTAATTATTTTATGAAATTTAGTATATCTAAGATAATTGTTTACACATTTGATCTTTATAATTTATTTGCATTCATTGTATAAGAACACGGATATCAGGGGGAATATTTTAATTTGCATTGCGAATGTTTTAAAAAAAATATTTGAGAAATATAATATCTCAAAGTTTAAAATAATATCTCTGCCCAACTTTATAAAGAACCTGTTTACAAGTAACATATCATACACAATATAGAGCTTAAATAATGAGTGGTTTAAAAGGTTTGAATCAATGTACATGTCTTTGTTCTGAAGTGAATCCATAAATACAAATTTAGGATTAAGATACATTCTTCTCCACATCAATTTATTTAACATAAAGAACTATTTTATTCATTAATTTTTGATGAAACTATTAAAAAAACATGCATTAGCTAAATTATGAAGTGTACATGTCCCAAGTATTGAATTATTTATCAATGAATTTATTTATTGTTATTTATATAATTATATTTATATAAATAAATTCATTGTTTTCTTTATTACTGATTCTCATTTCAATTCATTTAATTACATATCTTAATTTATAGTTTATAAAGCATAAGTAATAATTATTAAGGTCAAGTATTTCATAATATTAACTTTGCTAGAGTAGTAATTAAGATCCCAATTTAGCATTTATGTTTCTAATGCAGGGGTCCCCAACCCTATGCCCGCGGGCACCATGGTGCCCGCAGACCACTTTATGTGTGCCCGCCGCTATCCGAACATGATAAAAAATTATTTATCTGATACAAATAAATTTAATTTTTAAATTTTTTTATAAATTATTATATTATACTGTAATCAAATTGTAGGGCATACTATACTTTTACAGCGTAAAAATATAAACGTTAATTATATGTTAAAATTTTATTTTTGAAATAAATATTTTTTTGTACATTATGTCTATTATTAACAATATCCAACTATAAATTTATATTAAAAAAATAAATGGTGCCCGCCACCTGGCTGGTATTATAAAATGTGCTCTTAAGTGCAAAAAGGTTGGGGACCCCTGTTCTAATGTGTTTGCCATCACGAGCTTATATGTAACAGAAGAATCTAGTTATATCGGCTTACATAGTGCTTAAGAATTAAAAATATTTCTAAGTCTGGATAAATGATTTATAAATCTTCTTTCTCATGCTTTATATTTTATGTTGGTATAGATTTATGATTTACCATGCTCAATAAAATGTATTCATTTTTTCTGCTATAAGTAATATCTAATAAAATTAACTTATGCAAATTACATATATGTAAGTTTGAGTTTATTTGATCATTACAATATATAAATATATATGTGTGTGTAAAAATACCTTAAAGATGAACTATGCAAAAATAATAACCAGTGAATGTTTAATAACCAAAGTTAATAAAAGTGCAGCTAAAAAAAAAGTGTAATATATAGATCCTTAAAATTTTTATCCAAAAAGAAATCATAGATAAAACATGAAATTTAGACAGCTTAAAAATTATGTAATTTCTTAATAAGCTGTTTATGATTCAACTTCATCCCATTGTTGATTAGCTTTTTATTTGTACAATGATTTTATTTAAGTGATCTTTTATATTATTAATTATGCCTTTATAATTTACAATGTTTATCTATATTGAGATTAACCATCCCAGAATCAATTCCCTATTGTAAATTGTAAATTTTTGTAAATTATTCATAAAATATAAATAAATAATATTTCCCTAACTCACACATCAAAAAACCTTTTTTAAATAAAAAAATATTTTTTTATTAATAAAACTGCTTACAAATTAAAATAATTTGTTGCATAAAACATAAGTAACTCCGTTAATCTTTTTTAGAGAATCAAAATCCAAGACTAATCTGGTTCAAAAAAGATGCAAAATAATATGTTTTTATATTCTTATAGTTGCTCAACCCATAGTTACCCATTATATTTTATTTACAAATTATAGATACAACAACTTGATAACTTTAAATTGATTTATTTGCATAAAATAATTATTTTAAAATGTAAATAAAGTATATAATCTTACTGTTCATGAAAGCGCAAAAATGGTATGACTGTTTTATCCACAAAAGACCCAAATCCTATTCGAAAACTTCTTGAAATACTTTTCATATAAGTTGCTAAAAACATCACAAATATTTATTATAAGTACATATGTAAATTATGTTTTACAAATGTGTGTAGGCAATTAATAACTATTATGATGTTGATATTTAAATTGGAGAGCACCTTTATCAAAGCTAAACTAGCTTTGATACAGACATTAAAAATCTAGTTTAGCAATTTTAAACATTAGCATCATAATACGTATTAATTTTCTGTACATTTTGTTGGAAAATAATTTTACATTTACATTTCACTACAATTTAAATAATGTATATTTATATATATTCACATGATAATAGCCAAAGCTTAATAAACCAATAGAATGTACAATCTACTGTCAAATAATCTCTAGATAAAAGATGTCTATAAAAATTGCTTTGGCAACAGAGTGTAGAATATATTGGCTTATTAAACATTAGCTGTTGTCATGTGAATTACATCTGGTAAACAACCAGTTACTGGTAGTTTATAGTTTAGTATTGTGACACTACAATTCTTTTCCTTCCCCTAATAACTGAATCTTAATTATTAGAATCGCCGTCGAGGGCGCCACCAAGGATTTCTCTCTTGGAACCTGGCCACGAAGCTTTACGTAAACCTGGTCTTATTTATTTTCGAACGGCGATTCACCGATTACAAATTTGTTTATAATCTGACAGGGGTTTTCACTTAAGGACACTTAACTAATTATTATAAATAATTAAAGAATTCAAATATACGTTGGATACAAAAAAACTTTCCTTTATTATTATTATTATTAATAACATTATATTTCTGCCCGATCCAGAGAGAACTGACTTACAATTTCTGATTTTCAAACTGTTAACTTTCTAAGTATTCTTCCCAAATATCTACCATGGGTTTACTCGCGCCGACACTAACACTGCGGATTCTAGCAGGCGTGTATACAAAGGCGACTTATAGTATATAATCTTTCCTGAAGTTTATTTTTTAAACCCCACTTTATTTGGTAAATAAATAACTTGCAAAAACTTAAAATGAACGTATAAGTGTCTTTCGTTTTCTTATACTTTCAACACTTCCCTTATTTTCTGCTAACAAGCAAGTAACGCCCTAAGGTTCTCTGTTACTTGGCAGCGCACTTTTATACCCCCACCCTGTTGTTACCCTCTAGATCGAACAGATATTAAATAATTTAACGTACAGTCATACCAATATTTCATAAAAATATTTAACGAGAATTAACATAAATAGTTTACGATATTAAATAAATCTATTTCCCCACCTCTATTGTTGAAACATTCGTAACAAATATAATAAACGAAAAATAAATCAAAATAAAGTTCTATTACGCTTTAACTAAAGTTCCCATTAATTGAAAAGTTTATAATTACCCTGATCGATCAGAGCGAAGTGGCCTGACTTTCATAGATTCACATTCCATTTGTCGTGCCTTTGTCCTTGTATATGAGAATTCTGATGTGTCCATGGATGTTCCTTTGGTTGTCCGGCTAGCAATATTATTTCTTTCCATTCCTTGACTCTTTCGGTAGCTTCATTCAGATGGAGTGGCGGCCAATTCCCCAAAGGGGAAGGTTTTGGTAGCTTTAGCCGCTATGCATTTGAAAAGAGTCCGCAAAATAAGTTTCTATAATAATTTCTGATTCGGAGCACAGCTTTTCTCTCTTTTTTTTTCTTTATTGTCCCTGCTGGTCTCTCAAGTCAACTGACTTACTCTAAAAGCGATTTTATCTCCTCTTTCTCTTATCTTTTTTTTTTTTAATTAGCGTAATAGCAATTATTAACCAAATACTTTTAGTTTGTGAAAGTTTCAACAATAGAGTCTAATTACTACCAACAATCTAATTTTGTTTTCTTTTCCCCACCCTTTTATCTCTCGAGTTTTCTTCCTTTTAATTAAACACTTTTAACATTTTTGACAATAAATTATATTTTATCTTTTTTTCTTTTTTTTTTTTTTTTAAAAATTGCTCAAATTCATAGCAAAAATAAAAGTTTAAGATTTTACCCTTCCCATTAAATTAAAATCATTTGTTAATTTTTATTTTAAAAACTATTTAACTTTGGAAAATATCTATGACGAAATTATAAATATGTGAGCTTATATATATATGAGCTGACTTAAAATATCAGCTCAGTATATATGTATTGTAAATGTCTACGTTATAACGAAAACAAATTAGGCAAGCCAAACTGTAATTGTGAAAGTTTAAATGAGCAATGAGAATTTTTTGTATGCTTTTATTTCAGTTAAAAACTTAGTCATGCAATACAGTCAATTATCTAGGGATTTTAAGGATTTACCTTACATTTACTTAAGTTAAGAAATTTTCACAATTATATTGTTTATTCGATAAATTTTTAGAAGCCATTATACCATGTTTTGCAGTTTCTTTTGTTCAATGATAAATTATAATAAAAGAAAAAATCAAACAATTGGATTCTTCCACTAGTATAGATAAAAAAATTTATAACCACTTACTATAATACCATATTAATGAAATATGGGCAATATCTTTTTAAAAAATTGTTTTTAACTAATTCCATTAGCAACAACTTGTTAAAAATACATGTTTTAAAAATCCAATCTCTCACAAATAACTTGTTTACATTTTTTAAAACAAAAATACTCTTTTGTTCAATAATAAAATACACTATTTTATTATGGTATTTATTTTTTTAATGCCTATTAATAACTAATTCATATTATATATATTATATTTTATTATATAGTTTGACAATTAAAGATTTAGCCAGGATTTATTTAAGGGAAGAATTTTAAATTTTCATACTTAGATTGTTTTTTTCAATAAATTTTAATAAGCCTTTGAAATTTCTTGCATTTTATTTTTTGTTTAGATTTGCATCATATTATAGATTATGGATCAATTACGAGTTTTTAATTAGAGAACAAGTCAAAAGCTAATAGTGCATTTAAAAAAAAAGATATTGTTATTACGTGTGAAAAGGTAATATGCAATAATAATAATAATAATAAAAAAAGATAATACTATTTAAAAAATGTTATCGCAACACACCATCGAACCCAGACCTAACATTTCAGTCGCAGATCCTCTGCCAGCATTTCCAAGTGAACAACAAACACATTTAGACTTGGAAAACATTACTGATAAACAAAATTTCATCACATGCAAAATTACTGTACTAATGAGGCAATATTTTTAAAATAAGTTTTATTTTTAAGTAAATTATTAATAATAATATGTTACTTTTCCTATAAATTAGGATTTTTAAATAATGATTTGGAAATCTAAACATTTTCATATAAATTTTATTAATTATAGTGATAAAAGGCACTGGCCTATTCAGTTTTATGCAATGGTAGAGTATACATGAAATATATTTCAAGGCTAGAGCAACTGCCACAATAAGTTTAAGTAAAGAAATATTCCTCTATGTTTAAATAATAAATATTTACAATCAGAATGTGTTTCTGGGAATAAAGTGATTCGGAAATCTAAACATTTACATATAATTTTTATTAATTATCATGACAAAATGGCATTGGTCTGTTCAATTTAGCATAATGATAAGAGTAGAGATGTAGTATGTTTTGAGCTCATGCCTAGAAATTTAAGCCCGGGTAATTGTCACAAATAAGTTTAAGTAAAGAAGTATTCCTTTTATATTTAAATAAAAAGTATTTTACACTCGAAATGTATTTCTAATGATGAAATGATTTGAAAATGTAAACAATTTTATTTACATATAAATTTTCCCAATAAAGAAGAGCCTTTGTACCCACACAACCTGCACACTAACATGCAGTGGCCCTAAAAGTGGTTATGCTATAATTTAAGAAAAAACAAAATAACTTTTAGAAATTGAATATAGCATTCACTGAATTTACTCTCTACTGCCTTTATATTATGAACAAATACTAATATGTTTGAAAAAAATTGTTGATTATAGATTTTTTAAAATGTATTATTCAGTATTCTAAAATTGAAAAAAATAAAAAATATTCAAAAACCATGATAACTACATTAAAAAAATATTTTAAATATCTTCTTAAATATTTAGCTATAGATTATTGTTTATATATGTTCATGTTTTAAGAGAACTGATAGATTTCATGGCCTAAATGATAAATTTAATTTTTAATCTATTGAATTTATACATTTAATATGATGTCAATTTATTCTGCACTCTTTACCATTTTGGACACCAAGAGGAACCCCAAAACCACTGTTGACACAAACAAGCAATAAAGAATGTCAGATAATACCACTAAAAGTAATAAAGTGTTCCAGATAATTTATCCAGTCCACATTTAATTGTATTTTTCTAGAGTTATTTGATTTTTTTTTGGTCATTTACTTACTCTAATTTTTTAGGTCATTTTCTAATTACTATTTTTTATATTTGATTGCTAAAGGTATTTGATTTTATGGGGGTCATATGATAATGATAATTTTTTTGATGATTTCCTAATTACTAATATTTGCTAAATATTGTTTTTTAATACTTGATTTCAATACTGTTTTTTTTAATTGTGATTTTTTTTTTATTTTCTAATTACTAATATTTTTTAAATACTGCTTTTGAAAGTTTGATATTTTTTTTTTGATTATGAGTAGTTCTATAAAATTTTCGATTTTCAAAAAAATTTTTTGATGAAACATGCAATTTAATGCGGAATGGACAAAATATATGGAATATTTTGTTACTACTTTTGGTGATATTATCAGACATCCATTATTGCTTGGCTGTGTCAATGGTAGTTTTGTGATTTCCCCTGGTGTCTAAAATGGCAGAGAGCATATAGTGAATTTGCACCTTTAATATTCTATTCATTCTTTGTACAAAAAATTATTATTTGGAGTTAATGAGATAGAATTTTAAGATATAGAGCTGTAGTGAATGACATTATTGATATGAAATAGAAAAGGTGAATTGGTGAAATAATGAATGTAAACTGCATTTGAAATGGGGTGAGTGAATGAATTCTTAGCATTAAATATGATGGTGATATGTAAAGTAAAATTTGAATAGCTATGAAAAATTTTTTATTAAAGTTTATAATTCTTATTATAAATATTTTACTACCATACCATTATGTAAACAACATTAACTATTTTTCTTTTATTGTTATTTGTGTCATAAAGGTGATAGAATAAAAGATGAATGGAAAAAATTATATGCTTAACCCTATTCCCTAATCCTAATTATTTGCAATTATCAATTATTATTTACAACATAATAAATTTATCCAAGTCATAAATAGATGTATAACTATGTAAAAAACTTTATATACATCACAAAGTAATACATCTTGTTTGTAACATTTAATTTCAATGCATTTACTAAAATTATAAAATGATATTCATATATCTAGTGATATTTTGTATTCAATTATTTTTTTTTTTCGAAATATATGGAACCATAAAAATGTGTCACCTGATCATAAAATCTACCAGTAATATTTCATATTATAAAAATAAAGAAAAATATTTCAGAAATTACCATGGAATATTATTTTTATTAACTTCAATGCATTCACTGATTTTATTATACATTGATTTTCATCATAAATAAATGATTACTAGAAACTCGGTATAATTTTTGACAAACAAAAAATACTGAAAATATGAGGTTTATTGCTATGCAAATGAAAGAAAAGTGCAATAAGTACAAATAATTTACATATTGCTTTTATTGGCGGCTTTTGATATAATTTGTGATAAGGTTTAAAATTAGCTATTTATTCATTGATACTATTCATTTTATATAGTTTTAGATGAAAATATGAAATGAAGGAATATTTATTGAAGATGGAAAATATGATACAGTTGAAATGAAATAAAAACAGAATGTAATTTTTTATGTCAATGAATAGGCAGCTTTAAAAAGCAAACATCAAAATGCCATATCATAAGTAGATTTTTAATTTAAATAGGTTAAAAGCAAAAAGAAAATCGTCTTTTTTACTTCAATATTCATATGTTAGTGATAGTGCCATTCTTTATCAATCAAAGAATTACAGATGAATGCAGCAAAAAATCATATTAGTCTAATAGTTAATGTTCAAAAACTCAGATGTTTTTCTACCAGTGATGGAAAAAAAACACTTTAATAACTTTTAACTTGGACAATTATCAGATTGAGAATGTGAATCAATTTAAATATGGTAGGTTTTTTTTGTATAGAAAGGTAGCCTTGATTGTTACACATAAAGTTTATTGTATGAAGTGACACCTAAGTCTCAATATAATATAGGCACTAAAGTTTTCATTTTAGAATGATACATAAAATTTTGAAAATATGACAACAAAAAATAATTTGATATTTAGCTTGTTGGATGTGATAACATGAAATCTACTGTTGTAAGGTAATTTTTTTTAATTGCATGTGTTATATGAATAAATTGTAACAAATTTGCTAACAAATAAGTTTAAAAAAAAGGTGGCCATGAATTTCATCAAAGAGGCAGACCCATTATACAAATTATCTCAAAAGCATTTTAAATTTGTAGAATTGATTACTTTCATTGGGATTGTTTACAATGCATTTCTACATTAAAACATATAAATGCACAAAGTGCATATCCATTTATGAAACAAACAAGTTGAATACATTACTAAGATATTTTCTGAACAATCATTTTTTGAAAGTAAACTCGTAAATAATGCCCATTTTTTGTTATGCCAATCTATTTTGTCAGATAAAATTTGATCTTTTTTATTTGACTATCAGTTTGTTTTATAGTAATAAATCAAGTATTGACACTTCAGAAATGCTGAAACTATTTATTTGCAGTGGTTCTTATTTTTATATTAATCAATTCAGTCTAAAGACTCATATTAATTTAAATGAAATACTAATAATTTTAATAAGCATGTAAATAGTTTTATGGTTCATCAAATGTGTAATGCTGAGAATATAAATCCCTTCATGGAATAAATAAATCTGAATGTATTACCAAGACAATTTACAATGAAGATTTCTAAACAATCATTTAAAAAAATAAACAAAGTGAAGGTCAGCTAAAAGTGCATCTTTTATCTGTCAAATAGACTGGCATTGATATAAACAAAACATAAGATTTACTTTTAAAAAAAGATTCATAATATATTCTATCTTGTTTGTTGCATGAATGAATTAAATTATTAGCATTATATATTTAATAAATTGTAAAATTATTTACGTGCTCATTAAAATCATTAGTATTTCATTTAAATTAATATTTGATATTGTGTGTGGGTTGGTTAATATAAAAACAAAAATTACCACAAATAAATAATTTCAGCCTTTTCAAAATATCAATGCTTGATTTATTCCTATGTAATAAACTAAAAATTCAGGTTTATGCCCCAACAAGTTCTCATAGTGATGAAGTTATAGAAGATTTTTATATGGATGTACAAAAAGCTTTTGATCAGAGTAAACAACATTTTAAAATTGTTATGGGAGACTTTAATGCTAGAATTGGTAAACAAATGAAAGATGAAAATGCTGTAGGTAATTTTGGTTATGGTAATAGAAATGAGAGAGGACATAGACTTGTGGAGTTTGCAGAAAAAGAAAAACTTTATATTATGAATTCTTTTTTTGAGAAAAATGTTAAAAGGAAATGGACATAGAAGCATCCAAATGAAGGTACAGCAGAATTGGATTATATTTTGACTAACAGAAAATACATATTTCAAGATTGTAATGTTCTTAATAAATTTAACACAGGAAGTGATCATCGATTAGTAAGATATAAGATACATGTTAATGTAAAACTAGAGAGACAAACATTATTAAGAAAAACAATATTTACAGTTGATATTCCTAATCTTCAGAAACATTCTAATGAATTTAAATTAGAACTTACAAATCGGTTTCAAGTATTACTAGATTTTGAACATGATTCAGATTTGAATGACATTAATAGGAAAATAAGCGATACACTTTCAAAAACTGCAATAAAGATAGCTGTAGAAAAAAGCAACAATTGACCAATCAAATTTCTACTGTGACTAGAGAATTTATGAAGAAAAGAAGGAATATGAGGATATACAACAATGATGCATTAAAAAAGATTGAATATCTCGAATTTTGTAAAATGGTGCGGAAAAGAGTTGAAAATGATATAAGAAAGTATAATTGTGAACTAGCAAGGAAAGCTGTAGAAGAGAATAAAAGTCTAAAGAGTATAAAACAACATTTTAGTATTGGTAGGAAATTTATATCTGCAATAAGAAAAAAGATGGCATTATTACTAAAAAGAGGGATGACATCATGAAATGTGTAGAAGACCTCTATCAAGAATTATATAGTAATAAAGAACAAGTGCCTCCTATACCTATTATATCTTCCGAATTGCCCAGAATTTTGAATGAGGAAGTGAGACATGCAATTAAATTTATGAAGAAAGGGAAGGCTCCAGGTAATGATGGAATTATTATTGATATATTAAAAGAAGCAGGTGAAGAAATAGAAATTTTTTTTAGGAAAGTTATATACCAAATGTCTAAATGATAAAGATGTACCAGATGATTGGAAGAATGCAGTATTAATATTAATATTTAAAAAAGGTGATAAAGAAGATATTAGAAATTACAGACCTATCAGTCTTTTATCAGTTTTATACAAAATTTTTACTAAGATAATTACAACTCGTCTACAGAAAACACGGGATTTCCACCAACCAAGAGAACAAGCTGGATTTAAAAGTGGTTTTAGTAAAGTAGATCATATCCAGGTATTGAGAGAAATTATAGAAAGGACAAATGAATATGAGTTGCCATTATGCTTAGGATTTGTAGATTATGAAAAGGCATTTGATTCTATAAACATTTCTTCGGTGATTAAAGCATTGGATCATCAAGGTGTAGATCCAGGATATTGTCATATTTTAAAGAATATTTATAAAAATGCAACAGCAACAATTAGATTACATAATGATAGTAGGAAAATCAACATTGAAAAGGGTGTAAGACAGGGTAACTCCATATCTCCAAAACTTTTTACAACAGTGCTGCAAGAAGTATTTTGTGGATTAAAATGGAAAGCTAAAGGAGTGAAAGTAAATGGAGATTATTTAAGTCATTTAGATTTTGCAGATGATGTAGTTGTTTTTGCAAATAATGCTTTAGCGCTACAGGAAATGTTGCAGGAGTTATCAGATGAAAGTAGGAAAGTAGGACTAAAGATAAATGTTAAAAAAACTAAAGTAATGTTTAATAGATTTTCTCAAAATATGAAAATAAAGATTGATTATGATGAGTTAGAAGAAGTTAACAGTTACAAATACCTTGGTCAGATTATTAATACAGATGGAAATATAATGGATGAAATTAATCATAGAATTAAACTTGGTTGGAGTGCTTTTGGTAGAAATAACTTGATACTAAAAGGAAATATGCCTATGTATTTGAAAAGGAAGGTTTTTAATAAATGTGTTTTGCCAGTTCTTACTTATGGATTTGAGACTTGGACACTTAATAGAAGAGCAATACAAAAACTTCAGACCACTCAAAAAAGTATGGAGAGATGCATGTTGGGAGTAACAAGAAGGGATCGAAAACACAATGTATGGGTAAGAGAACAAACAGGTGTTACTGATCTCATTGAAAAAATTAAAAGACTAAAGTGAAGTTGGGCTGGACATATTGTTAGAAGAGATGATAATAGATGGACAATTGAAATCTTAAACTGGATTCCAAGAGATTGTAAAAGACCCAGAAAGAGACCACATGTGAGATGGATGGATGAAATAAGAAAGTGTGCAGGGGTGATGTGGAGAAGAGAAGCTAAAGATAGGAAATTATGGATTGAACTTGGAGAGACCTTCACCCTGCAGTGGATTGATAATGGTTGATGATGATGATGATGAATAAACTAAAGGTCAGATAAAAAATAATCTTTTACCTGATAATATAGATCGGCATTGATGTAATATTTACAAATTTCTTTCTTAAAAACAATTCTTTAAGAATCTTGTTTATAAATTGTCTTAACAAATATATTCAAACTTATTTATTCCAAGATTGGCTTTATGTTCTTGGTGTTATATATTTGCTCAGCACCACCCTTTGGTTTTTGAGGTCCCAGGCACAAATGTGGAGTGGGGCCCCCAGTAAACAAATAAGTAAAATCTTTAATTTTTAATACAAGAAAGGAACATATACAACATTTATTCTTATCTAAATTCTAATACTTAACTTAAAAGTACATTAATATTAATATAAAAGAAAAACAAAATTAATGTAACTTTATTTTCCTTGCTTTAATTTCAGCAAATTTATCTATTATCTCACTTAAATTTAAGTCTTCACATAATTTATTTTCTATGAAAAGCAATGTTTAGTCTTTCTTGTGCTATTGCGGATTTTAAATGGTTTTTAATATTTTAAGCTTTGACACACTACGTTCGGACTCAGTAATGGTTATCAGAATTGTTAACAAAATTCTTAAGATTATATTTAAATTGGGAAATACATTCTTCTTTGGTGAATTTTTATGAAGGCATTCTAATGGAGACTAATCATATATGCCTTCACAGAAAATATTACAAAACACTTTTATTTCTTCATAGAAACCATTTCCATTAATGTCTCCATTGTTGTCACCATATTTTACTGCTAGATGAGACATTTGAAAATTTGGTGTGCTTCATTTCAAAAATAAGCTTTAGCTTTGTATATAAATACTTGCATCAAATGTCAGTCTCTCAGTCTATTTTGTTAATGCATAAGATATATATTGTGTTGTTGATTAAAATAAGATAGCTCGGTGCAGGGCCTTACTAGCCCCAGGATCCCAGGCATAGTTCACCTGACCAACCTCAGGGCACTAATGTATTTGATTATGTCATCAAATTATTTTTGGCACATTAAAATCATTAACTTACACTGAAAAAAAAAAAATCAATCTCAGGTGAATATATGTTTTTGACATCATCATTTATCAGTCTGGACACTAATTAACATTTCATCAAGCATAGCAATACAATGTTTTTATTTAAACATCATTGTAACAATTAATTTAACAATAAAGCTTGAATGTAAATTTAACGGTAATGTTCTTGAAATATTGCCGCTTGAAAGATTGTAACAAAATTTATATTTTGCAATACACAAAGTTAATAAAAAGATAATTTATTTTCATAGATAAAAATGAGATAAATATGCAGATAATGTACTACAGTACATAGCAAAAATGAGGAATGAGACTAGATAAATTGATTAAAGATAAAGCATTAACTTGTGGAAAATGAATATAAATAATAAATTTGAAATTATATAAGAATAAAAAATTATATAAAATTTAAAAGATGCATGACAATAGTAAATAAGAGCTTACTTCCATTTAATGCTAGGGCAGAAACTTTAGATATTCGGAAAAAAGAAAAAAATGGAATAAGAACTTGAAATATAGATGCAATTTATGTGGAAATGGCGAATTAAATATTAAACATTTATTTTGGGGATGTAAAATGTTGAAAGAGTATATAGAGTAGTAGTAGAAATTTAATAGTTAAAAATATAAAAGAAATAAAGATTTTATGATTTTTTATTTACATTTTTATAACAAACTTACAGAATATGATGACAAAATAGTTGAATTATCAAAACAGTTTTTTTTTTAAAATGAAATAAATGTAAAACAAATAAACCAGAGCTAGAAAAATATTTGGGTAATAAAAGTAAGATGTAGATGGTTTATTGTGGTATATACCTGGAGGACATGTTTAAATTTGACAATCAGGATTTTAGGCAGATAGCCATTTTACCTCACAACACATTACCTAGATATTATCATGCATTGTGCAGTGTTTAATTAATTATTTACACAACACACACACATAAAATTCTTATAAAGTTATTTCTTATATTAATAAAATATTGATAATATTTTATGGTAATAATACTTGATGAAGAATAATGATAAAACTTAGACTGAGATAATTGTTTCCTATGATGATAATATATTTTGCATAAATGGACTGAGGTGAGGAAAGATGTTTGCTATATTTTTACTACTATCCCAGAGCAAGGTAAACAGATATATAGCATAACATTGTATACTGATCAAGCATTAACAATTATGCCCTGCATAGTTTAATGCAGTGGTAGAATAATAGACTTTGAAGCTTAAGTTCATGAATAGTGTTAAACCATTAAGCATCACATGATCACCATCTCTTATACTAGCACATAATTCATCGATTACTCTGTTTGGCACAGAGTGGAACTACTGTATGGAGAGTTTTGCCTTGTTCATGAATAGTGGCAAACTTTTTATGAACTCCTAAGCAATAAAAAATTTGATTATTTATTTAATGACTATTATAACAGAAAAGGAAAATAGATTAATCATTGAACCTATTGATTAATAGCTTTACCTCTAAACTTAGTCTAACATTTAGACAAAGCTTCAAATATGTTATGACCTATATTACTTTTATCATTTCTGACAACCTAAGTATGAAAAGAAAGAAATTTGTAAATCATCTGTCTAATATATGAATTATGCTTCAAGAATTTAAACCTTAAGCATAAAATCCACAATCTTTAATTTTCTGGAGATCATTATTTCATTTCAGAATCACCACATTCTTTTATATTGATAAAAATACAAAAAGAATTATTTTTCAGTAATGACGTCAATTTTAAAACAATGAAAGTTAAAAATAATATTTGTTACTTTAGAATTTATTAATTCTTGGACAATTTAAAGCATTAATTTATATTTGTATGAGAATAATTTTTAATAAATATTTCATATGGTAGGCTACAAGATAATAATTCACCAATATTTCATCTAATGTTAAATTATATGATTTTAGATGATTACATCTTTAAAATGCAAACAGAAGATTTTATATAACAGGTAAAAAGATTTGAGATCTTGAATATGTATATCAGAAACTATTTCTGTTATATATCACATACTTAATGATGTGAATATGTTAATATTTATAAAAAACATATTTTCATTCCTTATATTAGCTTCATTTTATGTGACACCTTATCAAAACTAATTCCAGTGAATCATTCATCTTTTAGGGGCTGAAGTGCTATTAAATTGCCAACTCTTCAAATAGAGTAAAATTCTAATCTCAAAACTTTTCATTAAATTTAATTGGAAAGTAAAAGGGGCAGGCTGATATCTAAAGTATCCATACATAAATACTATCCTGCCTGTGATTTCAAGTGACATGAACTGAAACCAAAATAGTTTTTTAGACTTGATACAAATATGACCTAGTCAATTAAAATAATGGCAAGTTGCTTATTTTTTAATAAAAATACCATTAGAAAAATATCATATATTAAAGAACTAGATGATCTACCTGAATATTTTATTTTAGATTTGTTTTCATGAAGAACTTTGATTCTGAATATTTTTTATTATGAGATTTTAAGAACTCAAAAGTTATTTTTTTATTTTTAGCTTTTGATAAAAAAATAAATAGGATACCCTCCTCTTAAAATCTATTACATTTTAATATTAATGTTTAGTAAGGATATATTTTTTAATGGATAGGAGTTTGAAAGCAGTATAAAAATCAAGTGCAAATAATACTAAAATACTTCTAAAATGGTTGATAAGTGAACTGACCAAACTAGTTTGGCAATGAGAAAAATTCATTCATTCAGATAAAAAGATAACAGAAAAAATAAAAACATTCTAGATCAAGCTTTATATGATTGCAATACTTACCTAATGAATCACCCAATTCTATTAATTTCTGTTTATCATCTATCATTGTGTGTGACAGATCCATTAAGTAATATAAATCCACTGGATATCCTGAATCAAGCCTAAAGTAAACTTTCATTGTATGTTCTTCTTCTGAAATGATAATTAAATTTAAAAATTGTTAATAAAAGTAGTAAAACCAGAATTAATTTATTAAAAATATGTATCAAATTAAACTAAATCACATAATTCATTTTTAGGTCTTACATAAGACAATGAAAACCTTTGTCTTCATTCCAGTATTTTGTATTCATTGATTAAATTAAGAAATATTTACACAATTGTTTATAAAATCAGAGGTAAAATCCAATAAATTTATTGTATAGGCTTAAGCCTAATTGTTAACAGCCTGTCCATATTTACTTATTATATGATCAATCACACGAAAATAACAGTTTCAATGACAAACATATAGAATAGACATTACAAATTTACATTGCTCAGATTTTACAACATGAAAGGATCTACTATTGATTAAAACAGAATGACTGATTAATTATTTATTTGAATATAAGTAATTCAGAATAATAATTATTTATTTGAATGTAAGTAATTCAGAATAATAAAGGATAGAATTTTAATATATATATACAGAGAATATTTTTTATTAGGATAATCATTTTAAAATTGCTTTAAGAGATTACGAGATTTTAAAGCTAGAAATGAAAAATAATTAAAAAAGATAAATGTTGTGAGTAAATTTTAATATAGTGAAAGAAATAAAAACATAGATTTGTGAAATTTATGGAAAAAGAGAAACTATATTATGAAATCTCTTTTATATGATAAAACAATCAGTGATATAAAGGTATCTAAATGAAAGTACACCAGTGTTGGATTGCATTTTGAATAACCAAAAATAAATTTCAAGATTGTAATGTGCCTAATAGATTAAGCATAGGAAATGAACATCAATTAGTGAGATCTAAAAAAAATATGTCATTGCAAACTTAGAAACAAAAGTTATTAAGAAAGACAGTATCACTAATAGATATACATCAATCAAAAAATTAAAGCTACAGTTATAATTTAAGAATATTGACACAATAAGAGCAAAAAGCAACAATTAACTAATAGTTTTTTAACTAAGACAAGACAATATATGAAAAAAAGTAGCAATAAAATATTTTAATATAATTCAAAAAGTGTTTATCTTTTAATTATATAAAATGATGTAAAAAATATTACTGAAGATATAAAAATATATAAATATAAAATAGTAAGAAAAATTATATGAGAAATTAAGTCTTAAAGCTATAAAATGACATCTTGGTATTAAAAGAAAAGTTTTTCAGTAATAATAATAAAAGACAGCAATATTACTACAAAGAACAATATAATAATAATAATAATAATAAAAAAAACACACACACAAAGTAGCATTTCACTTAAAACAACAACATTGAGATGCAAAGTATTTTTAACAATGAACATAAAAGCCCAAGAAAATGATAAAAAGGTAAAAAAATAAAAATATTGATGATAAAAATATAACATATGACTGAAGTAATAAAATTATTATGTATATATTTAAAATATATAAAAATCAAGATATTAGGAATTACAGAATTATCAGTTAGTATTAGTTCTATATAAAATCTTATTGAAATCATTGCAACGGATCTACAATAACTGTGGATTTGGACAATCCAAAAATAAAGAAAACTGAATTTAAATGTGGTTACAACACAGTTGATATCATGCAAAAAAAACAAACTATGCATTGTTATTTTACATTAGATTTACAGATTATAAAAAGGTTCTCAATACTATAAACATTTTAACACCATAAACATTTATAAGATTATTAAATATTTGGCACATCAAAAAATAGATTCCAAGACATTATTAAGTCTGAAAATATTTATCAAAATGTAAAATCAGTGATTGGATTTCATGGGGATAGTATGTAAATTAACATTGACAAAGTTTGATAGGATAATTCCATCTTTTCAAGTCATTTTATGGCAAATTTATGTGAAATATTTTTTGGGTTAAAATGGGAAATTAAGAAAATAAAAATAAATAGAGATTTCTGTCACCTAAGTTTAGCAGATGATGTGATTATTTTTTAAATAATGTTTCAGAGTTTCAGAAAAGGTTACAAAAATTATGAGATTAAAACAACAAAATGGGACTGAAGATAAATGCTAAAAAAAAAATAATAATAATGACACAAAAACAGCAAAAAAAAAAAAAAGTAACAGTTGCGAATGATGAATTATAATGTTAAGGTTATAAAATATGGTTATATCATCATTATAATTGAAATCATAATGAATGAAAAAATTATAAATATCACTTGGAGTGCTTTTGGTAGAAATAATTTAATATTAAAAAGAAAATGTTTATTATAAAATGAACTTATTTTATTAAAACAAATATATTATTTAAATAATAAATATACTAATGCTTAAGGCTAAATGGATGAATCTTTAGTGTCTATATAAGTATATTAGACCATTAATAATCTGGAGTTTCATCTTTATTATTAAAAGGTTACATTGACAATAGTTTGAAATTGTTGATTGTTATTGATATTGGGATTGTCTAAATTTGCCTGGTTTTTAATGATAAGATTATTATATAATTATAAATTTGAGTTACAAAAATATACATAAAGAAATAAGTTAAATACAAATGCAAGAAAAATATAATTAAATTCGTTTAAATTTTAATTAATAGGAAGTAATAATTAATAAAATTATAAAGATTTCATATAGATTCATTTTAACAATAATAACAGGTAGTAAGAGCATTTTGTTGATAAAAAATCTTTATTCTCTACAACTGATTTTATAATTGATATAAATGATTTCCAAAAAAGCAATTCATTTTATTATCTGTCAAATGATATTGCATTATTAAAAAAGTTTTTGGAATCATAATTCTTTTTAAATAATCTTAAATGCATATTTAAGATTTTTACACACAATCACAATTTAGACAAGTTAATTATATGTTAACTTAGAAAATAACTTGGCATCAAAATATCCAAATAAATCACAAAAAAGAATGATTGTAATCAAAGAGATTAAAGGAAGAATTTAATATTAGGTTAAATTTTTGTTTTGAAGAAAAACAAATTACTTAAATTATTATAAAAGATCAGGAGTTTATTAAATGTCATATTGTTCCATCTTCAATGTTATAGAACTTACATGACATAGCAAATGATCAAACCTTCAATTATTAAAGAAATTTAGATAGCAAAACATTTATAAATTAATTTAGTTTCTATTATGATAAAAAAGATTCTAAAAACATTCACACTCATTATATTTATAGAGATTTTAAGTCATTTTAATTTCATATTCATATTACATTTCATATTTTGACAGAATAAATATTATATGTTATATAATTTATATTTCTTTATGACAAGTTCTACTATAATGCCTACTTAATTTCTCACTTAAAATGAAAAAAATGTCTTCGCAATATTTGGATTAAAAACATCTTGTATATTAACATTATATAAAGTGACATGGCATATTCTCATGAAAAATTTTGCATTGTTATATTGTATGGAATATTACGATCCACTATACTAAATTGTTCTACTCAAGAGATGTTTCTCAGGATTCTAAAAGAAAAAAAAATATGTTGCACCAGGGATATGCTAATAGGGTTTAATTTATCTCAGATTATTAGGTTTTTCTATTGACATCAAGGAAGGTTAAATGTCATTATGTTTTATTATTTTTATAGTAAAGTTAATGAGAGTTGAATCAATTTAATAATGATGTGACTTTAGATTTTATTATATTATTTACCATGGAATTTCTCATTATGAAGAAAGTACATATTGGAAAGCCTAAAAATTTTGTAGGTAAACCTTATAAAAGAATTGAATTTAGATGACAATTGCCAACATGAAAGCTTATTAGAGAAATAGATTATCTAAGAGTCAGAAAAATTTCTTAATGACTTCTCTACAATAAATATATATAATGTTAACACATATGTCAAGACTTACATAATTTTTTTCCATTGAAGAAATATTAGCTTAAGAAAATACTTTTCGATTTTTTTAAACAATAGATCACTATAAATTGCAAAAAAATATAATAGTTAAGATGAAACTTATACATATAATTAATTGTCCATGCTAGTTTAGATTCATCATCTAAAAATTTTAGAATTCATTCATCAAAGTATTTAAAAACTTATATTATCAAATGCAGCAGGGAAATCTAATTAAATAATATTACATTTGATAATTTATGTTTTTGATATGTCAAATTCCATCTCAGATAGCTTAAATATGGTAGGTCTTTTAAACAAATTGGAAACACTTTTGAAGAATATTGTGCAGAAATAATTTTATATGAATGTCTTCTACTGATATAAATAAGAATTCATTAGTTTTTTTTTTTTTTCTTTTACAAAAAATGGTCTAATTATTAATATTTGTTATACTGAAATAGAATGTTATGAGGCTGCTATACATGTTCATCAAATAAAGTATTATGTAATTGAGAGTATTATATTGAATAGCAATATAATTGGAATGCAGTTAAGCTTAATTTATTGATATGAATCTCTCTATCGTAAAAGTAAATAGAAGGTTTATGTTTAATTAACCCAATTTGAAAAATAGTTAATACAATTATTTATTGTTAGAGGATTTGTAATCATGGCATTTTATTGTAGCTACATGTTAGATTATTTCCAACATCTACTTCAATTGCTATATGTTTAATATTGGGTTATATACTAGCATGAGTTCTTAAATGAATTTTTTACTCTAAAAAATTAGATCCTCAGTTTTAGCAATAAAATTTATTTTTGATCTTCTTAGTAACAAATCTTATCTATCTAAATCAACAATTTGGAAAGAAATTGCAGTAAATTATATTTTTTTAACAATCATCTGAATCAACAAAGCAATTCTTTGTTGAATTCAGTAAACTTACTAAAGAAATCACATAACCAAAAAACATTGGATGATCCTCAGATTAAAACGTGCTTCACAAAATCACAATATATATTCTTGCAAAAGAAAAATTATTACAAAAACAATCTGGATCACTTTATGACCTTATAAAAAAATCTAAATCTTCAAATGAAGAGGATTCATGCAACGAACATGGTTGCTGAAGATGAAGATTTGGAAAAAGAAAAACAAACTCAAGTTTTAATGTAGATCAGACCAAAGAAAATTCCGATGAAGAACAGTCAAATAAAAATTTCAATGAAGAATAGCCAAAATAAAGATTTCAATGAAGAACAACACAATTGATGAACTGGAAGATCCAGAAAATTGTCCTAAAATTACAGATAAATGTGAACATATTCAAAAGGAAAACATATTCTATCCCCAAAATTCTGAAGGAAGAAAGTTTAGTATTCATATTCAAAAAATAGTATTTTCTTGTAAATTAATTTGTCCAACAAATCACAAAGACATTGCCATCAAATTTTGTATCACATGGTTATAATCAATGGAGAAATTTATCTCATACACTTCACATACATTAAAAAGTTTTGTTCACACAACACATGAAAATGTAGTATGATTTAAAAACCTGAGTGGCAGACAATAAAAACATTGATGCAGAAAATCAAAAACTTGGGAAATATGAGAAAAAACATTGGTCAAATCTATATGTAAGAACCACTAAAATAATAAAATATCTTGCTTCACAATATTTCCTCTACATGGTACTTCAAATAAACTATATGAAAAAAATGATGATTTTCTTTGAAATTAATTGTTTACTAAATTTGATTCAGTTGTAAAGATTCACATAAATAGAACACTGCAATCCAAATATAAGAGCAATTACTTGAGCAAAGACATACAAAATGAAATTATTCTATTTCTGAGTAATGCTATCACAGATAAAATTTTGTCATCTATTAGATTGGCTAAGTATTTTTCTATTACATTCGATTGTAGTCCAGACAGAAATCACATTGAACAAATGGTAGTTATCATTAAATATGTTTTCTATAATGAAAAAGTATCTATTGAAGAGCATTTCTGGGGATTGAGAATTCCACATGTGAAAATTTATATAATGTAATAATTAACAAACTGCAAAATTGGAATTTAGATATACAAAATATAAGAGGCCAAGAATATGACAATGGGGCTAATAAAAAAAAGAAAAGTGGTCTGCAAAAATTAATTTTTTAATCAAAATCCCAAACTTTTTTCGTACTACACACAGCTTATAGACTAAATTTAGTAGTTAATGTTGCTGCAAAAGTAAATTCAGAAACCAAAAGCCTTTTTGGAACCATGCAAACAATTTATAATTTTTTGTGCTATCTATTAAGCATTGGGATAGCTTAAAAAACACATTATCTCATTAACATGGATACTAGAAGGGAAAATCATGTAAATAACCATCAAACATCAAGCAGGAGAAATGTATGATGTTTTTTTTGAAATATTACTGATGACAATTTTGATCAAAAAAGTAAACACGAAGCTCAGATATTATATACAAAATTAAAAGATTATCAGTTTCTAGGTTCTCTTGTTTTATGGTATAATGTATTACATTTTCTAAATCCTGTTAGTCAAATGTTGCAAAATCCTCAAACAAATATTTCACATGCTTTGATAACCATTAAAAATCTAAAATAATTTTTTAGTAATTACCATATAAATGTTTGTTTCAATTCCTTACTTCAAACAGCTAAAAATCTATCTGAAGATTTAAAAGGAAAGCCACACTTCAAAAGTAATACTGTAGTGAGAAACAAAATAAAATTTATTGTTATGAACATCGAGATGAAGGAACCCAAACATATGAAAATAAATTCAAATAAATTTCTTTTTCAAAATTTTGGATATTACAATTGCATCTCTTGATGAGAGATTTATGCAAATGGAAACCCACAACAAACAGAAATTTTGTCAACTATAAATAAACTTGTTGATGATGATTTAGAAAACCTTAAAAAAGAATATTTCAATCTACAAATTCATTTGAGTGACAGTGATACTAATTAAGGACATAAATGGAGAGAAATTGTATGAAGAATTATGTCTATTTAAAAATTTATTTTAAAGTGAATTATCTCAATTTAAAAATCCAATTGATATTCTAAGTTACATTCATGAAAATGATTTGCCCTCCCAAATTTGAGCATATCAATAAGAATTTTATTAACTCTTCCTACAAGTGTAGCTGGTGAAAAGAGATTACTTTTGAAGTTAAAAATCATAAAAAATTAATTACATTCATCAAAGACACTAGATTTGTAGGTGAATTTGTCAATGATAGCTACAGAGAATGACATATGCAATGCTCTAAATGTTGATGATATTGTATCTAAACTCAGTTCCGTAAAATCTTAGAAAGTAAATTTATAAATTGTATATATTATCTGTAATAAAACATGAAAATGTAAATAAAATCATTTAGAATCTCTTTTTTTTTTTGGGGGGGGGGGGCGAATTACCGTTTTGCATAAGGATGCTGATGACTCTTTCCCCAGTCCTGTGCTTTCATATCTTTTGAAATAATTTGTCAAAGCATCACATATTTTTCCTTCAATATATCATTAGGAATAATAATTCACACTATTTTCTCTACCCCTGAGCTATTATATTTTGAGTAGTCAATGAAAACATAATGTTTCTAGAAGTATGGGTTAAAATCTGATGATTTTCACTTAAGAAAACTAGTTTCTTAAAACTAATCTCCAAATTTTAAATATAGTATTAATAATCTAGAATTTATTGATTAATCAACCTTACAATAGGTGGCTCTGAAGTAGAGCAGCAGAATGAATTAGTATGTTTAATGTAATAGTGAATATAGTAGTAGTTTTTAGTTTATGTTATTATATTATGCTGTTTTATAAGGGCAGTAAAATGGGATAATCTTTCATTTTAGTAGTCAAATATCACTTGAATTTCAGGCAAAATAATCTTTCAATTATATATTTTACTTAGCAACACTTTTAATTAAAGCAAAATTTGTTTTTATCAATAAAAATAATTAATTTTAAAGATAATTGCTTATTTTTACAAGACAACTTACTTGGTCGCAACTTTAACTTCACTCTTTGGGGTTTAATTTGTACACTTGTTCCATTAACAGGTCCTATGTCATCATTCTTAAAGAAAAAAAAGCATTTTAAAAATGATTTACTTTTTAAAGGTGCATATGCAAAATGTTAAAAGCCTTTCTTGTTCTAATTATGGAGTTACTGAGTGCTTAATAAATAATCAGAATGTTACAATAGTTACTATATTTCCATTAAAAAAAGATCTTAAATATTAACTTGTTAAATTGCAAGATTTCGCTAAATTAATTTGTGAAAGGAAATAGTGGATTAAATGTGAAGTAAGTAACATCTTCATGCTCTCAAATCTAAATGTTTCAGATTAACCTATATAAATAAGAATTTAGGTTAAAGATAAGATGCCCATTCTTATCTTTATATCATCCCTATTTTGTGTTGAAGTTTGATAATTCCTTCTATAATCAAAAACTACATCATTGGCTATTATACAAACAGTTAAGGTGCATGCAAAAAAGATTAAAAGCCTTTCTCTTTCTAAAGTAAAGAAATGTAAATAAGTTTGTAACATTATTAATTAAAATATTTAATCAATTATTTTAATAAATATTTCATTTCAGTAAAATGAAAATTTTTCAAAAAAATTATAATTTAATGAATTAATTTACAATTTATCATTAATTTTATTAGTAATAATGCTTTTAGATTATAATTCTTAATTATACAAATGTAAAATTATCCATATATTCAAATATGATGACAAATCAATATATTTTTCAGCTTGCTGGAAAATTGAGCAAAAGAAATGCAGTTATAAAATGACAAACTTAAGTTAAAAGATTCAGGATCGAAGTTCAATCTCTCAAATAACTAAAAAATTTATTATTTTACTTTACTTGTTTTCGATGATAAGAAATGACTGAGAATAGAATACCATAGACATGTTCTACATCAGCATAAGATTTGATGTTGACTGAAAAGTAATGTCAACGTATCATCTATGATAACTATTTTTTTACTATTTTTGTTTCTATAATTATCATTTTTATATTTATTTACCTTATGTAAATGATTTTTTTAAAAAAAATTTCTGGATAATTATAATATTCAAATAAATGTTCTGGGCATTCATACAGAAAAGATATCTTTTATAATTTAAACTTAGCTTTTATTAATCCTTAGCATGCTTTTGATATGTAAAATGTCATAATCATAGCTTTATTATTTTTTTAGTGTTCTAAGCTTTTAAATACACTTGATAATTATTTAACAACATTAGTTTTATTTGATATTCAAAAATATTTAAATATTTAAATCCGTTTACCTAAAATATTTATTTGAATATTATTTATCTTATGGAAAACAGAATATAAATGATAATATAGTTATAAAACCAAGAGAGTAATAGAAAAAATAGATTAGGATGAGAATAGGATTTAAAATAAAGAATCTATTTAGTAATGAATGTTTATTAGTTTTTTAAAGATGAAATACAATGATGTTTATTAATTGTGGTTAGTGTTTAAATATCTTTCAATTGAACCATTGATATGTGGCTTATTTTTTATAAGTGGGCATAATGGTAATAGAAAGATTTTAGCTGATTAATTTATGATTTAGGCTAAAATCAATTTATTTTTTCATTAAATTTATAATCAGATAGTAAAGCTGTTCATCTACTTTCATGTACTGACTGTTTTGTAGAAGTCGGTTGTTAATTAGAAATGAAAAACAAAAAATATTTTGCATATTTTATTGAAATGATATTTACACCAAATTTTGTTCTAAAAATGAGCTGATTTTTTTTTTGTAATCTAAGATTTTTATTTATAGAACATTCATTTAAATTATATGTTTAGGAATTATGTGCAAATTAAAATATTAAAACAAACAAACAAAAAAGATTTGTTTTTAGAAAAACAATACTGTCAGAATATTTTTAATAAAATCATGGACATAGCATTTTGTGACACTCTTCATGATGTTTCATTCCCAACCCTTATTCACTTTTCTATATATTACAATATTTTTAAGCTTTTTAAGCTTGAAAAGTTAAAAAACAAAAAATATTAATTAATTGTAAAACTGTAAGACATTTATTATTATTATTATATAACATGAATTTCAATTGTAGTAATTATGTAGTAACTTGTTACATGAAATGAAAGGACAACAATCTTCTCATGGTTCACCCTGCAAGAAGCAATTTTTTTTTACATGTAAATCCAATATTTCCACTTAAAAAATGATTTTATCATTAAAAAAACTCTCATTTAAAGTAGCTCATTATCTATATGCTAAATAAAAAAAATCTCATTGGTTAATCTGATAATTGAGAAACATAGGTCTGTGGTTTAACCCTAAATGAAAATGGTGAAAAAAGAAGAGAACAATTCTAATTTAACTCAATAGAGATAGAATTGATGCAACAATATACATGAGATTTGGCCCAATTATAGAGGGCTCAAACCTATGTAAATCTTAAAATCATATTTACATATTGATTCACTTAAAAGAAAAACTTTTAAAACTCTGAGATTGTAATTATTTAACTTTACACACTTTTCATATCCTAATGAAATACTCCAAAATCATTGGTCAATAGGACTATTATTAATGGACTTAATTGCTAGTGACAAGACTCAGATTTACAAATGAATGACCGACTACAATAGCTTTAAGATTTTCTTATATTATTGGTTCTCAAAAACATAGCAATACATATTCTTATAAGACATTTTTAATTGACTTTATATCTTAAAAATATTTGATTTTTAAAAACAAATGTATATGAAAGAAGGATATAATCTAATACAATATCATTATTACTATAAAATATTAATAAAATCCATAAATTAATAATAAATACATAAATAAATAACTGAAAAAAAAAGTTTAACTATGAAAGTCATTATCATATATATGGGATAGATTCCATGGGCCAAAAAAAAAAAATTGTATAATAAAAATTCATCATAAATTAGTTAAAATACCAATATCAGAACTACTTATAATATAAATAGAAGTTCTGAAGATGATTGCTGGAGCAATCAAAACCATCAATAGTAGGTTGTAAAAAGTATTGTAAAAGTAATAAAGACCATAAATGATATTAATATTATATGGATTTGGCAATGCAATAAGAAAGATAAAGATACAAAATATCTGTAGAATAATACAAATGTCATTTGTTTTGCACTCATTCATAATTAAAAATTCCATATTCTTTTAACAATTTTTAAATAAATATTTATACTAAAAAAATAAGATTAACTATTGATAAAAGCTTTAGGTTAGAATTCTTTATTGAATACAAGATATCATGAAAAAAATCAATTATTTTTATCAAAATCATATTTTGTGTGTATTAGTAGATAATATAACTAAAATTACAAACTGCATAGTTTATTTAGACCAACTTTATTTCTGAAATAGAAGACTTATATATGCTGAATAACTCAAATATCTTATCAGACGATTATAAATAAATTCACAAATAAAGAAAATGTTTTACTATACATAAAAATTCCCAAAATTATCTAAGAATAATCTAATACATCCCTGTTTGTAAAATAAGTGAAGTTGGAGGACTAACTGGTTAATATATGACTATTTAGACAAATAAAATGATAAAATATTAAAAAGGATTTTAGAGCAAAAGAGATTATGTATCCATAATAATTTCTATCAAGATTTAGACTGAAGTTAAATTCATTATAATAAATAAAATATGATTTGTGTTAATCATTGGTCAAATACAAAAAGTCGTGCAATCGTAATATCCAATTATACATAAATATGATTAGAAAGAGTGCAACTATTACTTTGCCTTTGCCTTCAAGGAAAATTTGCAACAGAAAATATATAAAATTCTGTGACTAGAGAACAATACACATCTAGGAAAGTGATCAAACAAAAAGTTCAATAATCGACAAAATATAATATTAATTCATTATCTCCATAATATAATATATTTTCTATAAAATGATCAGAGTCTATATAATAATTAAAAAACAACTCAAAAAATTTAAAAACTGTATTAAAAATAAGTGAGTGGTATAACGTTATACTTTACTGCTTTATAATGTTTTATACAATTTATATTATACCATGTCTGTGAGGTACCCAAATCTTAAAACTTACTTTATTAGGAATAAATATGGACCTTAAATATACATTACACCATGGCTGAGAGATACCCAGATCACTTCATTACAAATAAACATGGACATCAAATATGCATGATAAATTGGGATCATTTTGAATTGTAACATATTTATATATTATAAAAGGATTTAGATTTAATCAAATCAAAGGCTTTAAATAAATATTTTTAGAAGTCTGAAAAAAATCAGCCATTTCTTCAGTGTATTTCTAAATATTTACAGTAATCTCTGTGATTATATGATATCAAAACCATGCACAATGGAGAATAGACTCTTTAAATATTTTTTATTGTTGCATATAAAACAAATAGTTGAATCAAATTGCAATATTAAGTATGATAAAAAGAATTTAATGATTTGATCACTAAAATAAATAATTCTGTCAATGGTTGCATAGAATTTTGTATAGAATGAACCAAACAAGTCATCATGAATATATCCATAGAAGTGCCACCAGTAATAATTGGAGTCATTTTATGCATACATCTTTATGATCCATATTTTTCCACAATCACATAAAAGCATTTCAACACACATTAGTCATTATAAATAACCCATTGATTTAAATTTTCATTGTTTAAGCATTGGAATCTGTTGATGAGAATTCAGTAATATCTAGAAAGATTAATTCAGTTGACTTATTGTTGGATCTGAAAAAATAAATTTACATTGGGTCACATCATTTTTTAAATCATAATTCTTTAGTTGTTCAATATTTAAAAATCAGCAAGGAATTCTTGATCTAAACTATATCTTGAATTAATGGTTAATATGATCAATATAACAGATTTTCAAAATTTTTTGTGATGCAATATGCCACATGAGAAAAATAAAAAATTGATGCACCAGTAATATTTCTTAATATTTATCTATGTATCCAAAGCCTGACATGATCACCATTCTTTATGGTTACACAAGCTGTTAACACAGAGATAAAAACTCTCCATACAGTAGCATGACTTGGTAAAAGCCAGAATAATCAATGGATGCAGAAAGTTTTTGTGCATAAAATCTCTATCTAGTGCCCATTGAGCTTTAGATCTGAGAGTTTTATAGTTAACTAAAAAAGTAAAATATGGCTGCTGAAGGGTTGCATTAAATCCTAAGATCTAGGTGCAGTGGTTTCAGATCCAAAGCTTCTCACTGATGAAAGTCACAAGTTAGAAACTAGTCTGGGGATATTGGATGAGTAGGTGTTAGATAGGGATTTTATGCATAAACCTTTCTCCATTCATGCTTTCTTGAGTGATGCTACTATATAGATAGTTTTTGCCTCTGTGTCAGCCGAGACTTCAGTGTGATTACTTTTTATTTTCATATTTTTATTAAAGTAATTTTTTATGTCTAAAAAAAATATCTATTGTGAAATCAAGTCAATGTCATCATTATCAATAAATTTTCTATATGCTATTACTGGAAGATGGCTGACTAATATATTAAATAGAAAATAAAAAAAGTGAATTCTATGAAAACTATTTTATACAATTTTGTGTTTGCTATGATTATTATTTAAAAATATCTTTTTTTTTTTAATTGGAGAATATTTGGTAAGTAAATTTTACAAAAGACCAGTTCTTTAAACAAAGTTATAAACTGACATTACATCAATAAAAGTAGTATCATCTTTTTCTTATTTTGAAAATTCTGTAGCTTGCTTGCATTAGTTTCTTTCTAGTATCAATTAAGCTGTTACAACCAAGTTGCTTTCAACTAGTGAACTAATTCTTATTAAGACCACTTTTTTAAGCAATGTTTAATAATAATATTGATAGACAACTTTTTAAATCATTGTTAGGATTATTAGATTTTAAGTTTTTTAGTTTTACTTTCTTGAAAATTTTTGTAATAGTTTGAATATAATAAAATATTGTATTTGCATTGTGTTAAGTACATATAAAATTGGTATTTTAAATTTATTAAAAATTCTTGAAGTACATTATTTACTCCAAAGTCTTTTCTGGTTTAAAACAGTCAGTAACAATTTCAAATTCATTAATATTTACTGAATTATTAGGCTTAAGTTAATAGAAGATTGTGAAATAAAAATGTGTAGTTCTGCTATAATAGTATTTTTTGTTTCTGAACATGTAAAACTGAAAATTTTGATGGTGATAACAATAGTAGTTCTTTTAGAGTTGATTTTATATCTATCAAGCTGGTTTAGAAGAGATCAGACTTTTTGACTGGATTTTATATGTTTTGTTTATCAGGGATTTCCTTCAGGTATTTTCCCTTGTGTCATCATATATTTTATTTATAAAATTTATTAGTAATTTCTGGATTTTTTAAAGAAATATTGATTATAAAAAATGTGTCTGGATTTGTTTAAATCTGGAGTAAGGATAATAATTTAAATAAGTAGCTCTATCACAATTTTTTTTTATTTTCCAAAACATTCACAATACCATCAATATTAATTTTATTTTCCCTATCAGCATCACAATTTAAAATTGTATACTTTCCATTATTTAATTCTAAAAAAACTTTTATTTTTATAAGGATTATTATCTGACAATAAAATCAACCATCTTTATCTTCTTTTAATAGGATAGTATCAGAAGATCTACTTTCTTTGAGGCAAAATCTCTCTCAAGAGGAAAATATTTGTTTTTGCCCCAAAGCCAATAGATCTTAAAATAGACTGAAAGCCAATTATATTATCTTATTAAAAGAAGATAAGATTGGCTGATTTGCAGTATTAGATAATCTTTTTAAAAATAAACTTTCTTATATTTTTAAAAATAAACTTTCTTTAGAATTAAATAATGGAAAGTATACAATTTTAAATTATGATAGCTGAAAAAAAAATCTAAAATTGATATTATGAAAGTTACAGAAAATACTATGATAGAGCTATTTATTTAAATTGTAATCCTAATGATTTTGTTGCTTCTAAAGTTTTTTTTTAATCTTAAACCTCATAAAAATAATTTTTCTTTAAAGTGTATTTTTTGATTTTATGGGGAGCATTGTTAATAATATGAATTTTTTTCTAAAATTTTTTAAAAATTATATTAATATATATTGAGGCTATAATCTTAAGACTATGTGCCTAGATGTGACAGTAGGGACCTCTACAAATCTTAACACAAGACTTTAAAAGACAAGAGTGGCCCACTCTTATTTTTAACCTACTTTTTAATTATATAGGTGAATTTAAAGCATTTTGATTTGAAAGTGTGAAGCTATTAAATACTTTACTGATTAAGCCTACAGTTTCTATACAAGCTAATGTTACATGAAATCTTTCGATTTACAGTGAGTCAGTGTGAAGCTCTTATAATTAGAAATCTATAATAATTAAAAAGTAGGTTGAAGATAAGAATGGCTGTTCTTGTCTTTTAAAATCATTAATCTTGGTCAAGCATTGGTAGTTGAGAGGTCAGCGACAGCTGCTTTACAAGCAGTTGTCCTGGGTTAGCGGGTTCGCTTCCCGGCTGATGCTATGACACATGAGAAAAAAAAACATTAATCTTGTGTTAAGATTTGTAAAGATCCCTACTGTTGCATAATCTTAAGGTTATAGCCTTAATATATTACTTACATAATGAGTATGTGCTTAACAAATTATTAATTACAACTTTAAATAATATTAAGTTTGGTCTATTTTGTATCACTTCTTTTGAAGCAGTTAATAAAATTAATGATTTAATTTTAGAAATTAACTGCATTTTTTTTTTATTAAAAGAACTGCATTTTTTAGTTTAGATATTGAAAATATGTGACAATCTGTTGATAAATTAAAACATATTAATGTGATTCTTTCTGTTTTGGGAAAACATGAATATTTTTCTGTGGATAAAAACAAAATTGTTTATGATTTGCTTTTATTATCAGAGGATTCAATATATTTTATGTGTAATAATGTGTTTTATAAAATTACTGGTAGGGTGTTATTGATTGATTTCATTATTTCTTCTTTAACATGCTCTGTTTATACCTATTTTTTTTGTAGAAAATGGTGTGACAACATCATTTTTCTGTTTCTTTGAAATAATTTGTTATATATATTGATTGCTTGTTATTATGGAGAAAGATAATTGAAGGCTTTTTTTTTTTTTGATAGCTCGAGAGAAATGGGTACTTTTGATTTTGTTAAGTTAAAATGTTTAGAAGTAAATGGTGATAAAGTTTATAACACTTTGTAGTAAAAGTTTGAGAAATATGATTAAGCCTGAAATTGTTTTATTAAATTGTTGTAATAGAATAAAAGGTTTATTAATTTAATTTCATTAAAACTTAAATAAATAGATATATATGTTTAGGGAATAAAATATGTAATAGATACAAAAAATACTCCCTGAAGGAGTTAGTATATAGAGTATAAGTTTAAATTTTTTTTAAAAAGGTCAATTACAAAATTTGAGAGTTAAAAGAATGTAAGGTATATATATATAATTAAACAATGCATAAATAAAATTATAATAAAATAGTTAAAATGGAAAAAAAATAATAATAAGTAAATGGTTGAAAATAATAGAAATATAAATTATAAAATATATATAGTTTTCTATACAAAGATTTATATATAAAAAAATAAAAAAAGCAATAACAAATTATACATGTATTGCCTTTAGTAAAATAAAATGTAATTGTATTAAGTAGATACATATTGTACCTAACTGAAGTTTCACTTAGTTCCAAAAGGAGCCAAAGGTTATCTTAGCTTAACCTTTTGGTTTGAAATTGTCTGATTTTTAAAAAAAAAATAATAATGATAAAAATAAAAATTAAATTAGTTAATGACTAAACTAGGATAATCTTCAATTGATTGTAATCATTATTGTATTATGGAATTATGTCTAAGTATTTGAAAGAGATATATGAGTTAGGTTGGTAAGAAATGCTAAATAATAATTTTAATTTAAAAAAAAAAGGAAAGATATCAGAAATAGTTGTCAATTTGTAAGTAATATTAAATGTATTCTAAAATAACTATCGTATAATCCATTCTAATGTTTAAAGAATAATAATAAGATATTATTATTAAGTTGGAATAAATAAGTAATAAATTAAAAAAATGATATATAAATTTTTATTAAAAAAATAAGAATGTTTTTTATTAGTTTTGTAATTTAATATTCAGTTATAAAAATTATTTAGATTAAATATTCATTAACATTCTATTGTTGTAATTTTAAAAATAACTTTTAAACAATTAACTTGCATTCGTATGTGAGAATGTGCATGCATTGACATGGAAACATAAAAAAAAAAAGTAATTTAATTCCAATATTGTTTAAAATAAATAAATAAAACAAATGTGTGGATAAAATTATTTCAATGAAATATTTATGGGTTTAATAAAGAGTATAACTTTAAATTTTATATTTATTACTATGGGTTGGATAAAATATCATTTTAAAAAAAATTATTGCACAATATTTGTTAATAATAAAATTTTGATTTTCCAGCTGAAGGTCACGTGGTAAGGGAAAATTATATTGATTACGTCAGTAGATTGATTTCACAGCTGATTTGTTGGAATATTAAAATTTAATAAAAAAAATAGTTTTTATTGGTTTTTAATTAAACTGTAGGTGGGTGAAAATTTGTGAGATAAACGGAGATCTAAGGGGTCATTCAGTTGCTAATCTGTTTTAAATATATGTGTAGCTGAATCTTAAAAGTTCTTTAATAAAAAGTAATTTTTAAAACTTTATATTTTCTAAAAAAAAATAAAAGTATGTTTTTAAAACCATTATTTTAAATCGTCCAGTAGGTAAACCATTTTTCTGACAGTTTTTCATTCCAGTTGAGGCATTAAAATTTACAGTAAAATGTTAGCAAAAAATACAGCGTTTCATATTTCATTTGCTTTTGATCTATTCATTTTTCTTTATTTAGAAGTAAAACTTAAATTATTAAGTATTGTTATGGCTAAAGACTTTATTGCATTAAACTATAGTATACCTCCTATTAAATTAAAAATACACGTGAAGAAGAAATTAAAAAAAAAAAGACATTCAAACATTTTAAAATATTAAAATGGAAATGCGTTAGCATCTTTATAAATTAGAAGTGACATTAAATTTAATACTTTATTACTTAATAGATGATATATACATTTAAATATGCTCTTAACAGAATAATGTTTCTGTGGACAATATGTATTTTAAAATACTAATTATCGTTTATGCCAATAGTATGAAAAGAATTTGTTTGGAAGTAAAACTTTAAAAGAATTTAAAAAATATTATTAATGAACTTGTCTCTATCAAATGCATAAAGCTTGGTTATAATTGCTAGTACTTATAAGTAGCTTTATGACCGTTGATCGTAGCACATAAACCAAGGAGCGTTCTTAATTATAAACAAAGTCTACTCTTATGTTTAAAAATAAATAAAAGGAAATTTGTTTAAAAAAAAAAAGAAATACATTTTTAAATATTAAAAAACGTTTTAAAAAAAGAGCTCTATTTTAAAAAAATGCATTTATCTAAAGAAGAACTGTGAAAGTTAACTAAATAGATATATTATAATTATTCCGCGTTTGAACCTAGGATTATAAATATAAAAAAAATGTACTCAGCTGAAGAATTTATTTTTTTCAAAGCTGGATTATTATACATATACTTATACTTATGCTACTCAGCTGAAGAATTTATTTTCCAAAGCCAATTCATATTTATGCTTACGATGTTTTATTATTTTAATATTTAAAATTATCTTTAAAGATAAAAGAAAGTGGAAGTGTTTATATAAAGAACTACTGAATATTTTTGTTTTGAAAATCATTGCCATGTGTATAAATGTAGTAATTGAAGCTTCGAATTCGGATAGATATCTTAACATGGATAAATTGTCTACGCATTATGAAATGGAAAAATCATTACGGAGCTGAAATATGAACTTGAATTAATGTATTTTTTTTTTTTTATGGTCTGCTTTATTGGTTTAAAAAAAAAAAGAAGCCATAAAAATATTTATGCTATTAAATTTTATGTAACACTTTTTGTCATAAATATACAGGTAAACTAGGGTTATAACTTTAAAATGAAATAGGTTTGTTTGAATGAGCAAATGTTTCTTGCCATTCTTAAGTAGATTTAGTTTATTTATCAAGCATTACACTAGCTAGTTTCTATTTAATAATTTTATTATAGAGATTTAAATATCACAGTCTTATTTTCATATAAATGGGATATTTTACTCAATTTTTATTTTAAAATTACTAAAGAAGTTTATCAGAGAATATCCATTCATTTGTTTTATGAATGTTATATTAAGAATAATTACAAATATTTTATATTCATCGAGAAGTAAATATTCTTGCATTTAATTTACAATTTCAAAAGTCCACTAGTTACTATATTTTTAGCATTTAATATTTTGTTATGTGTGCATTGTGCCTTGCCTAGAATTTTATATGCATTTAAGTTTAAAGTATTTTCTACAGTAGTCAGTTGACACATAGTTTGCTTTGTTGGTTCAAACACTGGATATACGTTTTGTATTTTATAAATTTCTTGGAAATAACTTAGTAGTTTAAGTGAAGTATATATCTTGCTATTAGCTAGAATTTGTTAGCCTCAAGAGTTAGGCTTAGTTTATAATTTTTGAATATGCCTTATGGAGTTGAGAAAAATCCTCCATCCTTATTGTATTGTATTTCCATGATTTGAGAGTGCATATTCCCAAAAGAGGGTTATTGTATTGTATTTTTCAGTGATGATGATCACATTTATAAGCATTGGAAATCCCATGAGAGGATTGTGCTTTTCTGGTAGGTGTTCCTGTTCCCAGATGTACTGAAGCTGAATACCAGACATCTTTGTTTTGCCTCGAAGTTAGGTATTTTTGGAAGCCACCATATTCTTTTCTAGCTCTGAGGAGCCTAGTATTTTGTATTTTTTGCCTATCATTCATGATGACTTAATGTTAATTCTACCACAGTAGGTGATGTTGCATTTGTTTTAGAGTTGTGATGACAAGATATGCTTGTTTGAGGAAATGTATTTCTTCAGGTCGTTGTAGCTAATTTAAGGCTCATAGGTATATCAATGTTTGAATTGTGTTGCTATGATAGTTTTATCACGCACAAGATAACCAACAATAAGTTATATTTATTTTAAAGTATATTAAATATGCATATGGTATAAGTGGCAATTCACACATACTAATTTAATATTTTCATCCAGAGTTTCGCCGCTGGATTTGTAAGTCTGTTACATTATTAATTTTAAAACAATGAGGGAATAATTTTATGTGGACTAAATTTATTTAAAAAAATATAACTGATCTCTGATGAATGAATGTCCCATACACATAACTTAGTTTTATTTTAAGATTAGCTTAGCCTAATTTAAAAATATATCATTAGTTTAATATTAGTTATGTCAGTGTAAACAGTTGTAGTTCTCAAAAATATATGCTTTTCCAACTTAGCGTTTGTTAAGTTTAGGATTATAAAATTAAGTTAGAGGTTCAAATATAAACCTAGTTTTTGTGTGTTATTCTGATTACTAGATGACACCATAATGTTTTAAATTATTTTAATTAAAAAATAGTATTGTGCTTATTAAATACAGACATTATAATTAAAGTTAAAGATTGTAAAATCTCTAATTATTAAAAGAGATTAAAATTGAATAGCCTTAGCCTGTTATTAAGTATATTAATGTAAATTAAAGGAAATTATTAAAAGTCAAAATACTTATGTTAAATTCCAGTGTGATATTGGCAATGATTGTAGTCCATTAAATTTGTAAGAATTTCTTATTGTTCTTAATAAACTATATTATTATTATTTCAAAAGTTTTGTTTTGTTTGTTTTACTTTTATATGAGAATATATTATTATCTTAGGTTCCAAGTTCACAAAATTTTAAAATATAAAAGTTATTGAATCTTAAATTCAGAAATTTACAAGTATATTCTAAGATAATAAATATAGTTAATATTGTCTTGAAAATTAAAAAAAACCATGTTAAAGTAAATGATTCTCACAGTGAATCATAAATACAGATAATTGCATTATAGCAGATACCTAATTAAATATTTAGTTAAAAGTTTATTTTTTTAAAATTATCGGTATATCTTTCAGATTAAAGATTATGCAATATCAGATTAACAATATTAGTACTTCAGAAGAATATTTTAATTAATATTATTTTAGGAGCTGCACATTATCTTATATTCACTGCACATCATCTATCATCATCTTAAATCTTATATATTTAAAGAATTCTAATCCATTTGCATTTGAGGTCTTTAGTGGTTGTCTGTGAGTATGGAAAGGCATTAAAAGTACCCTTGCTCTTTTCTTTGCTCAAGTAATATCTTAGATAATAGGCCATTATTAATTAAATTTAAATTGATTCATTAAATTGTTGGAATTACTGTTTGTTTGTTTATTATTTTAAGATTGAACATACTATAATTATTTTATGGTCAGCTAAGATGTCATTTATTTATTAATCACAATAATTCTTTATTAGGCAACTTAACTTAAACTTTAATTTTACACAAGAGTGTTAGTTTTAAAATCCCTGAGGTTATTTACTCTTGTTGTTTTGATAAATATAATTGTGGAAGATAATCTTATAAAGTAAAGCATCATTAGTTTTATTCAGAGAGTGTATGATCTATTGGTAGGACTAATATGGTAAGCACTGATTGGTGATTTTAGATAATCTTTTGTATGGTTTATTAAAATATTAATATGTTGTAGTAGTTTTAGTTCATCAGTATTGGATTTGATCTTTATTTGATTATACATCTCTGGATCATCATCTCTTTTCTTTAAATTTATTGTAACCCCACTGAGCCGAGTCGTTAAGAGAGTCTCATTTAGTTTATATTTCAGTTCATTTCAATTCTATTCCATTTCTTTTCATGTCATTTCTTTCATATCTTTCCCATCATCTCATTTCTTTTCTCTCTCTATTACATATACTATTTCTATTATTTTTCCCATTTCTTTTCCTCCTCAATTCTTTTCTTTTCCATCATTTCTTTTTACCATTATCATTATCTTCTTCTTATCATCTTCTCCCTCTTCCTATTCCACGTACCTTTCATCATCATCATCTTTACCTCCATTTCATAATTTTCTCCCTCTATTATCATTATTATCATTTCATTGTTATCATTATCATTAACTCCATTTCATTACTAGCATTTTATTCTTTATCTCCATTTCATTATTAGCATTTTCTCTCTCTCTTCTTTCTTTCTCACACCCTTTTATCATTTCATTATTTATCTCTTTTCGTTCTTTTCTGTTCTCTCTTTCTCTATCTCTCATTCTATTAGTTTACAATTGGCCTCTCTCATTTCATTTTCATCATTTATCTTTTTCTCTCTCTTTTCTCTTTCTCACACACCCCTCTTATTCTAGTAGGTTATAATTAGCATTTTCTCTTATTCTATCTCTCTTTCTTTTCCTCTCTTTTTTCATACCCCTCTCTTATTTCATTATTAGCATTCTTTTCCTTATTTTCTTCTTATCTCTCCCTCTCTCTCTATTTGATTAGGTTACAATATATATATAGAATATTATATATAATGTATTATATATTTAATAATGTACATATTTATATAATAAAATTTATTAATTATATGGTCATATATGTTTGAATATTATACTTCTGATAAAGATTGCTGATCAGTTGAAGCTGTAAGGAAAGGTTATCAATCAATAAATAAAATTTATTGCATTATAAAAAGTGACTTAAAATGTATTGGATGCTTATACATGAATATAAATGAATAATGTATAAAGGATCAAAAAGTTTTAAAAAAAAATTGTAATATAGATGCTCAAAATATCTTTTTTTCAATATCAATATAAATATAGATTTAAATAGTAATGCCAAGAAGCCTTCTATAGAAAAAATAGAAATGAAATCATTAATTACCTAGATTACAGCATCCAAATGCAAAATGCATAAACAAAACTTCATTGTTGCCATCCTCATAGAGTTATCAGACTGCTTCAATCAAAAATCGGGACATAACCAATCATTTTTATGGCATTGTGCCCTTTTTTATAAAACTCCATTCTTGTGTATATTCATCATTGTAAGTACACTTCCTCTTTGGCATGTTGTCTCTTGTTTAGAGTTATTAATATTCCTATTAATTTTACCACTATAGAAAATTTATATCAACAAAGAATTAGTAAAGCTACACTGTCAATCAAAGCAGGTGCAAGTGCAGTTCAAATTTTAGCCTACAAAAATCCAACTGCACATGCTCCAAGGTGAGGTTGAACACAAGAATATGTCTAGCTTGAGAACCCAGCCATATAACGTAATAGCGATCTTTGTTTTGGTATTGGAATTTGTCTGAAGTTTTTATAATATTACTATAGAGACTGAAATGGACAGAGAGGGCCAAAAAAACTATCATTTTTGCAATGAATTATTTATGTAAAACAAATAATAATTATAAGTATTTGAAAATCAGGACATACAACAGTCCCAAAAAGACATTTCGGAGATACTAGGACATTTAATCAAAAATAGAGACAAATCCTGAAAAATTGGGACATCTGGAAACCTATATCCTCAGAATAGATGATGAAAAATATTAAACTGTGGAGATAGTATTTCTCACAAATCTGAAAACATCCTTCCAAAACAAATTTAATATCAATAACGTGTTGGATGTGATTTTCATTCTCACAGTTAGAAATTAACTACATTTCTTAAAAATAATAGCAGAAACATTAAATGGAGATTTAATTGTTTAAATGTTTGATCTATTTTAATTATAACAGTAGAATTAAAACTTTTTCCATTTAATATGTTATGAATTAACAAATGTATTTTATTAAGAGTTTTAATTTGATTTTTCTATTATTACTTGAAAAAATTGATTGTGTCTTCAGTACAAGAGAAATAAATTGCAAGAATCTTGCTCAATATATATATATCCAAAATCAATATATTTTTATTTTCGTACAAAAGTCAAACTATTTTTTTTAAAAATCCTATATGTACTGATTTGAAAAACTTTAAACAACAGTTGATACTCTTTCTGGTGGAGATCAAAAATAAGATCACATTAGTGAAACTATATTTTTGTGAAACATAGATTTTTAATTCTAAAGAAAACAAAAATTATAGGTGATGCAAATGTGTAAAAATATATTTAGAATAACAAAAGAAAAAATGGTGCCAACCCCAAATAGGTATTTACAAACAATAATGAAATATATATCAAAAAGAATCATATGCTTTTTCTAGTTTACAGCTGACATCTACATTATGAGCAATATTCCCTTTTCTACCATTTTATTCTAGAGCCTTTTATTACAACCATGAATAATCAGTAGGCATGAAATAATAGTGGCAATCAAATTAGTGTCTGGCTATTAGCCTTTGTCAAAGGTTCCTTTATCTAAATAAAGTTTCTAGTTTTGTATCAAACATTATAAGTATACAAAAAATTGTAGTGTTTAAAAATATTAATTAGTTTGGACAGTAGAAAAAATTGCACATATCCATTCAGCAACTTTGTTTCTTCTAGATTTTTCAAGCTAATAATGCCTTAAAAGTTTCAATACCATAAACTTTTTAAAGTCAAATAACCTGCTTATGCAACAGTTTGAATTTGATACTATGTTAGCAATCACATATTTTAGATATATGAATCACAATGCCTTTGACAGGAAATTAGTCTAGAAATCTCAGTGAAACCATTCACATGGTGTCCATTGATTCTTTGTGCTTATAATAGATAGTTATAGACTAGTCATAAACTGCATTACAGTTTTTAATAAAATAATGAAACAATATAAATTTATAGAAGTTAAATGAACAGTTAGAAGTAATTACAAGAGATGGAATAAAAAATTCTTATGGGTATACTAAAAGATAAATCAAGATTTGAATTGGAATAATAAGATAAAATAAACACTTTTCTGTAGTATTATGTAAAAAATTGTGTATGATAAATTCTTTTCAAAGTTGGATAGAGTAGCTGACTACTTGACTATTCTATCATTTCATAAGTATTAATAAAATATATTCTAGTCTTGATAGCTGGCATGATAATAGGGAATATTAATTCAATATTAGTTTACAATACTTGAATTACATGAAATATATTGTAGCAGTATGGAGAAACATTGGATTGAACCAGAGTGCGGTACTCATCATCATCAACCCCAAGTTAATACAAAATTTAAATATAAATTAATATAATGAGCATAAGAGAGAATTATAAGTATAAGTAACTATAAGTTCACCAACATTATAGAGTAAAAAGAATAATCATTCATCATCAAGAATGATCAAAAATAAAATCACTCAATCTTGTGACTGGATTTGAAATTGATCTACTATAGACCAGGCCAATTATTTAGCCCTTACCAGCTAGGGGCAGATTATTTAAACAATAATTTGGATGTACAAACTTAAGTGCTAATCCATAAGAATGTAACAATTAAAAAATAATGATGCTGAGATACTCAAACATGATGATCATCATTAATGCTGCTCTGGCCATTTAGTATCATTAATAAGTTGGCCAACTATAAACTTAATTTTTAAATAAATAATTAAAATCAAATGTGATGCGTGGACTTTAAAAGATATTTCCTTTGTGCCAACCAGGATCATCAATTGAACATCCATAAACATAGCAGACTATTATGCATGAATCCAGCTCAGCAAAAAGCTCTATAACTTACTGTGAACAAGAGATATAATACAAACATATAATCTTTTAAATCTAATCTATGATTGAGTAAATTCACTGGAATAATTTTAACGATGAAACATCAATTTATTAATAACAATAAAAATGAAATTAAAGTCTGAGGAATATGATTGTACATATAAATTAAGCCTTTTGATTTTCATTAATATCAAAAAGAAATCCATTATTGCATTGTAATTTACATATATGTCGTAATAGGTTTACATAAAAATACCTATATATCAGCACACAGATGTATCTATGTAATATAAAATGAACCTATCTGAATTACCATAAAACTATATATGAAATTCATTTTTATAATACATAATTAATGACTGATTTAACATATATGTGTGTGCACATAATAATGTGTGCACATATTGGCATTTATAAAAAAAATAAACCATATATTTTCTTAATACACAATCCAATGTTAAAAATATACATAAAATTCACATCTATATATAAGCATTCAGATGTGCTGTATAGTAATTTGAATTGTCATAGACTTATAAATTCAAATTGTTTTTGTGGATACTTAAATGCAAACATCTGATGTGTGTATGTATAAAAAATAGATAGTATAAATTAAAGCTAATTAGCCTCTTTTTTATGGTAAGTAAAAGTTTTTTAAAAAATATTTACTCTTTTGACAGTCCTTCATCAAAGTTTTTCTTTTTTTTTTTCAGGTTACTCCTAATTAATTGTAAATGTCTTTAGAAACACTCCATCAAGTTTTTTTGGTTCCCTAATCTAAAAAAGATTTTTTGGAATTTTTTTTCAAAATAAAATTATCTATGAATCAATATTTTGTTTTTGGACTTATAATTCAAGAAAAAATTATTAACTCGCTGAATAAAATTATTTGCTTTAAGAAAATTATAATTTAAAAATCACAATTGCCATTTTTCACTAAAGAAATTGTTTAAAATAACTCATTAGCTGTACTTTATATACATATGATGCAGTACCTTTATCTGTGCTTCTCTGCATATAGATAAAATAGTATATATATATATAAACTAATTCTTCAACAAGCTGTTGGACTTTTGGCAAGCTGGCCTCTTCTAAAACAGTAGATTGACTTATTGTCATCTTTGGAAAAGGCATAATCTGGTAATTGTTGGCCTGCACTGAGCTCTTTCAATTTCTATACCACCTAATACACACACATATATATGCACTATGAACAACAGAAAAGCTGGATCTTGCTTTCATATAAATCCAAACTCTATCACTGCAAACTAGTAGCAGCAGCTGGACTTGCACAGTCTTGCCTTCAGTTATATCTTCAGAATCATCATTCTATCATAATCTGTACAACTGTAAAGCTAAAAAACTCCCCTAATTTTTTTTTCAATTTTTTATAGTCAGTGTGGAAAAAAATACAGTAATTAAAAATAAGTTTTCCCTATCTTCACTGAAAAAAGTTAATGACACTTTTTTAATTCACATTAATCATTTCAAAAACAACCGTGTAGGACCTTTATCAAATATGTTATATAAGCTTTAATTAAAAAAGAATTTAATCTAATCAAAATAGATAGTGCAATTTTATAATTACCAATATATCTATTGTATCATAAAAACATGCTTGTTTTAATTCCAAAATCAGAATTAATAAAATATTAATTAGACCATTTCAAATGTTTAATTTATAATAAAAAAATTTAAATGAAAAATTCTTAACTGTTATTTCAGTATAATATAGAAAATATCTACAATTTTTTATTGTCTGTATTTATTTCTACTTTTCCTTTCAATCTTTATATGTATACATGCACACACACTACTATGTTGTATGCCATGAGACACATAACCATCTCAATATCAAAAGTCCTTGAAAATATTTAATATATATTGTATATTCAAATTAAAGATTAGTATATTTTGTATAATTTGAAGTAAATGATCATTTAGAAAAAATGTAATCAGATTAATAAATTAAATTAGAGTTTCTTACCTTGATTAAAGTTTCACTGCTATGAAAAAATACAATTTTTTCTTTCTTACACCCTAGACTAATAAGGTTATTGTAGTCATCACACCGATATTCTGAATAATTCTAAACAAACAAATAAATATAAATTGTGATAGTTGAGAATAAAGATCCAATGTTATTTATTAAAAACCATCATTATTTTATGATTATGTAATATTTTAAAATACTGAGAATATCAATATCTAATTAACTATCTTCATGCATGTGTGTTACTTAACATCTTTTCACCCTCAATATGTTTCTCCAATTAACATATGCAGTATATATTGCTAATTGCTTATCATGGATTTTCTAACTATAGAAAAAAAGACAGATCAAAAGATAAATGAAAAAATTAAAGATGAGTTTCTGATGACTGAATTGAAAGTATGTTAACATATAATATAGAAATGAGTTTAACTACATATTTTATAAAGATTTTAACAATTGCAATGTAATTATAATTCTTCATTGGTTTCTATTCTAAGACATATTCTCCTAATGAAAGCACTTTTTTTATAGATTGTTTCAAGATAATCCTTATAACATAAATTAAGTTTGATTTTCCTGCCCAATCATAAAATACTTTCATATACTCAGTCCATTAAAAGATGTGCCAATAATTTATTAAAATATAATCACATCCTGAAAAATGGAAAAATATACTAAGTGGTTTTATCATCTTGTCATTATATTTTCAAAATCTTATGGTTCCATTCCTAAATTTCATTTTGTCCATGCTGTGTTACATCAATAGATGATTAATGTTTCACATAAATTATAATTTGACAAAATGGATCCTCTATACAACTAGTTTAGTGGAGGTAATATAGATAAAATTTCTTATTCTTTAATTTGTTAAATGCATCAGCAGCATGTTAATGATTGCAATGCATTTCAACATTTAAATCCATTTTCTATATAAATATCTACAAAGATATTTAAGTTTTTTTACATTCTAAGGTTAATAAACATCCAAACTAAAGATTGTGGAACATTTTTCTGTTATCACTAGATAGTACAGCACCAAGTTTTTTAAACATAAATAAATAAGCAAGAGTAATTACAAATTATATTCAAAATATTAAGTTAATTCTGTAGTTGATTATCAAGATTAGGCAATAACCAGAATACTGAAAATTCACAAACCATTACATAATTACCCTTTCTTTATGCTTATACAAATTGTTTAAAATATCAGCGTCAATTTTTTTCACTCAATGGTGACATCTAATGCAAGTTCTAATAACCAATAGTTGATAGAAGACTGGGAATTATAATCTCTATTAAGTGTTTTCCCATTTAATACCTCCCTTCTAGTTTCTAGCTAAGAGCTTTGGAACTGCAGCAGTGCAACTACATCTTTGGACCTAATGCATTATCTCTCCAAAACATATCTTTTACTTTTTTTGCTTAATTACAAAGCAATCAGCCCAACTGAAAACACTAATGTTTTTAATACAAAATAATTTGTATTAAAACTATTTCAATATTTGTATTGTAATGATCAGCTTTTCACTGTAGGCTAACAATATTCAACACCAGAAAGTGCCACTATACTCTTGTGTCTTCTTGAGTTTTACTGGTGAGGATATGAAACTATAAACAGTGACATAGCTCCATATCATTACTGATAGCTATCTTTAATATCACGTCACATTTTCTAGAAATATCAATTGGCAAAAGTAGACAACAGTAAATAAATGCTAAGATTGATCTAATAACAAATTAAACAACTTTATTAATAGTTCTCATTATAATACAGCTAAATTTAAATTGACCTACTTTAGTTAATATGAACACTCATAAAATCTTACATTAATAATTCAGTATTACCACTAAAGACTATTTATCACCTCAATAGTAACAATGACTATCTAATTCTTTTATCTTGATATATATTAACTAAATTAAGGTATACACATTTATTTTTCTATTAATTTAAAAGAATAGGCAATGACAAAACAAAAACAAAGTTAGATTTAAATATTCACAATGCAAAGGCAATTGTAAAATCATCTTTATACAATATGCATTTGATCCTATGTCACATTAAAAGTAAACTCACATAATAAATGTCTTAACAACCACAATTATAAATTAAATCAAATTCACAGTAAGAGATGTCTCTCTAAACGTGGAATAAAATCACAGTTATCTGCAAATGATAACACACAGAATCAAATTCAATTGGGAAATTATATTATAAAGTGGCAAATAACATATACAGAATTCCAAGAATGGCAGATAAAATATCTACAGGATTGCTATATAAAATACAGACACATATATATTCTAATCTTCAATTTCAGATGCATGTGGGAAATAAACAACTAAAACCATAAATTGCATGCTTCTTGAAGTTCTCCGTAAAGAAGATTCAGCCTATCAAACTACATATATGTGTACATGTGCATACCAGCTTTGGTTCACACATAACTAGATTCTATTCATTTATAAATACATCATTAAATAACTTAAATTTAAATAGCTTCAGAGATACGAGTTTTATTAATTAAATCTCGATTCTTTTAAAAAAATTAAACAAAACCTTTCTTATTTTAAAACTCTTTAAGAGAAAGATCCATGATGCAAAATTAATTTTTTCCTTTTTTTTATCTTGAGCATCCAAAAGGGGCAAACTATTTTACAAAACTAAATTTAAAAGAAAGTTAATGAAAATTTTAAGTAACGTCTACATTTTTAAATACTCAAGAGTATATCATGATATATATGTCAAATATTCTAAAAACTAAATACAGTATTGTAAAGCATAAATGTCAGAACTAAGTAAACATTGAAAGATAAATACAAGAGATACACAAAATCACATAAATTAAATTATAAATTGATGGTCATATATAGGTATTATTGACTTGTGGTAAGTAGAGTTTTTTTAAACTTTGTTATTCGGTTCATAAAGTAAATAAATTTATTACCTTAAGTCTAAGATATGGCCAAGAAAAGATGATTTCTGTATAAAGATAGAATCACATTTACATATATACATTTTGACTTTGAACAAATGGAGAAGAGCTCTTTCTATAGTTCAGTAGTGAGATATACTGCAGCTACTTTTAAAAATATTTCATTACCATTAAATTTTCATATTTCCTGGTAGAGATTGTCTTAAAATTTGTTCACTTTGACTGCTGAGATGTGCATCTGTTTCAGCTGTGATATAATATATGTTGGCACACAAGCAATTGAAGTTAGACATCTTGATTATGGCATCCTTGCTCGGAATGAAATTGTTTAGTGGCAGTTAGAAGTCTTTGCTGATTAATTCAACTGCTTCCTTGTAATTCATGGTTCACAATCAAAGACCAAAAGACAGACAAAATTATTTTTTGAGTCTGACCATTTATATAGTTACCAATTTTGCCAAAACATTCTTCTGATATAATTAAAGAAGTCAATTCACCACATTTACAAAATTCCTTAAATAAGTAAACAATATATTTACAGATAACAACTATCTTAATCCCTAAATAATATGTTCAATTGAAATTTTAAAACATTTCAGGAATATGAAACAAAGCTTAATAAAAGAAATCAATTTTTAAAGAATTGCTCTTAGATTGATTCTATTCCAAAGTCAATCTCACTAGAAGAGTAACCCAACACAGATATCAGTACAATAGGACTAAAACTAATGTTAAAGTTTGATTTATTTTCTTTGAGCATAAAACAAAGCATAGCCTTATATTTGAACCCACCTCCACTAGCATTGTCTGCTCTGAGAGAAATGATGAGAAATGCAAAATCAAAGAGGCTTTGCACATCAGTATAATACAAACACCATAAATAAGACAGGATCCTGCATTCCCCTTTCAAAAAAGTGGATTATGTAAATTAATTTATTTACATTTTATAATCAAGGCTCTGTAAATCTCCACTTCTATAAATCATGTAATTCTCTTGAACTGTTGTTGCCATGATTATGACTAGCAATTAGTTAAAAATATACTCAGCATATTATGTCAATAGAAGTTAGCATAGTATGTTAAAACTAATAAATAAGCTTTCCTTAGTATACACAACATACGTGTTTATTATAGGATTTAAATTAATTAATTAAATTTTTAAAACTAAATTTAAAATTATTATTTTAATCACATATATCTTTATTGATGCATATGTGTGCTTTAATAGAAATAGAAATTTAATAAAAAATTAAGTCTAATTTGTGAAATCTGAACCCAACTTATAATTGCTAAATACTTTTATTTTTTAACTTTGAATCTGGGAGCAATGCCACTGAATCTTTGAATTTAATGCACCATCTCTCCAGAACACCTTTTACCTTTTTGCTTACTTATAAAGCAATCGGACCAATTGAAAATACTCCAAAATAATCATACACATCTGAAATCAGATCAGTATTTATATATTGTGGTGTCTTTGGTTTTTAATACCCATAAATACTTTTACCCTTGATCTAGGATAGCTATTAAACTACTAAAAACATTATACGATCACCTTTTATTTTCTTAGCCACAGAATAAAGGTGATTATGGTTATTAAAAAACTCGCAAGATCTCAAAATATATAGATAAAGAACTGCTTTCAGATCTGTATGATTATGAAGACAAATTAGCTTGGATTGAAAACAATTTGAATTGATAGCCTTATAATTAAGTAAAAAGGTAAAAAATAGGTGTTGGAGAGGTGGTGCATTAGATCCAAAGATCTAAGTGCACTGCTTCCAAAAGACCACTCTGATGAAATAATAAGCAGAAACTAGTCTGGAGATATTGGATGGGAAGATACTGGATAGAGATTGTGATGCATATCCCTCTAACATCTATTGATTACTAGAACTTGCACTAGATGTCACTATTATGTGGAAAAAGAATTTTTTTATTATTTCCGAATTTTTGTTACTGTTTTAATACTGAAATCTAGGATTAAAAAAATGTAGTTGTTTTTACTTTTTATTATTTCAAATTAAAATCTTATTAAAGCACATCTTGATGCCTATTTCCTGGAGCTATCTATAAACTGTTAAAAAATGACTGTTGTAAAAATGTAAAGCACAGACAAAAATATCATCAATCTTTCTCTAACACCAACTTTATTTAAATATTTCAAATAACTTTCCCTCTCATATCATAATGCAATATAAAAGTAACTACAGAATCAGCATTCACAGAAGTTTGTCATCTCCACCATAAGTAAAGTAGTCTTTATCATTGCAATTGTACTTTTTATCTTCATCAGCATATTAACAATCATTTAACCACTCCAGATAAATTCAAAAACTTTACTCTTTAAAAATAGATATCCATTTATTGATTTATCATTGGATTGATAGATGGATTAGCTATCATCTTTTTGCCATTAAACAGAAATATAAAATTCAAGAAAATTTGATCACTAATTAGCTTCAAACACTTCCACAAACCTTTCTGATTAATTGAGTTAAATGCCTTAACCATATTGATAAAAAAAACGATATATAAAATCACTGTTTTTGTATTTTCTTAGAAATAAAACCATGTCTGCAACTCTTCTTGGTTCTCAAATCACACTAAATTTTTATAATTACTTTATATCCGAAAGCAACCTATTTAATAATATTCTTGAAAATATTTTATCTGTAGAAGGGGTAACAAAGATATTTCCTGATAATTGCTACAGCGTTTCTATTCCCCCCCCCCTTTTTTTTTTTTATTGTAACAACATATGCATTCTTAAAGATTTGTGATGATGGTGTTTTAGCTGTATTTTAATATTGGATTATTTCCATCATCTAATATGAGTATTGAATGTCTTTAGAAAAATTAAACTTTAAATATTTCAAATACATTCAACTGTTAATATATGCACAATGTTTCGAGAGTATTATTCTCCCCTCTTCTACAGGTGTTGCTGGCCTGACCAGTGACAATACTAGCATGGGCGGGATGGCTCAGTTGGTTAGAGTGTTACCTTAAAACTCAATACCTCAAGAATCTAAGGGTCCAGGTTCGAATCCCATGCTAATATTGTCATTTGTCAGGCCAGCAATTCCTGAAGAAATGAGGAGAATAATACCTCTTGAAACATTGTGCATTTACTAACCTGTCTGATGTGCTATTACTAGCAGTTGAATGTATTTGAACTATTTAAATAAAGTTAAATTTTTCTAAAGGTATTCAATACTCATATTAGATGATGGAAATAGTCCAATATACAAATACAACATATGCATATTTGTAATCAGATTGGAACAACTTTACAATACACACAATCCTAAAAAAAAAATAAACTCATAACTTTGAAACTAATTTATCAACACCATATTTCAAAACTTCTCTAGATATTCCATTAGGACATATAACTTTTCTTTAATTAAAATTATAAAAACTGTCTTTATCAAGATTTCTTTCTAAATCTAAATGAGTCAGTAAGATAAATATATCATTAAAATAAATCATTTGAATTCTTTATCATTACACAAAAAGAGATCAAAATATTCTCATTTGTTTTGCAATATTAAAGAGTCAATCACTGACATGTAATATTATATTACCATTTTTTTTTTCGATACAATAAAAATATATAAAGTGAATGATTGTCTTCACTGAAAAGTTGATCAAACAATCACTTTTAAAAAGACTTTTTACTAGTTATTAAAACTTATTAGGAGCGGCAGTTTTTTCTAAAAATGAACAATAACTTTTTAGCAATATGAGTCGAATGAGATTTATTTTTTAATACAATTATTATTTAATCTTGGATCACAATAATCTATGATCTGTCCAACAATATGAACCTTCAGTGATTATGTTACAACACTTTCTTTTGCATACTAACTACAACCATGGCATCATCCATAATGTGGTATGATTTGATCTTGGGTTTTTTTGACAATTTTTTTGCCTAAACAATATTTACAACAATTAAGTCGTATCTTGTGCAAAATTTAATAACAACAAATCATTTAAATTCACAGAGTCAATACTGCTATTTTCAATAATTTTTGGTATCATTTTTATCATTCTGCTAACACACACACATTAAGGTCTACAAAAAACTAAATTCAATCTTTTATTTGCAACTGTTTTATAGAAGTAAAAAGTTTCCAAATATTTTCAATACATAAAAGTCTTGTAACTAGTAATAAAATACTCATTATAAGATTGAAAAAAGACTCTGGTTAAGAGAGGTCTCCCAGTAATATGAATATTTTAACAAATGGGAAAGATCTTCAACTCTATATCTAGTATTCACTATATACCATATATGTGCATAAAGAAGGATCCTTGAATCAGAAATTATAATAGTATAACAGCTGAAAAGATCATGCAAAAAATTTTTTTTTCTCTTCATTGTATTTAAAAAATAAGTATTACAAATAGAATTTATTAATAATGTAATGCTTTTATAAAAGTAAATTTTTTATACAAAATTTTTTTTCTCTTCATTATATTTAAAAATAAGTATTATAAATAGAATTTACTACTAATGTAATTCTTTGTAAAAGTCAACTTATTGCTTATAAAAGAATTACATTATAATTTATAAATCAATTATTACTTTCTATTTTTATTTTTTCATTTTTTAAATTTATGTAATTTTTTCCTATTATATGCATAATAGATTTATTTACATTATTTTAAAATATATACACACATTTACATATATATAATATTTTATATATACTTCTTCCTTCTTCTTCAGTAATTTTGCTTATTCATATACAACAATAGATCTTATTAAATAATCATAGTCTTCTTACACCTTTAAGCAAATAATTTTTATTAATATAAAATGGTGGAAAGGAAACAGTAGGGCAATAGATTGAGATCTGAAAAAGATTGCCAGAAACAGTCGAAACTGCTATTATATTAATAAAAATTATTTGCTTAAAGATATAAGAAGATTGTGATTATTTAATAAGATATATTGTTGTATATAATATATATTGTTGTAAATAATATATGGGTAAGTGAATAACCAGATGTTATTGACTTCACTGAAAAAATTAAAAGACTGAAATGGAATTGAGCTGGACATATTGCTAGAAGAGGTGATAATAGATGGATAATTGAAATCTTAAACAGGATTCTAAGAGATTGTAAAAGACCCAGAAGAAGACCACATGTGAGATGGATGGATGAAATAAGAAAGTGTGCAGGAATGATGTGGAGAAGAGAAGCTAAAGATCGGAGAAGATGGTTTGAACTTGGAGAGACTTTCATCCTGCAGTGGAGTGATAATGGTTGATGATGATGATGATAATATTTTGTTAAATTTAAAGAAAGCATCTCTCTCCGTTGGGGCATAAGAAATCTATAAGATTCTCTAAGGAGTAGGCCATACTATATATGTATATAGAAGTGAGTAATTATTGTACTAGAAGACATAAACATACTAATGCAATCAAATATCATTTACCACCTTCAATAGTTGCCCTCCATATTTTAACCACTACCAAGTCTTATTTGATTCAACAATCAGTATCAAAGAATATTTAGAGAGAATGCAGAGATTTTGAAGAGAATGAATTATATGAATATACAAAGCAAAACAGTCAAATTATCATCTTTATGAAAGATTCTTTTTACATAAATTAATAAAATAACAAATTTAAATCCACTAAATCAGATTTCATCATCTTGAGTTTGATTCTCATTCATTATTTAGTTTTTATCTTTACTAGACAAAATATAACCTTTTTACTTGTTCTATTTTGCTCTGTGATTTCACATGTTCTAATAAATTGCATGAGTATTTATTAAGTTAATGTTTTATTATTATTCATACTATTATCTTTATTTTTTCAATGACTACAGAATAATAACTTAACCCAGGTGAAGATCAATGTTATTTTTCTAAAATGTTGATGCATTTTTAATATTTTTATATTTACATAAAACTGCAAACAATTATTCTATATCTTTTGAGTGCAAAAACTCTACACCATAACATATTTTGAAAACATGAAAACAAAGGTACCTGAAAATAAAAAGACTCTCATTAAAGTGGTTAATATAAACAACCAATGTAAAAATATAATAAAAGTTGCCCATATCAGTTTAGTACACTGGATATTGGTGGACTCATTGCTGAAGTCACCAGGATCAATCATCAGTTAGTTAACATAGTTTAGACCAATGTTCTTTAACCCTTGGTCCGCGGCCCGGCGCCAGGCCACGGAACTTTTCTGCAGGTCCGCGTGCTAGATGGGCAGTAAAAAGTTTGTAATAATAAATAATAAGAGTTTAAACTTTTAATTAATATAGCCAATTTTTATTTATTTTTTCATCTCATTTTTACCCAATTAAAAAGAAAGAAAACAGAACGAAAACAAAATCTAATCAATCATTCATAAATTAATTTGTTTTTCTAGTTATCACAGGTGTTTAGGGGGGGGGAAGGGTAGAATTAATTTTTTTATTACTTTTCTAAAAAAATTTAAAAAAAAAGTTTTTTATTATATAAACTCCATATATATATATATAAAACTTTATCTTATATATTTAACATTGTTGTTTTGATCAGTTATAACAATTATGCTTATCTTTAAGAAAATTTATCTATAGTCTTCTGCCGGTCTTCGAAATCTTATCCTTATTTTTGCTGGTCCACGGAACCTTATCCTTATTTTTACGGGTCCGCAGGTGTGAAAAGGTTGAAGACCACTGGTTTAGACTAATAGAATGGGAACTATTAGATGTATATTCTGCCATTAAAAGGCTTTAGTGGTCACATAAGCTGAGAAATTACCTGTATGATTATATATGTTGCAATAAAAATGAAATAAAATTGAGCATAATTATAAATGGAAGCTTGTATCTACATTATGAATAGATGTAGTTTTAGCTCAAATTTTGGAATCTGATAACTTCGGAGTTGCATATTGCTCTTTTATCCCAAACTGGTGTTCTTTTTATCATGATAAACATAAATGTATTTTTTTAATTTTACTTGAAATTTGTAAATAAATATTTTCATGATTCTAGGAGAGAAAAAGTCTGTTTTTCCACATTGTTCTTTAGAATCAGTTCTTATTATATATTAATAATTACTGTGTATGATTAATATTTAATAATAAAAATTTGTGATTATACTCAACTGCCAAAATATTTTTTTATTTTTGTTATTTTAAAAGAATTTTAAATTTTCATTATATGTACATCAACTCAGTTATGCTCTATTACTAAAATAAATGTTTAAGTACAATCATATCCTTTCAGAAATCCATATTTTTTACAATTTATTTTTCACTGTCTTTAAAATTCTTTTATTTACTATTTTTTTGTCAGAATATTTAAACAATATAGCATTTCATGTTAAAAAGGTTGCCAATTCCTGGATTAGAACTTCACAAATGAAAACTAGTCTGAAGATATTTTATAAAAAGGCATCTAATTAAAAGCTCTAGTAACCTTAATATAAAAGAATTGACTCTCACAATCACAAAAAAAAGATATAAGAGATAATCAAAGTATAAGAGTAAATCAAGACTCATGAAAAGACCATTGAAAAAATCCAATTATTAAAAAACAATATTAAAAAAAATAAATTCAGAATAATTAAGATTTTCAGATGAAACTTTCTGGAGTGCTTCATAATTGTCCCGAAAAGAATATGGAAAGCAATCATAAAATGAAATTATTGTAGCGAGTGTCAAAAAACAAAAATAAAAAACCAAAACTGAACTACTAACGTTGGCGAATTTCTCATTTATATGTGGCAGAAACTGAATAATTTTCTTCAGAATAAAATCCCTTTGAGGTTTGTGATAATATCACTAAGATTGCATTGATCACTACAATAACACAAATCTTCTAAGGGCATATATGCTACTTCATGTTTTCAGAATATGTAATTATTTGATGCATCATTATAAATATCAACATGAAGTCAAAAAATTACATTGTTTATTGTTTATGTAAAAACTTGTATTAGACTATCTTGGTTAAATCTAGAAATAACATATAAAAGGATCGAGGATAAAAACATTTCATCCAGTTTGTTAAAACATTTACAATCAAGTTTTCATTACAGAATATAAAAAAATTGCCTGTTTTTTAAAATTAAAAGTGCAGTGAACTCTTTTAAAAGATGTATTGAATAGATTGTTACAAGTTTTTTCTGATTTAAATTTGAGCTTGACCTATAAACTATTAATAGAAATAGTTTCATTCTGAATTATAGATCTTTTCAGTTCCATTTAAAAAAGTACATTTGAAAAAATTTGTTTTTCAAATGTTTTATTATTTAGACATTATTAATGTGTTTAATTACATTATTATTGCTATAAATTTTGCTCATTTAATATAAAAATTTTTATATTCTACATTAATATGGTCTTTCATATTTATAAATCATAGCAAGGAAGTTTTTAAAAAACAAAGTGACAAATTTAATGGTTAATTTAAAAAAATGATACTTGATAACATCAATGTAACAATTGACATAAAGAAGTTTGCACATAGGAATTCCTTGGGTTTTAAATTGACAGAATGGATTATGAAGATATTTTACCATATGTGCTGAGAGCTTCCTTTTAATATGAGTTAAGCTGATAAAATTGTTAAATATTAATTCTTTGATAGATAAAAAAAAGTTTGAGCTCTAAATTATTGCTTATGTGCATTTCAATTTGCTTGGAATTATTAACTAACCATCTAAAAATTCATATTATTATTGGCAAGAATCCATTTATGTTATTGAATTTATGTCACTGCAACTGAATGTCTATTTTCTCTTTATAGCCTTTATAGATTTACAGTTATTAATAGGCCAATGTAAAGAAACCTCTCATTATTTAACTTATAATCTATTGAGACAATTCATCACCATTAGATTGATACTAAACAATTTATTTTATGCATTTTATTTTTCCAGTAGTATATAATATTTTTAGCTGAAACAATGGAAATACTTTTCAAATATTTTTTTTGACTTTATGTATCAATATAATTTACTATTCACCACAAAGACTTTAGAGTACTAGTGAGTTATAATATAGGAATGATGTGTTTTGTGTTTTAACTCTTCTGGGACAATGTGTTAACATTAAATTTGGTTTTAAATTCGAAAAAATTACTGAAATGTTTGAAATAATTCATGTATGATAGTTCTGCCATGAACGACAAGAGTATTTTCAAATGGTTTGAAAAATTTTATGATGGCAGAGAGAGCAATGAAAATAATAAAATATATGAAACATATTGTCACATCCCATGTTAAACGCATCATTCAAATACATTAGTGCCTTACTTTGGGGAGAATAGCTCAATTATGTTGTTATGTAATGGAAGGGTAAATTCAAAGATGGTATTACAGAAAGTGTGGAGAGAAAACCGTCACCTTTTCACTGGACCCACTCTGTATATCGATAATTTTTTCACATAATAGAAATCATGACAGTAATCCTTCATTTATGATTACTTCAAAATATTGGTTTTTGATATTATCATATTTCCACTTTGTAAATCTTTAATTTAAATAAAACTGTAACATTGTTATTTCAGATTAAGCAACATGACCCAAAAGAATATGAATGGTTTAGTTGTTCGTTTACATCTTTGGACAAATATGCTTTAAATTTTTGTAAAATTTATTCATTTTGTTGATATAAAATGTTAGTTACAAAATTATATATAAACTTATATTTCACATTTTCATGAATTTGATGAATATTCCACTATGTAAACAGATTAAAATTTATATGTACACACACACACTATTTTAAAAAAAAACCCATATATATATATATTGCAAAAATAATCAATTAAATCTATTGATATATATTTTTTTAAATATTATTTTTATCTAGTTTATTTTATTAAGTGTAGCATGAAATAAAAAATATATATAAAAAAAAAACGGAATTAGATTTCATCCATGATATAAATAAATTATTTTTTTATTATATTTACTTCTCATTGATAGGATTATTTTTTGAAAATACTAATTGCTCCCAGGAATATTCATGAGAGATATGATAATTATAAAAAAGTACATTAAAATAATTATGTATACAAATTTTAATATTTTTTATGTAAACTAACCTTTTGGCTACACCAAGCACACTTCGACTTAGCTGTAATACATGACTTGCAACTTCTTTTAGATGCACAAATATCTGATATTTCTGATTTTGCTAGCAATAAAAATTCAAGATTAATAATGTCAGTTTTATTTTTAAATATTTTGATACATACATACATATATATATATAATCCTGTTTGATGACTCAAGATATAATATTAGGCTATCTTAAAAACTAAATGCATTACTCCTACTAATATCCTGCATTTATAACATGTTTAATGCTTACAGGCAACTAATTATACTAACTATTCATTTCTGATTATTATTAATCATTTTTTGAGTTGATTCTGTGTAGACAATAATTAATATTATGAATTTAGCATAAAAAAACTGGGAGGCTTCCTAGAAATGATGTGGCAAAGTGGAGAATAAAAATTTAAAACTACTGGATCAATGTTTTCACTCTGCTAATTGTTAAAACATGAGGTAAATGGATTTGTCATTTGCTCATGATTCTGAACATTTTTAACTACAGTCTTATGTACCATGGAGCAAGATATTGTGAAAATTATTTCTTTTCTTTTTTTTTCATATCCCTTGTAAAAGAGATTCTATTCAGATTTTTTTTGCAAATATAATATCTAATTAAAGTAATTAAATGTTCTAAATTTTTTATATTATATTCTTCAATAACTTTTGCTAATGTAATCAAAATTTTGGGCAAATGATTCCAATCGATAATTACCTTATGAGAAATGATGAAGAAATCTCTGTTAATAATAATATCCAAGAATCAACTTTATTAGAGAATACAATATTTTTATTTTGTCTTCTAACTTTTGAATAAGATATGGAAGCTAAGATCAGAAGTTGATAATTTTGTATTAATATATATTAAAAAGTTAATCATGACCATGGTTTCAGCATCTGTAAGTGTAAGATCACCACTCTTTACTTCTATCAGAAGGAACTCTTTATTAGACTATGATTACTTTATAGTGCACTGGCACTAACCAAACTAATTCAGATTAAAATGGAATCTTTAGCTTCTAGCTAATAATATATAGATATCTATTGACCAAATATTATTGAATCACAATTTCAACAGGTCTTTCATATGAAAAAATATCTATGCCTGTTGTAACCTGAAAAGATGTCAAGGTCTCCTTGGCTTTGATTCAAATCATAGGCCATAACTTTGGTAGGTACATTTGATATAACCATGGAAATATGCTACCCTTTAAATTATTTATTTTTTTACCATTTAAACATATGATGGCAGACAATGGAAAATGCTCTCAATGTTTTAAATGTAATCTATAAAGGCAGTTTTCTAATTAATGTTCAAAGAGTTCAAATGCTCTTAATCAGCCAGTGTTCAAAGAGCTCAGATGCCTTCAATCAGCCAGTGATGAAACAAAATCTTCATAAACCTTTATTGGGTGGTTAATAGCTCAACAAGTTAATTAAATTTAAATAATGCATTTTTTTTAAATAAAAAAGCAGATTAGATATTAAGGTACAAGACATACTCCAATGTACTACTATTGAATTTGTCAAATTAAAAGATATATTTTATCGTAATGATATAATTATTTATTATAATGATATAAATACATGAATTAAATTAATTATGTATAGAGATTCTTTTAAATTTATTGTATGAAAAGTAAAACATAGATTGCTATGATCATAACATGCACCAGTAAAACTTTATTTAAAAATATCTGTAATATTTTGTAAATACATTGGAAAGATTGTAAAACCAATAAAGATCTTTGTAATTTTGGTAAGTGTGATGATATAAACTATACTATTATTAAAGCACATTTTTATTAGATTAAGCATGTAATGTGAATGATTGGTCATAAAATATTTTATGATATGCAAGCATGATTTTCATGGGAGAGACAAACTTCCCTGCATTATTAAAAACTATCTCAAAAATTTTTTAAAGAATCAATTATTTTAAATGGTAGGATGTAAGTGAAAAAAAGAATGTAGATAGACAACTAGGGAAAATAGCAAAGCCCTTTATGAAAAAAAAAGTTTATTTAAGAATCACAATGTAGCAAACACATTATAAAACAAGTGCTTGCTGGTGTATTTATGTTTTTCAGATTGATTATATAATTATTGTGAAAACTCATCTTTAGCTTTTTGTTTTTATTTCCTTTTTTATTTTTCTGGTACAATAATGGGTATACTTGTTTGTTTTAGAGAAATCAATATACTGTTTAATCTATTAAAAAAGAATCAAGAGATTATCCCATATGTTATTATTTCATCTTTGTTATTACAAAGCTTTTATGATTAATAATCAAAATAAAACCCTAGATAAAGGAATTTCATTTTTAAATTGATGAGAACTTTCTAAATTTATTTCATCAAATTTATAAAGATTTTAGGCAGATTTACACCACACTCATATTGCTTTCAAATAAAGAGTTTTACTATAACTTATACATTTCACACAAAACTGGCTAATCTTTTAAGCCTTAACTTTTTTTTTTTTTATTTGAATCCTATTTTCTAATTTTTAAAATTTATCACTACATCCTACAACTAGTGCTCAAAATTTTTTTCTTTTATATAAAAAATAAAAATTGTTTGGATACAAGATCCAAACAATATATGCATGGTTGAAATTTGTTGGCCCAGTTGATCATGTTCTAAAATATAGACTTGGAACCCAGTAGCTTTTTTTTTTGCATCTAAAGAAATTTTTGTTATAGTTAATTAATAATATTATTGAAGAAATAGAAAGAATTGTTAATGAAATTGTCAGTAAACTTCTGTGTTGATAACACATAAAAACTTATCACACACTATATTTAGTAAATAAATAAGAATATATTATATTTGAACACCAGAAGTGATAAAGCATTCTGATGCATGGACCTTTATTTCTCAACTCTACCAAATACCATTACACTAAAACACAGAGATTGCTATAACAAGTAATTCACTCACTGTTAGTGATAATTATATGTATATAAAAACAAAACAAGTTAATCTTGGTAATAATATGAGATTATTACATTTTGTTCAGTTTTTTTTTTTAAATAATACGTCTCTCATATTGTATAGAAATATATATGTATGTGCTTCTGTTAAGTTATCTACTTAAAAAATGTTGAGAATACTAGGCATCAGAGTATTATTAAAAAAATGATTATACAATCGTTTCAGGTGCTAGTGTGAATTAACTTGCCATTTCTGCAATCTTCTAGCATCTGATGTTTAGAGTTATATTATAAACATGAATGAATTTTTAATATTATTAAGATGCATTATACATATATACACATTCTTCTGCTAAACTACCATTCCAGTCAACTATTGAAAAATTATTATGAATCTGGCTTAATTTGGCTGAAAGCACACTAAACCATAACTAGTAAATTAAACTGAATAAACTTTTATTGTGCCAATGTTCACAATATTGAAAAACTATACATATATAAATATAATGTTAAAGATCTTTCTTCTCATCAGTTGTTCTACATCTTAGATCTCATCTTTCACAATTTACTAGTAACCAAATGTTTATATATTTAAATAAATATCACATTTATTTTGATATTTTTTAATCAGAAAATTACTTAAGATACTGTTTGCTTGATGTAATATCAAGACCAGTGAAGTAGGAATTATATTTTTTAATATTCTGATTACAATCCATTTATTAATAATTTATAATTAATATTTAATAAGTGTTCTGATAAATCATGTGCTGAAAAAATTTTTCATGCATTAAACTCATCATACTATCTTGGGTTAAGTCTTCCAGCAGAGCTATCTATGTCTTACAAAGTCCCATATTGGATTTAAAATTTTCTAACACCCATATAGTAATATTGAAAAATTTTGTGCTAAGTAGTATAATATTTGCTGCATTTAAATCCTGCAAAGCTTTATCGTATTGTAATTATATGTATGTATATATATAATCAAAATTACCCCAAATTCACAACTCAACCAGACTAGCCAAGAAAATAAACTCTAAAATACTACCAATGGTTTCACTGATACAAGCAGACTTCTCAAGTGTAAAGAACTACAAAATAACAACATATTTAAAACATTATCCACAATTCCACTTACTTCTTATCCACTCTTAATATTAAAAGAACTTTTAAATAAGTTAATTGCTAATATTAGCCTTATATACGTATTACATGCTGACTTCACGCTTAATAAGAATTAATATTTACAACTTTAAATTGATTCAAAATATTTCTAAATTTAATATCTGAATATTGACTCATTGTAAATCAAAAGATTTCACAAATGTTAATGTTTAGCAGAAATAGTGGACTTAATCAGGGAAGAATTTATTAGCTTCATGCTCCCAAATCAAAATGCTTTAGATTTGACTATATAATTAAAAAAAATAGGTTAGAGATAAGAGGGTCCCGCTTATCTTTATAAAACCGAATCTTGCTTTATGATTTGTAGAGATCTCTCTTGCTAAAATTAAGCACTCAAGGAGCATGTACTAAGGTTTTAGCCTTATATAAGTAATATTAATATTAAAAATTATTTTAAGGATGGATGGGAAGTGGAATTGTGGGTACTGTTTAGTTTAAATAGGTTGCTATTTTATAGTTCTTTACACTTGAGAAGTCTGCTTGTAGCAATGAAACCATTGGTAGTGTTTTAGAGTTTAATTTTTCTTGGCTAGTTTGGTCGAATTGTAAATTTGGGGTCATTCTGATTATTTATTAACTAGTTTAGCTTTATGCTTTTAATGTTTATGTATATATAGATATAAAACTATTAATAATTTGTAAGTATTACAATTAAGATGAAATCTGTGTTTAATGTTTTGTTTTAATTTTCAATTGTTGACTAGAATATGAGATTTATGATCTGAAGATGATGATGTAAAATTTTAATATTTAATTCCTCAGATAGTGCTTTGTTGCATCTTAGATACTCACTAAATAATGTGACATGTGTGTGCTGGTAAAAAGATAAAACATCTTTAATTATCCAATCTTCTCCAACAGACTATCATAAAAGAACAGTAAACTTAGATACTACTCATCAAGTTTTCCACTTATAAATAGCAAGGATTTGAACAGTTTTTCATTCTTGTTTAATAACTAAATATCCATTTTCTAATAATGAATGGTTAGTTAGGATAGACATAGTCCAGTAAACCTAAAAAAAAAAATCTTAAGCTACTGAAAAAAAATTCAAACTCAGGTCATAAAATTGATAATCAGGTGTGCTAATATTGCATATATATATATATATAATCATTAGAAATCAGTCAACACTTAGACAATCCCAATATTGATAATAATTTCAAACTGTTGTCAAGGGAACCTTTTAATAATAAAGATGGAATATATATATATGTAATACAAATAATATATATATCAGTTAAAAACTCATTAGAATTAAAAATTTATAATATAAATAGATACTAATTACAATACTTACTTGTTAAATGTTCTTGACAAATAACAAATCCAAATATTAAGAAGCTATTAATAATCACCAAATTCTTCATTAACATCTATCTATAATAGAAAGAATCTTTTTTAAAGAATTAATTTTTTTGTTACATATATAAAAGCTAATACTTAGAAAAAATATAAAAAGGCAAAAGTTTACAATATAGCTGTCAGAAAAAGGCATGGAGATTGCAATAACAAATACATGCACAATAAAGAATTTGTTATATTATCAAAGGGATAACACATTTTAGAAGCCATGCAAGTTGGAGTTGAAACAAAAGATAATAAGGAGAGGAATTGAAATTTTTGTTACTGGCTTTGAATAGTGAACCAGAATAATGAAATGTGATATTGTAAAATGAAACCTATAACATTAACATGGGTATGATAATGTTTATACGTGAAATATAAATAAATATCATATCACTGATACAATTAATTCAGGTTGTAAATTGCATAGCCAGTTTAGAGGATTGATTATTATTTACTAGATGGCAGTTGTTTAAAGTATAATGTCATAATAATAATAAAAGTCAATATTTATGGTGGTAGAATGCAAGTAAAAAAAATCAAATGGAGAGTAATTCTTCAATAACTAAATAAAAACTTTATTTATTCTCAAGAAATGTGTCAAACATAGTTATAGTAATTAAATACTCTTAAATCTGATGTATAAATGGATAGTCAATTTTATAGAATGCTTTTTTTAAAGGAAGGAATCTATTGTTTTTTTAGTATTCAATTTTTATAAAGATTGACAACTTTAATATTTAAACTTCAATCTTATAAACTCAAATGTTATAAATGTAAAGTTACAAAAGAATATATAATTATTTTTCTTTTGTCTAATTTCATTAAATAAAATAATGTTAAGAAAAACTATATCTGAAAAATGATAAACAAGACACTTCATTGGTAAGTCAATCAATATATTTATTGAAAAATAAATAGCATTGTTCTTGATTTCAGATTAACACAGACTAGTGCAGAGAGAACTGTGAGTACATAAAGAGCTAAAAATTACATTAACTTAAATAATGAACAATTTATAAAAATCTATTATTAGCAACAAGTTAGCTTGATGCGTATACATTCTCATTCCTACATCTTGCCACTTAGTTGCTAGTTTACACATAAAAAATGGATCTGGGTAAAAATAACCATCATTATGTAACAAAGTAAAAATATCAAGGATATTTCAAAATCAAGATATAATTTGTTTTCATTGAAGTAAAAAATAAATCAATGAGTCATTTAATTAAATAGATAAAATCGATTTTAGATAACCAAGAAAATGTTTTTAATGCAAACATAAAAAAAAGTCATTCTGGAAAAAATTTCTAACACCATGTGATATATTTGAAAGCAGACCAGAAACTGAAGAATCTATCACTTATACGTCTATTTATGTATAGACAGAGAAATACTATGTTATGTTTTAATTAGAAAATCATTTTCCATATATTTTTGTTGAACCTTTTGACTTAGTTACTCTAGTTGGATGAAAATGAATCTTTTACCTATTTACATGTGGACAGAGAGATACTATGTAAAGCTTTAATCAGAAAATTGTTTTCCAAATATCTTTATTGAACCTTTTATATAGTTAAAGTATTTCTCTTCTCTATAACTATCTATTGCATACCGAGTATATGAATGACAGTCTACTGCTTTTTGTCATTAAAACCATTTCTATATATAATGGTTATGCTTATTTTGAATATTTCTACATATATTTTTAGATTCTTATTAAGAAACTATATTTATTTTTTTCTATGATATTAGTTCTAATGCAATTTTTTTTTTTTTTTTTCAAAAAAAAAAAAGCTTCCTTAAGGTCATTAAAGATTTAAAAAAAAAAGAACAACACTTCAGGCAGCTTAATTGTTTCACCTCATTATAAAATGTTAATTTAACAGATGAATTTATTGATGGAATAACACTATTTATGTAAATAGTGTTTTGTTTTGAATGAATTCAGTTGAGGATAAAATCCTACCACAAAGAATATAAGCTATGCTGACTAAAAAAAAAAAAAATGAAAATATTTGTTTTTAATATGAATTTAAGTTTTTTCTTTCACAAATGATTAATGATTAGGCACCATTTACTGACTGCTGATATACAAAGATATACAGAAACACTTTAAACGTTTATAAATTTATTATAATACTTCTCTCTCTTTTCTTCTTATATATGGATTTATGAGCGTGTGCCTAAACAGGAGAAATTCTCATCTAAGTCTAGTTCAAATGATTGCTACCATTAAAATTTCAATAATGCAAAGGGATAAAAAAAGAAAAAATACTATTTTCATTTACTTACTTATTTTTTCTGTCTTCAGAGATAATAGCCGATCACCTGATATCTTTGCCAGTCTGAAAATTGACAGAAGAAAAATATCTAAATAATAATAATAAAGATCACATGACAGGAAGCAAACCCTGCTTGATTGGAAAAATTAAATTATACTGGGGAGATCGTTAAAAGATGAACAATGTTCACAATATTGATGGAAAAAGAAATTTGATAGTGAAAGAAGAAAAAACTAAGAAAATCAAAATAATTAAATATTGGAATCGCAAATATTTTATTTTTGACTTTTTTTAAAAAATAAATTTATTAATAGCAAAATAAAGAATGCATTTACAATAATTTTACTATTATTATTTCACTTCTTTAAAAAAATTCAAAATGTAAATTTCTTTTTAAATATTTAATTTTAAAAATTAATTTTAATATAATACTAAAATGCATTAAATATTTGGCATAAGTGCATAATTAAAGGAAATATAATGATTACATAAGACAGGAACATAATGAATGAAATTAATCCTGTAATTAAATTTGGATGAAGTGTTTTTGATAGAGATAACTTAATAGAAAACGGAAATGAAAAGATTTTTAGTAAATATGTTTTACCAAATCTTGCATATGAGTCTGATAGTAGGACACGTAACACTTAAAAAAAAAGTATTACAGAAGTGCATATTACAACACTCAATGGAATGTAGGAAGACATGTGTTGGAAGTAGCAACAAAAAACTAAAATGGATCTGAGCTGAATATACTGGATGCATATTTAAAAAAAACAACATAACAAATGGAATTTTTTTAAATCCCTTTTTTTTTTTTTGGTAGATCTAATTAATAAAGTTAGCTTAATTGGATTTTTTAAACATTGTTTGAGTATCATAGCAGATTTATCTTTATATATGGACAATGCATTTATATACTTTTGTAATTGAATTTAATAGCCTCTAACTTATGTAATTGTGGCCAATACAAATTGCGAACTACATAATTGATGAACATTCCATTTACACATACAATAGAAGAACTTGATAAAACCAATACATAATCTATTTCCTGGACGGAATTTTCTTTATAATGCTTGAAGAGGTCACTTTTTTTTAGAAATACTATATTTTAAGTAGTTTAAGCATAATCTAGAGTGGCCAGCAAATAAAAATATTCTATAGTTGATTTTACCCGTAATGCATACTAACAACATACTTTTTAGAAAAATAATAATTTATGATTTTGATTCAGTACCAAATTTTGCTTACAAACTGCAATCTAGACCTTTAAAATCGCAGAGCTTTTTAAACTCATTTAATAACTTTCTACTCCTAGTTTTTTCAATACAATCTCTGGTTTTATATTTTAGTACAACTGAAATTTGGAAGCCCCAAAATATAATTTTAACAAACCAGTACACAAGGATTTTTTTATTATTAAATTTGCATCTATTACACAATTGCTAAGTATTTAGAGAAAATTATCAAAATGAACAAGATAAATTTTTAAGTAGGGTTTTGTAATTATATTTGGTCTAAAATGACATAAACCTGATATTGCTTGCAATAAAAAATGGGATACTACTATTTTTAGATCTGGAGAAGAGGGTACATATTGATAATGAAATTTTTGAAAGTTATTGCTGTAATATTAATACATATTTTGCAGCATTCTGTTTATAATTTACATTAAAAATATAAACGTTTACCTCCAAATTTTTGTAGAAATTTTCTATTACAGTTTTATGCAAGCACAATGCCAAACTGACTGATTATTGAATTAATAGTTCCGAATTTAAACTCAACATATAACTTCTGTTGCTTGGAGATCAAATAATCATTTAAAGGATTAAAATTAAATATCAGATCCAAATCAAAATTTATAAGAATATTATACAATATAAAATTACAGATTATAGTAAATTATACCATACAATACTAAATCATCCACGCACTTTACATTTTGTATTTGATTTATTTTCTCCAAAGTAATGTGAATTTCATAAGATCAGATTGTTATTAAAACCTATTATAATACAAAATTGAAAAAGATAAAATGTTTTAGTGGCAATATAAACTTTTCCAGACAAATAAAAAATGAGGTGCTACAGAAAAGAGTTTGAGACCCTATCATTTATCTTTGAGATCTTAAAAGAACTGAGCAAGGCAAATTACTGATAACCTCTCCAAACATTATTGCCATTGCTATTGCTATTACCATTGATTATTTAAATAATAAATGAACATGAAGGAGCTGCACACCAACATATATCAGCCAGCATGATGAGTTTATTGTTTTTTAACCTCTGAGTTTAAGATCAAGAAACACCAAAGTCTATCTTCTGATATGTCTGATAGTTCTTAACTGAAATATCAGTTATGTTTTCTTGAAAGCAAGATGAATATTTATGTGAAGAACCTCTTCTTTTTTCAAATAGATATTTATAATCATGACAAACAAAACTAAATTATGGCCCGTATATCCAGGAGTTTATAAAGTTTCGAATCAAGGCAATGAATGATGTCATCTGAAGTCAGAAGATGCTAAGAATCCTGATTGCAGATTCAAACTGTCATTTGATGATGAACATCTATTTAAATATCTATAACTGCAGATCACTTTCAAATGAATGAAGGAAAAACTTGCATAAATTGAAAGATATGTCTAACATTAAATAGAACATTACTGGACTTTGTGAAGTTAAAAAAAAAAGATGAAGAGATAACTTACAAAGACACAAATATAGAAAGCATAATTGGAATAGGATTTATTATAAATTAAAAGTAAAAAAACAATATTGTGGAAATTGATAGTATACTACAGTGATAGGATTAGTTATTCAACTTAATGGAAAATACCAAATGCAGATTAGTCAGGTTTATGTCCATTCTGTGATGAAGAAATTGAGAATTTGTATATGGATGTACAAAATGCTTTTAATAAAACCAAACATTTGAAATTTGGCATGGGAAACTTTAATGCTAGAATTGATAAATAATTGAAAAATAAAAATGCTGTCACAAAATTAGATTGTAATGATAGAAATGAGAAAGGATACAGACTTGTAGAGTTTACAATATCAGCTGTATAAGATGGAGTGGATAGATATAAGGAGTTTGAAAGTCTGAATTCAAATCCCTTCTAATTAGAAAAGAAAAACTATATTATATATATTTTAAAAATGCTAAATGGAAACAGACATGAAAGCATCTAAATGAAGGTATAACAGAATTGGACTATATTTTGACTAACAGAAAATGTGTACTTTAAAACTGTAATGTTCTCAATAGATCCAATACAGGAAATAATAATCAAATATTGAGATGTAAAATACATATTAATGAAAAATTAGATGAAAAGTATTAAAAATATAGTATTAACAGTTGATATTCCTAATGCAATGCAATGAATTTAAATTAAAAGTTGTAAGTTATTTTAAGTATTAAAAGATTTTGAAGATTAAAATATTTTGAAGGTGATTTACATTTGAATTTTAATCAATAAGATAACTGATACATTATAAGAACAGCAATAAAGATAGCTGGTATAAAAAAAAAAACCAATTTCCTATAAATTTTTTAAGAAGCAAGATAATTCATATATATATAAATGTTCATTAAGAAGAATTAAATGTGTTGAATATTTAGAATTTTGTAGAATGGTTCATAAAAGAGTTAATAATGATATAAGAAAATATAATTGTGAATTGGCAAAAAAAAAAGTTATAGAAGAAAATTATCAAAGGTTATATAGAACACCATAAAAAAAAGAATTATTACAAAAAAAATGATATCGTAAAATGTATAAGGAGTTCTATAAAGAATTATATAGTAATAAACAACAAGAAAATAAAGTATTTCCTAAAGTTGCAATATCTTCTAAATTGTTAGGCATTACATGCATTTAAATCTAATAAAAAATAATAAAAAACTCCAGAAAATGATAGAATTATTGTCGATATCTTAAAAAAAGCAGATGAAGAAACAGAAATAGTGTTGGCAAAGTTACATTCCAAAAGTCTAAATGATGAAGATGTATTAGATGATTGGAAAAATGCAATAATAATATTGATAAACAAAAATAGAAAAGAATATGTTTACCAATCTATATAAATCTTTACTAAGATAATTACAGTTCATCTACAGGAACCTTTGGATTTTAATCAACCAAAAGAATTAGATGGATTAACAGTGGATCATCAAAATGCAAAACTAATGATTACTTTATATGGCGATATTCAAAAGATTAACATTGAGAAAGATATACAACAATGCAAAATGTTTTATAGCAGATTTACAAAAAATATTTTCTGGATTAAAATTAAAAGATAAGGGAATAACAGTACAGAAAGATTATTTAAGTCATCTAGATTTTACAGATAATATAGCAGTTTTTGTAAATAATGTGTCAGGGCTTCAGGAAATGTTGCAAGAATTGTCAGATGAAAATAAAAAAAGTAGGATTAAGAATAAAAGCTAAAAATCCAAAATAATGTTCAATAGATTTTTGGAAGAAAAAAAATAAGAATTGATAATCGTGAATTAAAAGTTAACAACTACAAATCCCTTAGTCAGATTATTAACACAGATAAAAACATAATGGATATAATTAATTATAGAATTAAACTTGGATAGAATGCTTTTGGTAGAAATGGTTTAATATTTAAAGGAAATATGTTTGGTGTATGAAATGTGAGATTTTTAATATAGCTGTTTTACCCATTCTTACTTAAGGACGGAGACATGAATACTTAATAAAAAGCAATACAAAGACTTCAGATCACTGAATGCAGTATGGAGGAATGCATGTTAGGAATAACAAGAAAACATTGCAAACAAAATATGTGGGTGATAGACTAAACAGATATTAGTGATACCATTTAAAACAAATAAGACTAAAATGTAGCTGAATTAGACATATTGCTAGAAGAGATAATAGATGAATAGTTAATGTTTTAAATTGAATCCCAGGAGATTGTAACAGACCTAAAAAGACACCACATGAGAGATTGTTGGATGAAATAAAGAAGCTTGCTTATGAATAGTGGAGGAGAGAAGCTAGGGACCAGAATAACTAGATTAAACATGGGAGAGATCTTCATCCTGCAAGAGATTGACAATTATTAAAAATGTTGATAGTTTGATTATATACTCATAGAGAATAACATAGGAGCCTCCATTCTTGATTTATAATCAAGGGGTATCACTTTATTGTAGACCTTACTGCCCCATTATTTCAATCTATTTTTAAGAAAAACCATATATATGATTTTCGTTGTATTATACTGATACTGACTATGAAGAGCATGATAATTTTAAGTTTGATCAGTATGCAGTATTATTATATGATTTCAATTTTGATTTTGTGTTGTCTATTAATAATAGAAAAATTAATTATATAAAAGTTATATTAAAGAGTGAAATTTAGTAAAATTACTCATGCATCCTCTAATAAAACTATTGCAAATAAAACATTAAATGTCATACAATAGATGATTTCCATATTGCAAATTATAAATTTTCAAGTCCAGGACTACTTTCTAAGAAACCTCTATCATTAAATATGTTAGATATTTAAACATCACTAATTACAAATCAAAATTAGTTAAAAACTTATTTGATATAAAGCATACTTATATACCTTTTTTTATAACTAAAGGCATTTTAATGCTTTGAGTTACATTGACGAATTGATTTTCAGAAAAAAATAAAGAATAATGATAGAAAAAAAAATTGTGATATTAAAATGAAAACTATAAAGAGAGAGATGTCAGTTATAACATTTGGTTTCAAATATTATACTAAGCAGCAGAGAAATGATTTACAAAAAAAACAAAAACAAATGCTTAATAGAAAAAGAATTTTAAGATCATCATCATCATCAACCATTATCAATCCACTGCAGGATGAAGGCCTCTCCAAGTTCAATCCATCTTCTCCGATATTTAGCTTCTTTTCTCCACATCACCCCTCCATCCATCTCACATGTGGTCTCTTTCTGGGTCTTTTGCAATCTCTTGAAATCCAGTTTAAAATTTCAATTGTCCATCTATTATCATCTCTTCTAGCAATATGTTCAGCCCAACTCCACTTCAATCTTTTAATTTTTGCAATGAGGTCAGTAACACCTGTTTGTTCTCTTACCCATACATTGCATTTTCAATCTCTTCTTGTTACTCCCAACATACATCTCTCCATACTTCTTTGAGTGGTCTGAAGTCTCTGTATTGCTCTTCTATTAAGTGTCCAAGTCTCAGATCCATAAGTAAAAACTGGTAAAACACATTTGTTAAAAATCTTCCTTTTCAAACACATAGGCATATTTCCCTTTAGTATCAAGTTATTTCTACCAAAAGCACTCCAAGTTTAATTCTATTATTAATTTCCTCCATTATATTTCCATCTGTATTAATAATCTGACCAAGGTATTTGTAACTGTTAACTTCTTCTAATTCATCACATCAATCTTTATTTTCATATTTTGAGCAAATTGATTAAACATTACTTTAGTCTTTCTAACATTTATCTTTAGTCCTACTTTCATCTGATAACTCCTGCAACATTTCCTGCAGCTCTGAAACATTATTTGAAAAAAACACATACATCATCTGTGAAATCTAAATGACTTAAATAATCTCCATTTACTTTCATTCCTTTAGTTTGTCATTTTAATCCACAAAATACTTCTTGCAGCACTGCTGTAAAAGGTTTTGGAGATATGGAGTCACCTTGTCTTATACCTTTCTCAATGTTGACTTTCCCAGTATCATTATGTAATCTAATTGTTGCTGTTGCATTTTTATAAATATTCTTTAAAATATAACATTATCCTGAATCTATACCTTGATGAGCCAATGCTTTAATCACTGAAGAAATGTTTATAGAATCAAATGCCTTTTCATAATCTATAAATCCAAAACATAATGACAACTAATATTCATTTGCCCTTTCTATAACTTCTCTCAATACCTGGATATGATACCACTTTTAAATCCAACTTGTTCTCTTGGTTGGTGGAAATCCAAGAGTTGTAATTATCTTGGTAAAATTTTTTATATAAAACTGATAAAAGGCTGATGGGTCTGTAATTTCTAACATCTTCTTTATCACCTTTTTTAAATATTAATATTATTACTGCATTCTTCCAATCATCCAGTACATCTTTATCATTTAGACATTTGGCATATAACTTTGCTAAAAAAATTTCTATTTCTTCACCTGCTTCTTTTAATATATCAATTATAATTCTATCATTACCTGGAACCTTTCCTTTCTTCATACATTTAATTGCATGTCTCACTTCTTCATTTAAAATTCTGGGCAATTCAGAAGATGTAATAGATATAGGAGGTACTTGTTCTTTATTATTATATAATTCTTGATAAAAATCTTCTACAAATTTCATGATGCCATCTCTCTTTTTAGTAATAATTCCATCTTTTTTCTTATTGCAGATATAAATTTCCTACCAGTACCAAAATAATTTTACATTCTTGAGACTTTTATTTTCTTCTAGAGTTTTCCTTGCTAGTTCACAGTTATACTTTCTTATATCATGTTCAACTCTTTTTCGCACCATTTTACAAAATTCGAGATATTCAATTCTTTTTAATACATCATTTTTGTATATCTTCATATTCCTTCTTTTCTTCATAAATTCTCTAGTCTCAGTAGAAATTTTATTGGTCAATTGCTTCTTTTTTCTACCAGCTATCTTTGTTGCAGTTTTTAAGTGTATCAGTTATTTTCATATTAATTTCATTCAAATCTGAATCATGTTCAAAATCTACTAATACTTGAAACCAATTTGTAAGTTCTAATTTAAATTCATTAGAATGTTTCTGAAGATTAGGAATATCAACTGTAAATATAGTTTTTTCTTAATAATTTTTGTCTCTCTAGTTTTACATTAACACATATCTTACACCTTACTAATCGATGATCACTTCCTGTGTTAAATTTATTAAACACATTATAATCTTGAAATATGTATTTCCTGTTACTCAAAATATAATCCAATTCTGCTGTACCTTCATTTGGATGCTTCCATGTCCATTTCCTTTTAACATTTTTCTCAAAAAAAGAATTCATAATATAAAGTTTTTCTGCTAACTCCATAACCAAAAAATTACCATAACCAAAATTACCTACAGCACTTCCAATATAAATCATAATAAAGTTTAGAAAGCAAGCATGTATGCAATACAAATTTGCTAATTTTTAGTTTTATTTTAAAAAAAATGTAAATGAAAATATTAAAATATATAATGCTTTCCCTTTATGGCAGATAAAGTTCAAACAGAAAATTTATGGAAAAAATCGAAATAAAAAACAAAAAATAAAAATAAAATTATTTGTAAGTAAATGAAATTGAAAAATAAATAAATTAAAATTAAAGTTGAAAGACAATGAATTTAACATTTTAAATAAATGTGAGACAAAAATTCAAGAAATGAGAAATGAACCAAAAATAGGAAGTTTTGAGTAGAAAAAAAAAAGGTTATCAGTAAGAGAGCAATAATGGAAGTTAGGAAGAAGTTTAAAAGCAGAAAACTGAGAGATATAGTAAATATAGCAATGAAAGTGATGGATGATATGGGTATTAAAAGTAGTAAATATATGCCGGTTCATTTTAATGGGCTTATGATAGGGCAAGTTAATCTATATCTGAACATTGAAGAATTAATAGAATAAAATTGACTTAAAGGTAAAAGACAAAAATGTAGAATATTGGGGTGAACATAGAACTATAACAATGTTAAGAGTGATGTACAAATTATTTGCTTATATTATTAAAAATAGGATTGTATACTGAATGGAAATAATAGTTTTAAGAAAACCCCAAAATGGCTTTTGAAATGATAGAAGATTAAAAGGTAATGTGTTTGTCTTGATCCAAGTAATAGTAATATTCTATAAATAGATTAACTACTTGTTAATAGCTTTTTTAGATACAGAAAATATGTATGATAAAAGATAAAGAAATTATGGTAACGTCCAAGAAAAAAGACATCAGTAGAATTTGATTAGGGTTATCATAATGTATAATGCATGAGTAAGTGATATTTATCAATTAGACAGATTAAAATTAGAATTGAGATAAAAATGTTCTTTGTCTCCACTGTTATGCATTTAGAAAAATATGAGAATAAATTGCAACTGGCAGACATAGCCCATAGAGGTAGATTATGTTTTAAAATAATGTTTTTGCTGCTGATTGATACTATTTGTTTTCTTTTGCTGAGATTGAAAAACATATTAAGACTCTTTTAGACAAAAGTATAAAATTTAGAAAAGAGAATAATATATTTCATGACAGTTTATCAAAAATATGATTGGTAAAATATGAGATGAATGATAGGAGAATTGAATATTGAAACTGAAAATATACTTATTTTGAAATTGAAATAAAAAACAGAATAGAATACCTAAGTAAGTAGAAAAAAGTAATTGAAATAATACTTTCAAAAAATATAAAATATATAAACTTTTTTGGGAAGGAATTGGAAAAAAAATTCAAATCTTTTATGGAAAAAACTCAAAGAGTAATTGAAAAATATACACTTAGAGCAAATATCTAGATAGTGGCTGAAGCTGTTCGGAGAGAGAGAAATGTGTGAAGTTTCTATATGAGGGAGTAAGAATGAGTTATTGTTTTTTTGATAAACAGGTTAGTAAATATAAGCTGGAAGATAAAGAAGTAATGGATTAAGTTTGCTAGGTTATTTGGTAAATGGGATGAAGAAACCAAAAAAAAAAAAATATTGGATTGGTCAAAAATGTGGGTTGGATATAAGAATAAATATAATTATAGTTTATAATCATGAAAAAAATATGGGAGAAATGTAAAATGTAAGAAGCTATTTGAAAGTAAAAACATACCAGGTCTGAGAATATATATGCATGATAATGGTAATAGAGTAGTTTAAATCCAAAGAGATATCTCATTATCTTTACTTAAATCAATAGATATGTGATGATTGTGTTTATTAAATCCCTATCAAGTGCTATCTTATCCAACACCTCCAGACTAATTTCTGGCTATCATAAGTGAAGAACTTTTACTCCTGGAATTTATTTAAAGAGTAGTTTAAAACCAAAGAGATATCTCATTATCTTTACTTAAATTAATAGATATGTGATGATTGTGTTTATTAAATCCCTATCAAGTGCTATCTTATCCAACACCTCCAGACTAATTTCTGGCTATCATAAGTGAAGAACTTTTACTCCTGGAATTTATTTAAAGAGTAGTTTAAAACCAAAGAGATATCTCATTATCTTTACTTAAATCAATAGATATGTGATGATTGTGTTTATTAAATCCCTATCAAGTGCTATCTTATCCAATATCTCCAGACTAATTTCTGGCTATCACAAGTGAAGAGCTTTTTCTCCTGGAATTTCTTTACTCTGGGAACCATCTTTTATTTCTCTGCCTCACTATAAAACTTTTACCTAAATTGAAAAACATGTTAATGTTTTCGATATAAGGCAGTTTGTTTATTGGTTACTAAAACTTACAATACAGATAAAAAGTGGTGAGAAAAAAAAATGCTGCTAAAAAGCTTGATGTAAGCAGGGGTCGTGGAATATACTTTTGTTTTTATACCAATCCTGGATAACGAATAAAGAGATCATCATAATATATAAATATGAACTTGTTTTAGATTTATATAAGTAGGCAAACAAATTTGCTAGAATTGAAAACATTAACGTGTTTTTCAGTTTGGAATATTAATTTGATAATAAAATAAAAAAATACAAGATGGCTGTTAAGAAAACATGTACTGAATCTAAAGATCCAAGCACATCGTTCGTAGATCAAAAAGCTCCTAACTAATAAAAGCCATAGTCTAGAAACTAGTCTGAGGTTACTGAATAGGATAGCACTGGATATCAATTTAATAAACACTACCATATTGCATTTATTGATTACCAAACCTTATAATAGGTGGGGGGGGGGGGGAAATGGTGCGAAAAAAATAATTGGCTTCTGAAAAATTTCTAGTAAGAAGAGGTCATGCAATACCTTTTTGATTTTATTCCAATCCTGATTAAGGAATAAAGATGACTATAGTTATTAAAAAAGTAAGGTTATCACAATATATAAATACTAAACTGCTTTCAAATCTCTATAACTATACACACAAATAGGCAGAAATTGAAAACAATTTCAAAAAAAAGATGCATTACATTCAAAAGATTCTGGTACATTGCTTCCAAGTCTAAAAGTTCCTTACTAATTAAATTCATAAGCTACAAACTAGTAAAGGAAGATGATCAAAAACTAATGAAAGAAAAGGAATGTGTTGCTGAGAGTAGTTCATTGTTTAAAGCAAATTAGGATCTTTAGAATGAAGAAAAAATATACAAATAGAGTGACAAGATGAAAATATAAATGGGAAAATGGGAAACAATTATGGAATTTGTATTTTTAGAGAGATTTGATATTAAGTTATAGGGAAACATGCAATGAGAACAAAGGTTGAAAAAAGAATAATTTGAGATCTACAATGGACTTTCAGATGAAAAATATCCAAGAAAAAATAAAGTAATAAAAATCACTAAAATTATATTGAAAAGATTGGGGCAAAAAGTGAAACAATTTAATATTGTATTGAAATAAAAAAACATTATGATGACAAACATTGTTAAAGAAAAATTGATTCTGGATAGAAGACACTTTTCTATCATATAACATATTAAATATATATATTATTTGATATATATATCGATTGAGGCATTAAGGCATCACATAGCAAACAATACACTGAATGTGTAACCTTGATAATGTGTGTGTGCATATATATTTAAACTTTAATGGATGAGGCATGAACACAGACAAATATTAATTATATAATGTTTAGAATGACTTAAAATATTAATTGAGAAATAAATATTGTTTATTTAAAATAAATTACTTAAAATTAAATAAAAATGTTAAATGGATTTATTTATTTTTTTATTTGGATGAAAAATCTAAATTTTTAATGTAATAAAGAAAGAAAACTATTTTTGCATAAACTAAGATGTTTTTTAAGAGTCATATAATTCTAAAAGTTCTTTTCAATACATGTGATTTTAGAAAGTTTTAATTAAGAAATTATTTTTGAACATATTTTTATATAAGATGAGAACAGCAATCACTATGTTATACTATGTATATCTTCCTATGTATCAATTTTTGTACATTCCTATAATAATAAATGCTAATAAGAAATTGAAATTAAAGATTGGTGTTTTTTTATTTATTTAGCAGATTGATTTTTTTTTTGATAGCTTAACTATAAAAAAATAACCTGTTGAGATTCCAACCAGAAGATGGAATCATCGGTAACTTAATTAAATCCTTCAATTCTGTCACTGTAGCCATATATTTGATTATAATCTGTATTTATCTACATTTACATATATTAGTAGCTGATAAATTATATTTATGAATTAGATGGGCTCAACAACCATGGGTTATCCTGACTCTCTTGATAATATTCCAGTCTAGAACATCAAATCAAGCTGATTTCATTGGTGGATCTAGAAAAATAAATTTTTTTGAAACATCATAAGAATTCATTTTTACAATCTAATTCTTCAAAAGTACATTCTTGGTTTAACTTTGAAAAGGGGGCTTTAATTAGAAATGAGTCTTAAGTAATGAAACTATATCTTGGGTTTTTGGAAAGATCTATCTGCTTAACATCTTTTCGTACATATTCTGTGAAGCAAAATCTCTTCTGATGGCTGTGATGGAATATGTGAAAGAACAAGAAGCTATTCTGAAGGAATGTGTCAATAATATTTCTTATCATAATATTTAATTTCATATTCAGAAGTTTAAATCCAGAAAGTTCATCAATCTATGCTATTGATAAATGTCTTTAAAGTATTTGCATCACAATCCCATCCCAAGTAATGACATCTGGCTTTTGAAGGAGGTTATTCTTAGAAATTCAATTTGATCTAATTTTAAATAAATGAGAAAAATAAGTCAAGCTATGATCCCAGTTTGCTTGTAAATAGTGTGGAGTAGGATTGTATTTCAATATATTATCGCAAATAATTTTGTTTAGATAATAAAAAAAATAAACCTATTGTTTTTAATGGATTAAGAATAAGACCCAAGAGATTTTCAATCTTTTCATATATTATTGAGAAACTTTTCTATCCCAGGAAGTTATCTCTTTTAAGAAGTATCATCTGCATAAATATATTTTCTGTTTTGGAACATTCATTGATGAATACATTAAATAAAGTAGATAAGAGCAGAATCCTGAGGAAAAATGTTCTATAAAATTTTATATCTATAATGAATATCATTTAGTGTCATTTAAAGTTTTCTATTGGAGAAAATTTTGTCATTAGTAAATTAATAATTTTCCTTTATATTAAGATTATACCGATTTTTAATTTACTTTGAAAGTCTTTTTCAACATGAGTTGTCGGAAATAAAATTTATCTATAGTAATTTCTTCCTAATTAAAATCCAGTTTGCTCCATAATATAAATAGGTGGTTTCAACTATTGACAAAATTCTTGTTAATATGATTCTTTCAAAATGCTTGTACAAACACAATAATGGTATTATGCAATATTTATTTGGATTACTACTAGATTTATTTGATTTTAAAATTGCTATCATTTTTCTTTTATGCCAAATTTTTGAAACAGTTTTTATATGAATGAATGATGCTGAATAATTTTGTCAATCATGTTTTGACTTTACATCCAAATTGTTTAGAAATTTTGGAAGTATTCAATCTGAAGCTGTGGTTTTTCTTACTTTACACCAATCAAAAGCAAGTTCAAATTCATGATATCTACATATTTTATTATATTGGTATCAGAAAAACTCTAAGAAAGATAAGTTTATGCTCTAATATTTTTTCTGATTCTATCAATCTGGGTTTAGAAGTTTGGCATAAAAGATTGACAATCTCACTAATAAAAAGAGTTGTAGTCATTTTAAAAGTTTACATCCATTAAATTTCTCTAACAGTGACCAGGCCTTACAGCTAGATCTTGTAAGTTTTATTTTCCATGGTTTCTCTCCGTTTTTCTTTTCCAATGATTTTACAAGTTTGTTAGCAATTTCTGGATCATTGCCAAACAAAATTTGTCTATAAAGATCACTAAGAATTTTGTTCCTATATGAAATAAATTGCTTTCAATATCCATAAAAATAAATTTCCTGCCAGTTAATATAAATTTCTTAAACTTATCATCACAAATGGATTTCTTTCAAGATAATCAGTATATTGAATTCAATTAACTTTCCTTAAATTCCATCTCACAATAGAATAATGTTCATCAATAGAAATGTGGATTCTTAAGAGGGAATAGACTTGATTTATATTGATTATGAAGAAAATAATCCAATATCATGGTCAGTAGGTAATAGTAAATTACGTTTATTAAAACAAAATATAAATTAGGTCTGGTTTCTTTTCCTAATTTTCTGAATAGAATGCATCTCATTGCTTGGCAATATAAAGTAAATGTGTGTTCTTTAAATTCATTCATTTTAAAAGTTGATAATCTGCTTGATGTTCATTAAATATCTCAAAGACTGCTATGAGAATTGAAATCTCTTATAAATACAATGAAAAAAAGATCTGGAAGAGGAAAGTAAGATTTATTTATTTTGGGAGATTGTGTACATAAAAATTATCTATCTGAATTGTAATTGCAGTATCACTTGATCTATCTTCAATAGAAATTGTTTATTTTACAATATAGTTTGAAATAATAGCAATTGTAGCATATCTATAATAATTTAATTAGTAATCAATGTAAATTCAGAAATTTTAAAAACATATACATTATTAGAATAGTGAATCCCTTGAAGTACAATTATATCAAGATTATATTGAACAATTAATTTGTAAAAGATATCCATTTTTGATTTCAATATACCATCACTATTAAGCTGAAGTAATTTTATTATGTTTCCTAGATGAATAGCAAATCATTATAGAGGAGTATACTTGGTACTTGAAGTGTTCCATGGTTACCAACACCAAGTTGTCAATTTTTATTTTGAGAATCTAAGACTAATTTCTATATAATCCTGGCTATTCCCTGTAATACTACCAAAGTTTATAAATTCTTAATTTACTGTCTTTAATCAGGAAATCAAGATGAAGTCTAGTTTCCATGTAGAGAATATCATATCATTTCATATGATATTGCATATTACTTTTAGGGTGAGTTATGATATGGGTATTATCCTATCGCCATGGCATAGATAAATTTAAAAAAGCAAGCATTTGCAAACTATTTCAATACAGTTAAGTATTTAAAACTCCCAGAAAAATATATGCATTGTTCTCCATGGTAACCCATGGCTCAATGTGTGTGGTAGACTCTTCCTGTTGTAACTGAAATTCAAAGATTATGGAAGCTAAATGTGAATCACAAGTTATAAATAACTATATCCAAAACAGTCTACTTGCGCAAACAAGTAGCTAAAAGAAATCTATTGTACATGCATAAAGTGCAAATTTAAAAATTTAATTAAACAAATGAGAAAAAATAAAAATACAAATTTATTTGTACAAATTAATTTTTTTAAAAAAAAAAAAAAAATTTACAAATAAACAAGGAAAAAAATACAAATTTAATTGTATAAAATGATCAAACAAATATGAAAAAGAAAAAATCCAAAAAAAATTGTACACAGTAAAAAAACAAAAATGGTTAGGTGGTATGTTGAAATTCTATGATGTAATCATTTAGGTCAAGTGTCTACTAGATTTTCTGCACATTTATAGAGGTGATAAATATCAAAAATTGACACATGGAAATTTTTTGTGGGATTATAGTATGTGTGTGTGTGTGGGGGGGATAAAACCAAAGGAAATGGATAATTTTGTTCTTAACCAAAATAAAGTGAAATAATAATTTTCTGTGTGTGTTTCAATCAAAACAATATTATATTGGAGAGGTAGCATTTAAAGTGTTTTTGGTCTATAAGGAAATCTAAAGAAAAATAGTTTTTTTTTTTTTCCTATGTCATAGCATCGGCCGGGACGCAAACCCACAACCATCTGCAACCAACTACTTGTTTGCATGGCGGCTGCGATACCTCCCGGCTAACAATGCAAGACAAAAAAAAAATAGTTAATATGGATTAGATGTAGTTTTTTTTGCTAAGAACTTAAAAGTGATCATTGTGTGCTTTCTCAAAAAATTTTTTTTTTAAGAAAAATTATCTTGATCTGAAAGTGATAATAAATCAGGTAAATAAAATGCTACCCCTCAATCCCATAGGATTTCAACATTCCACTATAATCTTTTATTTTTTTAAATTACTGTATGTTTTGTATTTTTTCTTGTTATTTATTTAATTATTTTGTACAATTAAATTTGTATTTTTTTCTTCTAGCCTGTTTTCTTTTTTGTTTATTTAATTAAGTTTCTAATTTTTTTTAGCCATCTGTCAATTGTAGTATCATTTCTGAAAAAAATACATATAACATATTTTATTTTATTTTGTTTACATAGCACACATTAATTTTTGTTATTTGCAAACAAATAAAAAAAAACATACTCCAACTAATTGTTGCATTTATCACTTGGTAATTTCAATAGTGGTCTGGTAGTTCCTACAAGTGACAATAATTGTTCCTCAGCTAAATGATTACCATGTGTATACATATGAAGATAATGTAGTTATTATTTTGATTGGCAAATTGACAATAATGCTACTTACATATATTAAGATTTATAAAATTTTTGATAAAAAAATAAAATTTCTTCACTTTAAAATTGTATAAAATTAAATTTGAATATAAAATGAGAATTAGATTCTTTTATACATGCTGGTGGTTGTCAAGATAAACACTATTAAAATATCTTCAAAAATAATTTTGAAAGAAGTTAAAATTTTTGTATTTTATTTTACAAATATAAATTTTTAGATAAATGAATTTTTGTAAAATTAATAATTTATTGAACAAAATGAGTTTTAAAAAAAATAATGTATACAAATAATTGTTTAATTCCTTCCTGAATAAAAATCAAGTTTTATAAATATCTTCTATGAATTATTTTACCTTTTAAATTTTTAGCTCCCATCCAAAACAAAATCTTATTGGGTATTTACATAAATTTGTATATATATATATTCAATCCTCATTATATCAGACCCAATGGCAATAATACTATTTACTATAACCAAGTGGATATTATAATTGGAAGATAAATATGTATATTATTAAAAACAGCCATTGAAAATTCACTAAATATTTCCTTTAATAATATAGTGAGCCCATGATATAATCACATCTGCTAATTCCCTATCAGCTATTCATAAAAATAAATAAATAAACAAAATTCCTAAAGAAAACAATTTCTCATTTAAACTACTTGGTAGCATAGTCCATATATTTAAACATTTTAATATCATTTAGATATTGTGTTTTTTTGTATTTTGTCATCAGTTTTCATCAATTTATTATTTTGTAAAAAATGCAAGCTGCAGATATTTCATTAAAATATGTATACATAATTAAACTGTTTAAATACAGTATTTATTTTCTAACTTACAATATTAAAAATTCTCACTGCCATTTGTATTGCTTCTATACTTAATTTTTTTATTTATTTCTCACTGATAAATTTAGAAAAAAGAGAGAAAAAGATCACACTGAAATAAACAAAAAAAAAGAATGCTTCAAGCATCGGTGGTCGAGTGGTCAGCACAGATGCCTTACAAGCAGTTATCCCAGGTTTGTGGGTTCGCTTCCCAGCCGATGCTTTGACACATGAAAAAAAAAAGAATGCTGCTAACACTTTTTAAATTCTAAATAGTAGTCTATTATATAAAGTACTATAGTGAATTTTTTTTTTTTTAAAAAAAAAGACTTAATTTAGTCATTTTTAAATTATGACAAAGATTTATGTACATTTATAGGTTATTAAAATAACTATATTTGTACATATTTAAGTGTGTATTTTAAATATTTTTACTTACATAAATTAATTTACACTCCTATACAAATTACAAATAAATAAATTGTAAGGTATTATCCATTTTATGCTATTCCCTATGAAAATCTACAGAAAATATAGATGTTGGGATTATAATGTAATATAAAAATTAGTTTTTTTTTGCCTAAAAAAAAAAAAGAAATAGATTTTAAATTGAACATAAAATATCTATTTTTGAATATTATATATGTAATTTTAAAAATTCCTCTAAGCATTCATACTGATATTTTATTAATATAAAATATGTATTTTGAAAGCAAAAGTTTATAAAAATGAGTTATTAGCTAATTCAGAAAGTATATCTTGTTCTTAGTAACTATTCTGGATTGTTTTCATAAGCTATAAAATATCACATGATCACCATTTCTATAAAATATAACAAACAAATCAAATTATTATATGACCAAAAATTTTTTTATATAAAATTATTCCAAATGAACCTATTTAAAATAACATAGGCACGTACAACACATTTTAAAAGTGATTACAATAATTATTTTGTCTATTCATCTATTCAGATGTGTATATAACAACACTTTATGGTTTATTATAACAACATCACATGACTTTCTCATATGTTCATTCATAGGCTTCCATTAGGATGAAAATGTATTATAATGTATTTAGAAATATTTTACCAAGGCTAAAAATAGTTCAGTATATAATACAAAGTCTGCTATACTTAGGATCGACAGGATATCATATGGGTGTGTGTGTCACATTCATTTTTATAAATATTTTAAAACAAAAGTTTATGACTTTTAACATAGTTACTTTACACTTAATTTTACTTAGTAAAATACATTTTATAAATGTACTCACTTTCTACTTTCAATTTATTAAAAGACATAAATCTTACTTTTTATATTAATTATGATTTTTATAGCTTTTAAATTTATTTATGAGTAAGAATTACCTTCTAATATTTTGTATGAAATAGTTTTTTCTACAATTTTTCATTCAATTGTTAACAAATAAAAATACAACACATTCCAGATCTCCATATTATCTGTCATTACAAAAATGTTACTTATGGCTGATGATTTTAATCAAGATGGCCCACATACTTTCCTATATTATGGACTATTAAAGTTAATTTTGATTGTTAAGTAATGTGAATTTAATAATAGTATAATATTGAATAAAGAAAATTCATTTCATACTAAAACTTTTTAAAAAAAAAAAACAACTTTTTTATTAAGGAAAAAATGTATTAATATTTAAGTGCATTATTCTATAACAAAAAAAAACTGAAACAAATATATATATATATAATTTATAAAAATGATTTTACTTTGTTTATTATGTAAATATAATCCTTTTATTTATTTTTAGCATTATATAACCCTTCTTTTATGCTAATAACTTTGTAATGACTATCAAAAAATAGTTATTTATAAAGCAATTCTCTGTTATCTACTTTTAAATATTCATTTTTATATATACATAATTTTGTTTTACATTTAGCATCCTGAAATTTAGCTGAATAACACATATTAATCTGGGATCTGTGCTGCATATTCATGTGCTCACAAAAAACTTTTATTAGTTACCCATTTTCTGACCAATAATTAAATGTTTGGTTAGACCAGATATTGGTTGGTTACTGAAAAATAAAATCCTAAGTACATTCAGAAGACTGAAATTACAAAATTTTTAAATCACTTTAAAAATTATAGAATGTGATTAGCAAAAAAAATATTTATAATGAAAACATATAAAAGATTTTCATTAGCATTATGCTTGTAGTTTTTTTTTTTACTTGTAAAAGGGAATTTGTATATTATAAATATAGTATTAACTTGTAATTTATAATATATTTGAAGCCTTTAGTTTTATCAGTTTGTGGATGATTTCTAACATGAATAATGAACGAATGATTAAAAACATTTAAATTGTAATTTTGCAAACCTTTTGTGTCCAACTAGTGTATAGGTACGCTTGATTTAGTTTTTCTAAAATGTTGATATTCCTGTGCACAATATTTTTTTTTTTTCAAATGGAACCAAAGCTTCAATAAGCATGATGGACATATGCAGATGTAATCATCAAGCATGCATTTCTGATGTTATTCATGCATGTTTAAATGAGTTAAAGGAATACTGACATCATTGATACAAATATCAGAGAAATAGACCTTATATAAAAGATTAATCTAATTAGAAAATTGCCATCATTCTAAGGGGGAAAAATGTAATTGATAGAGTATTAAGTTTTATAAAGTTTTAAATTATTATGGATATTAACTGAATAAAGAATATAAACACATCTTAGTAGGAAGCAATTCCTTTTCATAATCAAAGCCTGTTATCTTGTGCTTTTGATAAATATGATTAGATGATTTCTAATAAATATATTTATAAAAATTTAAATAGGATTATAGATATTGAATTAAAAATTTAGGTTAATTTTTGAATCCTGCCCATAGACTTTTTTTGCATTGAGATTATTTTTTAAATTTTATTTATAATGGTTTTTTTTTTCCTTTTATAAAAAAGAATTAGTTTTTTAAAAAAAAAAAAAATAATGAAACTAATTAAAGTGATATTTCTCATCAACTCTAAATGTCATAAAATGAATAAAATCAATGATCATTATATAACTAAAAACAGACTTCTAAGTGGATTTCCTATTGTTTTGGTGTTGTTTACTTTCTTCTGCTAAAGATGATTGATATTACTTACTGCTAACATTTTAACTTTCACAAGTGAGAAGAGATATTACAGAGAATCAAAGAGTTTGAGATTAAGGAAGTCAATTAAGGATTTTATTTTAACAATTATTTTCTGAATTATTTAAGATTGATTAAGACAAATTGTTTATTGTTTTGCTAAATGTTCTTATCAATTATAATATTAGAAAACTTTGTAAAATTCCAGGTTAATGATTATTATTATAAAGAAAGTATTCAAATATTCCTTTAACATAGAGAAAAGGTTTTGCAATATAATTGTAACTGTACTAACAATCCAAATTTCAAGAAAGTAATATCAAAGTTATTGAAGGATCAAAATTGGTATATTCATGATCTGATAGTTTAAATTCTAAGTGAAGTGGATTCCCCCCCCCCCCATTAAGTAAAGAAAGAATTTTTAAACAAATTCAGTAACCTGGCAAGAATATTTTTTTAAAATAAAATAAGTATCAACATATTCTTAGATTGAAGCTGAAATAAGGTAAAATTCATTCATATAGATGAACAAGCATAAAATATATAGTACAAGGATCAATTATATCTATGGGCATTAAGTTCATTAATAGATTCTTTGAGCACATTTTAAATGTGGAATTGAATTCATTACTTAACTCTTAACTGCAAGTTTCGTAAAAATTAAATATGAAATCAGCTTAGAAATTTTAGATTTTGAAATGCATTTCATTGAATAATATATATGTTTAAGAAATATGATGTTTTAGAAGATAATGAATATTTTTTCATCATTTGATTTATCTTCTTGTGGGTAAGGGTAAGGCTAGTTTTACCATTAGTTGACCCTTGATGACCATCTAGTGCTTGTCAATCAACAATTGATGTTCTCTCATATATATGCCAACATAAATTATAAAAATGTTTCAAATTTATTTATCACATTGCAAATAGTTTGAAGTTTTTCAAAACTAAAATTAATAAAAACATACATTCAATTGACCATGGCTTAAGAAAGACTGACTGGTTTGGCAATGATATCAATTGAACATGGAATTGTGGTTAATCTTGATGTCAATATATTAATTCAAACATTCACAGGAGCAAAAGCATGAAAAAATTAATTAAATTGTAATATGTATTAAGCTTTAATTGTAAAAGAATTATTAAATACATTAATGAATTATTGATGTTTAATATAGTTAAAAAACTTTTCATACCTTTTTTTGCAATTTTAATATTGTTAATTAAAAAAGTTAATATATATATTTCAAATTTGTTTATATTTGGCTGTTATATTTGGTTATGCATTTGAATATGTAAGTACATATTGAAAAAGAGACGCATGAAGTTTTCTTTGCCTATGGGTGCCACATGTCTTTGCACTAGCCCTGGGTGAGGGTGTTTAGTATGAGTTTGGTTTAGTTCTTTACATATTAAATTCGTTAAGCAATGAATATGGTTATCCTTTTTTTTTCAAAAAATTTCCGTTCATCAAAAAATAATACACTTTTATTGCTGTTTAATATATTTGTAATAATTCATTTATCCATTGAAAAGTTTTCTTTTTTTATTACTGTAAGAACTTTCACTAACATTGCTGTAAATTATAAACATTAGAAAATAGTTATTAATTTATTATTATGATAATATATTTTTTTCATATTCTCACTGTTGTTTTTATTTTTTATTTCTTAATTTTACTTATAATATTTATATAATTTATCATTGGTCTATTTACTTTTTTTTTAAATATAATGTATTGTGGGAGTGGTTAATTGATATTACTGATTCATATAAAGAAATTTGAAAAGTCATTTTTGGGTGGAAAGAAAAAATGCTGTTGAATAAATACCTAATAAAGAAAGAATGAGTTTTATAGCTAATCATTTTATAGTCTAAATTAATTTAGAACTATGGTAATGGATAATAAAGCTAAGTCCAATATATAAATACAACTAAAATATCATATCACAAACTTTCAGGAAAACAATATTCTTTTGTTTCTTTTTTTTTTAGACATACTCTAAGTCATAATGAACTTCTCATGACATAAGTATCATCTTAGAATAACTGTGACAAGGGGATTGTGTGTTTGTGCAACCCCAACATATACAGTAAGTAGTTATTATTCCAATTCTCTTTTTCAGTTTTTAAAATTTTTGTTTTTAAGATCTTGAAAATTAAAAAAGCAATGATGGGATGAGATTTAATGGGTTGGTAGTTCTTAATTGTGATCTTTACTCAAGGCAGTAAAATCACTAACAAGTCAGTTTGAAATAGAATTTCAACAGATAGATGTTCCAAATGCTAAAAATTATATATTTAAGCATCTCTATTTAGGGATACCCTGATACCTGGGAAGTGAAGGGCTTAAAAAATGTCTGAAAATGATGTGTTTTACATAGACTATGTTGTCAGCCTAACAGATTACTCATTGCAGCAACAAAAGTAATAATAATAATGTCAGCAGAAGTGGTAACATAGGAGCTAGTGGTAGTACTAAAAGATAAGAATTATTAACCTATTTTTCTAAATACAGACACATGGAATGCAAAAATTTTACTTGATACAAACTCTTCAAGACCAGAATGGAGGATTGCACTTACAGTTAAGAAATGTTAAGATTTAAGATTGATATAGTTGCTTTCAATAAAACTCATCTTCAAGAGGAAGTCTAATAGAACTGATGAAAGGCTAAAAGTTTTTTGGAAGGGAATATCAATCAATGCAAATAGAATGCATTATGTTGCACTTGCTGTAAAATCAAAATTAATATCTTCCATTCTTGAAATTCCTCATTATATCATGAAAGGTTAATAATGTTAGAACTTGCTTACACAATGACACTAGTGCTCATTTCTTTAGTGCCTATGATCCAGCAATAAATTCAGAAAATTCACAGAAAAGCTTTTACTTCTTATTGGATAGTATTACTACAGTAATACCATTAAACAAATTTTAGTGCTAATTTAACTAAAGCTTTCTTTGTATCAATAGAGTCATAGATCTGCAATAGGCTAGTTAATTTTTCAGCAAATGTTGCATTATAAACGATCATAAATTTCTATAATGTTATATATATAAATTGAATGTTGCAACAATAAACGTAAAAAAAAAGAGGCTATATTAATTTCAAGAAACCATCAAATGTTAATGAATCATCAATCATCAAACATTAAAATAACAGAATTAATGGAGAACTGAATTGGATCATGGGAGTTATAAAATGATGTATGATTTTAATTATTCAATATTCTATAGTTAACAAAGACTACAAGGAATATAGTTGAAAATACTTCTAATAAATAAATTGAATTTATATAAATATGACTGTATTTAATATATATAAATTTGAATATTACATATATATAGATTTACACACATTTCTCTCAAACCAATTATGTCCTTTTTTAAAAAAAAAAAAAAAAAAAATTGCATTCAAAGTAACAATGAAGAAGTTGCTGATGAAATAAAATTATATTTAAATTCAGATTTAGAAGTATTTTTATGACTATGTGATTGTGTTCTTTATTGAGTGTCATTATTTAAAATGTTTATGTAAAATAAATCATCTGTTAATGGAAAACTTAATATGATCTATGAGATATAGAAAAATAATCTATATTATTCTTGAAATAAATATATTGTCATATTTAACTTTAAAAAGTATACTTTGGGATATGATTCCTCTATTCAATGAATAATAAAAACTGAATATAGAATAAGTCAAAATTACTGATGAAAACCTTACTATAATCACATAAAAGTGTTCAGAGAAGGAAGTATATAAATCATCTTTATAATTGTTTGTCACTAATCAGTTTTATTAGCTTTATGATCTTTAGGGCAATTCTTCTTTAATTTCTGTTTCATATGTTTATCTAGAGGGCTGGAGGTTACATCTACAAGTAAAGTATCAAAAATAATATTGTCATAACTTGCTATAAATTTACTAGCATTTTGTAGATGATTTAGTCACTGTTAGAGATAGACAAAGACAATTTTATATTAATTTTCATCTTTAAGTACTTTTTTCAATACCAGGACTCTTTTTTTACTTCTAAATATTAGAAAAAAAAATTGTCTTTACAGAATTTTTGTTATAAATAATATATTTTTAAAAGTGTCAGTGAAATAATTTCAATAAAGTTTCAAAAGATCTTTATTTTTAGTAAAAATGCTAATTGTTCCATGCTCTCAAAAATTGGTCTTTTCTTGATTTGGTGAACCTTTCCAAATAGACATGATTGAATAGAGAACTATGTTAGTGCCATTTAAATATTACACAAAAACTTTGAAATGCAGATGCAAGAAATTGATCTCTTAATGGAGTAGAATCAAAAGTGATGACATTTAAAGAAAATTTTATTAACAATAATTTTGAGAAATTGTCTACTCTGAGATAAGCTACATAATAAAAAATATATATAAATAAAAAAAGTATTTTTCTAGCATGTTTACATCAAATTTTTATTTAACTATAAATTAGCACGATTAAATAATTTGAAGACATTGTAATCAATAAAACACACCCAATAACAATTTTTTGGTATTTCCTTTTGTTTTTAATTGTTTTTAGTTCTTTAATCTTTCTTCAAACCAGTTTTAGTGCTATTAAAAAAGTATGTAGAATTTACTATATTGTATATGCATTAACTGCATTAACTACATTATGAGAAGTGTGAATGCTGTTCTTTTAGGGTTAAAAATTGTGATCATTGTCTCCAACAAGTTATTTTTGCTGATTATAATATATTGTAACTGACATATTAATCAAATTGGAGGCTTGGGTTTTAGTGACATTTTTGGCTCTATGCTTTAAAAAGTCTGAACATTTCCAAGAAGACATTATTAAGTTCAGCACTATCATAATGAGACAATATATTACTATGAATAATCATGATTCATCAGTGGTAATAGTTTGCCATTTATCAACTTTTTCTTCTTTCTCTTTTTTTTTTTTTAGATTCTCTATTGTTTCTTCTAAAATATCAATTATATTTTTTCTTAGCCCATAATCAATCCACTTATTCTTGAACATCTTAATTTTAGCGCTCTATCACAGATTGCATTAAGTTATCACCTCAATAATAAAAATATTTATTTCCATTTTATAAATACAGTAAATTATATTATAAATAATTCTAAGAATATTATTAAAAATAATAATGATTAATGTAAGAATAAAAATAATTTTGAAACAAAATTTTGATACTTAAAAAAGAAAATGAAAGTAAATTGTAGATTTATGTATATGTATATAATGTTTATTGACTTTTTACTTTCCTATTTGCCTATATAACTCTTCAATTGCAATTAAAATTATACATATATATATATACTCTCTAACAGTTTATACACTTCATTTTTTGTTTTATGGACACTACATATGATGTATATATAGGGGATTTGAACTCAGACTTTCAAGCACACTTCAACTATCCATACTATCTCATATTACTGATACACATGACCACATATATGTAGAAAAGATATATTTGGTTATGTGTAACAGTGGTATGAGATAGTATGGATAGTTGAAGGGGGCTTGAAAAGTCTGAATTCAAATTCTCTACATTTACAATTAGGCTCCAGGTATGTCAAGAGTGCCTGTATTTTAAATATTTATATGATGCATATATAAATAAAAATAGAAAAAGTGAGAAGTAAAATTATTTGATTATTGAGACAAAATATATAACACATATATCTATATATGTATATTGTATTATACATGTGTGTGTATAATTTTAAATTTAATATGGAATTTTAATATTTCTAAATTGATTTAATATCCAAGTATTTAAATTACAAATTTATTTTACAAGTTCTGTATTTGAATATTTGTATAGTGAATAATTAGCTCTTGGAAAATTCACCTTAATTATTATCCTGTTTCACATATCTTTTGACTGATTTAATAAATATTTATTTTCTGATTAATCCTTGAATTCATTACTTTATCAAGTAATGAATTCAAGGGTTTCTTTAACTTTCTATTGGACAGTAATTAAAGAACCAGTGAAAATAATTTTATTTATTACTATATTTTGTTAATTAAACCTGAGAATAAGAAGACTTTGCTAAAAAAGATTCTGTCTCCTATTCTGAAGGTAATTATGATATATATGCTAAGTAATAGTTCTTAGAAATATTCATATCTAAAAATCATTTTTATATTCCAGATAGTTCACTTTCACTTTGATTGACAGAAATTTAAGCAGCACAGCCCTTTATTTCAAAGCTGTTAATGGGGACTAGCATCAATGATCTTGTAATGATGAGTCAGATTTTTACACATTAGATAAATTGTTATATACTTTTATTTACATTGTTTATTTATTTGATATCTAGATCTAGTTGAAACTTTGCGTGCATATGTATTCTCAATGCCAATACATTGTTTTTAGTTTTAATTTTATATAGTATGCAATACTTTCTATGATACCGACATTTTCTTATAAAACTAAACAATAGAAAATAAAAAATATAAAAACAAATTTGAAAGAAATGCTTTTATTTGATAAATAGACTAAAAAGTACAAAAATAAATTTTCTTCCATTTTCATAATATTCTTGATGTTATATGATCTAAATGAAAATGTGCAGTGCTCATGTTTAGAAATGTTCTTAAGACTATTTCTGAACATAGGCACTGTATACTTTTAATATTGAAAAATACTATGAAAACTGAAAAAAAAATTTTTTTACTTGTAAATGCTTTCTTTTTTTATTATTTTTAAAAGCATTTATGTGAATAAAAGTATTTCTTGAATTTTGGTTTTAATTTTTTATTTATATTGTTGCCATTATCAAGTTTTTATTCTTTTTAAAAAGAATGATTTCCATTATGAATGAGTAAAAATCATACGTTTCTGCATTTATAAAACCTTGGATTGTTCAGTAATAATGCCTAATACCTGTTGTGAGCAGAATTGGTGTTTATAGGATCATAGGTATACCTTAAAATGATTGAGGGTCAATAGTTAGACATGGAACTTTTTACTTTCATTTACAAAAATATTGAAAATTGATTACATTTTTCTTACATATAAATCTGATTACACAAGACTGATAAATTGACAAGTCACAAATAGGAAAATCACAATTTTGATTTAGAAACTATAATGCATTAATTTAGTATTATTGATTAAACACAATTTAAAATCACATGCAGAAAATAATATTAATATAATATTTAAATATGACAGAAAATGTTAAGATAAATCTTTGGAATAATATGTATATACAATCTTATAGTCACTTTCTTAGAAGAACATGAAATGTTCAAGTATACAAATAATAAAATAAACATAATAATTACATTCATGTGATTAAAGTGGAATCTTTTTTCACTTTTCTCAGTTAAGAACTAATCCAGAAATCTTCAGATTTTGAATTAATCATATTGTACTGAATAAAAAAAGAAAAAAGATAAAGTAGTCAACATGAAAAATAAACTCAAAACTTAGTGGTGTTAGTACAATGAATTACAAACAAAATTTTTGAAATATTATCTATTTCTTTAGAAATTAATTAAAAAATTGCAGTTATAAATAATATTCTGTATAATGATCAAAAATAAGAAAAATCAGTTTTATCATTATTTAAAAATATTTACAAAAAAGAACAGTTTATTGATATATATAAAAATTGTAATTATAAGCTCAAATTTATTAAAATTTATTTTTTAATAATAAACCTATAATCAATAGTAGTGTAAATAATAATAGTGATTATTTTCTTCAAATAATAAAATAATTCCAACTCTATCTTTTTTTTCTTTTCTTATTTGTTTGTAACTCAACATATAGTGAAAGTGTCCACTATGCTGGAAAGATTATAAACTTATGACTCCTTTAAGGAGTTACAGCTTAGCACTGTTTTCAATCAGGCTGATCATATTCATAGCTCTAATATGGGTGTGGTCAAAAGCAGTGCTAAGCTATAAATCCTTAAAGAAGTCATAAGTTTATAATCTTTCCAGCATAGTGAACTTTCACTATATGTTGAATTCTAATACAATTTTAAAAATAATAAACAGATAAAAATTTATAAAATAAAAATCATAAAAAGATTGAATTATTAAATGATCATATAGTAAAAAAATATAACATTATTATCTAATTTAAAATAAAAAAAATAAAGAATAAAAAAAATATAGATCATAAAATTAAATGAGTATGTTGTGATATAGTTTATTATGGACACATATGAAAACAATTAATAGAAAAAAATAATAATAGAGAAATTAACAAAAGAGATGATCAATTAGCACTAATTTTTAAGTCACAAAATCAATTATCAAAAGAATATTAAACCTTCATACTACATTAAGACTAATTACATTAATTATAATAAAGAAAAATATATGAATACATATAAAATAACTATAAATAATATTGGTCATTTAAACGTAGATGAAAAATTATATAGTATATATGTTTATAAACATGTGCATTATAACTAATGTATTTCATATTATGTATGTGTGTGCATATATGTGATTATAAAAAATATAGATATTTATTTTTATACATATTTAAGTTAATGATAAATAATAAAATAAAATATATATAAATCATTATTATTTTAATAAGCTGATTGTTATATGAGTGCATAATAATAATTTTCTTATCTACTAAGTATTTTCTTTATAATATATATTTATAAAAAATTGTAATTCAAAAAACAAAATCTAATTATCACTAAATATATAATGCCTTATTTACTAAATTCACATTTATATATTACAGTCATAAAAGTAATAAAATATTATAGAAAAAATGTTTTTATTAAAGTATTTATTTGTTCCTGAAATAATCTACTTAAGAGCTGTTTATGTAGAAATATTAGATAATGTTGTTTTTTTTCCTATGTTCTTAACATCATCATCATAATTATTTGAATATTTTAATCTGAAGTAAGATATTTAAGTAAATAATTTCAGCAATGAAAATAAATTCTAACATTCACATTAAAATAGATATATTTTAAGAATAGTTTCCATGTTTGAGTACACAAAAATCACTTCATATGGTTATGACCTTGTAAATAATTTTTGCATTTAATTGATTTTTTAAAATTAATATTAATTTTTTTTTTTATCTTTATTACTGAATTTTTTTAATCATTGTTACTTATAAATTAAATTCTATAATTTTTTAACACCCACTGTTTTTTTATTCACTTCTTGTAAAAAAAAAAAAAAAGAAAGAAAGAAGATACCGGAACATATTAACTATTTTTTGATTGGTTTTTATCTGCTTATAAACTTCAACAAAAATCTATTGTAAATAATATTTAAAATGAAAATAATTAAATTATTTTTCTGTAAGAAATATTTTCATTTTTTATTACATAGGTTCTCTTATATTGTTTTTCTTTTTCTTTTTTCAATTTGAAAACTATTTCATATATCAATAAATTTTCTTTCTCTTTTATTTTTCTAAATTATTTCAAATAAAAGACATTGAGATTAAGTTTTAAAAAAAGCAAATCAATAATTTATTAAAATTAGATTTACATATATATTTGAAAATTAACTCAAAATGCTTCATTAGTTAAAAATGTTAATGAAAAACTAATATAGAAGGAGTACAATTTCACTGAATCAGTTGAAATGCTTAATCTTCTGCAAAATATCAAGAATCTGTTTAACAGAAAATCTGGTTGAGTTTATGGAGTGATCCCACGGGTTTTCTGTTTTTCTAATGAAGACATTGAATGATTATCATCAATTTTTTAAATACATGTCCACTAGTGATCTATCATTCTAGTTCATTTTTCAGGGTTTTTTTTTTCAAGTAATTATTATTATCATTCTTTACAATAAAAAAAAAAAAAACAGCTCAAAGATTAAAAGTTGATATTTTATGATATATATTTTCACAGTAAGTCTTGTGTGTGTGTTATATTCTTAGGATCTCATTAAAGATAAAGAAAACAAAAATTTTGTAATATTACATCCTCAAATGGTGATTTATATTGCAGGGTCACAATAATCATTAGAAGCAAGGAATAACAGTCGACTATTGTCTTAAACTAACCAATTATAATCAATAGCTTTCTTTGTGACCCATACAGATATTGCTTTGTGAATGTTTAGACTAAATGCAGAAGTGTGGTCAATTTCTAAAATTTGAGGAAGTACATAAAAAAATACTAGATATGCTTCAAATAATTTTAAATTCATTATACATTTTTATTTTATATTTAATATCATAGCACAATAAAAAGTTTGTTTTTTATATGAAAATAAAGCGCTATGAAAAATGTACACCTACAACAGTTCTTTCATTTAAGCTTCCCTATTGCAAAGTTATCTATTACTTTGTTATAATACTGATAAGAAATAATTGTTTAAAATGTACCACTTATGAATAATTGGTTTAAGAAAAGCAGTCCTACCCTGCTTTCCCTCTAGATATGCCTCTCTTGTTAGATTGCAGGATATGTGCCCATAGAAGTACGAAACTTCTACCAATAATGAAGACCAAATAATATTATAATTATATTATTTCTTTTTAGTATTTACATTAACACTCATCTAAATATTTTGGGATTCTTATCCTCTATTTCAGATATGAGTAAACTTTTCTAAGCAATAAACTTTTATAAAATAATTTTTAATAATAAAGTGGATAAACATCATTAAAAGAAAAAAAAAAGACACTATACCAAAATAAAATTATTTTTATAGAAAAATTATTTATACTTTTATATAACAAGTTTCTATGTTAGAATAATCATGAATTAAGTCTGTCATGTGTTCAAGTGTATAAGTGGTATGAGATAGAGTGGTGGGTCATGTGAAAGTCTGTGATCCTATACCCTATATATTACATATAAAAAGTTGTAAAGGGCTGTATGTTGCCCCCTGGTCAAAAGTTATTTATGTATGCTTAAGCCAACAACATCTAAATATCTATTTACCAACTATCTTATGAATGACAAACTTTTTTTTTCCTTACATGTCAAAGCGTTGACCGGGAAAGGACCCCGGGCCAACTGCTTGGAAGGCAGCTATGCTAACCGCTAGGCCACCAACGCTTGACGAAATGGCAAATTTATTCAGTAAAATACTAGCTATCAAAAAAAAAAAAAAAAAGACTATTGGTGACCTAAAATAATTTTAATGATCACCTGATCTGGACAAGTATCTCACAGTTCATGTGCATAAAATTCAAATGTTCTTCCACTACATTATGAGGCCACTTCAGAAATAAACTGATATATTTCATTAACAGAAAAAAAACCTACAGACAGACATACCGTAATTGTTATAAATAGTATCATTATTAAATTATTAATTACATAACTATAAATACATATAATGTTCAATATTTATTTTTGAAAACCAAAATATAATTATATACATAATTTCGATTTTTTTTTAAATTGTAAATTTATGTTCGAAATATAAAACTAATTACATATATAATTTGATCGTTAAACAAAACCGTCATTAAATCTAAAATTTGTTTTTTGATTAAATCTAAAATTTATAATGGTAAATATCATACATTTATACTTAGCTTAAATCACGCGTTATATATCAATTCGTTATACACACACGCCACTTACTTAAAAGCAATTTTTTTTTTTTGTTGCTTTCTCGGAGTAACAATCAACTTGTTTCCCGTAGTTCCTGGAATGAATTGTTATGACTCAAACATAAGTCATTCATTAAAACGACTTCTGAAATAAGTGGTTAATCACATAAGCAGATAGATTGTTTTTGTTACGATTCCTCCCATTAATATTTGTTTCTAGCATTTGAACAATAAGGAATGAGTAAGTTTGAAGGGATAGGTTAGAATAACTAAGGGAAGTTATTAATCTCTCATATCAATAGGTAGGTGTGCATAAAAATGTGTAAAAACAGTAAATATGGTACTTAATTCTCATACACAATGCATGCTGAGTACAACCCTACACATACTCATACATAATGTAATTTGTACATATATATGTTCGGAGTTATCTCCATTATTTGTATAATGTGTGCGCGCGTAGAATAGGGAAGGGGGAAGTGAATTCTTTAAAAAATAAGACGTCTAAAATATTTGTTACGTTCCTTGCATTTTACAGAATTTTATAATTTTAAAATGTACTGTAGATACAAATCGTTTGAAATAATTATATATATATAATGTACTTTAAAAAAAAAAAAGATTTTCCAAGATAAATAAATATTCGTTAAAAATAAATACGTATATTAGTCTTCAGTTGTGTTTTTTTTTTAAAAAAAAAATACTTAATTTTTATTATTAATGTTTAAGTACGTTAATGATTTGGGTCATATAATTCCAATGCACTTCATTTTATACTTTTCTTCAGGAATTTTTATTTTATTTCAAAAAACAATAACAACAACAAATACCCTCCCACTTTAAAAATCTGTAAATAAAATCGTAAATGTTTAAAGGAGGAAATAAAGATATACATAAAAATATAAATTACAACTATCTAATTTATTTAAACTTCATTCATTTTTATACTTTGCTAAAAATGATCTTTCCATTATTTTGCCTAATTGTAATTCCACATTATATTTGTTATAATTTTTATGATAGAAGTGAGATCTGGTCTTCCATAAAAAAATATGCTCAGGTTCATCTTTAAATCACTTTTTAGGAAGTATTATTCAGTTAATTTTCGTGCTTTGATTTAATATTTATTTTTATATTCTTAGATTTCATAATATCATATCCAATAAGCTAAAAAATATAGTGATTGATCATATAATTTTGTTATATTTTTAGAATATTTCAGGGAATCCTTAATATTTTTTTCTCAAGGCATGTTCACTTTTAAGCAATAAATCAGGCAAAATAATAGTCCATATAACTGATTTAGATGCAGTAATTATATCATGATTCCAATATACCATATCTATGAACTTCTCAAAAGAAGAAACACATTGAAGTATGTGTTGCACATCACCAATCATAGCAACTTTTCTATCTAAAAAGCTGACTAAGACATTTGAAACTGGTATCAGATTGATAATTTTCCAAGATAAAAACTGCTGACGATTTTACTTTTATCACTAACTGATAAAGAACTCGAGTTTTTGGAACATTAATTATTAAGTTAAAATACTTATAGACTGTATTTAAAACATTAATAAAGTTCTGTGCATTATTATCTTTTGAGTTGGCAGAATAAATCTAAAAGTTATCATATAAAGATGAAGTTTTCATTTGTGTTTTTAATCAATTCAAATTAAACCTATATCACATCTTGATAACTATTTTGCAAATCAGCTATAAACTGTGCCAAAAATCACTATCACAGAAAAAGAAGACAAAATTGGGGCTATTACTTATCCATGCTTAAAAGCTATTTTTATTCAAAATGCCTGATTTTTTATTTGCAGTCCTAATATGTCTTCTTATTCCATCATGGAAAAGCTGTATAATATGAATAAACTTTGGTGTACAATCATCTAATTTCAGACATGATTTGTTCAATTGCTTTGATCAAGTCATTAAGAAATGCATTTTTTCTCATGACATTTTCTTGCATTTTCCTAGCAATAAAAATCATATTTATAATGTTTCTTGATTTTCTAAAATAACATTTAACCTATAATAAGTTTTTAATTTTGATTAAAACCTTTAAAAATATTTTTGCTATAACAGATAATTTTTTATTTTAATTGGAAGAAATAAATCATTGATTTCCATATTCCTTAAAACTTTTCATAGGTTTGAAGTTAGTATATCATCTTCATATTTTAAACTTTTTCATGAATCACACAAAGGATTCAATGCCTTTTTATTTTTAAAATTGTGAAGCAATGTTTTAACTTTAAGATTGATATATTTATCAAAATTTAAATAAAGAAATAAAAAAGTATGTCTTAATCCATCATCTAAATTTTTATATCTTTATTCATAAGATGATCAAAATTCTTTACCAGTTTAAAATATCATATAAAAAATTTAATTCATAGATTTAGTTAAATCAAGATACCATTTTCCAGCCCATTTATGATCAATTTCTGAACTTCTGGTTTTATGAAGTTCCAAATTCAATTTATTACTTTGCAAAGAATGATACATGTTTTATAATCATAATAATATTCCTAAAAACCATCCCATGACTAAAATGATGAGCTTGAAAATCAGATTGGAAATTAGTTTTGTTTGTAAAAAGTGAGCAATATCTTTGAATGGATTCATTTTTTTTTAAAGCAGTTATTATTTTGGCTTTGGAGAATAAAAATTACAATCTGTCCTATCATCTGTACCCGTAGGAAACGCCACATTATTTTCTTACATCTTTTAAATCCTTGCAATAATATACAATGCCACTGTCTTAAGATTGAATATACTCATAATATTTCTGCTTAAAAACATATTTGAGATAATCAATCTATGCATAGTGTAAAAATTCCATAAAGCTAATACTTCTACGTTAGAAATTACTTTAAATGTTACTGACAATATCATTATTTCCAATATCATATTAAAATTCATTCTTCAATTTGTAAATTAAAAAATCCAGGGGGAAAAAAAAATTGGAATTTTAATATGCTACAGACATAATGACACTATCCAAAGATGATAAGGACTTTTTTTAAAAAAAAATTCTAACACTAATAATTTAAATAATAGAAGATCCAAATTAGACTTTCTAATGAATGCTATTTCACCATATAATTTTTTTTCTCTCAACGACCCGCCCTTTCGCAAAAAAAATTTAACTTTTACTTGTTCAATTAAATTTTATTCTTTTAAAAGAGGATTCATTAATAGCAGTTATATTAATCTTAAATTGTATTAACTGCTTAGCTACCAGTATTGTCTTTCATTCAGATCTTAAATAAAACAAAGAAAGCAAAATTCACATATTTCATATGTATAATATTTAAATACAAGTATCTTGTTTATTCCGAACTTCATATAATTAGAAAGGATTTGAATTCATATTTTCAAGCTCCCTATAGCTATCCATTCCATCTTATACAACCAATACATATAATCACATATGTCATGCAAAAAAGATATATAATCGTATGTATATATGTGGGAGATGATGATCTAGACCAACTAATGAGTGCTGGTTCAGCACAAAATACATGTATTAGAGATCATTTATCTGTTTTGTATGTATGTGGTCATGCTTATCGATTGTATAAGGTTGAGTGGATAGCTGTATGGAGTTTGAAAGTCTGAGTTCAAATCCCTTTTGATATATTGTGCCATTACAATTTAGTCATTAGCTAAATTTATCGTAATGTGCATGAAAGAAAATGCTGAACAAAAAAATCATCATCACATTTTTTATATAACAATAAAAGAAGCTGTAGGGCATCCAAGTTTAAACCCTACAAGATCCAGTTTTAAAAGCTTAAGACAGAAAGAGAGTGGGTCAACAATTATATTCTTTATTTGTTTGTGTGTTGATAGAAAGGTAATACACACATTTAAACTATTTAATATTTAATTTTTCTGTTAAAAAGCAAAGTTATAACGCATATGTATAGGCAGTGTGTGTTATAAAAACTATTTAGTTAACCACTTTTAAATTTCAGATATTAAACTTTCTTTAAAACTAACCTATGCTTGATCAATTTTAATGTCTTATTCTGTTTCTATTCTTGCTTTTCTATAATTGTAATTGGGATTTAAAAGCTAAGGATTTAATTTTAAAATATTAGGGTTATAATTTCTAAACTAGCATACATATTATTTTAATGGACAGTTTATGAATGATTTGAAATGATAAAGTATGTGTGTACATTACATACAGAAATTTACATTTATTATATATTGAAAGGAAGAAGGGTTAAATCTGTCAAATTATTTTTTTTTACAATTTTGTGTTAAGGGAGAAAATCTGTTGAATCAGATATATATTTTTGTAGCAATTTTGTTTTTATAAATGATTGTTTGTCATTTTGGAGCTTAAGCTTGGTGGGAACTCTAATTTTGAAATTGTCTCATCTTAAGATCAAAAGAAAGAAGCTCCAATTTTAGATATTACAGATATACGTGAGGAGAAGGGATTAAGACTATTTTTTTTTCCTTCGAAACAAAAGTTTGTCTGAAAACCAAGTGTGTGATTTTTTGAATTGGTCAAAAATAGCAAGTCACACTATCACTCTAATTGGGTGAGTTGACTCAAAAATCGGATATAAAAGCAGTATAGAAAATCAGTTGAGTTTGTTATTATTATTGTGATAGAGACTTTTAAAAATTATTGAAACTAAAGCAGACAAACATTTTTAATTGTGCTAGATAACCTTTTTCTTTTTAAATCATTTTTTTTAATATCAAGTTTTGAATGTTGAAAATATAAGGATGGCGGGGTAAGAAAATTAATATATGTCTCGTCTGTCTACCAGACTCATCATCAACTAGCACATCATATAGGAAAGAAAAGATGTCTTGTCAGAAAAATAATATTCTACACCTTTCAACTGACTGAGAGAAATAAGATGTTTATAAATAGAAAGAAGAAAGCATCCACCTGCATTTGAAGGTGATCAGGAAAATCTACTGATAAATATTAAATCATCAAGTCCAATTAATTGTTCCAGTAACTGATTTTAAACTCAAGAAAATTTATAAATGTGAAAACAACTGCTGTATTTCATCCACTAAAAGAATCATGCTTGACAGGAAGAGAAGAAAAATTAATATGATTTCCAAATTGTCCACTAAAGCAAATAACCTCAATAGGATCATCATCATCAAATAATAATACACCTCAAGAAAGAGATTGTTCCAACGTAAAACGGAAATGGTAGCTGCAGAAATATAGACATTATACAAGATATGTTTGAGCCCTTGGAAGTTCGCCACAAAACAAAGGATCGGTAATATGACTTTTTATATCTATTTTCTTTATGATATCAGAGTCTTAATAAAATTTTAGCAATAAAGTGGTATAGTTTATTTAAAGAACTTTTAAAGACAATTCAGATCGATTAAAACCAATAATTTCTTACCAATAATAACCTTGAGCTTCATAAGTGATTTTGAATGTATCAAAATTATTTGTTTATTGATTTACAGTTATGAAATATTAATGTGTAAAATAATTTTTTGTATTATTATTTTGGTTTTTACAGGGTAAACACACACCTACATAATAATATTTTTACATGTGTATAATTGTGTGCGAATGTGAAGTAATAAGCAGTATTAAAATATTAAATTATTTTGTTTTAAGAAAGTATAGGTTTCAGCTTAGAAGGGAGGGGGAGAAAATGGTTTAAAACTTGTTTCTAAAACTTGCTCTTTCCAATTTTACTAACATTTATTTTTGTCATTCTACTTACATGTTAGATTTATAAGGGTATGTGTGCGAAAGAGAAAAGAGAGAGAAAAAAAGTGTTTTTTTTTTTTTTTTTTTGAGACATTTTCTCATGGTGTGAAAATCATGGTCAATGTGACATCCAATTTGAAATACATTTACGGGAAAGAGGGAAGAATTTAAAAATTAATGTTATGATTTTAAAACAGTCGATTATGATTATTGTTGTTGTTAATATAAATTTTCATGTAGATATAGAAATTTTTATGTATATGTTAGAAATGCAGCAATAAATATTAGTTTATTATTATTAAATGAGGCGTATATATTTCATTAAATGTAGTCTTTATTAAGTGTGATCATTCATCATCAAGGTGAATATTAGTTATTTAAGTTCCAATTAGATATACTAAAATTAAGCAATGATTATGAATTTCTTTATAAAAATTAGGTTTATGATTCAGCTTAGTCCTAAAGCTGTGGTTGAAACCATTGTCATTATCGTTATCATTATCATCATCATCAACGTTTTAATTAATGAGCTGTTTAACTGTTTAAAGGCCATAAATAAATATTGATTTCATAGTATTTAGTGATTTCTTAGTATTATTATAACCACCATCCCATCATCTATTTCATGCAAGGATGAGTGAATTGCCATCCTAAATTAATAGTAATCTGATCTAGTAAAACTTATAAAAATATTGAAACACATTAATTATGTTAAGATCTAAGAAATGATTTCTGTCTAATGAATTCCACTTTAGTTTAAAGATGTTTTATGTTTACTTAGATATTAGTGCATACAGTGATATGGCTCTAAAAAGCAAAATCTTCCATGTTTATTAGAAATAAAGTGCCAAAAAGGGATTCAAACCCAGTACATGTGAAAAGGTTATTAGATATAACTGTGTCTAGATTCAGATAATCTAGTGGCGCCCTGATAGACCATATTCACTTGTTGTTCACTTAGATATGCACTTAACATCAAACCAAGAAATGAAAGTGGATAAAATCTACAGTCTGTATATCTGAGAAGATATTTTATTGAATTACTAGTGTACTCACCTCACTTGATTTCCATATACCTGAGTTATAATAGTTGTTATTAATAATTTGTTTATAATTATTGATATTGTGATATCTTGAGAAATCTAATTATAGAAATATGTTTCATTTAATCCAATGACCCTTAATATGATTGATGACTCAGTCTGATCTTTGTTTAATAGCCACTACTCAGGTTAAATAATTCTTTTCTCTTTGATATAAAAATTCTATTACAATTTTTTTTCGTTTATTAAGCTAAATATTTATATTTGAATCTTTTCTTAATTATTTAATACATTTGGATCTTTGATCACTCTTTATTTATGTTACAATATATATATATATCCAAAGTATCTATTTCTATCATTACTTCTGCTTTACTACATTATTATTACTAATTTCATAACTCTTTTACTTTAATGAACAATAAATAAACAAGCCATAGTGATTGCATGAGATAGGCCATATAAGATTTTCATTCTAGATCCTTATACAGTTGTTGGATTAGGAAATTACTAAATATAGTTGCGTAAACTTACAATCATTTCCAAAATGGAAATAAAGCTGGATACAAACAAGACATCATTATTGGTTGATCTGGCTCATAGAAGAACATATTTTTCAGTCTGATAAATCTGTTTCTCAATCTTGAGAGCTTTTTTTTTTTAAAAAAAAATAGAAATATAAAATTGTAATTAGATGCTTGTAATAACTGAATAAAAATGTGATTGTACAAACAATTCCATTATTATAATAAATTCAGGAATATAACTGACTGTTGCCATATGGGACTCATGACAGCTAGAGTCTATACTAAATTAATAAAGTGAAGATAGTAAGATAAAAATAAAAGTGAAGAGAGCTTGCAAGAAAGAATGTGAAGAAAATACATAACACCCTGTATGTGACACAAAAACCTCTGTCTAATGAAACAACACTTTATTTTACAAAATAGCAATATATATTATTGTTGAAACACTACACATTGATTATTCAGAATTAATACTTATACCTGAAATATTCAACCATCTATGAACTCAACCTTGGGCATACAACTATTCAGAATTGTGGTATTTGTATATTAGTATAAATATATCTTGATTTTTTTAAAGACTGTCTAATGAATGCCTTTTTAAAAAACCATTCATATAAACATGAAAGTGGAATAAAAAGTAAATGCTCTTATGTTAATTATATAAATAGTTCCAAGTTTATTTAATTAAAAGTAAAATTAAGAATAGTTAGATGAAAATCTTTCATTTATAATTACGGTATTCATTTTTTTTGTTCAGCATTTTCTTTTAGGATTCATACTATAAATTATTTGTACATAATTTGAACCTATTAATAAAAAGTAAAAAATATAGATAATGCACACATAATCTTGATTTAGAACATTTTAATATTTACTTACAGAAATATAAAAAAAAAGCAGAGCAATTAATCAGAAAATATTTCTATAGGTCAATTACAAGATAACTTGTTTTTAACCCAATAACTTGTTTTTGCTAGTGTAGTTATATTTAATCACCTTTGATCATTTCATAATTACACATGTTAAATAAACAAATTATTTCAACTGCCTCTCTCAGTTAATTCAAAATTGTATTTTTGAAAACACTTACTAGCCTAGCACTTGACTTATTTAAATCAGTTTTTTTTTTTTATCAATATGTTTTTCGTTTTTAGAAAATATTAAAAAAAAAATGTAAGCAGTATAAGCAAAAACAAAAGTATAGTTGAAAATTACAAGTACAATTACTAGATTAATTCTGTTAAAAAAAAATTATGTGAGGATTTGAACTTAGGCTGGATGTGAATGTAAATTTTTTCCTCCAGATTTGTAATATCAATATATTATAAATTTATATTTTTTACAAGAAACAAGTTATAAAAAGTTCCAATGAATAAAAGTTACCATTATGCTTTGGGCCTGTAGATTAAAAAAAAAAAGATTCTATAAGAATTTCCATGTGTGAGTAATGTTTTGAATCATCAAGATATAATTCTAAAGAATTTTTATTAAAATGCAATGCAGTGATTAAATTACATGGTGATACTAGTAAGATTAAAATTGAATAGGTTATACGGTAAGATGATTGCACATCTTCAAAACTTTTTAAAGCAGTTTGATGAATATTGTAAGTTAAGAAAGTAGAAGTCAAATAGTAATTATTTAACTCATGTACATTTTGCAGATGTTTTTTTCTTCTCTCTTTCAAATAATGGTTCAGAGCTTCAGGAAATGATGAAAGAATTATTAGAAGAAATGCTAATAAGACTGTGTAATGTTCAATGAACTTTTTCAGAAGAAGAAATCATGAATTGTTAAAACTATAAATACTTTGATCAGATTACTAATACATATGAAAATGCAGTAAATAAAATAAATAATAGAATTAAACTTGAATTGAGTGTTTTTTGCACAAATAACTTAGTAATAAAAGACAATATACTTATATGTTTAAAATAAGGTTTTTAATGTTTTACCAGTTTTTAGTTATGATTCTGAAATGTAGATATTTAATAGATAAACAATGCAGAGACTTCAGACCAGTCAATAAAGTATAAAAAAATGTATGTTAGAAGTAACAAGAAGAGATTGAAAACAAAATATATGGATGAAAGAAGCAAACAGATATCACTGGTGTCATTAAAAGAATTAAGATACTGAAATGGAACTAGACTGGACACATTGTTAAAAGAAATAATAATAGATGCACATTTGAAGTTTTAAATTGGAACTCAAGAAATTGTAAAAGATCTAGAAATAAACCATATGTGAGATGGATAGATGAAATAAAAAAAAAAGCTAATATTATATGGAGATAGGTAACAAATTAGAGATACTGAATTAAACTTGAAGAAATGTACTTTCAATAGTAAACTGATAACAGTTAAAAAAGATGATTATGATAAGTGAAAGTTGGCTTTCATTACAAGTTTAAATGATAAGTATATGTTGTAAATTAAATTAAATATAATGCTAATTTCAGTTGAGCCTCTGAAAGGATATCAATCATGACATTAATGTGCTAAATAAATAAATAAATTAATCATAAGGTAAGTTCCAGGGAGATTAAGTAACATTCAAGATTCAGATGGAAATGAATACAGGATATGTTAAGTCTTGAATCCACCACTCTCACTACTGAGCTAAATCATGCAGAGAAGTAAATATATTAATAACAATACAATTAAATAATTAAATTTATTCATATTTTTCAAGATGCTAAAAATGTGAAGCCTTGATTGAATTATTTAGCAGCAATACACATGATTTTTTGATGCATTTTTGATTTTAAAAAAAGGGGGTAGAGGCTAATTAAAAAAGGATTACTACATTTGTAAATTGTATCACATTGTGCCAAAAGATTTGTGATATTTAAAAATAAGGTTTCCACAAAAGTTTATCATTTTGTATAGTTTTGTAGAATAATATTAAAAAAAATTGAGATATTTGAAATAAAATGTGCCAAATAAGGATATATGTTAGCTTTAACCTTATTTTACAATTTTTTATAGTTTTTGAAGTTTTGGAATAATTTATCTAAATGATCCCAACATGAAGATAGATAGATAATGTGGTAAACTGATCAAAAGCAAAAATTAAAAAAAAAATCATTATTTTGGCTTCTAGATTTATAGACAACATGTGGTACAATCTAGAGCAATGATCTATGACCAGTCTCACATATATTGTTTTTAAACTTGATAGATTATTCATTTAAGCATCAAAATTAATTGTAATATTTTTAATAGGAAGCAGTGCAATAATAAATATATTTAGATTTTTTTCTAAATATAATTGCATGGAATGAGCAAATTTTTCTTGATAGGACTTTTAAATGCAAGAATATATAATTACTGTTATCAAATTTTAAGTTGCTCCATTATTACTCAGTTTTCAGAAAAGGAAGTTTAACTGAATAGAAAAATGGCTATAATTTTTTTGGGGGAGGGGCAGTTTATCATGTGAATACAAAGTAGTTGAGAAGTCCATTTATACATTCTAACCTTGGAATTTCTAAATATATCAAAAAAAGGCTAAAATTGATTTGGAAAATGGTATCAACTTATATTCCAACATTTCAAAGAATAAAAAGCTCTTTCTTTTTATGGAATATTATCTGATAATTATAGATAAAATATCTTTTTTTTTTTATTCTTATGAGATTTTGATGGTCCAAATTCAAATGTTCTGATATTAAAATTTTGTAACAAATATTTCAACTTTCACAAATACTTTGGTTTAACATTCTTGCTGGAAACAATAGTATTTTATGAATTATGTTATTGTTAGAAATCATAATACAAATGAAATCATATATATATGTAAAAGAGTTTATTTATGGTGGTTATTGAACAGGTCATATATTATTTATATTAGTATGCTCTAAATAGAAATGATATAGACATTACAACATATATCCTATTCTAGCATATTGATAGGAAATTTGGTATTCACTTCTATTGAACACTAATATTACAAATTGGAGGTATTTAAAGTATAAAATAATATTAAGAAGATTGTTATAGATACAGTATATGAAAATTTATTCTTGATTTCATTAAAAAAAAAAAAAACTAATTGGCTCTCTGACATTAATTACATTTTTAATAAATGACTGAAAAAAAATATGACACACTTTCTGCTTGAGTAAATAATAAAATGAAGAGTAGTTTCATAATCAATAAGGAAAGTTAAAAGCAACAATTAAAAAATAATGACAGGGGTATATATGATTAGTGGATTAAAACAGAAAAGGAAATAAAATTATTTATTGATTGAAGGCAGTTCAACTTTTCAATGCATTAATAATAACATATGGATATGTGCAATATTATTATAATTTCATTAAATTAATAATATTGCATTTGTAAAATACAGTAATGATAATAATTAAAATAGATGGATAGAATATTTTGATTATCTCGAAAGTCATCTATCTTATCAAGTGATTTAAGAATGGACAAAAATACCCAACTTGATGAAAATAAAGATATTTGTAACCTTAAAAATAAAAAAATGTAGATCTTGATGGAATTTTGACAGTAGTTTTAAAGTACACCATATATGAAATATTATTGAAGTCTTGGTGTGGCTTAAAGAATTAAGAAGCACACTATAGATAAGGTTTTTTTGTTGTCATGAAAATGCAAAAAATGAACAAATGTGTAATTTACATGTTTTGTACATTTAGACAAGGTATTTGATTCAAACAATTGAGTTTTATAGCAAAGCTTGATCATAGCTATACTACAAAAATTTATTATTATATAGCTATTACATAATGCTATATTATTCCTAGTGATGGAAAATCTGAGGAATTTGAAATGAAAACTGGTATTAAATTCATAATACTTTCATATTTATTTTCCACTTTTATGACAGACATAAATATTATAGTGTGTTATAGATTTGATTTGCGGATTTAATTTGAATTGAATAAAACTAAAAATATAACATAAGCTTTATGAATTCTATGTTATAGTATATTGATTAATATTGTACATTCTTATACATGCTTAATGTTTTATATGCAATCAATAAAATAATTTTATTTATTGATTAGTGTCAAAAATTCACGTACTTTGCCAACAACCTAAGATATGATTGAGAGACTATGAATCAGTTTAAACATCTTAGTAATTTTTAAATAAAAAGATAGAATTAGATATTTATATGCTACAATTAATAAGTTAAAAGTCAGGATAGTCATCATAGTAACAAAACTACTATATTTGAATTAGTAACATATAAGGTTGTTACTTTGTTAAACTCATTCTAAAGAAGTGAGATCTGAAGTCATTATCAATATGATATAAAAATACTAATCAGTATATGCTTCGACTTATGGAATATAATGACATTGAATTTATAATTTAAGATAACATTTTTATTTAATTAGAAATGTGAAACAGATGTTAAACCATTTCACAATGAATTATTTTATGGTGAACTTGAGCATAATTTTCTGTAGAGAAGTTGGTCCCACTTTAGTCATAAAAATTTTCTCAAAGGCTCTTGGAAGACATGTTTATTGATTGACTACACTGAGAATAATGCTTAAAAACCCTACAATAAAAAACAAATAGACAAGACATCAAAGATTTTCATAAAGTTTTGCTGCAAAAGAATCAAAAAACAAGCTACTATATATGTAAACATAATTATGTTTCAGGGATTAACTTTGTACAAGCCTTCACAAAGTTAATCTTTAATTTTTTTGTTCTTTGTTTTTCTAAAGTTAAAATGGTCGTACTCATTTAAAAGTGGTCACTAATGATAATGATTAGCAACTTTAGGTAAATAAATCTTTAAATAAAAAGGCTATATATGAAGTAACACATCATCTCACATACTTTACCCAATCACTCACAAACCTATTATTTCCATATTCATTTTCACTGATTGTATTTAGATATGTTGAGTTACAATCTTTATTAATTATCCATGGACTTAATTAATCATGATTATTAATATTATTTATTCTGATAAGAAAGATTTTTCTCTGATTTTTCATTTACATTTTATTACTAGTAATAACAGTAACATCACTTCCTCATTCCAACAAACTAAAAACATTGTCTCTTCAATTAAAATACCTCATTCATCAAAGTTCTTTCAAGCAATTATTTATTTGTTTCTTTAAATAAATATTAAGTTAGTAATAGCATTTTTTTATTTTTAAAAAATACTTTCCAGAAAAAATATCTCTTTAACAAATCCTAAAAAAACAATGAAGTATAAAACACTTCTACTTAAGTATGCCAACTACTGGGTAATGAGGATTTTTATCAGTTTTTCATCCTACTCTTATCTCTATCTAACATGAGCTAGTTATTTGTTTATTTATATATTGATTAACTACTAGAATTAGCTACAGACAGTTAACTACAAAAAAAAAAACGTTATTTCTTTTTTTAATATTTAAAAAAATAAGATTTTTATTTTAATTAAATTTCCAGAAAGACATGACAATTACTATACTATGGAGTTCTGCAGACTTAATGTTAAGTCCTGACAATTCTTTTAATAAGATTTTCGGGCACAATGTTTTCTAAATAATTTTTTTAATTAATATTTTGATTTAAATATAAAAAAAATGATTAATATTATTCACTGTCTATTCTTATATGTCTTATATAAATCTTATTAACACAATATTCAATTATTCCTGTTCCATAATAAAGCCATTTTAATCTTCCTGTCAGTTAACTTTCATTCCTTAATATGCTAATGAACAGAAGACTATTTTTACAAAAAAAATATATAGTATAAAATTTGTAGTAATTCATTTTCATTTTTGGCAAATAGTTATTGAACTGACTAATATTTTTATAAATGCTTTTATAAAGTTGTCCACTTATTGTGTAGAAATATATTTACATACTTTTTTTTAAAAGATCTCTATTAAATTCTGTCTTCTAAATACAAATTAATATTGCTAAGGCAATTTATATATTCAGTTTTTATTAATATAATTTTCTCAAAATTTAGCAAAAACATTAACTTTACAGCTATTGAATAAATACAAAGATTTTAATACTTTAAAATATTATTCATTTTTTATACTCAGCACCCAGTTTTTTCTCATAAACTAAATGGCAGTATATTTCATATTTATGAGCTATTTTGCTTCTGAATTATTTTAAATTTTTATTTTCACAATTCACACAACTGTCATCCTACCTATTCTCAACTATCTTCACTGTAAAACTGTAATCTATCTCTGTCTTCTCACATAAATTTTGAAAAACTTAATGACATAGTAATTAACATAGCCACCTAAAGGTTGAATTCAGACCAAATAAATATCTTGGATTTTTTTTTCAGATTATAAACAGATTTAAGATCTTTATTTCAGCAAATCAACTGGAGCCAATCTAACTATTAAATTTGGATTGGTTAGATAAATACTCTGCATTGACTTTAAAAATAGAACACAATTATAATATGTTTGAATGCATACGTAGTTCACATTTACTTCTAGAAAAAATTGTGGTAAGAATAATTTAAATTATTCCACTTTCTACTCTTTTCCTCTAGAGTTGTAGTTTTTTAATACCATACATTTTGGATTTATATCATAGCTTTTCTACATTATTTGTGTATTTTTTCAGCACTTTATTTCTTTGATTTGTTCTTTAAAATTGCACTCAGTATTTTTTACAAAATATTATTTTTACATTTACTATGGTTCTACTAAACTCTAAAAATAGGACTATTTTGAGAATTTTAATTTTTAGATTAAACTTAAAAGTTTATTGAATTCATCTTCAATCTCTTTCATAAAATACATATTTTAATAATATATTTGCCTTTACTAATGGAAATGTCTATGCATAAAAATATCAATATGTTCACTAAATAGTTTTGATAATTAGTTTTATAATATTTTATAATGTTTTAAGTCATTATATGGATTCAAATTCGGAATAACTGTATATATAAAACTAGTGAAAAGCCCTTTGTGAGACCCCCCCCCCCCCTATAGCAAATGAAAAAGATGTCATTACTCAGCAGCAGATTAGCTTATTTCTGGGCGATGAGAGTTTAAGGGTTTCTCCACTTTTTTACCTATTATAGTTTTTAAAAAAAACCTATTTACTGGCCAATAATGAAGAATTTCCTGAAAGAAAAATCTAAAATCTGTTAGGAATTTATAAAGTTTCGCAAGTTTATCTAGAATAGGATTTGTGAATACGGCAGATGGATCCTCTATATTTCTACTTATATAAATCAAATGGCAATGCGTGCATTATACTTCGAATTATTCGCATTAAAATACATTTCATCAAATAAACTAAATATTTTAACCAAAGCATAAACATGTTTTTTAAACAATAATATAGTTTTAAATCAAAAAATAAATTTTAATATTTTGCACTTTACCTATAGAAAAAAAAAAAATTATATCAAAACTTTAAAATCAAATTTAAAAACATATGTCCGAGAAAATGGTAAAGTAGAATTATTTAAGATTTTTTACTAGAATTCTTTCGAAATTTAACTGAAAACAAATAAATATAAAATTTTCTCATAGACATTGTAAAACAATTGTTACATTATTATTTTTTAAAAGTTTAAATGATCGTTATATGATACATTTTAAATGTTTACCTTACGTTTTCAAAGTCCAGAAATCTTATAAATTACTACAGATAACAGCAAATTATAACTGGGAGTAAAAACAGAAAGCCAAATTTGTTAAAAATAACTATATAATATAGAATCTTATAAAAATGGTCATTTACTTTAGAAAAGTAATCGCTAAAATATAAGAGGATACCAGTTTCTTTAATGTCAATCAATTATTTGCGGAGGATTACAAATTAGTAAAAAAAAAAAAACAAATTAGCATATAATTATCTTAACTCTAAAAAAAAACTCACTTTTGTTAAATTGGCTTCTTGTGTAAAAATTGATTGGTAATAGAAATTCTTATAATTTTCATAAATTTTTTTATTATTAGATAATAATGATTTACGATAAATAGTTACAATTATAAATTTATAAATAGTTACTTAAAATTTGTTGTGTGTATTTATTTAAATATGCATAAAGGATGGGAAAGAAGTTATTTTACGTTAATATTATGTTTGTTAACCGTTATATTTCATTAATTATAATACTAACACAATTATATTTCAATCAAAGAAAACGTACGTAAATTAAATTAATAATAAAATGTTCAAAATGACTTACTTCTTCCTATTTGTAACAAAGTCAAAAAATTAAAAAGCCATAATATTTCCTTGGGTTATCTGGTACGTATGCGCAATAGACATTAGTGAACAACAAACAAACAAGTGAATAATTGGTCATTTTAGAATAGAATACTTGTATAAATATCGTAATTTTGTTTATATTACAGTGTATATAATGTTCTTAGTAAGATGGCCAGCAATGAGCGTCTCATTCAAGAATCTGAAAAGCTAAATACAGTATATGGTGAGACATATTGGAAAAACAAAATTTAAGATTTACAGAAATTGACTGATAACAAGTACTTAATAATAATAATAACACAAGTACATATCATTATTCTTATTTTTACCTATCCACTGCAGAATGGTCTAATCCAGTTTTTTATATATATAATCTTTCTTTTCCATGTCACATAAACAAATGTCCTTATTTTATCCATCTATCTCACATCTGGTCTCTTTTTATATCTCTTATAATCTTTTGATATTCAATTTAAAACTTGAACTATCCATTTATTATCATCTCTTTTAGCAATATTTTAAGTTCAGCTCCAATTTAGTCTTTTAATTCTTTCAGTGGTCCCAGTGATATTTATTATTTTATCCATGTATTTAATTTTCTAATCTCTTCTTGTTATTTCTAACAAAAATTTTCCAATGCTCTTTTGTTCTAAGTCTTTAATCCCAAAATAAGAACTAGTAAAGCACATATATTAGAAACCATCCTTTTTAAGCACATATGCATATTTATTTTTATCAAAAGCACTCTATTCAAGTTTAATTATATGATTAATTTAATCTATTATATTTCCCTCTATATTAATAATTTGATCAAGATATTTGTAGTTGTTAACATCTTTTAATTCATGATTATTAATTTCATTCTCTTCTGAAAAATCCATTGAATATTTTTAAACATTTGTAGCATTTATCTTTAGCCTTATTTTCATCTGCTAACACCTCTTGCAACATTTTCTGAAGTATTATTTGCAAAACAACCATATCATTGAAAAATCTAGATGAATTAAATAATCTCTGTTTACTTTTTCTCTTCCCATTTTAATCCACAAAATATTTATGCAAAATTTCTATAAAAGGATATGGAAATGATTCACCCTATTAAACATCCTGTTCATTGTTCTAGTCTTAATATCACATAATCTAATCACTACTGTTGTTGAATTATGATAAACATTCTTCAGATGACAATACCTAGGGTCTATACCTTAATCACTGTGTAAATGCTTATAAAATCAAGTGCCTTTTTGTAATCTAAAAAACTAAAGCATACTGGCAACTCATATTCATTGATCCTTTTTATTACTTATCTCAATATGCAGACATAATAAAATCGCTTTTAAATCCATCTTATTTAGAATCTAAAGTTTGTTGTAGGCAGTTTAATTATTATAGGAAAGACTTTGTATATAATTGACAGAAGACTGATAGGCCTTCAAATTTTAATATTTATGATTTCTTAATTGATAATATTATTACAGCATTCTTCTGATACATTTTTATCATTTAGAAATTTGGTATATAGCTTTGCCAAAAATATTTCTAGTTATAATTCCATTATTTTTTGGATGTTTTTCTTCATAGATTAATTGCATGCCTCACCTTTTCATTTAAAATACGTAACAATTTAGAAAGTGTAGTAATTGTAGGAAATATTTTAATTTCTTGCTCTTTTTTACTATCTAATTGTTGTATAGAACTCTTCCACATATTTCATCATGTCATCCTTCTTTTTTAGTAACAGTTGCATCTTTTTTTTAATGGCTGACTTTTGGGAATTTTATTCTCTTCTGTCTTTTCCTGCCAATTCACTATTATATTTTCTTATATCATTATTAATTCTTTTTTTTCATAGCATTTTACAAGACTCTAAACCCTTTTTTTAATAGATCATTTTAAAAATATTTAATTTCCCTTCTATTTTTTTTATATATTGTTTTGTCTCAATAGAAAATTTATTGGTATAGTGTTGCTTCTTTATACCAGCTATATTTCTTACATATCTTCTTATTGATTTTAATAAAGTCTTAACTATTTTTAGTCTGTTAATATTTTAAAATCATTTGCACATTTTAAATTTTAATTCTTTGGAATTTTCTGAAAGTTAAGATTGTTTTTTTTAAATAATTTTCATCTCTCTAGTTTTGCATTAATATGCATTATCGATCATTTCCTGTGTTTTATCTATAAAGAACAGCACAATCTTTAAATATATATTTTCTATTATTCAAAATGCAACTCAATTCTGCTAAATCTTCATTTCAATGCTTATATGTTTTTTTTCCATTTTTTTTTTTCAAGGAAAGAAATTCATAATAAACAATTTTTCTTTTTCCACAATTTTCACAAGTCTGTCCTATCTCATTATAATTATCATAATCACATTTATCCACAGCACTTTCATTTTTCAATCATTTATCAATTTTAGTACTAAAATCTCCTATATGACAGTTTAAAATATTGTTTGGTCTGATCAAAGGCAATTTAAACATCCATGTAAAACTTATCTACTTCTTAATCACAATGAGAACTTGATTGGAGCATAAACCTGACTTAGCTGCATTTGATATCATCTATTAATTTGAATAACTAATCTTGCCACTCTATCACCAATCTCCACAATATTGTTTTTCTTATTTATAATGAATTCAACCCATATTTATGCTTTTGTAGTAAAGCATATGCCCATTTTTAAAATCATTTCTCTTCCCCTTTTCTTTTAATATTACAAAGTTCAGTGTCTTATTTATTATTAGACAGTTTTTTTTCCAATTCATGTATTCTTCCTTCACTTGCAAATGGTCTGCAGTGATAGCTATCTAAATCAAAGGTCCTCATCAAATAGCAGCAAGAGTCCAAAATCAAAGGATTCTTAATGCTCTCTGCCTTCAGCTGTCAGCCACTGCCTTACTTAATGAGTTTAGTTTTGGTTGTGATTATTGTAAATATTTATAAAAAAAAATAAAGATCTTTCATATACATACTTTATCTTGTTTTCAAGAAAACTCAACTGATATTTCATTTAAAAGCCATCAAGCAAATGAGAACAAAAACCATGGTGCTTCTTTATCTTAGAGGTAAAAAAAGCCAGAAAACTGACTATACTTGCTGATATATTTTGATAAGTGGACCACCAATGTTTATCTGTTCAGTTTCTTTAAAGCCTTAAAAAAATAAATCAGTGGCTCTTCTTTTATTTAATAGCAAGCACTTTTTTTGCAGTTATTTTCACTATATAAATTATTTTAAAGTTAAGAGTTATAACACTTAATGAAAACAATTGATAATATTAATAAATAATCAACATTATTGTTCAGACATTCTTTGGGGCAAAAAAACTAAAAATAAATAACATTTTACAGATGTCTTTAAAAAAAAGAAATCTTAAAGAAGTATTGAATAGACTTAACAGCAGCAAATAAATTGTTTAAAATGAGAATAAAGTTATAGCTAACATCTTATAATAACATAGTTGAAAGCATGTGAAGCGTAAGAATTTTTGTTAAATATATTTTTTTATGAAACACGGAAAATGTGTTTGCATTGAGTTATAATGAAGATTATGAAATAAGTGGTATCAGTTAGTGTAAAAAAATATAAAAGCAGTAATGATATATTTTCATCAAAGACACATATTTGAAAGAATAACACTGTTCAACAAAAATTTTGTTACAAGAATCCTATTATGTGTTTTAAATATAATTTTATATGATATCATATTTATAATTTTGCTATTTGGTATAATCATAGGATAAAAATTAATAACATATTTGTTTTTGCAAAATTAGTATAATTTATTTTATTGGGAAGGAAGATTTGTAATGCTGGAAGAATAAGTTTTATCAGAGCAGCTGATGTTCATATTGACCATTTAATCACGAACTGAGTTTCTGTGTAGAGAATGGCATCAATACTATCTACTGACGGAAGTGTTAGTATTAACAGCTTTTGTGTGACATTTTTTATATGCATACATATATATTATTATAAACAAGAGCATTTCTCTAGCACCATCTATTGTAAGCGTGAATAATCAGTATTTATCAGATAATGGTGTAATTTAATCTCTATCTCCAGAAACTACTTTATGAATTTTGCTTTCATCATTAAGATGGTTGTGATTCATAAATGGAACCTATACTATATGGGATTATGCTTACTATTTTTACACTATATTTGTATTTATTTAGATACTTTATCATGACATATAAAATAATTGGTAAAAATAAAAACTAGCCCAAGTGTGCAAAATTATTCACCGAATGGCTAAAGAGTTCATTTTTTATCCCCAAAGCACAATAAATTTCTGCCTTGCAAATACAGGAAATTATTTCAAAAACAAATATTTGGAAAATAAGACTAATTTCCTACAGTGTTGTATTTTTATTATGATATCTTTCTGAGTAGATAAATTTAAATGAAGAAGATTCACATAAAACTGGAGGATATTTTGATAGAAGTTGAAAAGATTGAAAGCTGTTTTCCTCCAATGAACCACATTTAGTTTCACAAAATGCAAATAACTTCTGTGATTTGGATTTATTTAAGAAGACTAAACTTTAAATTCAAATTTAAAATATTGACATCAACTACAGATCATGATAAATTCAACAAATTTTTTCAAAAATGGGTTGTTATTTTATAAAGATGTAACTTCAGTTAGAAGACGTCATTAATACAATGTAAATTACATGCACTTCTTCACTGATTCCTCAAAATTCTGTTTGTAATAGCTCTTCTTTATGACACAAATTTTTTTTTGTACTTATTACATAACTCACACAACATAAAATCATTTTTAAAAATAGTTCACTATCAGTGAATTACCATTGACTTTTAAGAATTGTGCTGAACATTGTGCTTTCAAGTAATGAAAATAATTCAAAATATTTGGCCAAAACATACTTCATTTAAGTAAAAAAAAAATCCTGATAAGTCTTACTTCCTTGTATAATGATAAGATTTATGAAAGTCTTTGTTAAAACGATGGATATATAATTGATAAACAAGTTTCTCCTAATATCAAAATTAAATGAAATATTTTTTGTAATCCCTAACATCAGATAATTGTTGAGGTATGAAATATTTGAAAGGGAATTAATAAAATTAAAAAAATTCATGATAAAATTTCAAAAGTAACTGCCAAAATTTCTGGAAAACTACAAAATCACAAACTATCCTGAAATAATGGATGATCTCCTTAATTCTTATCAAACAATAGAATGCAATGTTATCAAAAATTCATTTTTGATTATTGCTTGAGGTTGTTTTCCCCAGAAAATAAGGGTGCAGTAAGTAAAGATCATGAAGATTTTCACTGCACCATTTCTAGTCTGGAAAAACCATCAGAATACAATATACTGGCTGACTAATGATATACACTTAAGAGAGGCACACGAGGCAAAGAATAGTAGAAAATCAAACAAAACTAATTTCCAAAAAACAATAGGTTATTCTTTTTGAATAAATTTTATTAAGTATGTAAATATATAGATTTTAAAAAATTAAATTACTGCCATTCAAAAACTATACGGGGAAAGATACAATCTGAAATCTCTGGTTCTAGGATTTTGCAAATTTATAAATTATTTAGATTCCAAGAATAAAGCTTTTATTCTCATATTATAATAAACCCTAACTCTGCTAATATATAAACAAAATTGGCAGTTCACTGAATTAAGCATATTAATTTATATTGAATGTTTTTTTCTTCTTTGATTTTATTTAGATATTCTAGTTATATTTATTAGATTCAACAAAAATATATTGCAAGAATCAAGTATTTCCACTGCTGAAATATAGGTGTACATATTTTTTTATTCTCTCGCGTAATTTGTCATAATTTCTTATGTGAATTCATTTAAAATTTCATTTGAGACTATTTACCATTAGGAGAGGGAGATACTAATCGATAGTCTTTTTTATAGAAAGCTATTAGAAGAACCCATTATTTAAGAGACCCCGAAAATTAAAAAAATATATATGAAAAGAACAACATATATATATTAGAAGATTATACAGAAAATAAAATTTTCGGCATGAATATTAGAGTATTTTATCTCAAATTGTCCAATTTTTTTCATAAGGAACTGAACAAGTAAGCTGCCCTTATAACTGAGACAATGTATATCCCTAGCAAAATAATAGTTCTGGTGAGAGATTTTTATTTCTCATGGAATTGATTAAAAATTATACTTGAATTTATTTAGATACAATAAAATTATATACCATCACAGATTAGGTTTTATTTTTGCTTACAAATATTAGTCCGAGATTGAGAAAATAGAATTTATAAAACTAATCTATTGTTTAATAATCATTGACATGTAATTTTTCACTTCTAATTTATTTAAATATTTGAATTCCAATTATTAGAAGAGGTACTTATCACTATTAATGAGAAATTATCTTCCATCTGGATAACATTAACTTGTCAAAACAAGATTCCAAAGTTTGTTTTATTATAAGTATTTTCAGATCATGTTTAAAAAAAAAGTATAATATGATGTGTTTGGTTGAATATTAATTTATATAATAAATAGTAACAAATTTTTTTGGGAATTTGTTGACAGCCAAAAATAATTTGGCATTTTTTCGCATACAAAATATTTTCCCTTTATTTATCTTTACTGTTAAAAAAATTGTCGTTTTTAGTCAGATAAATCGGATATTAAACCGGTAGATGGTGTACTAGGCAAAAGACCGTAGAGTAATGCAATTAAGGGACAACATTCGATCATCGATGGTAAATACTAATTAGAATGTTAAATTCATTATTGTTTTATCGCTAAGCATTATTACCATTGTACAGTATAAGCAATTAATATTTTAATCAAATACCAATGGCTTGATATTTCCAGAGATCCGATTCCCAAAAGTCTGTTCCTTATCAAAATAAAAACGTTTTGTCTTAATCATTTGTTATACCGTATATACAATAACGTTTTAGTATTAAGATCTGCTTTATATATATATTTTTAAAAACTGACTTAATTAATTAATTCCGTAAAAAAAAACTTCCCATTAATTAAACAATTATAAAACATAAAGCCAAAAATAGCCGCCTTCAATTTTTTTTAAGAGTTAAGATATACAATATATTTTCAACACAGATACAGGAGATCATCGTTGTTTGGCGGTTCATTACAATGTTAGATCGTGCCATCCCGGCAAAATTGATATTATTATTGAAAAACTACACTTTAATGGGACTTCATAAAGAGTAACACAATGCAAGAACACGTCCTCATTGTTTTTAAGAGATTCAGCTGAAATATTTCTATCAAACGTACATACGAAAACTTCTAATTCCAAGTTTATTAGAAGCAGAAACGATACTATAAACTAACTTACACTCTTTCATAACAGTAGATATTGCTGAACTTGCACCAATTGTCTTAGAAAATAATATACTTCCAAAATTTCTAGAAAAAAGTTATGACCCAAAGACAGTTTGTCAAAATTATCCAAAAATTTTGCTTAATATTAAAAAAAGTATTTGTTTAAAAAATTGATTTTTTAAATGAGAGATTGTATTGTTAACAAATAAATATATGTGTTGTCTGGATTAAGATTAGGGTTTAACAGCTTGGAACAAGTTCTATTTTAGTTTATTCATGTTTTAAAGTGAGGGGAGGGATATTAAAAAAGTTTTAAATGCAGAAAATTAATAATTTTATTTGACATCTCTTCAATAAAAAAATTAAATAAGAAACGATAATAATTATCCATAAAAACAATGCAAGAAAAATCACCAGACTATTTCTAAAATGCTTTGCAAATGATTTTCTTTTTTAATATCTCATTTGCATTAATATATAAAAATTAAAATTTAAACATTATTATAGGTTTTGAAACAGAGTTTGTGTAAGATAGATTCAAACAAAATTAGAATAAACAGTATGCAATCTGAATGAATTTCTATAAAAAAAAACTCAAGCACACTTGCAAAGAAATTCACCATCCAAGTTTTCTAAAGTCAAAAACAAAAAAAAAACTATAAGATTTGCTATGAAAAACTACACTGCTAGAACTGCAAAATAAAACCAAGTTAATTTTACAAAGCATTATAGAGAAGTCACACCAATGAATACTGCTTCTACATCCATCTCAAGATATTCAAAATTAAACAAATATTCAAGATACTGGTTAGAAAAAGCAGGGAATAAGACAAAGCATTCTTCATATTGGAGTATCCAGATTCAATTGGAAAATGGAGATTTGTACAAAATTTTGTGAACATTTTATTTGTAATAAATATTTCAATGGACTCAAATTCATTAAAAAACACTGATAAATTAGCTATTATAAATATGGAAGCAGAAATAAGTTAAATTGTAAAGCTACATAATTTATCATAATAAATTATATATAAATAATTCAGTATTTTAATTAAAGAAATGTTTTTTTTTTAAAATAAAAATATAGAAAATTTTATTCTGAAATTTGAATACAACTTATATGATCAAATTATTGATGGGATACATTAAATGGTGTTTAAGAAAAGGAAAAGTTCAATGATGAAAATGTCCTGCTCTGCACAATCTAAAAGGACTAAAAAGTTCATAGGATCCAAGGAAAGGGCCCAGACTTTGATATCTTGGAGATTGATGACTACGCTTGCATAACTAAATGTATAAAGATAGCACCAAAGTTCTGTTCATGAAAAAACAAAGAAACACAGAATTACATAGATAAATCAGTGCCTACAACATGAATTCCAAGGTCATAATGCCCAGGGTCTGAGGGATAGGCTTGAGAGTGGAGGCAAAAAATAAGAAATGTTATTTTATTTCATTGTTTTATGTAAAATGGCAATATATAAGCATTACCATTGCTATATTAATCTGAAGTGAATTTGGATATTTAGAATTGTTGTTTTTTTTTTTTAAAAAAATTAACTGTCAGTAATAGTTAATTAGAAGATGAAATTAATTTATTGAAATACAGATTTAATGGTTTGTTAATGCTAGTTTTATCTTAAAATTATTATAATTCAATGTACACCTAATTCTCTTTTTACACAATTTTTTTTTGTACAATAACACTAGATTAAAAAAAAAAATCTCTTGCTACATGAATTGTTTTAAAATAACACAATTGTTAAAAAAAACAAACTTTGGGGTTAACTTCCCTAATCTAATCTGCCATACAAGGCACCACCAGGCCATTTGAACCTGAAAAATTTATATAGTAGGCAGATAAGCATGGGAGAGGTTACTCTTTTATCAAATCCAAAAGCACCAGTCATTAGCTCAGGGAAAAGCTGGGCTTAAATATCACTCTGTATGTGAAAATTTCTAATTCTTAATTTTAAATATTAATATAAAAAAATTACTTCCAAAATTAATTCAACAAAACAATTTATTATAATGTGCACACACATTAAAAGAAAATCCTGAAAATTAAATTAATTAAATATATTTGATTTGAATTATATGCACAGATGGAAGCATTTAATAGATCTAATACAATTTTAGTACTTTACTAAGTGTGAATATGCTACATAGATTACGCATATAACCAACCCAATCATTTTTAACCTTAGGCTAAAATCTAGCATTTAAACCAATGCTAGCTTACTGATATACCGATGTGACCAATGCAAAATGAGATTATTAGCATAACACAATCATGCTAACAGGAATTTACATCTGTAGCATGATATTAGAGAAATAACAAAACGTGGTGGGAAGAAATGAGCATCTTCCCTATGAACATTAATAAATTTCACCAACAGACGGGAATGATCCACTGCCCAATTTGTGATACAAAATGAAATTATTGAAATATATATATATGTATGAGATGCTCTGAAAAGGGGATAGTGGTCTTTGCCAGCTTACTGTCCCAACCAGAGAATAAGAAAATCATTGGCGTAGAAAATACATCTACGACCATTGACAACGTGATCACTACACTTTTGGGCCATACGTTCAGGTGGGTATACGCCCTGTATGCTAACGTGGTACAAGGGAATGAGTATCCAATGCACCTACTCAAATTACATTGACATAAAACATCCGTACATCCATCAGCACCGATTCAACTACGAAACAATTAGCCCAAAATTAACACACCTTAATCTAACATAATCTTATGAATCTATGCAGCCATTCACGCCTGTTTTAAATAATTAATTTAAAAGAAATCACGAGAATGAAAATAATAATACTAGCAAACATATTAAAAGAAAATGTAACAATTTAAGTTTTTAGTCAGATAAAATATTTCTTTTAAAATTAAATGATGTTTAAAATTACTACTTGAAAAAGTTTGTATTGTATAGTTAATGTTCATATTTCATTTAAAACAAAAGTTTATGCTTTCCAATGCTATAGGTAAAGTCCGCCTTTGCAGTCCTTGATGCATCACACAATTCAAAGTTCTTTCCATTTCATATTGTTCTAGGTGGAGACAAGTCCGTTGCTGGCCAGTTTCTGGAAACCATCATACTCTGGAGACCGCTTCAGCTGAAGCAAATGTGAGAAATGTAATTTATTGCATGATCTCTACATTTTGGAGATCCGCAATACACTTATAAATATATTTAATAACACACAATCAGCAAGGGAAATCCAAATCTAAATCTCAACTTCAAAGTTTTCTTTTTATATCTTTGTGAATTCTTATCATCAAATTCCAGGATTGATCTTGCCTGGCTTAACTTTTCTCTGTGAACCGTATGTTTATTTCTATTGTTATTGGTCAGCTTTCTTTAGAGCTGGAACTCGAAATTTTATCACTAATATTTTTTTAATTTATCTCTTATCTGACTTTATGCCCAAGGGTGTGTTTGCTATTACATTAATATAGAAAATCATTTCCATTCTAAGATTAAAATAACTTAATTAACAACTTTTTATTTTATTTTTTTATATTTAAACAATCTTGTTTTTAGATTTTAAACTTTAAATTATATAATTAGTTTGCCATCTGTGCATTATGTATATATTAATTTAAATGAAATTATTAAATCCTCTTTATATATATATTTCTACTTGAGGGTGATTTTATATTTTTTCCCACTTTTATTTGAAAGAAATGTAACGGCATACACTTATTCCGTTACAATATTCATGATTGGAATGAAGAAAGGAACTTTATTGTTTGGGAGGCTTAAAAAAATTATCTTACATTCTCAAGTAATTCTTAGATTGTCTTAAGTTGTTATTAAACTCTTTTTTTTTTAATTCTAAATAATTTCATATAATAAAATAATTTATTTTCCTTTTTAGAAGATTGTAAATATTTTTAGTTCAGTATTTATTTACAGATTTGTTTCTGAGGTCTAGTTCATCATCATTATGTCATTAAACTGAAAAAATATATATATCTGTTATTATCATTTAATTTTAAAAAAAGTTTCATCTCTTTATTTTAAAAACAAAAATCCATTTTTCAGCAATATTCCTGCAAATGGAGAAATTTGTCTACATTGTAATGTTTTTGTCATTTTGTTTTGAAAAGGAAGTACCCTTTTTGGTATTGATGCTTTGTTTGCATTTTGACATTTGGTTTTTTAAAAAAATTCCATCTTAGTATTGATGTTAAAAAAATTTAATTTTGTTTAAATTTAATTGATTTGTTTAAATTTATATTTATTAATTTTTCTAAAAATTAATAGATGGTAAGTTATATATTGCAAGTTTTAGTGATAACAATGGTATTTCAGTCATCGCAAATGTATGCATTTATTATCGGACAGTAACAGTGAATAAAATCTTGGATACTTTCTGTTTTACAGACAAGCAAGATATCACCCATATTTTTGACCAATGTACAATTTCTGGATCCAACAATTTCTCTTTTCAAATGTGCTAATTGTTAAATTAAAAAAAAAAAAAAAATTAAATAAAAGTAATAAATTCCAATAAATTACATTAATAATTGTTATATCAATTTATTTTTTTTTACTTATAATGTGGAAGTGATGATATGCTTTAATGTTTTCGATGACTTATGTAGCTAAACCAACGAATGTTTCATTATAAGTGTTATCACTTTTAAGTTTTTTTTTTTATTTTTCAAATTAAAGTTCCTATAACTCATTTTTTATTTATGTCCAATGTGTATGAAGTAAAATTTGATAGCATATAAAAAACATAACATTGTAACAAAATTTTTCATATGTTTATTTAATTATTTTCATTGATTTCTTAAATCCGGAACCAATCTTCTTTAAAACAGGAAAAATTCTCCATACAGTAATTTCACTCAGTGGAAGCCAGAGTAATCAATGGATGCCAAAAGGTTTGTGCATAAAATTCCTATCTAATGCCTACTCATCCTATATCCCCAGACTAGTTTCTAGCTTGTGGCTTTTGTCAGTGTGGAGCCTTGGATCTGAGAGCACTGCACCTAGATCTTAGAAAGTAGTCTGGAGATATTGGATGAGTAGGCACTAAATAGGAATTTTATGCACAAGCTTTCTGGCATCTATTGATTACTCTGGCTTTGCACAGAGTGGCAGTACTGTATGGAGAGTTTTGCCTGTTTTAATAACAGTTATGATCAAGCATAAGAAATGATGATTATATGATGTTTAATGGTTTACACAAATTTCATTTACATATAATTTTCAGGAAACAATCTATTGTATAAAAAGAGAATTGGGTGTATATATATTTTCTTTAATATAAACATATTTTGAAAAATATCTATATAAAATTAATAGTGAATTGTTGGATCAGCATTTTTTAAAAATTAATTATACTTTTTATTCATTTTAATATTTTTAATAAGACTTTAGATTGAACAAAAATTTTTGACACAATTGATTTTAAATAATTTATTCAATGTATATAGTAATTATATTTAAGAAGGAAGGCAATTACTTTAAAAAACTAATATGAAGTGAATTCTTAATATATCATTTTTTAAAACTGATCCAGAGAAAATAAATGATAAATATGTAAAATCAATAGATTCAAAAAAACATCAATCTATTAAAAATTACATATAACAAACACTTACTATTTGCACATTGTATATATATTAAATTGAAAATTTTCACAACCTGCAGATATAAATGAAATATTACCTGGGTACATGACCACATCTCACTGGTCATTAACTGGGTAACAAATATAAAATAATTGTAGAGGCACTGTAAACAATAATGAATGTTCTGTCAAGTGTTGGTAGTAGAGAGGTCAACACAGCTGCCTTAAAAGCAATTGTCCCAGGTTAGTGGGCTCGCTTCCCAGCCGATGCTATGACACATGAAAAAAAAGAGAATGTTCTAATAATAGAAAATAGAAACAATAATTATGAGAAATTATTTAGATTAATGAATTTTTTAAAAAAAAAAATTCCAAATGGAAGGTAATTTGCATGTATAATCATGTTTGTTGATATAATCTGGCATTTGAAAGATCTCAAAGGCTTCTCTGATCTGATATTGTTTGAGAGTGTCACATATGGATAGTATTCTGGTATTAGAAAAATCAATACTATGACTTCTATCTATAGCATGGAGAGTTTGTGCTGCTGTTGATGAGTATTTTTAACTATATTAATATGTTCATCTCTTCTAGCATTGATGAGATGATTACTAATACCTATATAGGATGCTTTACAAATGTTACATGGAATTTTATAAACTCCATGTGCATTAAGAACGATCGACTCTTTAGACTTGGTTATAATGCTATTAATTTTTTGATAAGTGGTATATGTGGTCTTTATATAATAATGTCTTAAGATGCAATTGTCTGGGGTTCCTTTTATAAAAGGAATATTAACTTTAATAATTGTTTCTTCTTTTTGCTTTTTATTTTGATTGTTTAGTGTTTGAAGTAAGGCTGGGTGGATTGTTTTATTATTATTACTATTAGCTGATGATTTATTTCAAGATTTGATTTATCTGAAAGAAGGTTAATAGTTGTAGTAAAAAGAGTTTTTGCAACAGAAAAGATTTGAGCTGGATGATGATGTGATGAAAATTTTAAATATCTGTTAGTGTGTGTAGATTTTCTATACATTTGAAAAAGATAAAAGATTAATCTTTTTTGGTGACAAATACATCAAGAAAAGGATGTTTCCTACCAGTTTATGTTTCCATTTTAAGTTTAATATTAATATGTATATTGTTGATATGTGTGAATAAATTATCTAAGTTGTCTTTATCATGTTCCCAGTTGATAAATGTGTCATTTATATATCTAAACCAAATAAGAGATTTTAAATGTGCTGACTTTAAAGCATGAATTTCTTTATATTCAATAAAAAAATCAGTTATTACTCCTGAGATTGGTGAGCCCATCAAAGTACCAAATATCTGTTTATAATATTGTTCATTATACATAAAATAACTATTTGAAAGGCAACATTTAGTTAAGTTAATATGGTCTCGTAAATTGCATTGCTTAGAAGTGATATTTAATGTTTCACCAATTGTAATGTTTGTAAATAAAGAAGGAACAGTGAAACTGTTACATATATATATATTATTACAAATATATATTTTCAATAAATTATATATGGATGAACCTAGATATATATTTCATTTATATATATAAAGTACAGAATATAATGATTATATACATTTAAACAATTAAAGTTAATATTGATTATATATAAATATTAAATTTTAAAAAAAAATCTTATCTATGTAAGTTATTATAAAAAGTAAAAATAAATAAATAATTACATTAAAATTTGCTTACAATAAATTTTATATTCAACTAATTCAAACAATATTTTAAATAAAATACTGAAACATCTAACTAATTAACATAAATTTGAATACTCCCCCTCATCACTATCAAAAACATACAGCTATGAGTATGAAGCCATGGGGCTTTGAAAGCGCTAAGCTTTAAATAAATTATTAATAAATATAACTTTAACGAGCGTTAAAAGTGCATAATTATTGATATTCATAATATTATCTTTGAAAATGAACAAAAAAATCTCATTTTCAACTAAACCCTTTCTAAAGTATAAATATCTGTTATTATAGCTGAAATACACAGGCTTATATATACCTGTGTCTATATATGTAATAGACAGGGTATGAGCACAGACTTTCACATGACCCACCACTCTCCACACTATCTCATAACACTGATACACTTGAACACACATATGTTGAAAAGATAAATAATCACCAATATACGTATTTCATGCTAGACCAGCAATCATCAGTTGGTCCAGATTACCATCTACACATATATGCTACAAGTTCTCAGATATATATTAAGATAGAAAATCCTCCTACTTTAATGGACAGACTTCAATCTACTCCACACTCCAACCGTCTATCCAATTGAAAATCTGATGATGGAATGCTCAAAGGCCACCCTGAGGCCGAGATTATTGTCACATCCATGCTGACCTAAGGTCAATCTGACCCCTCACGTACAGGACATAATCCATTAAATACACATGCAAGGGATGGGCAGACATCTCTAATATGTAATAGCTGAAATACACAGACTTATATATACCTGTGTCTATATATGTAATAGACAGGGTATGAGCACAGACTTTCACATGACCCACCACTTTCCGCACTATCTCATAACACTGATACACTTGAACACACATGTTGAAAAGATAAATAATCACCAATATACATATTTCATGCTAAACCAGCAATCATCAGTTGGTCCAGAATACCATCTCTACACATATATGCTACAAGTGCTCAGATATATATTAAGATAAGAATTAAAAAATATATATTATTTTTAAAATTCCAATGAAACAAAAAGCTGTCTGGAAATGAACATTGTACTGGGATCATGATTTGCCAACAGTAGTTGCCAAAATAAAAAATTCACAGAAAAGAGATGATAAATACTGAAAAACTATGTATATATGATGAAAATTAAATTTATTATTTGATTATCATCAAAAATGGATAATGCCATTATGTTGTTCTTTCATATAAATTATAATAAAAAAATCATAAAAAAAACTTTTTTTGGCACTTGGTTTTATGCTCTTTTCAAATTTCAAGCATCTATTTTAATATTAATCAATTATTGCAGATAGAACAACATCTAGTGTCTGTAATGAAAGTAAAATAAGTACATAAACAAAAAACACTAGTAAAATAGAATAAAATTTTCATATAGAGATTCAATATAATTTAAAAGAATTAACTATATAACATAATATACAGAAATCTTCTTTCACTTGTAAGTACCTAAATAAAAAAAAATCATCATCATATGGCAGCCTGGGTCCTTAATCAGGGGATTCTTAGAATTAGAAGAATTCTCATATTTTGGGACATTATTGGATTTTATAAAGTTAGAAGAAAAGATGAAGAGACAATTGATTTAAAAAGTGGACATGTACTCTACTATAAAGACACAAATATTGGAAATACAAGTGGAGTAGGATTTATTATAAATACAAAGTGGAAGAACAACATTGTTGAGATTAATGGTGTATTGGACAGAGTGGCAAGATTAGTTATACAACTTAATAGCAGATATCAAATGCAGATAATTCAGGTTTATGCCCGAACAAATTCTCTTAGTGATGAAGTAGAAGATTTTTATATGGATGTACAAAAGGCTTTTGATCAGAGTAAACAACATTTTAAAATTGTTATGGGAGACTTTAATGCTACAATTGATAAACAAATGAAAGTGCTGAAAGTAATTTTGGTTATGGTAATAGAAATGAGAGAGGACATAGACTTGTGGAGTTTGCAAAAAAAAAGAAAACCTTTATATTATGAATTCTTTTTTTGAGAAAAATGTTAAAAGGAAATGGACATGGAAGGTACAGCAGAATTGAATTATGTTTTGATTAACAGAAAATACATATTTCAAGATTGTAATGTTCTAAATAAATTTAACACAGGAAGTGATCATTGATTAGTAAGATACATATTAATGCAAAACTAGAGAGACAAAAATTATTAAGAAAATGTTTACAAATGATATTCCTAATTTTCAGAAACATTCTAATGAATTTAAATTAGAACTTACAGATCAATTTCAAATATTAGCAGATTTTGGACATGATTCAGATTTGAATGAAATTAATATGAATATAATTGATACACTTTTAAAAACTGCAACAAAGATAGCTGGTAGAAAAATGCAGCAATTGATCAATAGAATTTCTACTGAGACTAGAGAATTTATGAAGAAAAGAAGAAATAAGATATACAAAAATGATGCATTAAAAAGGATTGAATATCTCAAATTTTGTAAAATGATGTGGAAAAGAGTTGAAAATGATATAAGAAAGTATAACTATGAACTAGCAAGGAAAACTGTAGAAGAGAATAGAAATCTCAAGAGTGTAAAACAACATTTTGGTATTGGTAGGAAATTTATATCTGCAATAAGAAAAAAAAGATGAAATTATTACTAAAAAGGGAGATGACATCATGAAATGGGTAAAAGACTTCTATCAAGAATTATATAGTAATAAAGAACAAGTACTTCTGATATCTATTATATCTTTAAAATTGCCCAGAATTTTAAATGAAGAAGTGAGACATGCAATTAAATTTATAAAGAAAGGAAAAGTTGCAGATAATGATGGAATTATAATTGATATATTAAAAGAAGCAGGTGAAGAAATATAATTTTTTTTTAGCAAAGTTATATACCAAATATCTAAATGATAAAGATGTACCAGTTGATTGGAAGAAAGCAGTATTAATATTAATATTTAAAAAAGGTGATAAAGAAGATATTAGAAATTATAGACCTATCAGCCTTTTATCAGTTTTATACAAAATTTTTACCAACATAATGACAACTTGTCTACAGAGAACTTTGGATTTCCACCAACCAAGAGAACAAGCTGGATTTAAAAGTGGTTTTAGTACAGTAGATCATATTCAGGTATTGAGAGAAGTTATAGAAAGGACAAATGAATGAGTTGCCATTATGCTTTGGATTTGTAGATTATGAAAAGGCATTTGATTTTATAAACATTTCTTCAGTGATTAAAGCATTGGATCAGGAAGGTAGAGATCCAAGTTATTGTCATATTTTAAAGAATATTTATAAAAATGCAACAGCAACAATTAGATTACATAATGATACTAGGAAAGGCAACATTGAGAAGGATACAAGACAGGGTGATTCCATATCTCCAAAACTTTTTACAGCAGTGCTGCAAGAAGTATTTTGTGGATTAAAATGGGAAGCTAAAGGAGTAAAAATAAATGGAGATTATTTAAATCATTTGTTTTTGCAAATAACGCTTTAGAGCTGCAGGAATTATCAGATGGAAATAGGACTAAAGATAAATGTTAAAAAGACTTAAGTAATGTTCAATGGATTTTCTCAAAATATGAAAATAAAGATTGATTATGATGAGTTATAACAAGTTAACAGCTACAAATACCTTGGTCAGATTATTAATACAGATGAAAACATAATGGATGAAATTAATCATAGAATTGAATTTGGTTGGAGTACTTTTGGTAGAAATAACTTTGATACTAAAAGGAAATATGCCTATGTGTTTGAAAAAGAATGTTTTTAATAAATGTGTTTACCAGTTCTTACTTATGGATATGAGACTTGGACACTTAGTAGAAGAGCAATACAGAGATTTCAGACCACTAAAAGGAGAGATGCATGTTGGGAGTAACAAGAAGAGATTGAAAATGCAATATATGGGTAAGAGAACAGAGATTACTGACCTGATTGAAAAAATTAAAAGACTGGAGTTGGGCTGGACATATTTCTAGAAGAGATAATAGATAGACAATTGAAATCTTAAACTGGATTTGAAGAGATTGTAAAAGACCCAGGAAGAGATGGATGAAATAAGAAAGTGTGCAGGGGTGACATGGAGAAAAGAAGCTAAAGATCAGAGATGGATTGAATTTGGAGACCTTCATTCTGCAGTGGATTGATAGTGATGATAGAAATAAATAATTCATAAACTATACAACTTTATATATACAACCCTTTATGATTTTTCATTAATTTTTAATTGACCAGTTAATAAAATTTATTGAAGTTTTATAAATATACAATTATTTAAGTTATGATTAATATATATTTTATATACTTTTTGAATCTTTAATGTAATTTAAAGATTCAATATTTTTTGTAGCATCTAATATGTCCATATGTTAAGTAGGAATGTATTTAGTAGATTTATTGTCTTGCCTATTAATTGTATTATCTTCTTTGGCTCTTATCTCTGATTTTCCCGTATAGCCATAGTAAATCATATTGTATTGGCCACAATTAATTTTATATATGATTTCTTCTTTTTTTTGTATTTTATATGGTCTTTTAATTTATCCAATCTTTTACTATTTGACCATCCAATATTTATATGCTTGTCAATATAATTTTTGTTCTTATTAATGTATTAGACATTTTGGAATAGTATGAACATTTGATCAATTTTTTATTTGAACTATTTTACTATTATAATTATAGTGTTTTCCTGAAGGTTTATGATGATGGTGTTTTAGTTATACTTTTATATTGGACTATTTCCATTATGGAATATGAGTATTGAATGTCTTTAGAAAAAATTATTTTTATTTAAGTATTCCAAATACATTCATAGAAAAGTGGCAAAAAATTCGATACTCAGTATGGAAACAAAGTTACAAGCATTACTCAGAAAGCATCACCGGTACTTCACCGATTCAGAAAAAAAGTAAAATAATATCATACTTCAGCAAAATTCCTCATCTTTATGGTCTACCTAAAATCCATAAGGATCATGTTTCGTTAAGACCTATTGTTAGTTCTAGAGATTCACCTTGCCAAAATTTGACAAGATTTCTTCTCAGTTTTAAGTCCTTTGGCATACAAGACCCAATCCTTTGTCATGAATTCTAGACACATTGTAGAATTAATCAAGAACATGAAAAATTTTAGTAACTGACTTACTGGTAAGGTTTGATGTGGAAAGTTTATTCACAAATGTACCACGTGAAGAAGCATTGTCTATTGTGAGGAAAAGATTAAATGGTGATATTTTACAAACTAGAACCACTTTTCCTATTGACAGTATAATGGAACTATTAACATTCTGCATAAAAACAATCTACTTTCAATATAACAGAATTCTTTCAACAAAATGAAGGAAGGCTATAGGCTCACCATTGTCTCCCCTGATTAGCAATATTTACATGAAAAAACTTGAAACCTTAGTTATAAAAACTACTCCATATCCACCTAAAGTTTGACTTCACTATGTAGATAATACATTTGGTAAAGCACTGCTATAACCTTTCTGGAAATTCACAATAGATTCAGAACAAGAACAAAAATTGGCATTCTTAAATGTTCTCGTGACAAGACTCCCTCATGGCAAAATCAAAACTATAGTTTACTGAAAACCTCCACATACAGGACATACCTAGCCTATACATCCAATCACATCAGAAACACAAAACATAGAATTATAATATCATTATGGCACAGAGCAAAAATAGTTTGTTCAGAAACCAGCGATTTGGAAAAAGAAATGATCTATATAGAACCAACTCTTATGAAAAATGGTTATCCACCAGCCATTATTAAGAAAATATTAAATAGACAACAACAACAAAAAAAAACAATAGAAAAAACAATTATTGGTACTATAGTGTACCCATACATTTCAAAAATAGCAGACAAATTAGGGAAAATCTGCGATCAGTATAATGTCAGAACTGCTTTCCAGAGCCATATCATACTATGAAGAATTATAACATCTACAAAGCCTAAACTTGAAATGCTGAAAAGAAAAAAACATCTATGAAATACCATGTGAATGTGGAAGAACATAGATTGATAAGACCAGACGAGTCATCCCATTGAAAAGCAATTGAAAGAACCCAAACCGATGATTAGAATAGAAAAATCAGATATGTCTAAGGTAGCAGACAATGCATGCTATGTTCAATTGGAAAAATACAAAAATATTTGATAGAGAAGAAAAGTATAAAGAAGAAAATTTAAAGCTGTTCACATGACAACAGCAAAAAATTCCATAAACCAAACCAGTGTGACTATACGTAATGTATGGAAATCATTAATCATCTTTGCTCTTTGGAAAAAGTAGAGATATCAGGAAAAACCTCATACATAAATATAAGAAATTTTTACTAATTGTTGCCTTTGACAGGATGGATGTTGATTAGAGCATTACCTTAAAATTCAATATTCAAGAATCTAAGGATCCAGGTTTGAATCCCATGCTAGTACTGTCACTGGTCAGACCAGCAATACCTGAAGAAGAGGGGAGAATACCTCTCAATATATGCATATAGTAACCTGCTTGATGTGCTATTACTAACAGTTGAATGTATTTGGAATATTTAAATAAAATAAAATTTTTCTAAAAACATTCAATACTCATATTAGGTGATGGAAGTATTCCAATATAAAAATACAACTATCATCATTATAATTTTGATATTATTAGATTTTTTAGAATTAAAAAGTATATTTTTAATAGTCCTATGTCTTAACTCATTAATCATGGAGTAAGAATAATAATTTATTAATCTAATTAACATTAATATTACAAGTGGATGTGCATATGCATGAGACATTAAACAGTTGTGGTTATAAGTTATATGCACACTATAAAATACACACACACACATATATATATATAGTGGATATATAAAGTCAAATGCTAATCAAACTTATATACGTACAAAAAGTACATATAGGCAAACATATATGTACAAATAAATATATATATAGGCAGACATACAAGGTTCAACTGCTAATCCAGGCTAGTCTATAATATCTGACATAAATTAACTAGGCTTGCATGTTCTTTTGCTTACTAAATCCATTTGCTAATTAATACAAGATAGAAAATGGATCTTCAAACCTAGGTGGCCCTTGAGGTGTTCAAAATAATATCAATGAGATCTGTAAAAATTCTAATCGGCTTATTCAACCTTCAGGAATCAAGATCCTGGGCATCTAATGATTTTCCCCTACTGGTTCTCTTCCACTGCTTCTGGTAGCAAAATTGTCTTGAAGACAATGATGAAACATGCTGTTCTTTGTCTCCACCCCCTTTTTAATGTATTCCAATCCCTTTTGTTTTGTGTAGTAGTTTATATTTGAAAAATCTGGGTGGTATTTGTTTTATTAGCATAATCATTGCTCTGTAATTGTTTATTCATTGCTTCCAGTAATCTATTATAAACTATACATTTTGCTTAATTGCATTTTTACTGAATTCATATTAATCTGATTATGACTATTTTTATTTCCTCTAGATTAATCTTATAACTTATTAAATACATAAGTAGATTTTAGCTTATTACACATGTACATGCTTTATAAATACATATTTTGCAAATAGTTTTAGGATTATATCCATAATCTTTATCTAAATTATAAAATGATTATAATGATGATAGTAATAACAGTTCAAATATGAAATGAATCAGACTTTTATATTATCCCAAAATTTATAATGCATTAATAGAAAACAAAAATATTGAAAAACATATAAACACTGGATGGTCTAATAATAAGTCTGGATAAATTAATAGGTAATTATAAATTAAGAGGTGATATAAAGTACAAAAAAAGAATTGCATATAAAATTAATTGTGATCATTACAATATGATTTATTATGGTTGGAAAGGGAAGCAGTTAGAGGTAATAACTAAAGAACATAGTAATGCAATTAATAGGCAAGATGATAAATCTGCATATGATATATGTTCACGACTTAACATATGGATATAAAATAGATGCTAAAAAATATTAAACCTTAAAATTATATTAAAGATTCAAAAAGACAAATATATGAAACCTACTATATTAAACATATCTTAAATAATTGTATGAATATTGATAAAACTTCATTAAATTTAGTTAATAACTGGTGAATTAAAAATCAATGGAAAATTATATAATATACATAAAGTTGGACTGTGTAAGTATTATATATATTGTTATATAATCAATTTCTTTAAAATTATATTGAATCTATCAAAACATCACATGATCACTATCTCATATGCTTACGCAAGCTGTTAATAACTGTAGCAAACTCCATACAGTAGTGCCATCATGTATAAGCCTTCACAATCAATGGATGCAGGAAGGTTTGTGTATAAAATCTATCTAATGCCTATTTATCCAATATCCCCAGTCTACTTTCTAGATTATGGCTTTCATTAGTGAGAAACCTTGGATTTGAGAACACTGCACATAGATATTAGAATCTAATATAATTCTCCAGTAATACCTTTTTGGTATTTAGTTAATTATAAAGTTAGAAGCCCAATAAGGAAATACTTTAATGTTTTCAATCCTATTTCATTTGCTTGTATAGTCATTGATTTGAACTCAGTTCAGCATCTATACATTTTGGTGTCTTTGGTTTTTCAAAAACCACAATCACCATTATCCTATAGGCAGGATAAATATAAAAGCATGAAAACATCACATGATCACCATTCCATATGCTTACACACTTAATAACTAGCAAACTCCATACAGCAGTGCCACCAAGTGCAAGCCTTTATGATTAATGGATGCAATAAGTTTCTGCATAAATATAGAGTTTATGCACACATCATCTTGTATCCATTGATTATAGCTGCTTACACTTAACAGCATTAATATATGAAGAATTTGTTAGTTATTAACAGCCCTATGCAAGCATATAAAATGGTGATCATGTGATGTTTGATTTTATACCCTTCCTGCCTAAAGGATAATGGTGACTGTGGTTTTTGAAAAACCAGATAGCAAAATGTATAGATGCTGAACTGAGTTAAAATCATTGCCTTATATCCTGATATCTAGGTGCAGTGCTCTCAAACCCAAGATTCCGCACTGATGAAAGCCATAAGCTAGACCCTAGTCTGGGAATATTGGATGAAAGGGCACTAAATAGAAATTTTATGCACAATCTTCCTGCAACAAAAGAGTATAAAGGCTTGCACTCCTAAATGGAGAGCTTACTATTGTATTGAATTTTTATAAAAAATATTCTACTTTACTGTTGTTATTTTACTACCATTATGAAACAATAAATAATGTTCTATTGGTTAAAGTTAAAATAGATGCTTAACATTTGAAAATGGTATAAAACCATGAGCTGAAAAAGGTTTTATGTGTAATTATTAATATATTTATATAGCTTCTGTATATGATTTTTATTAGATTATAGTTAGTTTATTTCATGATTTCAAAACAACATGAATAATTTGATAAGTTCATATAAAAATTTTCATCAATTATATATATATTGTAATGCACACGTTGCCATTTATAGTTTTCTTGTAATATATAAATAACTAAATAAAGAAAACAAACTATTTAATAAAATATATATTGTTTTGATATGAATCTGAAATAAACCATTTCTTTATTAAATTTTAAAATGAAATATTTTGTTTAAATTATTGTCTAATGATAACAATGCCTTATTAGAATTAGAAGAGTCATGTGTTCACAAGCCAATGTTTGAAGAAAGAAAGATTGCATTTTGAGTTACCTTAACCACAGAAACAATTTTTTTAGCAAGAACACATACTTCTTTTGCTTAAAAGTTTATATTTTATAAATATATTTAAGACATAAAGCAGAAAAATATGCATTGTGAGTAAAACTTAAAGAGAGGGGGCATGAGTTTTCCTCCTTATTTGGTATCTTTATGATTAAAATGAAATGGATATGACAATTGTTATACTGTTCACCATAAAACTAAGATCATTTGAATTCATCATGGATTACAACAGCAATAATAATTGGATATCTAATGATTCAAATTGTTTATGGACCCTTATATTTGTGTTTTGTCTAGCAAAAAGGTACCAAAGGAAACATCATTGAATAATGGAATATCAGCTGAAGTCATATATATATATATATGCAAAACTGTGGTAACAGACACCAATAAAGTCTTTTAAATTAACAGTCAGGTAAGTTTCACATTTTTTTAAAAAAAAAAATGCTTTAAAAAAACATAACTTTAATGATAAAACAGCTGTTTTTTTATTAATAATTTTCATTAATATAGTCTTACATATCATACAATAATTTTTAGACAATATGATAAATATAAATTTTCTTTTTTTTAAAAAAAGTAAGATTAAAAACTTTTATCTTGTTTCCTCATATTATGAAAAAGAATTTAACTTTAACCCTTCTATGACTATATGCTTTAATAATTTAAAATGTATATTGTATCTGTTAATTGCAATCTTAAAATGTGATGGTAAATTATCAAGTATTATAAGGTATTAGATGGCAGTTGGTATGTTTAATAATTTAAAATGTATATTGTATCTGTTAATTACAATCTTAAAAAGGGATGAAGGTAAATTATAAAAATACTATAGGATATTATATTGCAGTTGGTAAATTAGATTTTTGATCTTTATTTTTGTTACCTCAGTAAGTTAATGCTTATTTCAATAAATTTATATTATTATTATTATTAACCTTAGTACTTTTATTTTATTACACAATTTATTTTACAATTAAGATAATTAATTGTACATTCCGTTCTATACTTTATTATCAAATAAGTCATCATTTTTTGAATTGTATCTTCTTTTCCAAGCAAGATACTCATTCTCTGAACCATTGGTGCCTTACAAATTTATGAATCCATTGTAAATATAAATTTCCATAGAACCATTTATGAATCAACATATTTGTCTATTTATTTTAGTTGCATAAGTACATTTATATAATATATTTTACAGTGCCCAAATATTTAAGGCATACATGGAGAAAAACACTTAGTTCACAATTTTATTTATTATATGTAGTTGCTCAAATTTGAGGCACTTGTAGGCCAGCTGGCCCTACTCAGTTTTTTTTTATTATTCATAATTATCCAAATCTGCAAGCTATTCAATGAACACTTATTTTACTTTTACATTTTAAGTCTTTACTGATTTCCTTCACATTTGGCTCATCCAACAAGAAAATATTGCTATTCATGAGATTTTACTTAATTAGCTTTGTTCATATATTTTAAAACATACCTTCATAATATATATTATTCAAAGGTTAAAGCTATTTATAGACTAAAAGTTAGAGGCCGCTGGATTGATCATTAGAAGAGTAAAATAAAATCTGTTAAGTAGAATTCAATTATTATCCTATCTTGTAACTTGAAAATCACATGATGTTATGCAATTAACAATACAATTATTACTGCTGGTGAAATATATTTTAGTAGAATATAGTTTAATAATGTCATCAGTTTTGGTTTTCTTAAATGAAATTCAAAGCAGACACTTTTTATCAAGCATATCATAAAAGACTAGATCAAATTACAAAAATATTAATAATGATTCTTATAAACTTTTAAATATGTGGATTAAAATAATTGTCATTGATTTATAAAGGAATGTGGGTTTGTCAATGAATTTTTGAATTAAATATTGAATATAATGGCATTTATTCTCTTAAAAGCCATGAATATTTAAAAATCTGTTCTAATTCAATTTACTTATGCAGTAATTAAAATATGACTTTAATTTCAAATGTCTTAGAATATATTGTGTCTAAAATTTTGTAGAACATAAAAATAAAATACATTTTGTTTATTGTATACATGTATTGTAAAAAAAGTCTAAGAATTTATTTAAATATTCACAAATATTCTTTAAACATTTTGACCCCTGTTAGCATACAATAATGGTGCCATCCATACATTAATATATAATTGATTTTATACTATTATTATTTATATTTTTAATGTATATTTATAACAATAAAGAGTTGTGAATCATCCAGTGAAAATTTTAAGTTATTGCATATCAGTTTTTAATCGAATTCCTTTTTTCTTAAACAATTATACATATTGAAGAAATTATTTAAAATCAATTATGACAAAAGATTTTTGAAAATCATTAGTAATTTTAAAAAATGCAGATTCAACAATTTCCTATTAATTTTATATGAATATTTCTCAAATAGAACCAGATGCATATTGCTAGCCGAAATTCAAATCTAAAATGGTTGTAATTAGCAAAATAAGATTTTTGCTGATTTAAATTTAGCATTTCTTGTTTACATGGATTTGAATTTCAATATACATTACATCTTGGTGGCTTACAGGCAAGAATTTAGCCTCCTGCTTGTGCCATTTTATTCAGTTTTATATTTGTTTCATGCTCTGGTTCGAAAAAAGTAACTTTTGGTGAGAGTAACATTTTAGATTTGAATTTCAGCTAGTGATATGCACCTAATTCATGTTTAGGTATTTTCAAAATTTACAATGTCTATTGTGTAAGTGTTGCTTTGTATGCATAATTAAAAAGCATATTTATTAGCAAAATAAGATCATTGCTCATTTAAATTTCCCACTTCCTATTTGCATGGGTATGAAATTTCAATATGTATGACATCTTTGTAGCTTATAGACAAGATCTTAGCCTCTAGATTGTGCTACTTTATGCAAACTTATGTTTGCTTCACCAAAGTGCTCAGCTATGAAAAAAAGTATGATTTGGTAAATATTTTATATTTCTCAAAATTTTTATATTAATGAAAATGTATATACATTACACCATTCTAATAATTTTAAGATAAAACCAGTAGGTCTGCAATTTCTAATGCCTTCTTTATTATCTTTCTTAAATATCAATATTACAACTGCATTCTTCCAATTATCTGGTGCATCTTTATAATTTAGATATTTGATATAGCTTTGCCAATAATTTTTCTATTTCTTCATCTGCTTCTTTTAAAATATCAATAACAATTTGATCATTTTCTGAAACCTTTCCCTTCTATATAAATTTAAAAGTATATCCACCTTTGTATTTGTCTGAAGGTTTGTAATGATGGTATATTATAAGATGTGATATGTTGAATGTATAGAAAATTTTAAACTTTATTTAAACTTTTCAAATACAAACAACTTTGTTAGTAATAACACACAAATAGACAATACAGGTTAGTAATTACACAACGTTTCGAGTAATAGTATTCTCCACTCTTCTTCGGGTGTTGCTGGCCTATACACACAATGACAATATTCGCTTAGAAGTTGAACTCGCATCTTTAGATTCTTGAATATTGAATTTAAGGCAAACACTCTATCAACTGAACTATTTTGTCAAAGGCAACATATAGTAGAAATATGATATATTTATATATGAGGGTTGGTTCAAATCCTCCTGAGTCCTTCAATTTTTTTTTTTAATCTAATTATTTTTATTTTTTCCTAAGAGCAAGAATAATTAGAGGCTTCCATACATTGTATATTGCCACACTGGGTTGACTTATAGGATTATTTACCATTGTTATATGAGCAGCTTCCTTGAATTTTCTTCTATGCATTTTTTCCTCTTTATCCAATATCTTTGTATTTTCCTACTTAAGCATATGGTTATTAGTACATACATGATCTGCTATGGTAGACACATGTTTTTCTTTTTTAACCATTAGTTTGTGCTCCTTCAATCACTGTTCAACAGGCCGACAGGTCTCACCAATGTATTTCCTTCCACATTCACATGCTTAAGCGGGAAAATACAAAGATATTGGATAAAGAAAAAAAAATGCATAGAAGAAAATTCAAGGAAGCTGCTCATATGACAATGGTAAATAATCCTATAAGTTAACCCAGTGTGGCAATATACAATGTATGGAAGCCTCTAATTAATCTTGCTCTTAGGAAAAAATAATTAGATTAAAAAAAAAAATTGAAGCACTCAGGAGGATTTGGACCAACCCTCATATATAAATATATCAAATTTCTACTATATGTTGCCTTTGACAGAATAGCTCAGTTGGTAGAGCGTTTGCCTTAAATTCAATATTCAAAAATCTAAAGGTGCGAGTTCAACTTCTAAGCGAATCTTGTCATTGTGTGTATAGGCCAGCAACAGTTGAAGAAGAATGGAGAATAATACTACTCGAAACGTGCAATTACTAACCTGTATTGTCTATTTGTGTTATTACTAACAAAGTTGTTTGTATTTGAAAAGTTTAAAATTTTCTATACATTCAACATTCACTCATAAATGATGGAAATAGTCCAACATATCACATCTTATATCCACCTTTTTATTTAAAATACTTGACAGTTTAGAAGGTAACTTTATTTTCTTGCTTTTGATCACTATTTTTTTTATAGAATCAGTGCATTTCATCTGAACTTTTTTTAAGTAAAATAGTTCCACCTTTTTTCCTTAATACTGAAATAACTTTTTTCCCATTACTAAAATATTTTTGAGAATTTACTCATTTCTTAGCAGTCTTTACTAATTTACAAAGATATTTTCTATCATTATTAACTGTTTTTTGTATCATTTACAAAACACCAGCTATTCAATTTGTTTTAATGGACCATTTTTAAAAAAAAATATTCTTTCTTTCCATTATACATTATCTTGTTTGAGTAGTAAATTAACTATAGAATTGCTTTTTGTATCCAGCTATCTTTCTTCCAATTCTTAATAGTGAATCAGTTACCTTCTTATTGATTTCAGTCAAATCTGAACCACCTTCAAAGTCTGTTAATATTTTAAAACAATTTTCAAGTTGTAATAAAAATTCTTTAGAAATGTTTCTGAGATTTAGGAATATCAACTGTTAATACTGTGTTCCCTTATTAAATAGTTGCTTCTTTAGTTTTGTATTAAAATGTATCTTATATCTCACTAATCAATAATCATTTATGTTGAATCTAATAAAAACAATCTTAAAATACTTATTTTCTGTTAAACAAAATATAATCCAATTCTGCTGTCACTTCATTTGTATGCATCCTCTTTTTGATATTTTTTTCTGGAAAAAAAGTTTATTAGATGGTCTTTTTTCCCTGTAAACTTCACAAGTTAATGTTCTCTCTCATTCTAATTATCATATTAAATTTACATACAACATTTTAATCTTTCAATCAGTTACCAATTCTAGCATTAAAATCTATTACAATTTTAAACGTTGTTTGATCAGGCTCAAAAGTATTTTGTATTTACATATAAAATTCCTGTTTCTTCATCATAATGAGAATTTATTGGAGCATAAATAAAACTGAAATATCTGCATTTGGTTTCTGTCATTAAGTTGAATAAGTGATCCCATCATTTTGTCAATATATCATGAATATCCATAATGTAGTTTTTCCACTTTTTATTTATAACATATCCCCAATCCATTTGTATTTCCAATATTTGTGCATTTGTAATAAAGTTTTTTCAAAACAATTGTCTTTTCACCTTTGATTTTACAAAGTAACTTTAGACGGTTCTTCCTCCAATTACTGCAATCTTTCTTCACAGGTCAGGGGATTCTTAGCACTCTCTGCTTTCAGTCACCAATTGCTGGCTTGGATGGCAACTTCACACATTCCTGGAAATAAGGCCTATAATTTAGTTTTGTCTGTCCAGATTATAAATAGGTCTTACACATTTAACTTGCCTTCAAAAAAGTTATTTTAATTAAAAACTATCAGGCAACTGTGAAAAAACACTATGATACTTATTGACCTTACATTCAGAACTAAAAAAAAAAAGTCATCACAAATTGATGCACATTGGTGAGCATCCCGTCTAAAGTAATAACAAGTGCAACAACAATAATGTATACAGTGGACATTCCTTCCAGTTTTCTGAAAAAAAAAAAAAATCTTAATGGGGGTGGGGGGGTGAATCTGAGAATAACACTGAAATGTGAAAAAATAAAAAAGCTTAAGAAAATAAAATTTTTCATTGCTTCAAAAACAAAATAAAATAAAATAGAGAAGTTTCAAAATGAAAATAGTAAATTCATTTTTTAAAAATATATTTACAGAGAAGCAGATAATTTTAATCTCCATAAGCCTATTAATATAAGTTTTTATTTCGAGTTTATAATTTCTGTTCTCATCAAATTATCTTGGTGGATTCAATACATATATCAAATTGATTGAATAGCAAATTTCATGTCTTCCATTATGATTTAAGAGTTCATTAAATTTAAGATATTATTTTAAAATAAAAGATAGAGACTTCATTATAAATTCAATCCAATATAAATAAAATCTATGATAAAAATAATGCATGAACATATTATTCAAAGCTGATTTAATATTTTAATTTAATGCTATAAAGGAGGGGGGTATCAATTAATTAGGAGAAAAATAATTTTACTTCTTTATAAGTTAATAAAATAATTAAATATAATAATATATTTCTCTAATAATAAATATTTTTTAAAAATGTTTCAATATGATAATTCTGTAAAAATAATTATTTAAACAGGATGAGTTGTAGTATATTTTAACAACAAAGGATTATATTTTCAATTAATGCCAAATTTTATGGAATGCATTAATTAAAAAGTCAGATTATTTCTAGCAGCATAAATTGTTATAAATTTTGCTATCAAAGATAATCACAGACAATAATCAAATGTTATCGCATAACTATAATACCCTATAAATAAATTTCTTCAATATGCTTCCAAACAAATATGTATATATATTGTTGTATCAATTTCTTAAAAGATCTAATTCTTGATTGATACAAATATTAATCAAAATATAAAACCAGAATGCTGACAATGTGAAGGAAAAAATTAGATAGGATGACTTCCGTGACAGGAAATTGTTTGAAGTCCATTTTATTACCATGATTTAGTCAATCTTCAAGGGACTGATGACAATTGTCAAGAACTATTAGAATGTTTTGACAATTTAATAATATTAAAAGAAGATTAAAGAAAAGAGTTTCAAGTTTTATTTTATAAATTTGTAATTATATGTTGGATTATTTCCATTACATCTTCTACATATAATTACAAATAAAATGCCATCAATATGAACATTCAGACAAACATATTTCATAAATTTAAAAAAAAAAAAATGCTTAGAATGGAGGGTTTTTTTTATAAATTAAATTTAATCTTTTAACTCCTATTTAATTTCTGGATTGGAATTTGAATATTAAAATCAATAAATAAAATATTAGTTTCTCTAATAAATTATTGCAATTTTTTTTTTTTTTTAATTATTGTAATCGGTTTTTTTATTTCATTAATTATGATCACTTAAATGATCAATTATTATCTTCATTACCTTGAAAATTTCATTGTTTTTTATTGTTTAGAAGTTTGTATTTAGTTGTTTTGACTTGATACCATTGAAAATAGTAATTCCAGATATCAAATAATTTTTGATATCTAATTGTTCAAACTACCATTAACAATTTCTATTTGTTACTTTTTCTTGAAAATGAATCCTTTCATAACACTTCATTAATATTATGCTCCGTGCAGTTTAGTACAGAGATAGATTAAAGAGATTAAGAATTGAAAAACCACATCGTTTTGGTGATTGGATATCACAACTCCTAGAAAATATTCATTCGATTATTATATTATTAGAATTTGAAAATATTCACAAGATATTTAAATCTGAAAATAAAGAAATCTTGAAATTTAAAAAAAAACTATTTTTGTTTGTTAATTTAATTTAGATCAAAACACTCAAATGACATTGAAATTTCTCCATTTAAACTAATAACTACACCATTCCCTCAAAAAGATTAAAATAGAAAAATCAAGTTATTAAAAAAATGAATTTAAAATGCTACATAAAATATAATAAAGTTACTGTTTAATTGTGATAAAATAAATATTAATTCTTTTTTTTCATTATTCTGTTTAATTTTTTTTTTTACATATCATAGATTTCAAATGTCAAACAAACAAACAATTTAATAATTTAAAATTGAAAATCAAAGTTTAAAGAAGAATTTGAATATTCAATGCTAATAATCTATTTAGAACCAGCCAAAATATTTATATATAAAATATGAATCCATATAAACAGGTCAATCATAAATAATATCAAAAGATCTTAAGTAATCAGAACTTTGCACAATGCTAAAGTAATTTTTACAGAAAAATAACAAGTCTAAAAATAACTGCAAGAAAGAAATTGATAATACAAATGAGGAAAAGAGCCTAAAATTTGCATAAGATACAATTTCTATCAGTAATGTATAAATGTAAAAAAAAGTTTTTCAAGCATCTTTTGAAAATAAAAACACAAAAAACACTATTGTTATGCTTTAAAAATTATTATTTTTATTATATTAATATATTTATAGTTTACTGTGCAAGAATTAATGTGATGGTAAAGTGATGAGTTCTGGAGCTCAAGGTTCATAGATAGAGACTCTTGCACTATCACTTCAGGTGCTCAAACTTCTTATGAACTCTTGAAGAATAAACCATTCAATATATATGTTAAGGCATACTTATTTGAAGAAAATAATCTTCAAAAGACATATTTTCTATACAAATATTATGTAAATTTATTCTTCTGTGCATAAGCTTAAATATCAAAAATCTTAGTACACAGAGAACTTATTTTCTGATATAATATAAATATATACATACAAATGGTAGACTATGTATATTTTAAAATTTTTGAATTTTCAACTATATAATGGTCTATTTATATTTATTTTATAATGTTCTTTTTAGGGAAAAAGTTGGTCAATTTATTTGACCATTATATGCTCGAGGATGAAAATGAGTATAATATTTTCCGCATATTATTTTATCATAATTGTATTTCTGAGCCATTGCCTGTTAGAGATTTGGTTCAGTGATCTCACTTCAAAAATGAAATACCAGATGCAAAATAGAATTCTTTTGAAAATTATAATCAAACAATGCATGACTGTCTTCTAGATGCTTTCGAACAAAAAATAATTTCTGCTAATCTGCTTTATCCTGAATTTTTGTTTAATAAGATGCTTTTTACTTGAAATTGATTTCACAAAACTCTACACTTTGTTTGATGACCTTCTCCTTAAAAAATGTAGCAAAAATTAAGAATTCTAACAATTAAAGTAACAAATCCAAAAACACATTATGTCCTTTAAGAATGTCTTATTTAAAAATATTAATCAAGGGATAAGACTAGGAAGAAAATACAAAATTATATTTTCCCAATGGAAGGTGCCAGGTCATTAAGAAACAATAGAAAATTTCAATGTCTCCAGAGTCAGACATAATTTTATATGAGCAGGTACAAAATCATGTAAACTTCTGAACAGTAGGTACATTTAAGTGTCTTTCTGATAATATAACTTTTCTCCTAATGAAAATTATTTTCAGTATCAGATTAGTGCAATTGTTAATAGTTCTTTTCTTATTTTTTAAAAAACTTATTTAACTGGCCATATTACTTGCATTCCTATCATTCAGAAATAATTCTAAACAGTTTTGTCATTCCTCAATAACAGCAGTGGGAAGTTTACCATAATTAATAGGATTAAATTTTAGTTTCATTTTTAACAGCATGGCCATATTGTTTATGTAATATTAAAACCCTGATAACTTTTAATTGTGAAAACATCTCAAAAGCAAAATTTATCAAGAATTGTTCATAATTTGGTATTCTTAATAAATGAGATAGCCCAAACAACTCTGAAGATCAATTGATTCTGCTAAAATTAACATGTTACTCTTTGGGTTCATTTTTTTAGAATATAAAATGGAAAATATATAATACATTACACTATTTTCATAGCAGAAAAGCTACGGAATAGAACTATATAATATATATTTAGAGTTTTAATTTGCCTATGTTATAATTACATTTCAAAAAGTACATTATTTTAAAATGACATTTTTTTTTCTTTTTAGTGACCCTCTCCCCATATAAATTGTTTTTGTAAGTTGAAGGAGGAAGAATATTTCTACCAATGTTGGATCACTAGATATCTTTGTAAATAGTTTGGAATGGAATTCCATAATTGTAATTAATTTGCATATATGTTGACCCATGTAATTAAACTACAGATATATCAGTGAAATCATTTCATTTTGTCACAACAAAAACTGAGCAACTTCTGCAGCAATAATTCAAATAAATAAAGTAACATGTTCCTATAAAAGTAAATTTCAAATAGATAGAATTAAATTATTGCTTAACAAAACACATTAATGTGGTATTAATATGCATACAGCCTAACTGAATAATAATCTATTACTATAATTTATTTTATTGTAATTATACTAAAATTAATTTATTTTGTATATATAATATTTAAATCCTTGTTTTATGAGGCATGTAAAAAATAAGAAATCAAAAATAAGCTTGCCATAAAATAATGGGAAACAATGGCATGTTACTACTGATGATAATTTTTTTTATGAAAAAGTTATGCAACTTGCTTTCCTCCTATACACTGCTTTGCTAAATATTCATGCATTTTCTTTTACATGATCAAATCTATTTTACTTAGTAACATAAAATTTATGTTATAAAACTACAAAAAATAAATATATAGAATGATATTTCTGCATACAAATATACAAATTAAAAATAAAAAAAACTTTAAAACATACTTATAATAAAATTTTCCACTCTAAAATAGTAAAATTTAATAAGTATACAATAGTAATGATAAAAAGTGATCATAATTATCATTCCTATTTGTATTTACTTGTGATTTTTAATTTACTTTCTATTGGAACGCCTACAAATTTAGCATCTTCAGAGAAAACAGATATGTATATTTATGAAATTAAAATGAAACTGATGTTAATTATATAAAATTTATTATTGCAATACTAATTATATAAATAAAAATTAGGCTATAACCACAAATTGCATTTTCACAATCCCCAATAGCATAGGCACTCTATTTTACAAAATCAAAGCTTCATCTAGATTTAAACACCAAGTCACAAATATATATATGCATCTAAATTTTAATAGGAAAAATGTTTACAAAAATTGCTTTCACTTTTTTCTTAAGCTATATTTTCAAAGAGAGATAACTATTATAATTCTTGAATGATTATAATACTTTCTCATTAAAATGGAAACCATACAGAGATTTTGTATTAATGTTGATTAATATTTTCAAGCTGACTATAGCCCAATAGTTATTTACATCATTGATATAGTATATTTTATATAGTTAACTCCTCACTTTATTATATAAAAAAAATTGATGTTAATGTATATATAAAATGAAATAATAATAAATAAAACAAATTGGAATAAAATTATACTATTTCTAAAAATATATAAATTCTTTTTATATAAATAATCTTTTTTTTTTTAAAGTGTGTGATCAAAGATACACTTAATAAACTGTATAAGTATTTGGTTTTTGCTTTTAGTTCTAAATAATTTTAAAGGTTGCATAAATAATTTCAACAAAAGTACTACATGATTTTTATTTTACACAGCTTGCTAATATATGTATTTATATAAATATGTAACATCAAACATCAATGGTGAATGCTTCATTAAGACTAATAAAATTTTATCCAGAAATTTTAAAATGAAAAATATTAATTTGACTGCATTTTTTTTTTTCTATTTTCAAATTATAATTATTTATAAAACCTAAACAAACAAAAAATTAAACAATACAATCTAAAAATTAAGAAAAGACATCATAAAGACTAACATTATTCATTAAATTTACAGATAAATTTATAATAATTAAGAAAAAAAACTATTTTAAAAAATAGTGTTTATTAGCCATTCCAAAGGAGTTTATATATTGCACATATATATATATGAACAATAAAAACATATTAAAATGATCTACTACTCAAATATTTTGACTGAAACTTCATACAGTAGGTTGCATATAGAGATCTATCACAAAATTGTAAATATTTGTGCCTTCTGTTAAACATCAGAAATAGCTACAAATTTAGCACCTTCAGTAAAGACAAATTATATATATAAAATTAAGTAATAATAATAAAAAAGAGTGGAGTAAAATTACAATATTTACAAAGATATATTTATAATATTATAACTACTTTTTTTAAAAGAGTAATGTTGTTCATTTATTAGGAATACATAAATAGATTCCATGAAAATTTTATTATAAATAATCATGATTCATTTTCCAAAAAAAAAAAAAAAAAAAAGGAAATCTTATTTAATACTATTATCAAAAATTTAAATGAAAAAAAAAAAAAACATTTTCTTTAAAATAGTAGAACTCAAATTTCAAAGTTATAAAAATTCAAAAGTATGTGATTATATATACACACACACACGCACATTTATGTAGCCAATAAAAAAAAATACGATTATTTATTTAATAATAATAAAAAATATGTGTACACACACTTATTATGTAAGAATATGCTTGTGTGTGGATATATATACACATAACACATACATATAACTTAATTGGTTTTTAAAACATAATTTTGGCATTAATTTTATAATTCTGCTTGTTTTATAGTGGGTTTTTTTTTTAATTATTTAAATGCTATAATACCATAATTCATTAAACGAAAAGAATACATTCTTTCATGATAATTATTAAATTACAATAGTAATAATAAGAATTATTTTTATTATGTCATTGCTATTAATAATTTTTTTTGTAAGACATTGTTTTTTTTCCCTCCATTTCTTATTTGTTGCATATTTTTTTGTTAATTAAATATAATAATAAAAAAAAAAAAACTGAGAATATTTGAAAAAAGTTTGAAACATATTGACAAGTCTGTTTACATGTTCAAAAAGCTGCCACTGTAAAAAATTATATCAAAGTAGACATTTTAAGCATTTGTGTATAAGTATTATATAAACATACATATTTCAATAAATAAAACAAATATAAATATGTAATAAATGATAAAGCAATGTGGTTAACTCAAATAATGGAAACAAATAACCTTAATGCTTGACCAAATGACCAGAAAAATAACAGTTTGCTTTTAACAATAAATCTGCATTTTAACCGTTCATAATCTGATAGACATATCAATATATTACCAAGCATAAATCTAAATACAATTTAGTAACAAAGTGTTATTTTTCTGATCATTTGGTTACATTCTTTTAGTTATAAACATCCAAATTGGATATCTTCACTAATGAATAAATCAAACTGTTTTATCATTTATTATATACAATATAAATACTCAGAATACACAAATATAATTGCATATAAAAAAAAAAAAAAATTCTACTACATAAATGATTTTTAAACTTTTACTTTGTTTTCAAACAAAATATCTTTTGTCAAAATACAAAGCAAAACTATCCAAATATTAATACACTGATGTTGTGAAATAAATTAATAGAAGTTAGGCTTTTAAATATATCTAGTATTCATATTATTCTTTGTTTTTTGTTCATCAGGACTATTTAATTCAGTGCTTCTCAAAGTCTGGTAAATTACTCACAATTGGATAAAAGTATCCTTCTTTTTTAAGATAGCAGCATACTATGGGATTCATAGTGTTTTCTTGCTAGTGGTGAAGAAGATCTATGTTATAACAGCTGGACTTTACTTCCTCAATTAAACTTATAAATAAGGAGTTCTAGATAAACTGTTCAAGCAATATCATTATGTTATAACTTAATCAAAATTGATGGTTTTTGCTTAACCTGATTTAAAACTTGACTGTTTAATAAGTAGCAGTAGTACAGATCATAAGATTCTTGACTTTTGACCTATCATCATATTTTCTCTGTATTTTTTATTTCCAATGTGTATGTACACCTTTCTTTTCTTTTCCTACACATTTTTCTGTGCACATAAATATATTTTCTTTATATTGAGTAAAAAAAATCTTTCTAATAAGTGTTTTGAGTAATAAATGAAAAAATTGAGAAACATTGACTTAATTATATATACACACAACAGGATATATATATATATATTAAAAAAAATCATAATTTATTTATTATATTGATTGTTTTTAATCTTTTTAAGGCAAACAATTATAAGCTATGTTTTCTCCCATTTTTCTAATTGTATTTAAAGAATTTTAAAATTCTTTGGGGGGGGGGGGGAGAATAGTATTTTTTATACACTATTTGATTTTATAAATATTTATGATTTAGTACTAGAATTTATTCTTGTACTTGATCTTTTTTAAAACTTCCATTTCTTAAAAGGAAGAGAAAAAAAGGCACTTTTTTTTTTACACTGGAAAATTCACATAAATGTTATTGATGGCAGTGTTATTAAAACAAATGATAAGTTAATGAAATTTTTAAAAATAACATTAATAATTGAAATGAAAATAAAAACGGCAATGAAAGTACATGAGTACAAACACAGTAGGAATACATTTAAATATAATTAAAATGAAAATTTCTTGATGCATGGACTATCAAAACATGAAAATATGAAATGTTTCAAGTGCTATACTGCAGTATTTTCTTCAGGATACAATAAACAGTATTTGCGATGAAACAAACATGTAAGAAATATGCTGGTTTCAATATGAAATAACACATACATATGTAAATTATAGACCGAAAACATCATGAATTATTCACATCAAAAGATCCAGAATTAAAAAATAATAATAAAAGTTACAATTTCAATTTTTACAAAAAGAAAAAAATGTATAGAAAAAAATAAAATCAAATTCGATAGTTATGTTTTTATTCATATCAAATGAATAAAAACAAGGGATTACAATTTAAACAATAAAAACCAATGTCAGCCATAATTTTTGAAGTGCAGAAAACCACAAAAGTTCAGAGTACCACTCATCCAATTTAATGCTTACCACCATATGTAGGATTCTTAAAAGTTGAAGTAGCTTGCTTGTAAATAGGATTTTCACCCTTAAAAACAAAACAAAAAAAAACAAACTGTTAAAATATTATTTTGTGATTTATAACAAATGAAAGGAATTTGGCAACAACAAAATAAACAAACAAAAAAAAGCATTAGAAAATGTAAAAATATAAATTAATAAAATGCAGATTATTGTTTGCTATTACAGATTAGCCAGAACTATTTATCTTTTATAAGAATAAATATTACTTTTCTTAAATTTTGTATCTTATGTAATAAAATTCCTAATTTCTCTGTTGTCTGACTGGTAAATGTATGAATGTTTCTCTGTAAAGCTGTCACATGTCAAATTCACAAACATTCTGCCATTAATAAACTATAAGAGTTGTCTGTAACTATCACATATCAAATATAACAGATATATATTTAATACTTTAAATTTTAATTTAGCCTTGCTGGGTACATTTCTGAACTGTACAAACAGGCTGGGTTGTTCCAAACATTTTTTTTCAATTGTGAATTTCTCATACTTATTTATATAATTTACATTAAATCTTAAAAAAAATTTGTTAAAGCAATCAATTCAAAAAAAATATTACAAAAACGATGGCCTTATTAAAAAAAAAAAAATTACATTTGTTTGTAATGCTGTCATTCCGCCATTAATAAGTGCAATTTTTTTTTCATGAAGCAGTTGTCCATAATTTTTTGATAGAAAATGGGGTTATATGTAGTTGAAAACTATGTTGATTAAAAATACTGGGTGTATGTAAATTCGTTGAATTTGAAACATTAGTTTATATTATTCCTTCACTATGTAACTTCTCTTAGCATGTCGAAACCTTAGAGGGCATACTTTTTATGTAATCAAACACAAATATAATGTTACCGGGTCTTTTTTTGATTTTCAACTTTAACATTATTTTCTAAAATGGAATAATTACGTTTTGAAATTATATTATACATTTTAGCGCCTTGCGACATTTTGCAAACTATTTTTAAACAATTTACAAAACGGTATTATTTTGTAAAGAACATTATTTTCGAAAATACAAGAATTACAATTTTCTAAATTACATCCCACAAGTCAGCGCATAGTGCTGGAATGTGCGGGGGGACGGGGACAATGGTCTTGCTGGTCCGAAGGATCGGCCAAAAGATGCAGTATTCTGAATCAAACCAAGATTATGATTTGCAAAACAATGTGCATTCTCTGACATTTTATTTGTCTCATATCTGTTCTTAATCTGACCAAAAGATGCAGTATTCTGATCAAACCAAGCTTACGAATTTCAAAACAACGTGCAACCTCAGCCATTTCATTTGACTTGTAGCTGTTGTAGTGCAAACATGTCTTTTCATGTGACTTGTGTGAAATGGTGCTTGGCCTGACTCTTTTGCAATTGTTTTCACATTACGTGATGTGTAGGGAAGCATGGAGATGGGCTTACAATTATTAGTATGTACTAGTACGTCAGTTAGGATGTAAGATCACTATTATGAAGGCATATTATAACAGTTATGGCCAGTTGAATTCCAAACACCCTCACGATATATGGTAGCAATTTGTTAAGTGTGTGCATTTGCATAGTGTCATGAAGCACATAAGCGGGCCGTAATATTGGTGTGCGACATCATCTAAGCCTGCAACGGCTAATATGAACAGAAGCACAGAAATATTGGGCTGCATAAACAGCATATTTCTGTGTGTTTGCATAGAAAATACGCCCTCTCGTGATTTCAACATGCTAAGAAAAAACTACCGTAACTTTTTATCCAAGCATATGGTTCCAATCATATGAAATAGCTTTCTTTTTTTTAAAATAATACATATATAGTTGATTTTTCATGTGTTGGCAATATACTTTCTTTAAAGCTGATGTTTTCTTAAGTTATAAAAATATTATGCTTTTTTCTTATTTTTTGCTCTTCATTCTCAACATTTTACTGAGAAATATGAAAAAATATCCCCCCTCCACTCCCCAATAATTTTATTATAACAGCATTCAATTTATTCATTTCATATTTTGGTTTGTTTTAAAAATTTCTTAGCAACCTCTGATTATACTGATATCATTCCTCCTTAATAATAAGAATACTTTCTTTTTTTCCTGACAGATTTTACAATTGATCTGTTTAATGCATGAATGGGAACCAGCGTGGTATTTTATAAATCCCATAAAATTCCAATAGAGTTTATTCTTGAGATGTGGGAACATTTTACCAATTTTTAAAATGACCTCTTTTACATAAAGTAGGATGGTTTTAATTCTTTAATAATCAAACTTTTTTTTTCATTACATAAAAGAGCCATGCTAATAATATTGTACATGTAGCTGCTGCAAATCCTTTTTGCCAGTATGTAAAGGAATACCTTGAAAAATATCCATCTATCAATTTTTGTGATTTTAATTGAACACAGTTTATTAAATACATTATTTTATTGCTTTAAATTACCAGATCTATAAACAAACATCAAATTTAATTATGGAATCATCAATTTCTCTGCTGTGGCCTCTGGTTTTATGAAATATTTAGTAAGATATCAATATTAAATCCAATAAACTAAAAAACTCATGATTTATATTTTTATGACTTTCTTAAAATTCTTCAACATGTTCTACATCAAATTCTGTGCAGAAATAGAAAACAAAAATAATCTATTTTTAGAAGTATTAATTAAAAAAAAATTAAAATAGCTCATTATTATAAGCAAAATACAGAAAACATACATGTAAAAAAAGATCTACATTTTTTGTTTTCATCATTGTAAAGCTTAATTATTTTCCTTAATAAGAATTAAGCTAATAATATTATTAGCACATGCGCTTTGTAAATGTCACTATATAAATGAATACTCCCACTTTTTCAAACACAAGATAAAATCTTTGGGAAAAGATAGAATGAATCCATCTATCTTTTTGACCCAAACATATATGTATGGGCAAATCTTAAGTGTTTGAAAATGAGAGCGTGAAGTTGTTAATTGATCACTTTAAATTACTTTTTTTTATTACATGAATGAATGACGCTTGTGAAATTTCTAGAATTTATGATACGTCATTCTTATTAAATTAAACATATGTAAACAAGACATTTATTTTATATAGCGCGATGTTTTATAAACTGTAATACAAATAAGCCAATAAGCTAATGCACATGCGCTCTGTAGATGTCACTATATAAATCAAACACAAGGTAAAGTCTAAAAAAAAGTAATTTAAAGTGATCAATTAACAACTTCACGCTCTCATTTTCAAACACTTAAGATTTGCCCATACATATACCTTTGGGTGGAAAAGATAGATGGATTCATTCTATCTTTTCACAAAGACTTTATCTTGTGTTCGAAAAAGTGGGAGTATTAATTTATATAGTCACATCTACAAAGCACATGTGCATTAGCTTATTTGTATTACAGTTTATAAAACATCGCGCTATATAAAATAAATGTCTTGTTTAATAAGAATTTTAAACTAGGAAAAAAAAATTTTTGATGTTAGTCACATCTATAGTAAGATTACTAATATCAAATAAATATTCTTTGGCAATGGTTATAGTTAAAATTTTGTCAAAACGACTACTTTATTTAATGAAAAAAATGAATTAGTAATTAATCCTGTTTTATATAAAAGAAGTAACTAACAAAATTGTTAATGTTTCCTTTAAAAGTAATATTCATTGTTTACATTATATTTTTAGAAAAAGAATGAAATATTCTCTATGCTCCAAATTTCATGGTGTCTAAACAATACCATGTATTGAGCTATTGCTATTCATACAATAGACAGAGTTAAAATAAGTATCAGAAAAGGAAAACAATCTTTTTGTTGGGAGAAAATTAACTGTTCATTTAAATAATTATTAATAAAAAATAACAAATGAACAATGTAAAATGAAAAAACTAAATGCTTTCAGAAAAAAAAAACTATTGCAGAAAATATCTTTTCATATCTTTCAATTAACAGATTCTGAAAAATGGTATCACAATCCTACTAAATTTAGCAATGAGATTTTCTTATATTATGACAATGATATTTTGAACAAATGGGAAGTAGTATTTCGATCATCTCTGAATAATGATATAAGAATTGAGATGACAACTTTTAGTGATATACTCATTTTACCTATTCATTTAAATTTGGACAAAGATATCAAGCTTAATAAAGTAAAAAAACAATTCTTTGTAATGTTAAAAATGAAAAAGCTGCAGATCCTGATGACATATCTGGAGAAGTTTTAAACTATGATTATGATTGATATGTTAGTTTCAAAAATATTAAAATTTTATTGAAATATATGGATTCATGAAGTTGTACCATCCAATGAAGGATGCTTTTATTGTTCCAATTTTTAGAAACAAAAATTAATAGACAAAACTACAGTAATTATCATAGAACATCATTAATATCCAGTAGAGAAAAGATATTTTCAAGGGTTTTAGAGAATCAAGACACATTACAGATGTTTTTGTTGCCAGGCAAATGAAAAAAAACTATCAAGAACAAAGGAATAATTTATATATAGCTTTTATTAATTTAATCATGGCATTTCATTCAGTTAATAGGACAAATGTATGGCATTGTTTGAAATTAGTTGGTTGACTACCAAAATTCATTCATATTATCAGCTTCTACTGATAGAATGAAGAAAGTTTTATTACTACAGGTGGAAAATTTAATATATTTGAAATAAAAATTCATATTAAAGAAGGATGTGTACTTGGTTTCAACATTATTTTCAACTTTTATGACAGTGGTTTTTGTAATTATTTTTAAGCATGTTAATAAAACAGGGATCAAAATATGATACAGGTTTGATGGTAGAATTTTTAATTTGTATTGATTAAAACAAAAACTTCAATCTTTTGGATTCTAGATTTACAGTATGCCGATGTTTGGTTACTTTTAACAGTTCAAAAGATAATTTACAAAATGTAATTAACATTTTGAACGCAATATACAAAGATTTTGATTTATTAATTAATATTCAAAAAACTCGAGTACCTTAACAGCAAGAAACAGAAGAAAAATTCTCAGCAACTTTTAGAAAAGTTGGATATCGACTTGAAAAAGTAAATCAGTTTAAATAAAAATATTTTGGTAGTTTCATAATTTATTGTGACTAAATTTAAATTACTAAAAATTTAATTCACATCCCTCTAGCATTGAATTATACTCAAAGGGAAAAAAAAAATACTAGTGAAGAAATGTTCCATAAATAAAAGATGTATTCAGTAAATGAATATTCATATCCTAACCTGCATTTGATCAGTCCGGTAAAAATAATTTTATAGCAAACAAAAATTCAAGAAAATCAAATAGAAAAACAAGAAATCCTGAACGTAGTAACATGAACATACATTTTTATAAATCCTTGATTCAAAAATAATATAGTAAGTTTATCAGAAAACTGTTGTAAATATATAATAAAAATAATAAACCGCCATTAATAAACAATTATAGTTAATTTTAACCCCAAGAAAAAAAGGAGAGAGAAAGAAAAAAACTTATCTAGAAATGAGTTTTGCAATGACTATGCAAACCAATATATGAATCACAAATATATCAACATATAGTACATGCCGGTCCATTTTTCCGTTTACTTGATATTTTATGATATTGTTTTTTAATTTCTTCAGCACAAAACTTTTTTTTCTGTAATACAACAATACCATTAATTATAATTCTTCAATGTATTCTATTGTCTACTACATCTTTTCAATGGAAACAATTGACATTGCATTTATTTAGAATATTTTTGAGCTAATCCTTACAACATAGATGGGATCTATCTCTTTGATAAAAACAATGCTCATGTTCATCGTAAAACACCCTTTTAGGAAATCTTCAGTGTTTTTTTGTTTTAAATATTCAATCCAATGGAGATAAGTTGAAGAATATATTGATTGTTTTTATGATCTTCCTTATTATATTTTTAAAATTTTACAGAGCATCCTTAAATGAAACTTCTCTAATATTTTTATATTGCATCAATAGGATGTCCAAGTCTCATTTCCATGCAATAAATTATGTAAAATAACAATTTTTTATACAGCTAACTTAGTTGTAATAGTTATTTCTTTGCAATGAAATATTCTATCTTTTAACTTGTTAAAAGCAGCAACAGCACATTGGTGTTGTAACTCAATATCTAAACTGATCTTTCTACTTACAAAACTACCATGGTGTTTAAACTAATTTACATTCTGAAGTTGATAGCCACCCAAGTTAAAAGTTTCTGGGGATTTTTCTTCCATCACTGGCTGATATATTAATTAATTAATTAATTAATCAAAATCTTTAATGTATTACTTTCAAAATATTAAGTACATTCTGTAAATCATCTTTTGAACTGACAAAAATAGCACAATATGCTGTAAATTCAGAATCGAAGAAGATGAAGTTCTTGTTTTTCTTTAAATAGATTCAAATATATATATGAGATTTATTGATGATAAAGAATGAAAACAATAAATCTGATTAATTTGACTAATAACTAAAATTTTCAGACAAATTTGGATATTGCTCTTTCTATCTTTTACACTAAGTAATGAAAGAATTATATAAAGAAAAAGTCATAGTTAATTAAAGAAAATAAATAAAATTTCAGAATAGTATCCAAATTAAGAAATGAATATATTTGCAGAGAAATAGCTATTTTGTTCTATTGAATTTTCTCCCTTTTTATCTTTTTTTTTTTAGTTTTTAGATATTAAAACCCACTAATGACCGATATAAAACTGATTAGTCGACAAAAAAATTGATTTTAATATTAAAGGTATTCAATTTTTATAATGAGTTTAACATAAGGAAAATTCATAATGCAACACCAAACATATAACATTTCTAAAACGTTGACTAATAAATATTACATATATAAATTTGGAAAATATTATTTAGAACATCAGTTGTTATTAAAACAATTTTTTTTTTGCATTTGAAGAAAACTAAAAACATAAACAATACCATAAAATCCATAAATGTGGTTGATGAGATGAAAGTTTTAAATAAATAATTTCACAAATTATGAAAGCTATAATAAATTGTTATTGAAAATAAATAAAAGATAATACAATACATTTGTTTTTTTAGTTATAATTTAATTCAAATATTAAAAACACTAAGTGGCAGTAAAACCAGATTCTGATTTTTGACCTGATTTTTCATTTTATCCATATTCAAGCTAATGTTTTAAATTTTTCAAGTATCATAAGACTTTAAATCCAAACCAATTTTCTTGTATAATTATATATTCTAGTGATCTCAATTATAAGATAATTACAACTGCTTTTTATAAAAGAATGGCAAAACCCAATAAGCAACATTGATTTTCCTTGTTTACATTAATTATAAAACAATGACATCGCTTCCAACTTTAGATACCACAGTTATAAGCATTAAGCAAAATCAATGAATACAAAAATGCTTGTGAAACCAAAACTTAATGAGTTCTGGTAGAGAGTGACTATTTTTACTATGATTATCCACTGACCATCTTTTATCTTCATCCTGCTATTCATACGAATAACTTAAAATTTTCAAAACACTATAAATAAGTAGCTACAGAGTAAAGATTCTAAGTCAAATTGGATTGGTGAAATGAATGTTAATCCACAGATTAAATAAAACAAAAATATGATTGTAATATGATAAAATTTTTATATAAAATAACCAAAACCAAAATATGATCATAATGTTTTAGTTTGATATTTAATACTTACTTATTTTACTCAATACTTTCCATGTGGCTTTTAAAGTTAAAAAAGAGATGTCATTGCTGTCTAATTAATGTAAATAATATAGAAATATTTAAAATGAATCAAATCTATAAATGTAAATTTATATATTTTAATACATTATAGAACTAAATAAGCAATAATAATATAATAATGTTTACAATAGTTCTTAGGATTAGATCTCTTTGAAATATATTTTAATGAACTGCTTAGTATGATGATAATAGTTAATAACAAGACATGGAAATTTATGGACTTTCAAAGCATTTTAATTTTTGTAATACATTAAAGAAAATTAGAGTAATTCATTTCAATTAAAAATAAAAAAAGATAATCAATTTACCGTATCCCATTTAGCATTTTGTCTTTCCTTTTCAAATTTAGCAAATTCTCTTCTATCATGAATAGTTGTGAATAATTTCCATATCAATAGTAATGCTAGGCCAATAGCAACAATAGCACCTATAACTATAAGAATAATAGCCAAAATATCAACTGGCTCAGGACAACCTGAAACATAAAAAAGAAATCATAAAACAAACAAAAACAAATATTTTGATCATATTTTTCTCCCTAAAATTAATTTACATTTTAACTAAATATAACAATTTTTTACTGCAAGCTGATAGTTTAGAGTCGGCTATAATTAATCTGATAAAATTATACAACTTTTTTGAAAGTTCATTTTCAATTCTTTTTTTCATATTTTTAATTATTTAAGTCTATTGACACTATATGAGACAATTATTTCAATGCTGTAAAGAATTAAAAAAAAAAAAAACCATGTACAAATATATGTACTTACTTTTGGTATTTTCCAGTTCTACATAATTCACAGTATCATTCACAAAATATGCAAACCTAAAGATACAATCATCTTCTTCATCTTTGAACTTACAGATTTGTTTTGTTTTATCAGATTCTGTAAAAAAAAAAAAAGAAGAAAACTAAATAAAATAATATAATTTTATCTAATGGCAATACAATATATAATTTCATTTAATTCAGTGTGTATTAAATTTTGAGACTCAAATGGGATTTATTATTATCCATGACACAAATATCAAAACAAGAATTATATATATATTGTAACTAAATAGACTTATGAGATGAACTTGCGATGATGGTACTCATTATCAGACTCAAGTCAAAATAAAATTTAAATATAAAATTAATATAATGAATGACAGAGACATGAAATGATCAGTGCAAACACTACCTATAAATTCACCAGCATTACCCAAAAGCAATAATCATCAACATGAATGATCAATAATAAAAATAAGTCAACAGTCAATCTTGTGACTGGATTTGAAATTGGTCTACTATAGACCAGGCTAATTATTTAGCTCTTGCCAAAACTTGGGCAGATTATTTAAACATTAATTTGGATGCACCAAATTTAAGTGCTAATCTATCAGAATATATAACAATAATGCTGGGATACTAAAATATGCTGATCAACATCAATGCTCTGGTCACCTAGTACTTTCAATGTACTGGCCAACTATAAACTTAATTTCTAATAAATATTAAACTAAATAAAGTGTAGTGCATGGACTTAAAAGGATATTCCCTTTGCGCCAATTCAGGATCATCATCATCTGGATGTCCATAACACTAAACTTAATCCCTTTTTATATAACAGACCATTATGCTTGAATCTAGCTCAGAAACAAAAGCTCTATAACAGTTACTGTGAACAAGAGATATAACACAATATATAATATTTTAAATCTATTCTATGATTGAGTAAATTCACTGGAATAGCAATAAAAATGAAATTAATGTCTGAAGAATACAGCTATACAGATAAATTAAGTCTTCTGATTTTGATTAATACCAAAAAGAAATCCATTATTACATTGTAATTTACATATATGTCCAAATAAGTTTACATAAAACATCTATATATATCAGCATACAGATGTGCCTGTACAATATAAAATGAACATATTTGAATTGACATAATAAAAAAACTATCACATTGTGATTTACAAATATGTTCATACATAAAACACATATATAAGCACATAGATGTATGGTATAATAATTTATGAACATATTTGACTTGTCATAAACTTATACATGAAATTCATTTTTTATAATACATAATTAATGACTAATTTAACACATGTGTGTGATCACACTGATGTTTACATCATATATTTTCACATTTGAATTGTCATATAATAATAAAAAATATGATTAATTTTACCATATGTTTATCTGACAAGCATCTACATAAGCCCATAGACATGTCATAACATATGGGAATTGTCATATAATAATAAAATAAGCTATCACAATTTAATGATACATAAATGCACATGTATGATGTGTATGTATATATATAAAATAGATATAAATTAAAGCTATTATTAGCTTCTTATTATTTTTTTAATGGTAAGTAAAGTTTTCTTTTTTAACAGATTACTCTTGATTAATTATAAATATCTTACTCCAACAAATTTTTTTTTGTTCCTAATCTAGAAAGATTTTTGGAGTTTACCTTTTTTATTCAAAATATACTGGAAATGCATTTTACTTTTTGTTGAATAAAGTTATTTACTTAAAAAAATTTGTAATTTAACCTTTTAACCGCTAATTTTATCATTGGTTGTATCAGATAAAAATCAAATCTTTTAATTGGCCAACTCACAAACTGAAGACAAAGCCTATTGTTAAAACATATTCGCCTATAATATTAAATTCAACTCAGATACGTTTATAAAAAGTATATAATTAATTTTTCAGGTCATGAAAAAAACGAAAGTTCTTTCAAAAATAAATTGCTATTTATTTATTCTAAGATATTCAATATCGGGAACATAAAAGTTATAATGTAAACAAAAAGATCGACTTTTACGTTATAGAAAAGTAAATATTTCTTTTTATTACAACTTCAATATTTTTACTAAAATCTTCAATATTTTTCGAAAATAATTTTGTTTTTTTATTATTCTCTCTGAAAATTATGTTTAATTTCCATAAATATTATTTAATAATAATTTAAATCGTATTCGAAATGAAAATCTCAGCTTTTTCTTTATTTTCTTTGATCAGGCAGTTTCTTTGTTCTTTCCAGCCAATCAGAATGTCTTTTTCGGCTGAGAGCATGCTAAGAACCAATCACAAATAATGTTCCTTCTTTGTTTAGGTTTAAAATGCGTTTTTTTCTATTTTTTACTTCTAAAATAAATCGGAAGATGTCACCATCGTACAGAACTTTTAAAAACGAATTCAATACGTATTTAACGAATTTTTTCGTATGAAAACGAACTGAGTTAGAGTGATTTCAGATGTCGACGAGGAGCCTCGTCAAAAACAGTCTTTTGGTTAAAAAACTACAACTGTCATTTTTATTAAAGAAATTATTTAAAATAACTCACCAGCTGTACTTTATATATATGATGCAGTATCTTTATCTGTGTTTCTCTGCATATAGATAAAACAGTGTACATATAAACTAATTCTTCAGCAAGCTTATGGACACACTGGATAAGCTTGTCCCTCTAAACAGTAGACTGGCTTATTGTTATTTTTGGGAGATATAATCCAGATAACTATTGACCTTCAATCTACTCCATTTAGTCTAGAATTTGAGACTTCAGGCATACTATCTAGTACATATATGGGCTATGGAAAACCCAGAAAGCAGACCCCTTACTTGCATGTGAATCCAAACTCTACCATTGGGAACTAACAATGGCTGACTTGCAGTCTCATCTCTGTCATAATCTATAAAAACTTTAAAAACTCCCCCTAATCTTTTTCCCAACCTTTTTATAATCAGAGTGGAATAAAAAAATACAGTAGTTAAAAATAAATTTTCTTTATCTTGAGTGAAAAAAGTTAACTCTTTTCAATCTACCTTAATCCTTTGAAAAACAAATTTGTTGAATTTTATCAAAATATTTTTATACAAGCATTAATTACAAAAAATTTGTTAATCAAAATAGTGGAATTTTATAGCAACCAATATATCTATTGTAACATAAAAACATTTTTGTTTTAATTTCAAAATCAGAATTAATAAAATATTAACTAGATCTTTTTAAATGTTTAATTTATAATAAAGTTTTTTAAATTCAAAATTATTTAATCCTTAACTGTTATTCCAATATATGAAAAATATCTACAAAAAATTGTCTTTATTTCTACTTTTCATTTCGCGTTTATATATGTGTGTGCACACACACACTACTATGTTGTTGTATGCCACGAGACACATAACTGTCTCAATATATAAAAATAAATATTAAAATAATAACTTCCTTGCAGATGGATAACAGTTCTCTGTATTGCAAGGGGAACTGATATTCCCACTCGGAAACTAATCCCATATTATAATGAACTCCTGATGAACAAAAAAGATAGAAAATCATGAGAATACACAATAAAGTTATAAACATTAATTTGATAATACTATGGGAGATAACAATTTCAGAATTATAGAAGTAAATATCCTAGGTAAAGAAATAAAAAACAATTACAAGATATTGACAATTATGGATCTCTTGTGCCAGATATATCCCCATAGAGATTTTACAGGTACAAAATATACATGGGTCTTGTTTTATGCGGATTTTTTAAATGCGATTCATGTTTCTTCTTCATATCTTTTTATGCGGTTTTCTTTTATGCAATAAAGAAGTTCACATTTCACTACATTTATTATATATCAAGAAATATAAATTATTAATAACTTATTTTGATTTGAAATACTTTTTTTTTCTTCAAAAATATAACGTTATATTAGCAGCTAACGTGAATGTGGCCTGAAGCTATTTAGAAACTTAGCTTCTAGGTAAACAATCTACTTATACTTACAGTATAAAAATATCGCAATAAATATTCAAAAATTTTAAATCTTTAAAACATATTTCATTAGATATAACAGAAATAAATAAATATTCTTTTAGATTTTTAAAAAATACATAATCAGAAATAACAAAGATTTTGTAAACTGAAAATAATCTTTCTAGAAATGATAATTTAATCTTTTTGTTTGGATTGCAATCTCATTTTTTAATATTTATAGAGACAAAATGTGAACATTTAAAATTTATTTCAGTAGTAAACAAAGATATCTGTCAAATTTATTAATTTTTCGTCAGTAATAATCATTTAATTATATATTTTACATTGATGTGTGAGACAAAATGCTGAAATCTGAGTTTGCTGCAGTGAACAAGCTCTTAAATTCCAATGAGAGCTAAATAGTAGTTGTATGTCTGTGTTATGTATGTTTATATATTTTAGACATAAAAAAGTTATAATAACTTTTATTTTCTACTTAAAAAGAATTATCTTTAAAGTGTGTTTATATTTTCTTTTATACACATATGTATATGAAGAAACTTTTAGACAGAAAAAAAAGTTATAACTTTTATTTTCTACTTAAAAAGAAGGTATCTTTAAAATGTGTTTATATTTTCTTTCATACACATATGTACATGAAGAAACTTTTAGACAGAAAAAAATTACAAGTAAAAATATGTAAGAACTTTTAATTTTTACTTAAAAAGAATGTATCTTTAAAAATTTTTTAAAATTTTTACTTGTAACTTTTTCTGTCTAAAAGTTTCTCCATGTGTATATACATGTATAAAATAAAATTTAACTTAGTCATTATTAACACACTCATAGAAGCGTTATATATATAGTTGCACTAGTGGAAGTGCATTTTCTAACAACTAGACATAACAATCTGGATATCATGAGCTTCATAAACAATTAGTAAAATCATTGTCTCAAAGTTTAATCACCGATTACATTGTTGATAGAAAACTATTAACACAGCAGTAGTCCTCTTGTGATGAATCTGATTTATTACCAGTTCACAAACGAAACACATATTGTCAAATAGCGGTAATGATTAAAATATGTATGAAAAAATGTAAAATAAATTACACATAAAAACATTGTTTTGAATAAAATTAAATAGTTAATAAAAAAAAATTGTCTTGTATCAATTTTTTTCAAATATTTGAAATTTTTTATTAGTCATACCTTATTTCCTTTTTTTTTTTTAATGTGAATTTTAAAGTAGATTTGCATTGTTTTACTTTTATGCGATTTTTGAAAATTTTGGAACCGATCCCCCATTTTTCAAGATACGTTAAGTCTATTTTTGTGCGATTTTTTTAATGCGGGTTTTCTGCGGAACCTATCTACCGCATAAAACGAGACTTAGGTGTATAACAAAATTATTTCATCTAAACAATGAAAGTACATTAAAAATGGAGATCCTCTACAAATTAATTAAACAATACAAAGCTGAAGTAATTCCATTAGTAATACTCTTCCTAAAAGTCTTGATTTCATATTTGTTCTTAGCTGAATATATATTAAACTTAGTATGGCTATCTTTACTTCAACCATCCAATAAAACAATCACTATAGAAGTTAGTTCAAACCATATAACAACAATATATGCAAAGTTTCCTAATTTTTTCAATTGTAAAAACTATCTTACTTTTCCCATAGTACTTTTTGCATACTTAATTGGGGATAAAATTCTTAATTTTCAAAATATATAATTTCGAGGCATACTTTATAATGCCAAACATACAGAACAGAAATAATCTTAATTTATGTTTTGTTTCAACAAAAAAAACTACCAATGTCTGCTAATTTACAATATTGAATTATTTTCCTTATTATCATTTATAGAAGTTTTATTATTGCAGAAATTCTCTTTTACACAATTGAAAGCCATCTATTTCTGAAATATTTTTAAAAAATCTGATGGGTCAATATACCAAACATCTTATCAGGAATATTAAGAGAATCTTAATAATTCCTTGAGAATAGCATAAACAATTTTAAGTTGTAACAAAACAAGAAATGTTTTTTACAATCAATATTTATCTACAAAAATCATGAAAATGAGTAATTTACAAAATTTCCTGATGTTTTTAAACAAGAAAGATGGAGAAAAATCTACATATAAAAAAAAAAAAACTTAACAAGGTTCAATTAGTTTGGTGAGTGTAGACAGTCTTGAAAAAAAAAAATCAATTATTGCTAATGCTCATAAGACTTCTAAGGTTAAAAATGACTTCAGAATTACAAGCTTTCACAATATTCTCATTTAAACCAACCAATATAACCTGTAGATATTGGGGAAACTTGAATTTTCACTTGATTATTTTAATCCAGAAAAGATCCCCAGAATAAAAAATATATTTGCAGAGTTTGATCTAAAATTAAAAGCATAGATGGTAAACTGGACATAGCAATATTATTTATACTAAAATTATTTCAAAAATTTGATATTGAAAATAAAATTATTTCACTCTGAAAATTTACCATTATTATTTAAATACAAATATATTATATATACTTTTAAGCTAAATGTAATTAGAGGGGATTTGAACCCAGACTTTCAAGCTCCCTTTAGTTATCCATTCCATTTTACACGACCGATACACACAACCATGTACATGTGAAAAAAGTAAATAGTCTCCAATATATGTATTTCATGCTGGAATAGTATTCATCAGTTAGTCCAGATCATCATCTCCTACACATATGATTGTATATATTTGATAGATGATGATCTGGACCAATTGATGAGTGTTGGTTCAGCATGAAATATATATATTGGAGATCATTTATCTTTTTCACATGTATGTGGTCGTGTGTATCGGTTGTATAAGATGGAATGGATGACTAAAGGGAGCTTGAAAGTCTTTGTTCAAATCTCATCTATTTACAACATTATTATTACATATTCCCTACAAGATATACGGAAAAATAACAAAAATTATGCCAATAATTAAGAACTTATTAAACCTAGAATAATGTTGATAACAAATTTAATTCTAAATTTATACATTAATAACTTAGTTGTACTCAGTGATTATATTCTGTAGTATTTTAATCATGAAGTTCCTGATTTACTATTATTCTCAAAATAATAATAGTATATCTGTTTTTGTCAATTATTCTATTTCATTTTTTTAAAAACATATTGTATTAAGTATGTTAAGATATGTTTTACCTTTATTTGTAATCAAAAAGTATATTTTTGACTTTCCAAGTTCTGAGCTTAACTCAAATTTATAGTCATGGGTTTTTTTTTTTTGAGTGATTATTTCAGTATTATATTTTAAAATATGAAGCACATTAAAAAAAAAAAAATTCCTAATAATAATAACAACATATTAGTGAAATAAAAAAATATCCTTTGTTAAAAAACAAGTCAACTACATAAAAATAAAGACAAATTATAGTAAAATATATTAAAAGAGGCAAAACTCACTATATGTATTGCCACACACAGCAAGCTAGAGTCAATGGATGCCAGAAGGTTTGTGCATAAAATCCCCATCTAGTGCCTACTCATCCAATATCCCCATACTAGTTTCTGACTTGTGGCCTTCGTCAGTGAGGAGCCTTGGATCTGAGAGCACTGCACCTAGATCTTAGGATCCTAAGATCTAGGTGCAGTGCTTTCAGATGCCTGTTTTAACAACAGTTATACACAAGCAAAAGTAGTGGTGGTCATGTGATGTTTATTGGTTTAAAATATAAGTGAAAAGAAATTTAAATCCATCACAAATAAGCAAGTATTGGGTTTAAGACAACTGATTTCTGTATTGTTAAAAAAATATTTGCAGATTTTGATTTTATAAATAATGTTATTCAAAATTAGAAACTTCTATAACTCTTAGCAGTGAGTAAGAAAACACACTACAAACTTTCAAATTAAATGATAAAAGAATTTAATACAATTCATAAATTTAATAACAAAAAAATATGCAACATAATTCATTACTAAAGCTTAATTAATTCTTTTGTTATCATTATAGAAAATGAAAGCATGCCATTTAATATTAATATTTATTCATTTATTACAGAAGTAACATCTATAATGGTTAGAACACATAAATTCCATTCAATTAACCATATTTTCAATTTCTCTCCTAATCTTTTTTCTGTTACTTTTTTAATTGTAAATCAATTCATGAATCTTTTCTTCACAAGAAGTTGTCCAGAACATCGATAATAGTATAATTAAACATATGTGTGAAAACTCTGTTAATGAGATAAGAAAAATACTATGAAATACTTTTGATGCTATTGATAAGTTGGATATCATAAAGAAAAAAAAAATTTTTCAAGCTGCATCAATTTGAACATTTTGAGATCCAAAATATAATAAACAAAATTTAGGAAAGAAATTAAGAAACAACTTCGTTTCTTATCAGAAATTTCTTATTTCTATTATTATAGATTCAAAGTATGATACATAAAATGAATTTAAAATTGAAGAAAAAATTCCAAAACTAAACATGAAATGCAATTTGGAACTCTTAACTTCAGCAAAGTTACAGTATGTTAGATGTATTTAGATTATCACACACACACACACACACACACATTCATACACTTTGAAAAAACAACAACTAAATTCTGAATGGTTACGGTTCCAAATTATATATAGCCAAAAGAAAGACAAAAAAGAATGACAAAATATTTAAAAGGGAAGTCCTTTAAAGGTCAAATATCTACATTTAAATATTTTTATAAAAATAATATGTAAAAAAAAAAAATTTTTAAATAATGCTTTTATGTAAATAGCTGACTAAAAAGTAGAAAATAATATGCTTCTTGCTTAATTTGCCATTCTTAGAAAATATTAGAAATCTTAAGAATCTAGACTTGTTATAAAACAATTGGAAATTGCAGGAATATTGTTGTTTCATAAAAACATTTGAGGCCTTTTTGATTTTTATGATTTATTTCAGCCTCAAATGCTTTTATGAAATGATAATATTTCTGCAATTTCCAATTCTTAAGATCTCTGATATTTTATAAGAATGGCAAATTAACTGAGAAGTGGACTACTTTGTTATTTTTCTACTTTTTAGTCAGCTATTTATATATATATAAAAGCATTATTTAAAATTTTTTTTTTTTACATATTTTTTAATTTTTTACTTACATTTAAATATTATTTTAAAAAATGGTTAAAACTAAAAAAAAAATCTGACGGAAATTATAATTTAATAATAAGACAAGAAAATAAAAAATACATCCTCTAACAAACAAATTTAAATATCATGTGATCATATAAAAATATTTATACATTGGATTTTTAATTAATTTAATGAATTGAGTTTTATTCTACAAATGTAATAATTCCATTGGCTCAGCTGTTAAGAAGTTTTCTTGGGAAATGTAAGGATGTGAGTTAGAGTTTTAAACAGGAATGGATTTTTTTTTGTTAAAAATTCAAAAATGTGGACATACAGATAGAAACATACACATATAAGACAAGTCCACCCTCTCCATAGTTAATGCTTCTTCATATTAAAGATTGTCAGATATGAATTTTGATTATATATATATCATAGTTTTTTTTTTTAAAATTCAGCATGTAAGTAGGAATTACTTTAAAACTGTTTTTTTTTTTTTTGTAATAAATTTAATATTATCAATATAGTTCATGTTATGCAGGAAGTATACTTCTGGTATCTTATTTTAAAAAAAAATGTTAAAAATATTTAGCAGACAATCAAAGCAAACATTAAAAATTTTATTGCAGTAATGTAAAAAATCTGAGTGTTATTGTATTATAGTAAATATACAATGTGCACTTTGTATCTATTGTACTGCTACTGAATAGCGTTACATGTTTCATAATTTTTTTTTTTAAAAATAATTTTATTACGTTTAAGATTTTTAAAATGAAATTTTTAAAAAATAAAAATACTGTGTCATATTTTTCTTTTAGAATAAAACTTCTTAGCAAGAGGGGGGAGAAATGTATAATAGAATTAAAAAAAAGTTAAAACTTTTTTTTCTCTCTCCCTTTGTAAAGAAAACTTTTATAATCTATAAAATAAGCCAATGTGAAATCGGTCTAAAATTTAGTCTGTAAAAATGAAATGTTTGTAAAACTTTGAAAAATGTAATTAATTAGTTTATAAGATTACTGATTAAATTGTATTAATTAAAAAAAAAACTAAACTCTTATCAACATTGTTTAGATGAATCTGAACAGATTAAGATTAAGGCAAATGTAAAATCAATTAATTAAAGAAATTCAAAAATAATTAAAAGACATTTCAAGTTAAGATCAAAATTAAAATAACGATAACAAATTAAAACAATAGGAGATAAAAAGTATATAAAGTCACTCTCTATTGTTATACAGTCTGGTTTGTGATATACAGTGTGGTCTGCATTTTGTGATAAAGTTATTCCAGTTAATCAGGTTCATGTTATTGCTATACAGTCGGGGTTGCAATTTTCTAGATCATTCATCAGTTCAGACAGAATGCAGAATCCAAATAATCAGAGATCCAGATATTCGGAACGCAGTAGTAAGCCAGTCAATTACTACTGCGATCAACATCCGTACAAAAGCTGCAGATCTAGCAATATGCATTGCTAGACAACATTAGGATATTCAACTGGACTTCAGGCCCCAAAACCTCAACAAAAAGAAAACCAACTGAACCTCGCCTGAACCAATGCCCGGAACAATGCCTAGATTGTAAGTAAATGCTGCTGCAACTTTCTCTCCCATTGTCAACACAAAGACCATAAAAAAAGCCCTGGAACCATCAATGAAGACGAAAAAGCCAACCGGTTGGAAACTGACAATCACGAAAACCTAGGTAAAGATATTTTAAAATATATTCTGATCACAGTCTAGACTCTTTATTTTAAATGAATGAACTTTAATTAATGGACTATTATAACTATAGCCTAAAATCTATTGTATTATTTTATATTATATTAAATATATGTGTGCGTAAAATAATTAAATATTAATGTTTGCCTTAATTGTTATTTTGTCTTACTCTTTTCACTGCATCACCAGTAAATTAGTGTAGAGTTATTTTATGTGTTAAGTAAATATGCTGGACCTTGAGACAGAGTGTGAGCTAGTCATGGGATATTTCAAGTGCTGGATTGTAATCCTATCATCCAGGCACGCTAATTATAAATTATGATTAGCTGGCGCCTGAGGTTTACCTCTAAGCAAATAAAATGCTTTGGATGGCAGGGGTTTGATTCTAGCAGTCGAAGTGGGCCACAGTCTGGAAATGTGATCGTGTTATACTTTGCATAGCTCGGTCTGACCGCGGGTATCGTTGATGGCTCTGCTATCGATGGTATTCTCCTCTCTGCTCTTTTAAACGTACCTGATTTGCAATATATGCATAAAATAGTAATAATACTTGATAGGCAGTCAATCACCTATTTGCAATCAGATTATTAAGATCCCCATATTAATAAAAACACATGTAAACCTAGGGAAAAAACTATACATTAAAAGTAAGCTTTGTGATGCTTATGTAAATCAATTTGTTTGAACATAAACATAAATGAATTGCAGTCTGCAAATATTCAATTTCTATACTTAATATTAATCTGACTTTTTGAACATTGCTATATAATAATGATATTAAAACTACATATATATGTATTCACACACACTATTTTGCAAATATAAAATGTTTTGAATTATAAGATATATCTAGGGTTAGCAATTAAACTGTACTTTATAGATCTATGAGATAATTTTTATCTTTCTTAATACTATGGTTTTTTTCATATATACTTTTATTCTCCATACTCTTAAAAAATAATGGGTCGAAGTTTCATGTATTATTATAAAATTATTCTAATAAGTTAAGTTTACTTAATAAAAATGATTAAATATATATAAAATCATATTTAAATGTAAAACATTAATACATGAATGATATTTGATTTTTGGATATTTTGTCATTCTGTCTCCAATTGTCTTATGGCTATTGATAATTTGAGCTACACATGTTCTGAGAATCCTGTAAATCACGTCACGGCCCGGCGCCCTCGAAAGTTTTTCTGGCCCCGTCTAAGATGCTATGTAATAAAATGAAAACAGACGATGTTGCAAACAATAAATTAATTTTTTTAAAAGCTCTTATATTTAATTACATGAACTAAAATATATACAGTAATTGTTGTCTACATACATAGCTAATTTATAATTCTCGGTTACACGCTAGCTTATGCCTTTATGATGATGAAGCATTTGAGAATGTGAATACCAAAGCTAGCAACGTAATAATGTGTGCTGTGCTTCCGAGAACATAAATACTTAGTCAGCTTTCGCGCCACCAACTAGCAATCCTATCTGCAGATATTGTTTTTTTCTTTGAATTGTAACAAAAGGCGTTGCCTAGTTTCTTTATCCGGATTGGGTGTTAAAAATTTGCGGTTGTTTCCTTTTATAACTCATTCAAAAAATATAAGTAAACGCTATATCCAAGAGTTTATATCTTTCTGAAACAGTCAGACAGCATAAGAAATAACGAGCATGCTTTTGTTATATAATATTTTAATTATAATCAAACAGAGAAACAATAATATTTTACATATAAGTTAGTAACGATTACATTTCAGTTTGGAAAACACTAAAAGTTCTACAATTTTACCAGTGTATGTTCGGCCTTGGGAAACTTTAGTGGCTTCACCATTTCTAACCTACGCCTTATGCCACTTTCTTCTTTGTCACATCTCTATCTTAATTGCTCCGTGATGGGAAGTCAGGACTGAGAGAGAGAAAAAGTAATCGTACCTTTTATAGCTACCTCCATTTATCGAGCATAATTCCAGGAGCGAGAATCGATAGCAGCGCTCTCTTTACATTTAAATACTAGAGTAGCGTTAAATTTTTACGAAGCGTATTTTGCATAAACGTAGTTGCAATTTTTTAAATTTTAAAAATTTAAATCTAAAGCTCTATTTTTATTAAGAAAATGCCACTTCCAACGCTAAATAAAAAGAAGATTGATGACGAGGGAAGAAAATTTCAAGAAAGGTGGGAACTGAATTATTTTTGTGTGGAAGTGAACAATAAGATTACGTGCTTAATTTGCAAAGAAACTATTAGTGTTGCTAAAGAATACAATATTAAGCGACATTATAGCACTAATCACGAAAAACAATTTTCGTGTTTTGAAGCTAAAATAAGAGAAGAAAAATTAAAAACAATGAAGAATTCATTAAGTAGCCAGCAAGGAGTGCTTACAAAATTTATAAAAAGTAATGAATCAGTAACAAGAGCTAGTTATGAAATAAGCTATTTATTAGCAAAACATTCAAAAGCATTCACCGATGGTTCTTTAATCAAGGAATGTATAATAAAAGCTGCGAATTTGTCTGTCCAGAAAAAGTACAAGCGTTTCGAGACATCTCATTATCAAGAAATACGGTGGCAGATAGAATTACTGAAATGGCAGATGACATCCTTGCAATTACAGAAAATATCTACCAAAATCCAGTTCTTTTCAATTGCTATTGATGAAAGTACGGATATAAGAGATGTTGCACAAGTTGCTGTTTTTTCAGTGGTTGCGATAATAACATGAGGATCACCGAAGAATTGTTGGAATTCTCCCTCTTCACGGAACAACAACTGGTGAAGATATTTTTGATGCCGTATGGAGCATTTTAGAAAAACTTAACTTGCCTGTTGACAAGCTTGTTTCTGTTACAACTGATGGTGCTAAATCGATGACAGGTGAAACTAAAGGTTTTGCGTCCACGACTAGCAAGGAAATTACAAGACGAATATCCAGATAAACCGAAAATCAAAGCTTTTCATTGCCTCATTCACCAACAAGTTCTCTGTTTAAAATTATTAAAAATGGATCAAGTACTTAAAACAGTTACAAAGATAGTCAACTTTATTCGATCAAGAGCACTTAACCATCGCAATTTACTTCGTTCCTTAAAGATTTAGAATCCAATTCGAAGATCTTCCTTATTACACAGAAGTTCGTTGGTTGTCCTGCCACAATGTCTTAAAGAGCTTCTATCTGATTTTGGAGGAAATAATATTATTTTTTGAAATGAAAGATGAAAACAACGAAAATATATCAATTATAAAAGATCCATTGTGGGTACAAGACCTAGCATTTTTAATAGATATTACAGGCCATCTGAATAATCTTAATATTACATTGCAAGGCAAAGATCAATTGATAACGAATATGTATGATGCAGTTGCAAGCTTTGTACAAAAACTGAATTTGTTTAAAAATCATTTGCAAAAGAACGTTTTGACGTATTTTCCTACATGTGAGCAATTAAAAGCACAAAATCAAAGTTGCTCGTTTTCACATCACTCTGCAAAAATTGAAAAAATAAAAGACGAATTCGATAAACGTTTTGATGATTTCAAGGAGTTCGAAGAAATTTTTTCTCTTTTCACGGGACCATTTGCCTTTGAAGTCGAAAAAGCTCCGACTTCGATACAACTGGAATTAATTGATTTCCAGAATGATTCGATTTTAAAAACCAAATATCGAGAAGTAGGAAGATCGGAAGATTTATTCCTATTTAGGTGAAAGATACCCGAAATTAAAAAATTTGCTGCACAAATTTTAAGCTTTTTTGGAAGTACATACTTATGTGAGAAATTATTTTCATGCATGAAATTAAATAAAACAGCTTACAGATCAAGATTAACTGATAAACATCTATCTGCCATAATGAAAATTGCTTGTTCTCAGTCTTTGAATCCAGATATTGAAAAACTAGTAAGAGGAAAACGCTGGCAAGTTTCCAGTAAAAACAATAAATTGTAGTTTTATAAATATGTAATCAGATAAAATAAATGTTTAAATAAAAGCAATACTATATCAATTGTATATTATTGAAGTGAATTCACTAAACTACATAATATGCTTTAATTACCCTATCTATATTCCTGCATTTTCACTTTCAAAATACAATTTTAAGAAAATTTGTGTGATGTGGCCCGCGAGAATCTTACCAGTAGCATAAAGTGGCCCATTGTTTGAATGAGTTTGACATGCCTGCTGTAAATCATCAAGAATTACATTTATAAATCATGATTTTATCAAGCATTGATGGCCTAGCAGTTAGAATAGCTACCTTCCAAGCAGCTGGCCTGAGTTCGCTTCCCGGTTAATGCATTTGACATATGAGAAAAAAAAAAAAGATTTTCTTTTCAGTATGCTGTTAATACATTGTACTATTTCCTCTTTGGCAGAATATCTGAAAAAATAAAACAAGCATTTATTTTTGTAATCACAGATTTTAGAGACAAACTATCTGACAAGACCTAATTCAGATTCAAATTTAAATTGACATCAAATATAAAAATAAAGGTCTTTAAGATCTGAGATTGCAAGAACGAACTAGCATTTTATTCAATGGTGGTCCTTAAGCGGGAATGCTTTATTATAGTATCACGGCCAAAAAGTAAGCAAGGAAAACAAAACAAAGCATTGTTAAAAGATCTAATATATTTTTTATTTTTACTAACTGCCATTTGACAAATAATAATATCTGGAGTAAATTGACTGTTACTTTTCATTTCAATTTTTTCATATAATGACAAATGGAAATACTAACACCCATCATGATAAATATTTTAAATAATATTTCTTTTATTATATTGTTATATTTTTATGTAATAAATATTTATCTGTTAATTTATAAATGTTCATTATAAGAAAAAAACAGAATCCTTTTTATTGCTCATCCTAAATGAAGTAATAAAAATTTATTGACTATGAAGAACAATGAGAATTGATAAACATACCATACTCAAATAATTATTAACGCTATGGTAGCAAGCAACTCCAATGGGCTAGTTACGCAACTTGATAAAGGCAAATGAATCTCAGTGGAACTTGCTGAAATTCATCTATTATAATATTTCTGGCACTACCATAATTAGTAGCATCTTTGAATAGAATCTCAAGCATAGCTTAAAATAATTCTTTTTAAAAACAGTTTAATTAATTGTATTTGTATATATTTATGCAAAATATTGATTGATTGTTATTTATTGATATTTTCAAGCACAAATTTAATAATTAATTTTTCTCTGGGGTGCTGCAATGTTTACAGACCAGCCATCACTGATTTTATTTTTGCAGGCATTCTGGCAAAGAAAGGGCATCACAAATATTGACGGCACATGAAAAAAGAAATCATTTCTGTTGTTTTACATTTAATTTAAAATAATGCATTTATCATCTAAATCAGATTAAATATTGCAAATGATTTTTTTGCATTATTTACAAAATATTGAATTTAGATCAATATTTAAGAATTAATAAAACTAAAATAAAGATTTAATCTTCATAAAAGCATTATCACAATAATACTGCTGCAATAAAAAATGAGAATTGGGAAATAATTTTTATTAAATAACAATAATGTATTTATATACAAATTGCATTTTTTCAATAAAAAATGAGTAATGGAAGGAATTTTTCATTGAATATGAAAAAAATGAACAAAACAATATATATATATAAATTTGATAATGAATCTAAATCCAATATCTTATGGTATAATTGAAAATCCTTCTTTCCTTCAAAAAAAAAAAAATGTATATATAACTGACACAAAGCTTGAGAAATATGTTTAGTTAATAGAAATAAAACATACAATGATATATTAAAGTTTTAACCCTCTAGCAACCTTTTCTGCATTTTCGCCCTCCCCCCATACATTTTTATTATATATATACTCAAAAATAAAAGAGTAAAGTATTTGTTAGTATCCAAATAAAAAGATATAAATAATTTTACAGCATTACTAATAAAAAATATATATATATTCAGGAAATAAATATTGCTTTTTTTTAAACCATAAAATTGTATGTTCCCTATTTCATAATGAGTATAAAAAAATTATAAATACATAACATATATTAAATATTATATTTAAATAAAAAAAATATTTATTTTTTTAGATTCTTTGATAATATATTAAGATAAACTGGGAGTTGTAACCATTATAGCTATGTGAGTTATTGTTTAAATGCCTAAATTTGTCATTGCTATTATGCAAATATGATTTTTTGATTAGCTAGAAATTCCATCTTATTTATTGAGATTAACTATAACTAAAATTTAGTAGCTTTACATGCATATGCTCGTAAACTTTAATTCATTCAATTCAAGAGTTCCCAAAGTGATCGATATTGACCCTCTATCTATGGTCAATTTGAACTTTCTAGGGGTTGTTAGTTTCAATAAAAAAATTTGGGGGTTGACGGCAGCAAAAATAGATCATTTTACTACTGCTATTTATTTATTACTTCAAAATATCTATGATTCCAATAGGTATCTAATTAAGAAGTAAAATAATTCGAAAAACGCTTTTTTGATAAAAACAATTACATACCAAACTTGTGAATGAAAAGATAAAATGTGTCATTAAAAGAATCACATAAGAATGCATAAAAATACATTTAGTACAAATATGTTGGTGCATTGTCTTATCGAATATATCGATGTAAGCGCGGACATGAAAAAACATTGCATGTCTGCACTTGCTCGCTGTAAGAAGAGACGATATTTGATATTAGCAGAATCTATCAGTCTTGTACAATCATGCTTTCATAAGACACTATAAATTAGTTCGTTTGATGTGACATGTACTTATTTAATCTTTGAATATAATTATTTATTACGGAGCAGTACTATGAAAAAAAAAATCAGAAGACAGTTTATTTATTTAAGTTTGAACAAAAATCTTCCTTTTCAAGTAAGTACATACTTTATTGCTTTTTTTTTTATCACAGGAGTTGTCGAAATTGTTTGTTAATAAAAGTTTTTAATTCTTATGATAATAATATGACTGAACCAAAAAAGAAATGCAGACAGTATAACTTGGACTATTTGAAGCTAGGATTCTTCCCTTCATTATCAAACAAACATTTACCAATGTGCCTCATATACAAAAGAGTCTTTAACAACGATGCTATGAAATCATCAAAACTAACAGATCACTTCATCCTGACAAAAAAAAAAAAAAAGATTTGTCATGCTTTCAATCACTTAAATATAAAAATTCTGAAGAGAATTATGATATATAATATGTTTGTTTCATCATCAAACAAAATGATGACGGATTAAAGGCATCATACAACATATCCCTATTCATCATTAAGTCTGGCAAGCCGCACACCATAGGGGAGAAACTTACTCTACTGGCTGTAGCGGAGGTATTGAACACTGTATTCCACAAACATGCACAAGATGTTATAAAAAGGATTTCTTTCAACAATAAGATGCATCGAGAAATGAGTCATGATGTGGAAAACTGCTTATATAATTATTTGCAAAAAAAAACATTTTTTCCATCCATTGAACGAGTCAATATTACCTGATAATGACATTCACCTTATTAGATCAGGAAGTGCACGAAGAGTTGCTTTTTGCTAGAACTTTAGAAACTGACACCAGAGGCAAATCAATTTTTAATTTAATGGAGCTATTTTTCAGGGAAAAAGCGATTCCATTGACAAATATAATATCTATTGTGACAGATGGAGCACCAGCTATGGTTGGTCATTATCGTGGTTTCACAAGTTACCTGAAATAATATGTACTTGAAGTGCACAGGTCATTGCATAGCCAATAGGCAACATTTAGTAGTCAAGAACATTTTAATGACAATTTGCATCCATCACTTCAGTTTGTTATAATGGCTGTGAACAAAATTGAACACTAGACTGCTTGCTCGATTATGTGAGAAAAGTGACAAAAATTTCTATTGATTGTTCCTCCGTACCGAAGTCCATTGGCTTTCAAAAGGTTTATGTTTGGCGAGATTTTTTTGCACTTTTTCAATCTGTTTTAAGAATTTTTGGAAGAGGATTCCAGTTTGAAAGAAAATTTACTTAAGAGTAAAACAGATATTGCTTATTTAACTGACTTATTTGGCAAATATAATGATATTAATTTACAACAATATGAATCTCATCAAAGCAAAATCGGTCATATTGGCTTTTGTTGCCAGATTAATGTTTTTTAAACAAAATATTGCAAGATCTGAGCTTTAACAGTTCTCCAACTTATTTAAGATAAGCACAATCCAAGAAGAAAACATCTTGCTGTACGTCAACCACTTGGAGGCTCTTCACTTATATTTCAAAACTAGGTTTGAAGATATTCTATCACTGAAAGTATCGGATTGGATAATAAACCATACAGTACTAGTATAGGAATCAAATATAATTTTGCAAGATGAGCTGATAACCCTCAGCACGAATGAGGATCTCCAAATACAATTCAAGCAAGATTATCAAAAGGTTTGACTGCAACAAGATATTCCACTTCTATATCCGGCTCTGTGGACTGTTGTACAAAAGTATTTGCTGGCATTTCCATTGTCATACCTGGTAGAGAGAGGCTTCAGTATAGTTTTAAACCTGCTTCAGAATAGACATTGATTGCATATCACTGAACGTGGAGTTTTGAGAATGCAACTCATAATTTAAAACCGAACATAGATAAATTGTTGACAGATCATCAGGTGCACCCATCTCATTAAATTCAGTTTTCCAAGTTAATTTATTTAGTATTTTTATTATTCTGATTAAAATATTTCATTGTTGTAATTTTGTTGATGTTTAATTCTGTCTGAATATGTTGATTTTTTCCTTCATTTTTATGTTAATAAAATGATTTCAATATATTTACATATTTATTTCATTAATGTCAAAAATTAAAAAAACTGTTCATATTTTTATGCTTCAATTTACTGCAGTTTTGATATTAAATGTTGTACAAGATAATGCCATATTCCGTAGTCCTTTTATCTTTTTCAATCATTAATTACAAATGATTAAAATAAAAAGTTTAATATCTAATGAAATATTTAATATTAAATACTGTACAAATTTATTAATTTGAGTAAGTAATTTAAATGACTAGGGGGTCGATGGTTTTAAAAGTTTTTGCTAAAGAAGTCTGCGGCCAAAAAAGTTGGGGAACTCTTGATTTAAATGATAATAAATGCATACCCGAGGAAATTCAAATCACTGAAAGAATTAATATAAAATTAAATAAAAATATTTAAGATAAAGTAAAAGCAATTTTAAAAATCTTACCATCAATTTCATCAATACGTTCAAAAGTAAAATTACAAGCTGCCAACTTGGTGCAATTTTCTTTGGCTAAAGGACCAGATTGAAAACCTAAGCATTGAACACAAGCTTTGTAATCTGAGCACTTGTCTGAACAAGTCTGAAAAAGTCAAGCAATTATTAATAAAGAGGGATTATTAAAAAATAATAAAATAAAAAATATATAAAAAATCAGTTTAAATTGTGATTCTACAAATGTCAATTCAACTATTAATCAATCTTTAATTCAAATATATATAAACAAAATCAACACAAATAGCAAACTTATAAAAAGGTACATAATTGTAGAGATTTTATTATCATCCTACAGAAATTTGTTTGTTCAGATTAATGCATAAATAAAAATGTACTGATGGAGGTTGATAGAAAGCTAATTTATTCATGTTACTGTGCAATGTATGAAATATAACATCATTGAAGGACAATGACATTATGTTTTTCGGACTTTTTAATACATTTGTATTTTTTTCAGTTGTTTCCTTATACATTCTTTTATTCTGAATTTTAGATGTAGATTTCTCATATTTGTTTTCATTTGTAAATTTTAGATATTGATTTTATATATCATCATCATCATCATAACTTTCAACCATTACTGATCGATTGCAAGATAAAGTTCCTCCTTTTCTTCGCATATATACAGGGTAATTTCCTTAATTCTTCCATTTATCTCACATGTGGGTTCTTTTAGTCTTTTATAATCTCTTGAGATTCAATTTAAGACTTCTATTTGCCCATCTAACATCATTTCGTCTAGCAATATGCCCAGCCTAACTTCATTTCAATCTTAATTTTTTTCAATGATGTCAGTATCTATTTATTCTCTCACTAAAAAATTGAAAGTGATAAAATACATATATTACAAATCTTTTTGAACACATACATTTTCTTTAATATTAAGTTATTTCTACCAAACATACTCCATTCAAATTTAATTCCATGATTAATTTCACTCATTACACTTTTAACTGTATTAATAATTTGATCAATCTTTATTTTTTTAATTGAGAAAAATAGTGAACATTACTTTAGTCTTTTTAGTATCTATCTTTAGACCTACTTTCTTTTGATAATTCTTGCAACATTTAGCTGAAACTCTGAAGCATTACTTGCAAAAACAACATCATCTATAAAATATAGATGAGTTAAATAATCTTCATTTATCTTTAATGCCTTAGATTCCCATTTTAATCTGCAGAATAGTTATTGTAAAACTGGAGTAAAATGTTTTGCAATTATTGTGATCACTCTTATCATATATATACCTTTATCAATGTAATTTTCTTAGTATTTCTTAGTATTACCATGCAATGTAATCAGTGTTGTATTTTGACAAATATTTTTCAAAATATGACAATGTCTTGAATCTATATCTTGATGATTCGAAACTTTAAATCACTGTAAAATCTTTCTCATAACTTAGATGTGATTCCCTATGCTAAAACCACTTTTAAATCTGGCTTGTTCTTTGGATTGCTTTTAGTCTAAAGTTAATTATCTTGAGAACAATTTGGTGTAACTTTCTTAATATCAATATTATTAGTGTATTCTTCCAATCATCTGGTAAATCTTATTTGATATATTAATTTGCTAACAATTTTATATTTCTTCACCTACTTCTTTAAGATATTAATAATAATTCCATCATTTTCAATAACCCTTTCTATCTTCATTGATTTAATTGCATGTCTTAGCTCTTTATTTAAGATCTTGGCAATTCAGAAGACATAATAATTACTTTGTTTTCTTGTTTTTATAATAATAAAATTTTTGTAGAACTCTTCTAAACTATTTAAAATGTTATCCCATTTTTTACTATACAACTTTTATTGCCAATTCACAGTTATACTTAAATTATATCATTATTAAAGCTTTTTCATATGATTTTACAAAACCTCAGACATTCAATTTTTTTAATTGATGAATTTTAAATATTTTCATATTCCTTCTTTTCTTCAAACATTATTTTGTCTTTGAGAGAATTTTATAATGAAATACTACTTTTTTGTATTAGCTATCTTTCTTGCAGTTCTTAGTAGAATATCCATTAAGTTTAAACCATTTTCACAATTTATTTTAAAATGATTAGCAAGTTATAGTTTAAATTCATTGGGATAGTTCTGAAGATTAAGTATCAATTGTTAATAGTTTTCATCTCTAGTTTTGGATTGACATACATTTTACAATTCAACAATCAATAATCCATTTCTATGTTGAATTTATTAAGAACACTACAATCTTGAAGCATATTTTGCTAATCAAAATATAATCCAATTCTATTGTATCTTTATTTAAATAATATTTTATTTCTACAAACGCAGACGGTATTGAAATAAACTGAGAGAGTGCAAACCTCTCAAGCGTTTAGCCAATCAGATCGCAAATACTGGGACAGAGAATTTAACAAGAAAAGAGCGGTTCTTTTCTTGTTAAATTCTCTGTCCCAGTATTTGTATCTTTATTTATATGTTGCCATGTTCATTTTTCTCAAAGAAAAAATTCATACTATACAACATTTTTTTCCTACAAATTCCTCAAGTCAGCATCATTTTTCATTTCTATTACTATAAGCAAATTTAACTATAATACTTTCATCTTTCAATTATTCTCCAATTCTAGCAATAAAGTCTCCCATGACAATTTTATAATATTGTTTGGCATGATCAAAAAAATTTTGTATATCCATTTAAAAATCCTCTGCTTCTTCATTACAATGAGATTTTTTTGGAGCATAAAACTGAATTATTTGCATCTGGTAACTTGCCATCTGAATTGAAAAACTAATCATTTTGTCTGATACATCATCAATCTCCATAGTGTTGTTGTTTCACTTTTTTTTTTGCAATAGACCCTATTCCAATTGTGCTTCTAAATATTTGTATTCATATAAAGTGCTTTTAAAATCAATTGCCTCTTTACCTTTTCTTCTAACACTACAAAGTCCAACAATGACTCATTAATATTAGGCAGTTCTTCCAATCCATGCAATCTCTCTTCACTTAAAAATGATTTGTAGTTTCAAGTAGCTAGATAAAAGATCAGCATTGAATCGTATTTTGGGTCTGTAATTAGAAGATTCTTAGCACCCTCTGCCTTAGGCCGCCAAGTGCCAACGTTTCTGATGACTTTACAGCCTACTGAAAATAAGGACAATATCATGATTATAAATATTTATAATAAAACCCCATTCATTTACATATTCATCTTATCTTCAAGAAAATTCAACTGAGACTTTAATTAAAATTTATCATGTAGCTGAGGAAAAAAATTACAATATTTGTTGATCTTAAATTCAGAGTAAACAAACTAATAAATTCTCCATGCTAGCTGTTGTTTGGTAATAAGCAGACCATTCACGATTGTTTACCAATGCATTGTCAAGAACTTATGGAATGAAAATTAGCAATTTGACCAATCTTTCTTCAAGATCTTAAAAAGTCTCTTTTCAGTTATAAGCAAACTTCTTTCTGCAGCCAGTGTATCTTTATATATATATATAAAACATACAATTCAGCACATATAACACCAATAGATTATATTAGCGAGAATTATTCAATTTTTTCTTTATATATAAAGTATTTTTTGTGTCAATTATTAAATAAATTGCATTTTAATGCTCTTACAAAGAAAATAAATTTGAATATAATTATTATTTAGCAATTCAAAATTTTAAAATATCTAAAAACAATACTTACAGGACACTCTTCACATTTAGGACCACTATATTTATCAGTAGTATTTGTAAAACAAACACAAGCTCCACATATACATTCTCCTTGATCGTTGCAAATTTTCTACATAAAAAAAAAGTAGAAAAAACAGATTTGATCATGAGTTTAAAACAACATATTGTGTTTCCCTGAAAATAAGACTGAGTCATATATTAATTTTTGCTCCAAAAGAAGGCTTAGGCTTATTTTCAGGGTATGTCTTATTTTTTTTCAAGTACAAAAATCTACATTTATTCATTATTACTATCGTAATTTCAACAACACGTAAATAACTTTTACTACTGCTTGAATATGTAATGTTTAGGATTGTAAACATATCACAGAACATTCTCATTCTATATGAGAATATTAAGTTATTTCCGTGCTATTAAATTTAGTAATATTTAGTTAAAAATAATATATGAAATGTTAAGTTGTTTGAATGAAGGTGCATTGATAAATGAACAGTACAATTGTATTTGCAAATTTATTAAAATGATTAGTTATGAGTCTGCCTGCCAAATAATTCTGAGTAATATTCAAATACAACAACCTACATCATTTATATTTATTTATACATTCATTACTTTATAATTCAATACATCCATCATGTGTTTCAATGGAAGAATGAAATCTGTCAGACAGACTGACAATCTTAACTAGGACTTATATTTGGAGTAGGGCTTATATTATCAACAGCCTAAAAAATCATGCTAGGGCTTATTTTCTCATTAGGTCTTATTTTCGGAAAAACACGATTATTCTATTTAAATTAACAATCTCTGGATATAAATTTATATCTGTCAATACAGATATACATTTTACCTACAATTAGTATTTTATACATTGAAAAATCATCTCCCTTTCCCTACAAAAAAATTTACAAAGGCAACCTAAAGGTTTAATACTTAATATTTTTTAACAGAAAAATCTCAGATACATTACAATTTACAAAGCTACTAGCTGACTTATTATTAGAAAATTATAACGTAGAGCTTTTATAAATAATAAAAACTTTGATAGGGATTCAAGAGTGATATTATTATAATTAATACATATAATAAGAGCACTTATATGCAACTATAGAGAAGTTTGTTATTTCTATAGTTGCATAAAAGCACACTTATTACATTCTGTATAAAAAAAATATAAACAGTTAAAATCATAATATAATTAATACATTTTTATTTTACAATCATACAGTCTAATAGCATTCTATCCAAAAGAAATGATGTAATTGAAATGAAATCCACCAGATAATATCTAAATAAGTTATTTTCCAAAGCAATATACCAATAAGAAAATAGCAAGTTGTATTGTGGGTCTATTGATATGCAATGCACTTGTACGCATAATATATTTTGAAATGATAAAATCACTAAGAGTGCTGTGATATATGTAACAGCTCAATGTTTATTCTATAATCCAATGACAGAGATATCTTCCAATAGATCATTGTCAGTGAAAAGAAAGGTCAAATTGACTAAAAAAAGAAACTGCATGTAAATCATCTACCTTCAATAGGCATGTTTAATAAAAATAGCATTGTAAAAATATTAAAACAGTAGCAAACTCTCCATACAGTAGGACCATCCAAAGCAAGTCATAGTAATCAATGAATGGCTTGCACTAAGCGCCACAAGTATGTGAAGATTTTGTTACTGTTTTAACAGATTGTGTAAGCATAGAAAATGGTGATTATGTGATTGTAAAAGTATACAAGGATTCTGCTATAGACAAAAAAGATATTAATTACTTCAAAATTTAATTACTAAAATTTAAAATTCTTAATGATTTTAAATACATATTGGTAATGGAATTAATGGAATTTGATTTAGCATCATTTTAAAGATGTTTAACTGCATATGTTGACTTTTATAAAAATATTGTTACTCTTGTAAATATTAAATAATACTAATATATTAATCCCTTGTGAGCTTATATTAATAAGTATTCTGCACTGTCTGACATGTATTTATAATTATGTAAATAAAGTTATTATTCGATCTTTGTAAATTGTACAGCTATAACTTTGTATTGTTTTTCCTGGAAAGTAGTTCACTCTAGAAAATATTATTGTTAAAGAACTGAATACTAATTTATGTAAATTGGCATAGCTAATAAACAGATAAACTGAGAGCATGCATGGGGGGGGGGGAGAGAATGAGTGCAGTAAAAGTTGCAATTAGTCAAGTAGAGCAAAGAGCTTCTGAGAGTTAATTAATGTATTTCTCAAAAAAGAGAAATGATAGTGATAAAGTGCAAGTGGCATACATAATTGCGAAATGGTGAAAAGAGTGAAATAAACTTGTTTATATGCTTTCAATTATAAGCATAAACTAACGTTAATAATAACAAACTGTATAGTTATTTGCTGTGTGTGAAATAAAGTATTTTCACACACAAAACTTATTCTAATGTAATCCCCGAATTAAAGAGTAATTGTTATCATTATATTATTTCTTATTGATATTTGTATATGTTTTATTTATAGACTCAGCACAGAGAAATAAACTTGCTGAAACATATTCTGTCTTTGTGTTGATTTCTTTATTTTTCACTGACATAGCTGGGATTAGATCCCCATGTGTACTCAACTGGTTCAATAAGTTAAAGAATAATTTTTCCATCTATTCATTATACTTCAAATCTTATAAGAAAACTAAAATAGGTTTTCACTTTCTCTCTTCTAACAATCATTACAAAGATGATCTATACTCTTTTTTCTTATCTTTGTTAACTTAATTATATTTTGCTTTAGAATTATTCATTTTGTTTCTACACATTTCATTATTAATATCTATATCTCATTTAATAGCTAAACATCATAAGCAAACATAAACTATTCTTATATACAATATTGAAAATAATAAAAATGAAAATAGTCTTGGAAGATGAGTCCATTATTTCTCAAGGTACTGAGGAAAAAGCAAGGATACTTCTTAATATTACCATTTTTCATGAAATAGTTACATTAAAACTATTTGGATTTCTAGTTACTCATATGATTATGTGAAAATAAACATTCTCAAAGCTGTATAGAGAAAATTACTACTGGAAGTGAAACTATGAATCAGAAAATAGTGACATCTTAAAAATAAGATTTTAGATCGAGAGAATATACTATTATTTGGAAAAATATTATAAGAAATATCACTGGATATATTTTTGGAAATTTTAATTGATGTCAACTTGATTTCACGAGCATTTTAAACATTACTATAATACAATATTATATACCAAAACTTAAGCAAATGAAGAAAAATTGGAAAAGTTTTATATAGATTAAGTGCAGTTATGGGGATTGGTTACTGGGATATCAAAATTGGAAATGGAATGAAGGAAAAAGCTATTGGTCAATATGATTCTGGAAGCAAAAATAATGTAAAATGCCTAATACATTTTTATTAACAATATAATTTTTAACCAGCCAAAGTGTTGATGAAAGTTACAGGAATCAAATGGATTACATTCTTGGTATATAATGATTAGAAAACTTATTTTAATATAAGCAATTGTGTAAATGTTGAATGAAACTGAAAAAGCATTACAACTTTGTTCAACATCCTAGATACAATATAAAAAGATTATATTGAAGTATTGGATGTCCAAAAAAACTGTGGATAAAAATGAAAAATCAATTAGAGAAATCTGAAAAAATTCCAGTAAAATGAAACAACCAAAAAAATCAAAATGGTGTCAGAAGATCCAGTAGTAATGGGAAAAAAAACATAAAAGAAGCTAAAATTAAAAAGATTAAAGATTTTTTAAGAGAACTGAATAGAAAATTCCAAAGAGCAATCAGGTAAAAAAGGTTTCAGATAATTAAATAAGATCAAAAAAGGTTTTTTTTCTATTTCTGAAAAATATCAATATATAGACTATGAAAGAAGAAACAAAAATCAACCGAGATGAAAAAAATATACAAAAGAATAATATGTCAAAGATAACAATCAAAACACTTTTGATGATGGACCCTCATTAAAAAATTTTCAATACTGGAAGATGAGATCAAAATACTCTTGGGTTGTTTTCTCTTAGCATTTTGAAACCGCTTGAGGGCGTAATTTCTATGCAAATGCACAGAAATATGCCATTTAAGTGGCCGCGCCGCTATATAACGTTCTATTTCAATGGTTAAGCATAGAAATAGTCCGTTTACTTGACTGCCGTGCCTATTTCTATGCTACAGCACAGATATAGGATGTTTATACTGCCGCAGAGGACGCGGCCACTTACGGTGAACTTTGTGTTACACAATTTATACGAACTAATCCCATTTTAAATTTAGCTACGATATCTATTTCTATGCTACAGCAAAGATAATAGAAGGTATTATTCTGCCGCAGTTTATACGAAAAATCCCATCATCAACATTTACGGATACAGGTATTTACAACATGGAAGAAGGCAGTTTATTCTGCCGCAGCCGCTTGCGGTGAACTTTGTGTTACACAGTTTCTACGAACAATTCCATTTTAAATTTCGCTACAGTATTTTGTGAGGGTGTCTGTAATTGAGTCTGTCAAAAGTCTTCAAATTCACATGCCCAAGTCATTATTTTCCAAATCCAATGATGTAGTATGAGGTAATAAAAATTGTGGAAACTTTGCCCCACTTCTCTAGACAAGGGTGACATTAAAAATCACGCTAAAATTCATGTTTGCATGAAATAAATCGCGAGACCAATTGAAAATATCAGCTTTATTTTTGGCCACGATGTTGTTTTGAATAAATTCTTTCTTTTTATTCTTATTAAAATTACAAATTATACTTATGTGGCCACGATGTTTTGGGGAAATTATTTATTTTTATTCTTGTTAAAATTAATAATTTTATTTGCATGGCCACGATGTTTTTGTTTTGGAGAAATTATTTATTTTTCTTCATGTTAAAATTTGATTTGCGGTCGCCACAATATTGTTTTTATTCTTGTTAAAATTATAAATTTCATTTTAGAAAAAAAAAAAAAAGGTTTATCCAATTTATTTTTTATTTATTTTAGATAAATTTCATTATTTATGATTTTATTGTAAATCAAAAAAAGCACTATAAAGTTGAAATAAAAAGAACATTATAATTCTGTTTGTTTACATAGAAATTAGGTAAGACTATTATAAATGATAGTATTGCATTATATATTTTGCAGAAAACTGAACAATTAATTTGGAAAACTACTTCATAGCCTATTGACTGGATGAAGTCAATTTATATTCTTAAAGTAAAGAAAAAAGTCATGACAAAAATCACAAATTACTGTACCCTATTTTTTATATTATATATAAATAACTTTCTGAAAATCAATCAGTGTAGATCAGTCTTGTATTGAAAAACGAACTACCAAAATTGGTTTTCAGAAAGTTAGAGGAATGAGAAACATAAATGCAAATGTATGTTAGATAAGGCTTCAAGGTAACAGAAAAAAATCTGCCTTTCATTGATTATGGTGTACCAAAACATTTCATTATTTTTCTGAATTTTTTTTATATATGATTAGAGCTAAAGTTTAAATATAGTGTTAGTCTAATTTCATCTTGGCAAAGGAGTCAGATAGGAATGCACATTATCCTGTAACATTCAACGTATATACTGAATATAAATTAAAAAGTTAGATTGAATATAATAAAATAGAATAAAAGGAAAAAACACCAGCAATTTTAAGTATACTAATAATATCTAAACAAGATTCCCAATTAGGGGGGAAAAAAATCAAGAATGGAAAAATATATAAATGACAAAAAAAATCTGCCTTTCATTAATAATGATATACCAGAACATGTCATTGTTTTTCTAAAAAAAATTTATATAGGATTAGAGTTGTAGTTTAAATATAGTGTTAGTTTAATTTTATCTTGGCAAATTCTGTAATATTCAATGTATTTATTGAATATAATTTAAAAAACTTGATTGAATATAATAAAATAGAATAAGAGGAAAAAACACCAGCAATTTTAGGTAAACTAATAATACCTAAACAAGACTTCAAGATTACCAATTAGGGGGGGGGGGGGAATCAAGAATGCAAAAAATATACAAATGACAAATATTATGATGTTAGAATCAGCAACTGACTCCAAAATTCAGTTTATACCTTTGTGGATCATTTATCAACAACAAATAATTTGATAATGAAGAGATTTGGCATAATTAACATTGGGCAAAGCTATGAAAAATAAAACAGGAATTTTTTTTTTTTACTGATGTAGGAATACTTTTTTAAAAACAAAGGCTAGAATTGTTCACATGATAGTGTTTCTTATAACACTTTATAGATACTAATGCAGAGCAAAGAAACTGGATGAAAATATTACATTTAAATTAAAATTTTTGAGGTTACGTGCAAAATATTTTCTTTCAATTTACTTTTACTTTTAATCTAAACTATCAATTATATGAATATTTTTATTCATATTATCATCCAAGAAAAATAAACAAACAAAAAATTGAGTATTTATCCAGATTAGAACAATCACATTAAAATTGCTTTCTTTTGATTATATAATGAGACAATATAACTGAATAGAAAAAAATATAAAACTCAGATAGTTTGATAGTAAAAGAAAAGAATAACTGCCAATGCGATAAACGTAGTCATCATCACAGCAATAATTATGGTTATGAGCAGATTGAAAGCACATTTATTATCTCTAAGGTCATATATTCTGCTGAAAGAACTGATTACACAATAGTACAAATAATAAAAAAACAGATCTGTTACTACATTTAAATTTCTCTAAACACAGTAAGATTCACAAAATTAATTCAAAAGATCTAATATATTGAACTAATGTTATTGACATTAATTTGAAACACTTGAAAAATTACAAAACTTTTGTATTCAAATAACTAAAAATAGTTCTGTTATATAAAACTGAACAGATACAATATTCATCTGAAAAATAAATATTATTATTTTCCAGTTATTATTACTTCTTACAATGACATAAATAAAAAACAAATATATGAAAGTATGAAGCTAAACATTAGAAGAAAAAAATATTTAAAAAATCTTACTCCATTTTTTGATAAGCAGCTTTCTTTACTTTTTGGACATTCACATGCTGAACCAGTATAATTATCATTACATATGCACTTGTTACATTCACAAACACCATTGCCTTCAAAGAGAAAAATCAATATTATATGAAAACAAATATTTTTTTAAAAATCCAATTTTATTCTGATTAAATAAAAAAAACCCATCCGTTTAAAGTATATATATATAAAGTTTTTCTATAGTAATATTTTTAGTATATTTAGAAACATCAGTTAAATTCTTTTAAAAATACTCTACAGCAGGGATGTCCAACCTGCGGCCTATGGACCATATTTGAGTCAGGATGGCTATGAATATAATCCAATGCAAAATCATAAACTTATTTAAAATATTATGAGATTTTTTTTGTGATTACATGTACAATGTGATTAAAATAAATGTACATATGTACTTAAATACAATGTCAAATATTCAACTAGTTTTACTCCTTTTATAATAAAAAAAAATATAGGCTTGATAGTATAATTTTAATATGATTCTATTAAAAGCAAAAACCAGAAATTTTCTTCTTGACTTCTAGATTTATAGCATGTTGACCTATAAAATATTTTGAATACAACTTACAAACACTTTGATTTAATAATTAGTGTTTAAAAATCTCATATGTTTTATCAATTTAAAAATATAAATCAATTTAAATATATTTCTAGCTTTTAAACAAAAAGACACGTGCAGAATGGTGAAGTGCAATACACACTCCAATATGTTGTACTTTAGTAAGTCAAAAAAGAATGGCTATTTTATCATAATAACATAATTACAGGAAAAAAATTAGTTATACATAGAAATTGTTATTTTGTCCAATATATTGTAAGAAATTAAGATATGGATTCACTACTTACAATATTATAAAGATAATAGAAAAATTTCATTACAAATGCTCTGTAAATTTAACTTTAGATGAGAATGTTTTCATTGAAGACCCTGACCCAAATTTTATGCTAAAAACAATTACCTCAAAAACACTGTAAAGAGGTGTTAGACTGATTGCTTTCATGGAAAGAAATGGTTATGGATAGAATATAGTGAAAGGCTACATACATTAAAGCAAAATGTTAAAATCTTTCCAGAGAGAAAGATTGATTCTAGAACTTAAAATTAAAAGACAGCATCTCAAAATGTTAAATAAAATAAGTAAAGGAAAAACATTCAATATATGTGATTTCACAAATTAGTTATATTATAATTAAGAAAAAACTCATTTTTACACTCTTTTTATTTTCTTTTTTTCCTGGAGTTAGAATGGCCATATTTGTTTAGTAGTGGCTGTTAATTATGATGATAAAATGCTACGATAATTAGCATTTTATTAGTTATTCTCTCTTTTTTTTTTTTTGTTATTAACCTATCAGATTTTTTAAAATGAATTAGACTGATCTCTATAATACAATTAAAATAGGACAATTTCAATCTTTAGCTTTTATAATTCAAACAAAAATTCAAGTTTTATCTGATCAAGTATCCATTGATAATTTCCTTGCTTTCTATACTATTCTCAAAAGTCTCACCAGTCAGATTTCAAAAGAATTAATGCTATTTTGTATTCTTCTTCTTTTGAAGTTATAGACAATACTAAGGTTTGAACAATTCTTAATTTTGTTTTTAAAAATATAGCCATATATATAAAAAAAATTTAAAAAACTTTTCACTACTAAACTTTTTGTTATTGATGAATTATCTAAAGTCAGTTGATCCTGACATTAATCATCTAGAACTTCTTTCATACATATTTAGTACAATTCCATCTTGTTACTCTTATTCTTTAGCTTTTTGATGAATCTTGAAGTCTTTTCTACTTTCAAATCTGAGTATAGTGTTATCAAAAAATATTAGGTTTTGATGCTTATTCAACAAATTCTAAATTCTCATTTGACTTGATTTGATCAAACTTGCTTCATTACAAATTCAGAATACAAAGTAAAAAAGAAATTATGACTAGAAATAAACATTTTACAGACAAGATTTCAAAAACTGATTTAATACAAATGACTTAAAAATGAAATTATAATCTTAAAAAGAACAACTTAAGATAACAATAAAAAGATATAATATCAGAAGATTAAAAGCAAACGTAAGATCGATACTTGAGTGGAGAAACTTATACTTGAAGATACTTATATACCCTCCACAATGATTCGTTGCTAAGTAAACATGTACAAAAACTGAAGTCAGTAGATTTATATATAATATTTACAGATATAGGAATTAGCAACATTTTAAAATTATTTTAGGATAGAAAGAAATATGCTGTCATAATAATAATAAACTTGAAGTGAATTAATCTAAAAGAAATTAACATTGATGATAATTTAAATATTTGTAGATAAAATGGCTTCTGAAACCTTCTTTAGAAGATTTCAGGTTGCATATGAAATTTTGATAGACTATTTGCAATATTTATCATTCCATTAGGATATAGAATTAGTAATTACATTTACTAGAAAAAAGCGAGATCTGATTAATTATCTTGCTGAATTAAAAATTTTGGCATTACATCTGAAAATAACATTTTTTTTATTGACAGATTTGCTTTGGGTTTCATCTAAATCAAATGTGACAATGATTGTGTGAATAAAAACTATTAAAGAAGAAATCACTTAAGATAACAAAATTTTCATGCTACTTAGCAGTTCAATATTCCTTAAATTAAATAATTATATGATAAGGTGCTTGGAGACAATCAAAAGGTAAAAACTAATGAAATGCTAATTATAATAACTCTAAATATCTAAATAATAATAATAAAAAATTTAAAATATGCTACAGTAACAAAGTAAAAAAAAGAAAATTTTAACTATCAGTAATAGTATTTAAAATACTCGCCTCCACAAATTAAATTCTTATGCCGATCACAGGAAAAATTATCACATTCACAATATTGTCCCCATATTTGTTCTGGTGGCTACAAAAAAAGTAAAAAAAAAAGTATTACTTTTTTATTATTTTAATATGAAATCAAATTATTGTGTTTTATGCTAAGTGAATAATTTTTAAATAATTTTCAAAATCAGAAAAATAATAAACTATTTCAAAAATTTACATTTTCTCTAACTTAATGATAATAACAAATCTCTTGATTCTTCAGCTTGACAACATAAAATAAGATAAACTCTCTATTTTAGTGTCATTAACTAAAAACTGCCTTATAATTTAAAGTAATAAACTATTTATTTAATAAAATTTTGCTAAGAATCTTTTAATTTCTGAATTTAAAAAAAATATTCCAAAATATGCAATAGGTAATTATAAATAAACCAATAAATATATAAATCTATATTGTTTATGTTACTGTAAACTATGGCAGCAGACGTGCTAAGAATTCTCTGACTGTAGACCCAACCATCCATTTGATAAATATCTTTTATTTGGGTACCTATAAATGCTAATCACTATCAAGTAAGAAAAGATTGCATAAATGGAAAAAAAAAACTGTTTAATATTAAATGGGACATTGTTAGACTTTCTGAAGTTAAAAGAAAATGTGAAGATACAATTTAAAAAATGGGCATGGACTTTACTACAATGTCACAATCATTGAAAGAATAAGTGGAGTAGATTCATTATATATAAAAAGTGGAAAAACAACATTGTAGAGATTGATGGATTATCAGAGAGTGACAAAATTAATCGTTAAAATTAGTGGAAGATACCAAATGCAGATAATTCAGATTTATGCACTAAATTCATTGTAAAGAAGTAGTAGAGGATTTTTATATGGATGTATAAAACGCTTTTGTTCAGATCAAACAAAAATTTAAAATTGTTATTTGGAATTTTAATGCTAGAATTGGAAAATAATTAAAAGATAAAAGTGCTGTAAATTTTATTATGATAACAAAAATGAAAGAGAACAGAGACTCATATCATCTGCAGAATAAAAACAAAACTATATATTATAAATTTTTTGTAAAAAAAATGCTAATCGAAAATGAACACAGAAACATCAAAATGAAGATATAGCAGAATTGGATTATATTTTAAGTATAGAATATATGTATTTCAGTTAATATAATATTCTTAATCGAAACCATATAGAAACGGATCATCAATTAATTAGATGTAAAATATGTGTTAATGCACAATTAGAGGTACAAAAATTATTAAAAAAAAAAGTATTAGCGGTTGATATTCTTATCCTCAGAAACATTTTAATAAATTTAAATTTGCAAATCTTTTTAAAATATTAACATAGTTTAAAGATCAGATTTGATTGAAATCAATAAGAAGGTAATTGATACTCTATTAAGAACTGCAAAAACGTTGGCTAGTATAAAAAAGCAACAATTTACCAGACAAAGAGAATGTATGAAGAAAGGAAGAAATATGAAATTTTTAAAAATTAAAAAGAATTGAATATCTAGAGTTTAAATAATAAATAAATAAAAAAAGTTAATAAGAATACAAGATAATTATGAATTGACAAATTAAGGTTATAGAAAAAAATGTCTCAAAAGTATAGATCCACATATTGGTATTGAAAAAAAAATTGTTTCAGTAATAAGAAGATGGAACTATTATTAAAAAAAGGCATAACATCATGAAATATGTTGAAGAGTTGTATAAAGAATTACATAACAATAAAACATTATAAAACACACCATCTCTTACAATTGCTACATCTTCTGAACTGCAACATATAAATAAAGAAGTGAATCACTTCTTTATAATATCTTGATATAATAAATTGTATTAAAAAAAAGATGTGTCCTGTGTGTACATCGGAACAGGAAGTATTAATGTGTTAAAGAAGACAAGTAAGTTGTAAAAGGAAGTTTTAATGTATCAAAGAAAACAAGTAAAGATGAAATAGAAACCGGATTAAGCAGGCAAAATGAACTATCCAATAACAGAAGAATAGAAGTTGTTCTCTGAGTACCGTGTGTGTTCTATAAATACCTAGCAGTTATTTATTGTCTTCTATATTGGTGTAAACATGCATCCAAAAGCTGAATGGACTTCAACTCAGTAGAACCTCCACTGAAAGTGAAAAAAGGGGATTTAAGTATGAAAGAGGCAACCCTGGTCTAAATTATAATTTCTGAATGCCTTGATGACTATACAAACCTTTATCTGTAACATAATGTATTATAATTATATATAATTAATTGTCATATGTGTATGAATGTATAAAAATACTATCACTTCCATTTGTATAAATTAAAGCTTATTATTATTATTATTAAATAATAGATAATCAAATATACCCAATATATAGCAACAAGTATTAGTTTTTATTATTTTATTAAAAGAACTAAAGTGAGTTTTACAAAAAAGTATTAGTACAATAATTTTTTTGGATTTAAATTATTTAACAGTTTCAAAACTAATATTCCATTATCATCTATATAAAAAAGATTGACTATATTTTGTTTAATGATAATTTTTAAAAAAAATATGTCTAAGGTAGTTTTTATTATGAAATAATTAATAATTTATGTAAAATTCTATTTGCTTATCATAACTAATTGTGAACTGCAAATGCTAAGAATTATACATATTATAATCATTTAATCATTGATTATTTATGAACATCAAACAGTATATTTTTATCCTAACTTTTCATAAGAATAATTAAAAAATTAAAAACTGTTTGTAAATACTTCATCAAGTATATGCATTATTATTATATTTACATGTAAATATTTCTAAAAATAAATCTGAATTATTTTAATCATATATATATTTAGGTAAATATTTTCATTCACAAAAGTTATTTGTTAATAATTATAAAATAAAAAATTTCTTATGACTGAAAACTATTTGGTACAATAGTAACTTCTGTAATGAAATCTTCTGAAAGAGATGTAGATCCGCCATATTTCTCCACTTTATAATTTGAATACAATAACAATCCTCAATATTATTTTTTACTAGAAATCTACATTTTATTAGTCAATATTTCTAGTCTGCTTTTATTTCTTTGCTTTTCAACTTAAGTCAATGTAACTATTATATCAAATCTTTCTTCATTTAAAATTTTCAATTGCAACTCTCTAATTCTAGATTATGTGTACATGAATTTCTAATAATCATCACTTTGTTAATTTCAGTTTTATTATTTTCATTGAACATTCATTTCAAAGCACAATTTGATCGCTATATATTCCGAATCCTTAAAAATTCACTACACCTTCCAATATCTTCAATTAAATTGAAATCATATTATTTTATTTTAAATCTATAACTACTATAGTCATGTTCATAAGTATAAAATTGATTTAGAAATTTTAATCTAGTTTTAGTTATTTTCAATACTTTGATGACCTTAAAAAAAAAAGAATTTATTTCCAAATAATATGATGTAAAATAGCCTCTCCTTAGATAAAAGTCAAAAGTTTCTGGCATCAGTCAGTCATATGGTCAGAAAAATGAATTTATTTCCAAATAACATTACAATTTGAACATAAAAATGCATACAAATATCAAATCATATTACTTTTTATTTTAATTGAAAGAATAACAAAGACTTTAATTATAAAAATCCAATTTTACCTTCATATCATTTGAACAGACTATTCCCAAATTTTAAATGGAATTCATGTTTTAACATTTTAAATTTTGTCTATAATCTCAACATCTCAATTTACTTTTCTATATCTACTATTGAAAGATCTAATGGGATAATAGTTTGTACATTATTTTGCCATGTGAATGTCATGAAATCCAAATATGAATGAAAAAGTTGGAAGAATTTTTCAGGAAAGTAAAGATTTCACAAGAAAGATCAAAGTTTTTAAGTTAGAAGGCCTACATGTAATCCATCTATACATTCACCAATAAATGAATAACTAGGTATTAATTACTTTTCGCTAAATATTAACATTCTCAGATAATTTTGGTTTGACTTGATGAGTGTTAATGCACTGATCATAAAATAAACACATGCACTCACAATTATAATAAAATACAATTTTCACCAATAATCACAGAAACTTAAGAATGGCATCATAGTTATACTTTTATATTATCATTCTTCCATGTCAACTTTATACTCTTTTTTATAATATCAGATTTTTATATTATTGTATGTATTTTACATACTTCTCCCATCTTCTATAGATATTTACTGATTGCCTATTCTTTTATTTTTAATATATATATTACAACAATTAATTCTACTGATATAAATCAATTTATTTATTTTATGAATAATATTAAAAAAAAAATCTTTTGCCTAGAATTACCGTTCTTTCTTCACATACACATGTTCCACATCGGCATTTTCCTTTACCACTGCATGTTAAAGTTGTATTGGGTCTGAAATATATATATATATAAATACTTAACTTTTTTTTAAAAAAATATTTATTTCTCTCATCATGTACATAATTAGATATGTATAACTAATCAAATCTTTTTGATTGATAGCACACTTTTAGCAAACTAATTATTAAAATATAAGTTACTGTCCAAATTAAATATTTCTTAGTCTAATTTCTCTTACTATACATGTATTTCTCAAAAACAACCTTCACTTGTCATATGAGCTAAAGGCTTAAAATACCAAACCATCCCATGGAAACAAGTCCAAAATTTTATTTATATAACATATATTATAGAACTGCAGATTGAAAAAAGCCAGACAAAATCATAATTCACTTCATATGTTCATCATGGTGAGCTATTAATACTATATAATTATTCATATGATAAACTTAACATGAATGGATCATCAACATGTATGGTGTGTTTATTAATTTTTTTTTCTTGAGTTTTTGTGTGTGTGAATGATTATTTTTCATATATACACAATCACAACAAACTAAGCTAAATTATAACATTATTTCCAGGAGACTCTACTCACCAGCCAAGGCAATAGTTGATGGGCAAAGATAGAGGATAATAAAAATCTTCTGCTATGGATCAAAGCTGCCATTTGATGATGACCTTTTATTTAGCTATCTACCAGATACTTTTCAAGAGAATGAAGATTACATAAATTAAAACAAGAACTGTTTAATATTAAATGGGTTATTGTTGGACTTTGTGAAGTAAGAAGAAAAGGTGAAGAGAAGTTAATTTGAAAAGTGAACAAGTACTTTACTATAAAGGCACAAGTATTAGAAGCACAACTGAAGTGGATTTCATTATAAATAAAAAATGGAAGAATAACATTAGTAGAGATTTATGATATATCAATCAATAGCAAGAATTAGTTATTCAATGTAATGGAAAATACCAAATGCAGATAATTCAGGTTTATGTACAAGATACTGAGATGAAATAGATTTTTTATATAGATATATATAAAATGATTTTGATTACTCCAAATATTTTAAAATTGTTATGGGCAATTATAATTCTAGAATAGAAAACGATTTAAAGATGAAAGTACTGTAAATTTGGTTAAGGTAATAAAAATTAGAGAATACATACTTATGAAATTTGCAGAAAAAACAAAAACTGTATATTATCAAGTCTTTATTTTAAAAAAAATGCTAAATGGAAATGAATATGGAAACCTTCAGATGAAGATATAGCAAAATTGAATTATATTTTGACTAACAAAAAATATGTATTTCAAGACTGTTGTGTTTAACGGTGAAATAAATATAACTTTGTAAATATTACTCCAGAAGTAGAGATATAGATATATATATGTTAAACTTGTATAAATAAAATATTTAGAAATTCAAACTTTGTGTAAATAAAATATTTAGAAATTCAAACTTTAATATATAGAATGGAAATAATTAGACAATTGGAAAAGATAAGAAATCAGGCTAGACTATATAAACTGTGTAGGAGAGGAGCATGGGTCTTTTTGCTGTTTTTTCCTGATTGAGATCAGAGCTAATAATTGTATTTTGCTGATCAGAACCTATGAGAGAGAAAAACCCAGATTATCGGATCTGAAGGTTCAAAAGTCCGACTAGGGTAAATATAACAGATCCTCCTGATCTTTTATTATTTTGTACGCCTTCAGGGCTCTAAGTAGGATTAAGTTAAACTGATGTAAATGTTTAATACAAGTAACTAAATAAATCTTAGTAATTAGTAATTCTTGTGCTGGTGGTTTATTTGTGAAACTAATCTAAATCATTTTTAGTAATTTATTGTATGTTGTTTGTTCCTGTTGTTTCTCTCATGGGGCGGATACATTACAAAGACTATAATGTTCTTAATAATAAATTCAACACAGGCAATAATAATCGCTTTATGAGATCTAAGATATGTGTTAATGCAAAACTAGACATTAAAACCATTAAAAAGATAGGATTGCTAATTAATATCAATCATCAGAAATCAGAATTAATTAATCATTTTAGAATAAATTTAGAAGACTTGGTTCAAATTTAACTGACATCCATAAGATAACTGTTACTCTGCTAAGAACTGCAACAAATATAATATAAAAAACCAGCAATTCAAAAGTAAATTTTCAACTGAGACATCAGAATATATAAAGAAAAAGGAAATATGAAAACATGTGAAGAATTAAACAGTATTGAATATCTGGAGTTCTATAAAATAGTACTTAAAAGAATTAATAATAATGTGTGAATTTATAATTATGACTTTATAAAGGAAAATTATAGAAAAGAATAAGATTCAAAGATATTTATTTCGGCAGCATAAAAAAAAGTGTAGAAAAGTTCTACAAGGAATTATATAATAATAAACAATAAAAACTGAAATTTATTATTCTGCAAATGATCAACAAAATATATCACATGATATAAAAATAGTGATAGCAAAAGAATTTGCTAATAAAATAATTATTAAAATAAGCACATCTGAACTGCCAAGCATTTTAAATGAAGAGGTGAGACAAATAATTATCTCTATGAAGAAGGGAAAAGCTGTAAGATTTATGTATTTATTTAGAAGTAGAACAGAAATATTCTTGAATAAGTTAAGCAAATTATTATATCTTTCATGTCAAAATAACCACATTTGGAAAGCAATAAAACCTACAAAAAATGCCTACCTGAAAATTATATGAATGTTATTGAAATAATTAATAACAACAAAATTGATTACAACAACCACAATTAGACTAATAACAATACACCATGAATATCTATTAAAATTAAATTTTTCAAGTATTTAAACTATAAATAGATAAAAATGATGTGTTAGAAATAACAAATGTAATATGTTCTAACATACACTGATAGTAAAACTATATAATCTCAACCAATATCTTATAATAGACAAATCATGCATAACAAATTTCTAGCCAATCTCTAGATATCTCAGATGCCAAATTCAAGACCATTGGTTTAGTCATATAAAGTTGAGTAGAGACATAAATCAAAAATATCATTTAAATAGATTACAAACAATAATGATCCTTAAACTGACTTCTGCAGAACTTTATTAATAAAAAAAATTATTAATATAAATATTGCAGTAGAAATACTCATGTGTAAGTAAGGGATAAAAAAGATATTAGAATTATAGATCTATCAGTATTCTTTCAGTTCTATACAAAATTTTTACAAGAAAATTCATTTACAGCATATTTTGTCAACTTATTAAATCGTGAAATATTGTCCAGTCTAAAAATTTTCCAGACTAATGGAAATCTTTTTATGAAATGTATGTTTAGTGAGAAAGATTGGTCCAGAAAATTATTACACTGAATATTGGCACACATTTAATAACATGCTTGCAAAGAGTTTGCCATAAATTCCAAAAATGCCATTGGTTATAAATATATCTCAGGTGTATTAATTTTCAATCTATTGAGAAATTATCCTCATCCAATATGAGATATGACTGGTGACAGTTTCAAAATATAACAGGTCATAATCAAAACATAAATAGAAAGTCAGACTATTTTGTCTCTATGGCTGTTTAGATGTACTACACTTCTAAATCTATAAAATATATGTATAGTAAGAGTGAGATTGATCTGGGAAATTTTTAAATTGGCCAACAGTTGTATCAATCTGATTGGTTAAAAAATATATGTCAGATGAATTGATCAATTTATTAAATATATATTTTTTAAAAGTATGATTTTTGTTCCATAGAGTCAATTAATCTGAATATTAACTACCCTCACTCATTATAAAATACCGCTCAGAAATGAGTATGGTCATTCCAACTCCAAGGAAATTAAAAAAAAAAAAAAACTGCTCTAGAATTAAGTTTTACAATGACTATACATATCAAGCTGTGAATCATAAATACATTCACATATAAAATATGCAGATCAATTTTTCTATTTATTAATATTTAATCTTTTAATTTCTTTAGAAAACTTTTCTTTTGGAAACATTTCAATACCATGTTTCATTGTAGCTATCCAATGTATTCCATTTTCTGCTATATCTTCACAATGGAAATAATCAATATGGTACTTCTTTAGAATGTCTTTGAGATAATCCTTATAATGTAAATGGGGTCTATCTCTCCCATGAAAACTATGCTCAAGAACATCGTAAAATACCCTTTTAAAAAATCTTGAATTGTTTGTTTTATATGTCCAATCCAATAAAGATGTGATTTTGCAACGGTGAACTCTATGGTAACACAACTAGCAAGTTGAAAAACATTCATAGATATTATGATCCAGCTATTGTATACATTTTAAATTTTTGTGGAACATCCTTAAAAGAAACTTCTCTAATGCTTTTACATTGTGTCTATAGAAAATCCAAGTTCACTTCCATACAATAAAGTAGATAAAATAACAGCTCTATATACAGTTAACTTAATTGTAGTAGTTATTTCCCTGTGATGAATCTTTTAATTTGTTAAAAAAGCACATTAGTCTATGTTTTGTGCCTCAACATTTAGGTCCACCTTTCTATTTATATAATTATCAAGATATCTAAATTGGTTTATATTCTCAAACTGATAACCATCCAAGGTAAATGTTGTTAAGGATTTTTCTTCATTACTAGCTGATAAAGAACTTAAGTTTTTTGAATATTAGTTTTTGTTTTTAATTGAACCAAATTAAAAATTCCACCATCAAACTTGTATTACATCTTAATTTCTATTTCATTAAGCCAACTATAAACAGTTCCATACTTGTTTAACACCAATCTTCATTTCAAAAGTCTCAGATTTCCCACCTCTACTAATAACACTTCCTCTCATTTTATCAAGTAGAAGCTGTATAATAAAAATAAATTTTGGTAGATAACCAACTAATTTCAAACAATGCCATAGATTTGTCCTATTAATCAAAAGCAACATATAAATTACTCTTTTATTTTTGATATTTCTTTTGCATTTGCCTGGTAATGATAGGTTAAATGCCATATACAGGCAAGACTAATTTGTAAAGCATTCTGACTCCAAAACCAAATATATTGCAAACAAAACATATAAATAGAAATAGAAAGTGAGACTAGCATTACTGTATGAATGTTCTGATGTTTGAATTTTCACTTAAAGAATGGTGATTGCGTGTTTCTGTAAAATATATATGTGCAGTGATAGAAATTAGTCGGGGAAATTTTTCACTGGGCAATAGCTTATAATTAAATAACAAGCTTGGGAAGAGTGGCATATAAAATCTAAAAGATTCAATTTGCCACAAATATAACTTAGGTATCCTTAATCAATTGCTATGTGTATTAATAAATATTTAGGAAAAATAATAATAATAAATAACAGAAATACACACTGAGCTTCTTTAAATTAGAATCTTAAATGATTATTTTAACCTATATTGTTTTTTTTTTTTTTGATATTGTATTTATTTAAGCTTTGTTTTATAGAAAGCAATATGTTTTATTGTTTTTACTATATATAAATAATGTGTGCATGCTTATTGCATGGTTTTATAATATCTATTGTGAATATTCAGATTAATGATCAAGGTATTTAAAAAAAAAAAAAATAAAGAAGTTTATTGATCTTGTTTGATTTTTCTTTTGCTTGATAGATAGATAATGGAAGATCTTGGAAATATAGATTTAAATTTATCACCATGGCAACCTAAAGCTTTTAAATAGAATTGTTTACTGTTGATTCTAGCTTTAAAATAATAAATTCACTATAATCAAACTCAGGAAAAACATACAGATAAATAAATAAATTTTGAAAACAATTCAGTACAATATAAGTTTACTTAAATAGGATCGATATTATTTTACATATTTCATGTGTATTAATGCAGTCACCATAGTAACATTATTACATATAATTCAATGTTTTTATGTTACGTATATTTGTTTATAAATTAATTTAAAAAAATATTATTATTAAAAAAATATACATGTGTAAATTATTTGTGTTTATAAAGTGAATAAAGGTTGTTATATCAATTTTGTATTTTGGTTTACAAATAATAGGAATAACCTAATCGAATTTGGATTTAATTTCCATGTATCCATTTTCTCCAAACTTACATCGTGCTTGAATACCAAACGGGAAAATTTGTTCTGTTTTATCATTTGCTTTGAGCTTTATTTGAGTAGTATTCAGTGGTTGTTATGATACCAGAACGTCAGAAAGAGAACCTATAAAAAAGCCACAACAGACTATAAGAGAAGCTATCATTTTTTTGTGATTGCCACGGACGGACATATTTTCTAGGTTCTTACAAATAAAAGTTTTTCAATATTTTTTTTTAAACTGTTAAACCATAAAACATGAAAAAATAAACTTCAACTATCTACCCGTTCAATCACTTGAAGGGCAGTTGCGAAGGATTTCCAGGGGAAAGGCAACAAAGTGTAAAAAAAAAAAAAAATGTAAAAAAAAGAAAACCTATGAAAAAAAAATGCTTTATATAAAATCGGCTATTTTAGTTTTAAAAACAAAGATATTTCTGGTTTAAAGTTTGGCGTATAACCACCGTTGGATTTGGATAAATATCGTGTCATGAGCTAAGGAACACAAGATCAACTGGATTAATTTGCATCATAAAACAATAAAAAGGCTAATTAAATTGCACTCTCCTCTCTGAAAAGGAAAAGGGACTGTTAGTGAAGCATTATAAAGTTCGAATTATTATTTCTGAGAAATAAACTTCTCTTTGTGTCATAAAAACGGAGGATAAGTCAATGGACAAATAAATAGTGAAAACGGACACTCTTATATATGGTATGATTTTTTTTTTATATATAAAAATGTGCACCCATTAATTTTTTTTTTACATGAATTTAAAAAGGATGTGTATTTTATTTAAATTATCTTTAAGAGTAATATAATTTATTAAATGAAAATGATCGGAGAGATTTTATCGGTTATTATTTTGATAAACAAATAGACTTCAATCTCATCCTATTTCATATCTTTGGTATCTTATATATAAATTTTTCAGTAAAATATCCAAAAGTCTCTCCATTCATTCATTCATTTTTTTTTATGTCATTATTGTTTTCGCAGCACATTTTAGAGATACACATAGTAATTTTATCATTTTTATTTATTCAACCAATCTGAAATATAAATTAATTTCCTATGTATTTTGTTATTAATCTTGCCAATTTTCTTTCATATAATCAAATAAATTGAGTGATTCAACTTTCAAGATTCCCTTAATTTTTTTTTATTTGGATTGCATGAGATGATGTAGCTATTTAAATGTCAAGGTTCAAACTCAGCTTGGTAAGTGGTATGTTTTGCATATTAGTATTTTATTTTATTCCCATATGAATTTTATATTTATATTTGCATTCGAATATTATATATATTATCATTTATCTTAGTTAATATTATGAAGTCAATCATTTCATGTTTGTCTGATTCCGTCATAAAAATCTAAATAGATTGTACTTTATCATTGGTTCAGAATAACTCGTCTTAGATATTTTTTTTTAAACTTCTCTAGAATAAAGAGTACAAACTTTGTTGAATAGTTTACTTGAATATTATCTTTAAATTGGTATGACTCTAAATTATAATCATATATTTTAATTACTGCCAACCAATTTTATATTCAATTGTTTAAAGATTCAAATAAATAATATTAATACTTATAGGTGAATAAACATCCAATAGAAACTTAATATATCTTTTATGTAATGTGGTTGGACATTGTAGAGTTAGAAATGAGCTAATAGAGTGTTGATAATAAATTCTAGTGAAGTATTCTATTTTAACACATAAACGAAGCAATAATTAAGTATCACTTTATTGGAAGATATGAATAAATTATTTATATATTAATTTATAGCTTCTCAGTAAACTAGACGTAGATTAATTTGTTTAAATATTTAAGTGAGTGCATAAGTTTTCAAAGTGTCTTATAAAATGATATTAAAACTAGTTGATGTCAATAGAAAATTATTAATTAAAGATTGGAGTAGAAAGAATTGTGTATCGCTTATTGACACGAATGTTTATACTTTCTATTTAGCGTTTATTAAACTAGATATATATATATTTGAGTCAAGTATTATTTTGTTTTGATATTTGAATAGTGTCTATATGTAAAAATGTAGAAGCTTATCTGTTAAGATAAAATGCAGCATCATTAAATAATGAAGTAGATTTAAATTACTATAATAATAATAGGTTAATAAAATATATATTGGAATCTGCTTTAGTTATTAATTGGATTTGATTTTCACTAGATTGCTAATCAAGTAGTTAGCCTAATCATATATAATTGTTTAGGGTGATGATATGCTAGTTCATTGCTCAGTGCAGTGTACTTTGTGATGTGATGGATTTGTTGATGTCTGGAGCAGATAATCTCATTATTCTTTCGTTTCACATATAGCTTAAACAAATTAGACTTTAAGAGAGATTATTTGTGCTTTGTGATGGTTTATTATATAATGGCGACCCCGATTGAGCTAGACTGGATCAACTTAAATTAGATTTTTCATCAGATCAGATTAATCATCCTAACCATCACCCAGCATTGATCAAATTCCATCAGTTACACTATAAAAAAAAGACTAGCAATAATTATTTACCAAAAGACAAGTCATACATATTGAAACAGTAAGATCTGCTTTGCAGATCTTTGTTTCACCTTTTCTCACCTCTTTCCTACACTCATACCTTAGTTTAAACCCCAGTGTATCGTAGTGTGTCTGCAATGCGCTTATATGCCGAAAATCCCACCCAATTTTAAACCACGAGTACAATGCTCGTGTTATATATAATTGTATAACTCATGCCCAATATAAATAAAATGTTTTAAATTAAGTGTATTACACATAAAAGAGTTTATTTAAAAAGTAGATTATATAGGTCGTAATTGCGCACACACTGTAATATTTATTTTAAAACTTATGTTAAAATAATAAATTGTTATTTAAAATTATTTTGTTTGAATCTGTTGTTTTGATTTAAAATAAAATTTATATTCGTTTTGTAAATAGATTCAAATATTAAAAATTAAAAGTAAAATAATTTTCTTTTAGATTTAAAATCACGCCATATATTTTCTGTTTAAAATAAATGAGGGCTGATGAGAACAATAGCTTTAATTATTTAATGTTATAGGAGCTTATCTAAAAATACAGCAGATGTCCACTTAAGGTCGTTTCTTTCAATTAGCAAAAGTTTGTTTTAATTAAATTAAAGTTGTAATCCGAATGTCGACAGGAAAATTAACAATAGAAATTAATTAAAATTTTGTTGCATTCCTTTAGACATTCGGATGGTTTTAATTACAGCTGATAAGTGGGCAAATTTTGGAATATTTTTGTAACACTCCAGGGCAGTTTTATTGTGTAATTTCACTATATATAGGAGGGTTTTCTTTTGTTCTTTATTCTAGTATTATTCTAGCAAGATTTCTAGTACTATTCTAGCAAGATTTCTAATATTATTCTAGCACTATTCTAAGAGATTCAAGATATACTAAGCACATTGCTGAGCTTTCTAAAATAATTGTTGCTGAACTATCTGAGACTTTCATTTTCAAATAGCTACGTGCCTGCAAATTTAAGTATATGAAGCCGAGTTTCATCTTCAAATAAATTTTACCGTGTTCTACAATATCACTTGAAATATCTATGAACCCCCCAACCTTTAAAATTGTTATCTTTGAAATGACAGAGTAGAGCCGGCAAGAAGGCTATTTTCCCCTCAGAAATGGTCGGCCGCTGCTCTATACCATCTAATGCTGTCACATAGAAACCCTGAAACTGCTGCTGCTGCCGAAATATGAACAATAACCAGAGTTTGCTGCTGAGTCGTATGGAACCGGCCAACAATCAATCTACCTGAAACTACCTGCAAATACTTCTCCAGAAGTAACCCCAAAATTAACCCAAGAGCTCTTGTGATTCTCTCCTATAATTAATATGCTATAGCTATTTAAAATGTTTTCCATTTTACTTTATTCTACAATTGTTTTTCCTTTAAAATGTTCTAATGTAATCAGTAATTCTGCTCTCTATTCTTGGGTTAATATTTTATATTTATTAATTTTTCTCTTTATTTTATTATGATAGTGTGTCAGAATAGTCTTAGACTGAGTGAATTATTACCTTTGTTGAAAGCAAGACGCCGATATTAAGGCATTTTAAAATTATAAATTGTTCCCATTTTATTATCTCGTGAATCACTCGTTCGAGGGCTATTCTAATCTTAGTCAATATGTATAATAATTTTATAGTTTAAAATCCACATTTTATCGATTTTAACCTAATATGAGAGTATGTGCGAGGGCAATGATTAAATGTGTCACAAATGCATGATTGCGTAAATAAATCTATGCTTTCTTTTAAAACCCGCAAGCATGCATTTTTCTATTTTAAAATATATTTTGCTTTAATTTCAAAGTTCGTAATTGAGGTCGAGAATGGGCGGACTCTCTCTAAATAGTTATTGGGGAATTGATTAGGCATTTTCTCAATCTAAGTAAATCCCTTTTGTATGCTTTATATACATTAGTCGAGTGTTGCTGGTAGGTGTATTGGGTTTCGAGACCGCTTTGTTTCTCTCCAAGGGCTTTAAACAGCCAAGACCATTTCCCTTTCACTTTCTGTGGATCCCAGGCAGAGTGTGTATTCTAATGTCACACCTGGGAATTAGATGCAGCTGTCACCCAGTCGCTAAGTTTTGGATGAGTCCAGACTTCGGCTGCCCGTAACACACATTCCTACGGATCAACGGCGAGACGCCCTCTGTAATTGTTTTGCATATTCTCTGTAATTTTACTTATTTATATTTTACAAAGCATCCGTGATTTAAATGTATCACACCCTCCATCCTGTACGTAAATTCCTTATTAGTAACACCGACCTCCCAATATCATTTAATTATGTTTATAAAATAAATGCCTTGATCACGTCCCCACTTTATCGCTTAACAAGCATTGGTCCGTGCTATTCTCGAAGTCAAGAAAAATTATATTAAACTTTAATGTACAAATGTTTTATTAAACTTTTATAATTTACTCAAAGCGCCTCACACATCTTCCCTTCTCTTTTAAGCACATTATCGTAATACTACATTAGCCCGAGGTATAGACTATGTATTTAACAACATTTTATGTAATTTGTATACACTATGTATTTAACAAGCATTTTAGTAAGCATCCCTGTCTAATATAGGCAGACAGTGGGCGTTATATATATTTATTGCTATGTAAATAAATCTTTTAAATCTTATAACACCAATTTTGATCTTTTATTTTATTGATCCTTATCACTGTCTCGATCTCTATATCTATTTTATACATTTCTTTTGTACCATCCATAAACGTTAATTAGCAACCCAAACTTATCTTAGTATAGAGTCTCTTTGTTTCTCCCTGACCACCAGGCACTGGTAAAGGGATATATTATTAGTAGCATCAGATGCGTTATCACATAGGTGGCACTGTGGAATTTAGATTTTAGATTCGAACTTAGTATATCTAGAAGGCAACTTCTCCTAGAGTGTTCAGTTTCGTGTTTGGGGTTTGAATTCTGCAGTGTGTTAACGAGATAGACAAATCTGACCGTTACAATATCAAACAAGATTTATTTTCTTTTAACAAAAGTGTTAGTATCTTTATTAATCCTAAATTTTTTTTTACATATATTACACTTAAAAACATATGTTCAAACGATCATACTAAAACAATGATTGATGATTCACTATAAATACTTACTTGGTGCAATTGTTATCATAATCTTTTTCATCTAAACTTTCAGTATCACACTGGCAAAGAAGTCCATATTTATTTTTATTACAATTACATATACCACATTCATAGGTTCCATTTCCATGTGTACAATATTCACTGTTAGGTTGCTAAAAATAAAATAAAATATAAAATTTTATTATTAGAATCTCAATAATTATTTAGACATATATATAATGCGCATGTGTATACATAAATAATTTTTAAAAATATTAACCAGAGTACAGCCCACATTAGTCAGGGTGAAATGCTGAATAAATTAATTAAAAAAGATTTGAACAATGTGTGTATATAAGCATGTAAATTGCCCATGAGATTAAAAGAAAAAAATTAATATACATTTTAATCATATTGAATGTTGTGGCTATGCAGAATGTTATTGAGACACTTTTGAGATCTTTTTGTTTTTACCTGTTCTGAATTAATTTATAAATAAAATCTTGTTGATTCCTATAGTAAATAGAATGGTGAATTCAAATCTAAGATCAAAAATTAAAAATTAACAATATTTGAGAAATTAGAAATAAAAAAAGTAAAGTTGGAGAAGAATTTTATAACTTCTTGCATTGGAACGGGGTTGATAAAAAAACAAATAGCTATTTCTTTCTTCTTTCAATACAAAATAATATAACATTGTATACAATTTTGTTTCTGCCATGTTTTAAAAGAGAATAATGAAATACTTTTACACTAGAGTCTAAGATTTTAGAATGATCTACATTATGTTTCAAGTGACAGGTGACAAAAACATATATGACTGGTCTACATAACGGTTCTTTCGATGGCAGATGATGTAGACAGGGGATAAAAAGATAACAGAGAGGTATAAAAAGGGGTCATTCAAAATTCACTCAGTATGCAGTTGTTCATTCTGATGTCGATTTTGTTCTAGTGTTAATTTCCTGATTTGAAACTGTAAAATTATATTTTAAAGCAGCATTGAAATGAGCAGTGTGGAGAAGAGATTTTGCTTTGCCACTAATTAAAATTGAAATGACTATATCAGAAGCTATAATAATGTTTTCCTATAGTAATGGATCATTTTCCATGGAAGACTAAGCAAAAACAAGTAGCATATCAGTTAGAAGATCTTAGGGATGCAATCCAATCCAATACATAATTTTGAAATCAGTGGAACTGGATTGCTAACAGCCTCTAAGATGACAGTAAAAGAAAGAAAATGAACCAGGCCATTAAATTGCTGAAGACCTATTGATATTCTACATATGATATGTCACCATACTGATATAACTAATTCAAGTATCCAGCATATAGGGGAAGAAATATACTTTTCAAGGGGAAGATGACAGTAATTGCAGGAAAAAAAAAAAAATTGAATATCCATGATTTAACACTTTAGATATTTTTGACCTGTAAGAAAATCAAATATATTAGTTATTGTGATATGTTATATTTTATATCTGCATTTGGAATCACTAGTATAAACTGAAAATATATTAACTGTTGCGATGCTTTCGTTTTATATCTACATTTGGAATCACGAATATGGACTTGAAAACTGAAAATATATTAATTATTGTGATGTGCTTGATTTTATATCTACATTTGGAATCACTAGTATATAGATTAACCAACTTACATATGCTTTGTTAATAAATTGTTATATTATTGTTTTGTCAATCTAGTTGTTTGTTTATAACTTCAACACACATATGCTAGTTTATAAATCATCCACAAATCTGAGATAACATGCGAACCACTGAGAATATGCTGGTATGTCAAGGTAATAATTGGCAGTGATAAGGATCATTATTTTACTGGTATTCTAAGTAAATTTTCTCTGGTGAGCAAGTTTGGTGTCTGAGCTAAAATAAATAAAATATTGTTAGGATTACTTGTGATTATAAATCCCAATCATCACCATATTGTTTAATATAATTATATTTGTTTGAACCAGGATTTACAAGATTCACGATACATGCAATGGGATATTCTTACATTTATCATTACATATGTGTATGTCGATCATTGAATATCTTATATATATGTCTTTTGTGTATTATTGGTTATGAGTTCAAACCCGTACTGTAATATTTATATACCATTACATAATCGACTGTGGAAGTTATTTACCATTGTATAAATTATTGTTTTGATCCTCATAAAGTTGAATTGACTTTTCTTCATTGTTAATAAATATAAATTATTGTTCTGCTAATCCATTGGTTGTTTTGTAAAGACAGCGTTTGAATTCAAACCTGAACTATTGAAATATTTACTGGTCCAATATATATATATGTTACGTGTAATAAATATTTTTATTTGAAAAAAGCAAACACCTTGGACAAAAATTTTGATCGGTAATTAATTAAAGATTAGTATTTATAATACACACACAAATAAAAAAAAGTAAATGTCTCTAGAAATAAAAAGGCTATTTATTAATTTTTTTTTTTTTTTCAGTTCTAATAGTTTGTCTACTTTCTACACAGAAATGCTTACTTAAAGACATGTTTGCATTAAAAAACATTGACAGTGTAATAAAGAACATATAGCAAATATAGAAATGTATGATTTTGAAGAAGTTTTTAATCCTGATTTAATAATGTTTTATTTTAAAATTTTGATACTAATATTCATACTTTTTTTTTTAATTATACTTTTTCGTAATATTTTCTATCACAATAAACTATTTCAAGATCTAAAGATGTTTTGGTCTGTATTCTTACATATAAAAAGAATAATGTTTTGTTCACATCTTAAGTTGATTAATAGTACTGATTTTCTTCATGAAATGAATAAATGATTGTTTGATTAAATAACTTACAGTGCTGCACTATTTTCAATGGTTTCTTTTATATGGGGTTCTGGGTAGGCTATTTCACATCTTTCTTCAAATTATAAGATAGATTAATAATAATAAAAAAAAAGCACTGTTAGAAGCTGCAAAAGTTTTCATAGAAGAAATTCTTTAAGACAATAATTTATTAAAAAAACAAATCCTTGCTATTAGGAAATAATCTGATCTCTGGACTGCGATATGACTAATGTTCCCACACTGACTTGTGCTATCTAATTAATTCTTTTTTGCTTTGAATAGTCTTAATACAACTAGTAAAAAAACAAAATATAAAGTAAACAAATTCCATGGCAATTATTTGAGTAATAATCAGTGGTTGTTCACCCCAAAACACAGCAAAATTGCAACAATAGTTAGCTTTTTAAATCTAAATATATAGCAACCAAATCTGATGACATTTTGTAAAGAACAACCCAATGCAATGAATATTTTTAATTAAAAACAACCTAGGAACCCAATCTTACCACTAGCACAATCTAAATTTTGTTGACAGTATTATCTTATGTCCACTAATTATTCATTCTTATCTAAATAATTAGAGTAATGTAACAAATTGTATTATTGCTATTACCACAATGTTAAAGTTAAATGCATACTAGGGTAGTATATACTATTTTCTTAGCAAATCAGCATATGCTAAATCTGTTCAATAAATATTTCAATAACAAACAATTAAAAGCTTTGCATTAAATTATTTTTAACTTTGAAAAGTGAAACTGTGCAAGATAACTCAAATGACTTCCAGTGATTGGATCAATGCCAGACTGGTAAGTTCTAATGATAAAGTTAATTATAAGATTTTGCTATAAATATAAATACTTCTATATAAAAATAAACTACATTCTATGTATACTCTGTAAATAACATATAATAAAATATATTCTACCAGAATATGCAGACAATTATAAACTATTATGATAATAAATTTTTGATACAAAATAATATTTATTATTTTGCTGAGTCAGGTTTTCGATACAGGAATGTGCTAATGTATTTGCTAAGGCTCATTATAGTCATGCTTTGATAAAGATATACTGTATCAAAAGCCTGGCTCAGCAAAGTAACAAATATTGTTTTGTATTACAGATTTATTACCGTAATAGTTGATAGTAATTGTTTACATATTCTGGTAGAGTATATTTTATTAAATATTTATATTATGTATAATTAAAATTATATGTAATAATTTTATAATCTTATTATACTATATGTTTCAAATCATTAAAAAAAAAAAATTTTTTTTCTCTCCACCATTCAAAATTGAATACTAATACAACATAATGTTATAAAAAAGAGAAGACAATATCTTTCTTTCATTCTCGGTCAAATAACATTTTTTATAGCAGGGCATTGTTTAATTTAAATTCTACGAGCAACATTATTATGCGGCTTCATAACATATATTTTATAAAACATTTCAAATCTAATAATATGTGATTTGTATAATATTCGAGTTATTTAAAATTTTACAAAATACATCAATTATATAATTCCCATAGATCAGTTATTAGCTACCATTACTAATATATATTTTATGGTTTGAGTTCATATTATTTAATAATTATAAATTATTGTATTTAACATGAATAAAAAAATAAAAATTTATCATACATTTAGAAAAAAAACCTTTAAAAACTAGAGCCCTTAGAAAAGAATAAAAATACAAAAAGATAATTGGAATAAAAAAAAAAAGTAATCTTTTAAAGTATTACAGAAGAGTCATGAACTGTATCTAATTAAGTGATTTCAATTATATGCTATCCCAAAAAAAAAAATGTAAACAAAAAAACAAAAAGGTAAATAAAAAAAAAAAAAAACATTAAAATGGGGAAATTTTATATATTCAAAGAACAATTTTTTCCACTCTGAGGACTGTATATATATATTAATAAAATTTCTTTAGTTTATGTTGAAAGCATACAACATTTTATTCTTTCTTTATTATCCTTTTTGAATTTGATGTGCAGTAATTCACACAATAAATTATTTTGTAAGAGTAATATTAAACGTTTTATAAAATTTTAAAACATACTTAAAGATAATACTGAATTAAAAAAAAAAAAGAGTTTGTAACTAAGATCTTATGAGACTAGTCTTATGTTCCTATTAAGAGAAAAAAAGGTATTGGGCAAAAAAAATGCCCACTTTATTTTAAAAATAAAAATAGGGTAGTTAGTTTTTTTTTCTTATTCTTCTTACTTTAATGAATGCATGAGAGAACACACAGTAAAATATAGGAAGAGGTGTCTCCCTCGATTTTTAATTAATAACTATATTATTTTTTACAATTTTATTTATACATATATATTGTGAGGATGACTTATAATCGTACCCACAATAACCTTAACTACTTGTGATGTTAGGTTATGTCCAGTCAAGATTTATGTCCGATTAGACTAATTAGTTTTGCCAACATATGAAATATACATTTCAATTTACTGCTTATCAAATTTGAGTCAAGATATGCACATATATATATAGGCGTAATGTATTAATATTTTATTAGATAACTAAATAATAAGTCACGTTTAATCAGATCTTACATATATATATGAAGTGAAGAAAATCCCAATTGTTAAAATAAGTGAGATTAAACACTAACAGAATTGCTACAAACATATATATATATAACAACACTTAATGTTTTGTACATCATGAATATGAATAAAACAATGATGCAAACTAGAATAGGTTAACTATGGTAATGATCTAAAGTCAAGTACTTTGCCAAGCAAACTAGTATAAGAATGAAATAATAATGTGATAATTTCTTGAATTGATTATCATGATACTATCTATACAACAATAGACACATACAGCAACTAAAAAGGAAATGAAAGATTTCATGTACAAAGAAATGGAAACGACACTGACTATAAAAGTAAATGTGATTCTAACCCTTTCTTCTTCAAAATGATATGTTTGCTATAGAAGATTAATATCATTTAAACAAGAGAATTCAAACATCATGCAAAATGGATGCTTTCATTCAAATATATTGATTTCCTAAATATAATTTTAGCATGAGATTAGAAGTAACTATAAGAATTTTTACTATAAATAGAATGAGCAAGTTAATTTGAGCAAGAGAATAAATTCTTAGAAAATTGTTTTAAACTTCTAAAAGAAAGAAAGAAATTAAAACAAAACATCTAACCAAATGTGAATCCAGAAGAAGTATATGTATATAGCCAACATAGCAAATGAGTGAATAATTTGATTTTACTGCGTATAAAGTTTTCTTTTAACCGCGAACTGTAATTAATTTACAATTTATATATATTGAATTAATACAATATGGTCTGGCTAAATGAGTTGATTGTCATCGATCTTCTAACCATGCGAGTTTAAATATCCATATTGTCTATTTTTGAAATGCCTAATAGACCACCTTTCGCCCAGCATGGAATGTTCATGCAAGGATCGGAAGAAAGTAGCAGACGGCCAATGCAGAGTGGTTCGGAATGCACCATTCAGAAGCGGCGACGAGCAACCTATATCTGCATGGAGGAAATTGCTTAAAACGTGTGAACCTATGAAGAACTCTGTCGACTCACAAAATTTGATTTAATTGATTTAATGAAATTATGTTTGTTACATGTTATGATTTTTATTTTTAAACACCTATGTATGTATTGTTATTTTTTTATTATTATTTCATTCCTATCACTTGGGATCGTAAAACTCTCCAATTCAACATTTTGGAAGAGTTTACTTTAAGAGAGCACAAGGGGAGTGGGGAGGGAAGGTTTAGTTTAGCTGAATATATTTTTTTAAATAAAATTTAGGTCTATTCTCCTCCCATAGTACTTGACTTACATTTTTTATCATTATCTGGGACTGGGGGTAAGAATTTTATTTATAGAATATTAATTTCCACACACTTTGACAGAACAAAGTTATGTTATTTGTTGTTTATTTAATTAACAGTTGTTATTTAGATCTTATTCAGTATGAGTGGATTAACCCTCAACCCTCTGAGTGAATCTTCTTTCCTGTCACATTAGGAATTACATTTGACTTAGTAAAGGAGGGGGTCTGCAACAACTGGAATAGGATTGCGATCAATCTATATATACATATCAAATGTAAATATAATTTAGTTAGCTAGATTCGAGTTCACTAAAACAATCTTTTTTTTTATCACTTTGTATGTAATGATGTCATCAACATGGGTATCTATTATTGGGACATGGGTTTGGTAACAGTAAATTATTAAATTTATTGACATGATATATGCTCATCATTGATATTTAAACTATATGTCTATATTTATTTTTTTTATTATTATTATCTATATTTGTAAATACAGTTTAAACTCTCGGATTTAGTTAAACTTTTAATGCTGTCATTTTTTTTTTCTTTTACAAAATAAATGTTATAAAATCTGTTGAATTGATATAGTCTCTTTGGTTTATTAAATCAATCATTGCATTCACCAATAAAACCAATGCCTTATGCATATGCACACACACACAGATTTTAGGTAAATGCATTTCACTAATCGTGATTTTTATGAAGTAGTATTGTTATAAGTCTGTATAGGTACATCCCTGTAATAGAGTCAAAGGCGAATTCTCTGAGTTCGAATACTGCGGCATTACAGAAACGAAAGAGAGGGTGAGATGTGGATGAACTGAACCAAATTGCATCTAGATTTAATAAATGAGTGTTGAGCTGGTCTATTGGAGATGGATGCAATCATGTGCTTCATCACGTTGTCTCCAATATTCTACTGAAGACCTAGGTTCGACCATAGTTAGATGCGACCCTCTCTTCCAACGTCATCGTCCGGATTATTACAGTATAAATAAGCATTTGTGTTATATATATATATGCACACTGAAAAGTATACTGTGCACTTGCAGTTCAATAAACAACATGCATTCAATTCTATTCAATGTTTATCAACAAAAGATGAGATATTGTTCACTATATAGATTGAATGTGTGAGAAGGCTTGAAACAAAATATACCAAAGTTCACAGATTCACTGTATTACAATTTTGAATTAATAATTAAAAAAAAAAAAAATTTAATTAAAAAATTCTCAAAAAAAAAAATAACATTATAACTTTTATATCAATAAAACAATACTAGAAAACATCCAAATACTGAAATTTAATTGCTTATGAAGTTTCTTTTTTCTATAAAACAATAAAATTAAATTTTATAGTAATAGTAACCCAACTCTAAAGACTTTTACTTTACACCTGTTTTTTTTAAATTAAAATTTTCAAATGTCAAAAAATATGATTCTCTTGAGATCTTTATGATAATTATTAGTATTAATTTTCTGATTTATTTTTGTGTTTCAGTAAATATTACAATAATCTTTTTTTTTTTTTAAAAAAAAAAAATTAAGAAAATGCATGCATTTAATAATTTTCTCGAAAAGAGTTGTGTTAATTCCAAAACGTTTATTAGCAACAAACACAACAATGGTCAGGCAATAAGAGAATATTTGTTTCTTATCTCAAATAATTGTCTATATTTTGTAGCACAGTTTTGACTGCCAAGATTTTTAATCATTTTTTCTCAGTGATGAAAGTTTATTCATCAAAAAAAGGTACAAATATAGTTAAATAAGAGGTTTACAAAGAATGGTAAAAACGAAATTCTGGAGCAACATAGTGAAGGGGGAAGGATACATATGAAAAGGGAAAGGGATGTTGAAAAGGTTTGTATTAACCATTAAAGACAAATGAATGTTACAATTAGGAATTATTTGTAAAGTCTAGAAATCAAATATGAATAGTCTTTTAGGAGTACAATATTGGGCAAGTTGAGAAATAGGAAAACATTTGGAGATAACATAAAATATGGACTAAATCAATCTACTGTTCAGTTCTTCCAAATGGCCTTGAATATCTTCACAAGAGAGCAATCCTGAATACTTTGGAAAAATTATGGAAACCCTATGGAGAGCAAGAGAAAAAAAATCCAAGCTTCAAAATGTCTCTACTGAAAACTATTCTAATCCATCATGAAAATCACATGAACAGCAAAGGGCCAGCCCTATCAATAGCAACATTGGAAGTAATAAAATTAAATAAGGTGCATCACTTGCAATTAGAATTATGAGGCCAAACTGCAACCTATTTTGCAATAATACATGGATAAAATCACTCATAATGATAACATTAAAGTATCACCATAAATAACATTATTTTTTCTATCTTGTGAATGAGAAAAACCAACGTTGGTAACGATCACCACAGCGCCCTCATCCCGGACCCCTCCCTCAAAAGAACTAGAATTTAGACCCCTGGGAGTCCTCCCAACAACTGGACCCCTCATTCATTCAAAAAAATTAAGTGAAATGAAAATTTTCATTAAAAGGTAAAATTTCTGTAGAAATCGTTTGTAATTTCAGTGGCTGTCATATATTTACATAGCGTTTTTATAAAAGTTGAAATCATGCTTACTTGTGATTACATTGTTGATATAGCTTGTATATGAAAAGAGAGCTAAAAAACTCCTCTTTTTAATAGGGATAGTTTTAGAGAAATTTAATTCCCTGAACTAGAAAAAAGGGAACGAAACAGGGAACCAGAAACAGTGTTAACTGGAGTCATTGGCTCCCTCTAGTGGACTGACTTGATATTTAAGCATTTTCTTCAAACAAATGAATGCATATACTATAATATTTTCCAATAAAGTTAATAATAAACTCATATAGTTGTGATAAAAAATAAAAACCATTAAATTAATGTTAATATGATTAATATATAAATAAATGTCTCAAATTGTTTGTTTTCTAAATAACTGATACTAGACAACAATTTTCTATATATTCAATTGTAATAGTTAAATACATATTATGGATTTTTTTTCCCCATGAGCTAAGGACCTTTTATGAGAGGGAAAATTAGTTAGTTTTGATTTTTCTCTTTAAATATATATAACATGTATAATTTTATTAAGTATAATTTTTCTTTTTTTTATTTTATTATTTCACACTATTCCTGGATATATTTGATAGTCATTTTCTAGCTCCAGGGTTTGTCTGTCTTTCTCCAATTTTCCAATTGCCTGGACCTTACTGTACAATGTTAATGTTTACTTTATTAAGTTAGTTTTATATTTTTTTAGTTGAAATACATTTATTTTAAATAGTGATATTAGTTTTTAGTTTTTCTACAATAATTATTAAAATTGTTCTCCCCCCCCTCTCTGTAATACAAGTATAATGCATTAATTTTGCTTTTACATCATTAAGATGCACATCAGAACAATGGATATTTAATCTTTTTCTACACACACATATATATACATTGTATTTGATTATTATAGAACTTAAATTTTATTATACATCACTATTTATATATAAAAAATTATTTACAATTAAAAAAAACCCAAAAATCTTTGGAATATAAGCACTAATCTAATTTAGTTACTCTACTTCAGCGCCATCTATTATAAGATTTTATTACTAAACGTAGGCTAGTTTCATATTTTAATGCAATTTGAGTTTTTAAAAGAACAAGTGCTGACTAATACACAAACAAGATTATTATTTTAATAGTTAAATTCTAATTATATTTTGAAAACCTAAATGCTTTTTTTTTTAAGTAATCACTTCCCAATGCTAACACATTTGCAAAGTTTCAAATTAAAATAAAAAGCAATTCATGGTATTTTTTTTTTTTTTGTACAAAAGTGAGATTTAAAATTATTATTTTGCAATATATTTTTTCTAACATTTTTTTTTTAACAAATACAATTTGTAAACTAGTAAGCAATTAATTTTTTTTTTGGCCAAACAAATTTATATAAAAAGCTTTACAACTTATCCAAGAAAAGTGATGGAAGTGGGCAACAATGAAACATTTGATTAACTAATTGAATAGGTTTTGACTGCCACTTTAATGTTTGAATACTGTGCAACTTTCTGAATAGCTGAACATTTAATATTTATTTGTTGTAACTTACTCATTTAATGAGAATTGTATTATTTTTTAATATTTTTTTGAAAACATAATAATCTAATAAAATAAAAAGATATGCATATACATTGTTTATATATATAAATACTCGAAGTACAATTTATTAATTTCAAAATTTCTAGTTGATGTAATTATAATATAGAAAACATTACCCTTCTTCCTTCTTTTTCACAGTCACATTGACAAAGTAATTCCACTTCAATAAAAAGATCTTCCTTTAATCCTACAGGTGATATAATAATATTGTGATTTCTTTCTTTGGGATTTTTAGGGCAGGTATCTATGGAAAAGGTTACGGTGAATGACACCTATAATAAATATACATAGAAAAACATAAACAAACACAAAATTGTTAAATTACATTCAAATATTCTAATATATACACATTAAAACAAATTTTATTAAGAAAATGACAAATAATTTTTAACAATAGAAAAATCATAAAATTATCCAACAAATTGGGAAATTAATTAATTAATCTATTCATCAGCATCATCATTAATAACCATTATCAATCCAATGCAGGATGAAGGTCTCTCCAAGTTCAATCCATCTTCTCCAAATCACCCCTGCACACTTTCTTATTTCATCCATCCATCTCACATGTGGTCTCTTTCTGGGTCTTTTACAATCTTTTGGAATCCAGTTTAAAATTTCAATTGTCCATCTATTATCATCTCTTCTAGCAATATGTCCAGCCCAACTCCACTTCAGTCTTTTAATTTTTTCAATGAGGTCAGTAACACCTGCTTGTTCTCTTACACATATATTGTGTTTTCGATCTCTTCTTGTTATTCCCAACATGCATCTTTCCATACTTCTTTGAGTGGTTTGAAGTCTCTGTATTGCTCTTCTATTAAGTGTCTAAGTCTCAGATCCATAAGTAAAAACTGGTAAAACACATAGGCATATTTCCTTTTAGTATCAAGTTATTTCTACCAAAAGCACTCCAACCAAGTTTAATTCTATGATTAATTTCATCCACTATGTTTCCACCTGTATTAATATTCCGACCAAGATATTTGTAACTATTAACTTCTTCTAACTCACCATAATCAATCTTTATTTTCATATTTTGATAAAATCCATTAAACATTACTTTAGTCTTTTTAACATTTATCTTTAGTCCTACTTTCATCTGATAACTCTTGCAACATTTCCTGCAGCTCTAAAGCACTATCTGCAAAAACAACTACATCATCTGCAAAATCTAAATGACTTAAATAATTTCCATTTACTTTCACTCCTTTAGTTTCCCATTTTAATCCACAAAATACTTCTTGCAGCACTGCTGTAAAAAGTTTTGGAGATATTGAGTCACCCTGTCTTACACCCTTCTCAATGTTGACTTTCCTAGTATCATTATGTAATCTAACTGTTGCTGTTGCATTTTTATAAATATTCTTTAAAAAATGACAATATCCTGGATCTATACCTTGATGATCCAATGCTTTAATCACTGAAGAAATGTTTATAGAATCAAATGCCTTTTCATAATCTACAAATCCAAAGCATAATGGCAACTCATATTCATTTTATCAGTTTTATACAAAATTTTTACTAAGCTAATTACAACTCGTCTACAGAGAACATTGGATTTCCACCAACCAAGAGAACAAGCTGGATTTAAAAGTGGTTTTAGTACAGTAGATCATATTCAGGTATTGAGAGAAGTTATAGAAAGGACAAATGAATATTAATCTATTAAAGACTGTAAGTTATAATTTCAATTAAAAAATTGAGAAATATATTAATCTTCTCACAATAATTTCTGCTATGTTCGGACTTGCAATACAATTAATTCAATCATAATTATTTCTAAGAGTATGAATGAGGTGACATATTATAAATAAAGAAGATGCTCAGAGCAGTATAAAGCTAATAAAATGCATTTAGTATCTTGCAATAATAAAAAATATTAGCTATACATATTAATGATCTAGCTAGAGGAAGAGTATGAAGATGATATTAGCAAAAAAATGATATGATGAACTGACTTAAAATAACATATCGTCCAGACATAGCTAGTTCTTTTTTTTTTTTTAATCATGTGAACCTCCCTAACGAGAACAACTGTTGAAATTAATAATTTCATTTCAATAATAATATATTTCAAAATATACAAATAACAAAAATAAAAATTATATTAAAAAAATGTTAAATTATGTACAGATTAAAAAAAAAACACAACAACTTACTGTTGAACCGACTTTTAAACCTTCACAAGTGTTGGTCACTTCCATTTTATTCCTGAAACAGTAAAAAATAACAGTGTTTAAAAATATCAATATATATAAATACAATAGAAACTGTTTTCAAATGATTCAGAAACTTATAAATAAAATTTTGGAAGGATAATAATAGGCTCAATGATTTAATGTAAACATTTTGAAAACTCCCCCCCCCCCCCAAATCAAATTTTTAAATATAAAAAAATAATTTAAATAGACAAAATATTTACATACTGTAGTCCATATCATAAGATCTATGATAACTATAAAGCAAGAACACCAGGAAAAAGGTTGAATTTCATTATACAGCAAATACATTTTGATTACTCCTATTTTAAATATTCTATTTTAAATACATAATGTGTCCAGATGATTAGTTCTCACATATGTTGTTTAACAATATAATTTAGTTATTCATCACAAAAATTTTAAGATAGCTGTTGTGTATTCCGTAAAATATTAAAGAATGTTTCATCTTTAATTTTAAATAATAAATCGTTGTAAAAAAATGTTTTGCAATTAAACATAGTTAAAACAAACATGAACGCATATATATATATTGATTAATAAAACTGAGTTTACAAATCATCTTATGAGGGAAGGAATTCATAAATTTTAATTAATATAAAACTTTGTAGATAGGGAAATAAATACCCAAGAAAGTAATGAATTGTGTTATTAAAGATAAGGAATTATTTGTATGATAACAAACTAATAATTCAACCCAATTAAACACCAAGAATTTACTCCAGAAAAGATAAGAGAAATGAAGGAGATGATATAAAAAGCTAGACAAAAAGGACTGATTGCTTTTTCTGTTGTTGCTGCTATTAGTAGTGCGTCCGCGAGCGGAAGAGCAGTAGATCATCATCAAAGAAGTTTTTTCTGAGGATCTCGGCTCCTCGAAGGTCATTAAGCCGATTAATGTTCTAAACAGACAGCCCCGGTCTTATTATTATTTTGAAATGCCTCAAGAGGATTGTATATCAAGGCCTATAGACGGTAGTGAAGGTAAAGTGATTAATAGCTTTTCCTTAATTGTGTAAATAGTATTTGCTGCCAAATAATTAACCGGGGACTTACGCTCTATCAATTTCAAATTGTATACTCGCATTAAAGATCAGTGGAGTAGTATTTATTTTCTTCCAAATTTATATATAAATTACTATTGCTTCAAATATTACTGTTATTTTGTTGAGTTCTTTATTGTGTATTTGTTCGCTGGTCGCCCAGTCTTAGTTGGGGACACAATATATTCGAATATAGACACTCCAAATATCATTAAATAAATCAATGAATAATATAACAAATAAATCAATAAATGGGAAAATATAATTAATAGCGAAAAATTATTGATACACACAAACATAGTATATACAGTTCACTTAAGGTTAATTTATCAACTGGCTGCTTTCTGGATTGTTTCCCCCAGCCTTAGTTTACAAACACTTTGGCTCCGTTCAACTGTTGCTCATGTTCATGCTGGCTTCTCGCTAGAGCGCTGCACCAAAAGCTTCTTTAAGCTACTGTCCGTTAAATCTCCAACAGTTCACTTGGTAAATCCACTGGAATGAGAACGATGCACTTTGCTGCACCCACTATTTATCCTCCTAGTTTGGTCTCCGACAATCCAGGATTCATCTTTTATTGTTATCAATCTTGTTTTCCTCTTTGCGTTTTTAATTAGTAGGTTCAACTTCTACTGTATCAAGAAATATTTGTAATTAGCAAATATTTCTTGGCATTTACCAAATGCAATTTTCTTAACACAGATTACATAAATATTTTCCATTGCTACATTCTATCCAAATTTAATCATTAATTAAACTCTTACCAGTTAGCAATTTAAAAATATATTTCTCCAATATATTTTCCTTACTTCTTCTCGAGTCCAAAAGATTTATTATTGAATTTCAATGAATGTATTTTTACAAACACAACACTTGCCTGTCCAAATCATGCATTAAAACATGAAATGTGACAGAAGTGTGTCATACCTTAACTCATGATGAAACAATATATTAACATTAAGTTTTGTTTTAAATAGGGCAAAACTTTTAATAAAATATTGGAAATGATTTAAACTGTGTAGGCAGTCAAGCCCATGAAATGCAACAATGTTTTTAAATAGTTTGCAAGATTTCATGATAGCGAAGAGAGCACTGAAAATGAATAAAGATATGAAACACAATTATATTTCATATCATAACTTGTAAATCAGACATATTATAAATCTTAAAATTTTGTGGCAAATAACTAATCTATTTTGCTACATAAAATATGCATTAATTCAGACATAGCATATCAAACAGCTTGGAGAAAGAATCAGTTATCTTTTCACTGGATACACTTTGTATATCATGAACTATTGATTAGTGAGTATGGCTTTGGCAAACCTGAGATTATACAATTAGGAATAATCTCCTTTATTTACTGATTATGTTTCTAGTCTTATATTAAAATCTATACTGAGTTTTAATTTAAATTCTCTAACAATTTTTCAGTAGAAGATCTGTATCTTTTATTTCAGCCATTTGTTTTGTTTATTTCTCCTAAATGATCTATTATTAATATATATATTGTACCCTTCCCATTTGTATTTGGTTGGATTTACACTATTTTTACAAAATATTTTTTTTCTTATTACTAACGAGATTTATTTATGAACGAAAGCTTTAATTGACCGAGATAGACTTATAGTAGCCATAGACCTGGAGGCAAGTTATTTTAAAACTTCATCTTCCAAAAAGAAACAAACAAAAAAAACCAATAAACATAATGATATATATATATAGATACTCAGCCTTAGTTTCTCATAATTACTAATTAATATTTCCTGAACAATATATTTATGGACATCGGCATTTTCCAACTCCAAGCGCCAATCCTATGCTTACATAAAAATTATATTGAAGGATTAGTGAGAGTAATATTAGCTTATTAATGAATGTCTGGCCAATAGCTAGCTCACTCAAGGAGGATAATACTTAGACTGACAGAGACGTGTTAATTTAAAGTAGTTTGCATTAAATTATTTAACAAAAAGCATACATACGTTTTAACTAAATTAATAACTATAAAATAAAAAACAGAAATAATGGTTTTCAATTCTTTAATAAAAATATAGGCATATATATGTCTTTGACAATCAGAAATTGTTATTTACTACAGAGATTAAATATTTTATCTTTAATATAGTTTATATGACTTAATATAAAGAAATTACAAACTATAAATATAAGCTTGATAATTCACATGGTTTTAAATGAGAAATAACCTATATATTACCACTGGGTCCTGGGGAAATTAGATTGTTCACACTCATGAAGTAAGCTTACTTAGTAAACACCATGGCTATAGAGAATATCCAGATAGAATTGTCTTTGCTTTTAAAACTTCTGATGAAACGAGATGATGAATCAGAATACTTGATGAGATGAATGTGTATGGATGTGGATTTTAGCTTTAAACAGTAACAGAATCATATAGCATCTTTTGTTTCCTTCATGAAGCAGTGGGATAAAAGCCCAGCACGTTTAGGCCCTTTACCCCAACATATTCATGTTAGCTGGCATATCTATTTTCTTCCAATATCATAAGTTAATTATCTCGAATATTAATTAATATGCAGCAGTTAAAAGATCAGCATAAAAACTAAATCCGGTCTCCTGATTTTCTTCTATTTATATATATATTTTTTCCAGAAAGTTGTATCTCCTTTTTCTGAAGCAATACTTCACACAACTCCTCAAAATGTTCAATATTTTTTTTACTCTTACTTAGCCTGTATGATCTCATTAGTCCAGAACACCGCTGTCTCAGGTCCGGCTTCTTTTGTCTTATTTCTTTTTACAAAAAAAATCTTTTAGCAAGTTTTTTTTTTTTATCTTAATATTTCGTTAGAAACTTTTAAAAATAACCTTACACAATACATATGGTAAAAGCATTCTATAGATAACATTTGTTTCTTTTCTGGTCATTTACATATTTTATTTTTATTAAATAAAATAAAATTATATACACACAAAAAAATATATACATTGTATGCTTTTTCCAGAACATTATTTTTACACATCTGATTATATACTAAATATATATACACAGACTCGATTAAACAAATGAGCACAAAATCTCCCCACATTTGCATATATGTGTGGCTATCTAGAATCCTTTCAACTTGTAACAGAATTCAAACCTGATTCCTGTTACAATAGCCCCCCCCCCCATTCAGAAGCCTTCAAACACGGTCTACATGTTTGGATAGCCCAAACTTAAGCCAAAATATATATATTTAATTTTTTCCTTTCCCTTTTTTTTAAAATGATGAATACTCATTTTATACTATTTCTTTTTATTTGTCTCTGCATTATGGTGTGGGTTTCGGTGACTGGCCGTTATAAGACCCTTTGATTTCTTGCCCGGTATCTACCCAAAAAACATTATTTCCCTGATGGCAGATGATTGAAAAAGGACGTTCATATAATTTGCAAAACTTCTGTATATAATCTTGCCAGGATCAATCATATGTGGCATCCTGACCATGATTCGGTCTCGTAATCTGAACTTATGGGGATTACCTATTGGCCTTTTATTCCTTCTTTGGCTCATTCTATGTAGAGACTGTGATGCCCAGGGATTTTCTTGATCGATGAAAGGTTCTTCCATCCCCGATAAGTGTTTTAATTAGTCTTGGAAACGTGCCACCCAAAATGCAAACGTAGAGGAACAAAACCAATTGACTCATTTATGGAACAATTTACATAATTCATGATCTGCTGTGTGCTTGACCTAACCCATGATTTGTATTGATATATGTATAAAATAAACACCCTAACTTTACACAATACATATGGTAAAAGCATTCTGCAGATAAAATTTGTTTCATTTCTCGTTATTATATTCTAACATATATATACACATATTCTATTAAACAAATGAGCTTAAAACCTTATGCCTATCTTAGCTAATTTATTCAATCATTTTGACTCAATCAAATATATGCATTTGATTACCACATCTGCATATACATGTGGCTATCTAGAATCCCTTCAACTTGTAACAGGTTTCAAACCTAGTTCCCGTTACAATATATAAAGACAAAATGAAATTGATAATAACTGTTGCAATTATGACAAATGCAAGACATTATTTCAATCTATAAGGATGAAAGCAATTACAAACTTCTATTAAATAATCAGTTAAAATTTTTATGAATAGACTATTACGTTAATGGTCCTTAATATTATTATTACTAATAATAATAATATCAAAATCCATACATGTTTATTCAAAGCTTTAGCTACATTTATTTTCTAGCAAACAGTTTTCTCTTCTTTTTGGAATATAATTTCATAAAGGTAGAATTAAGATTCCACTAATATATTTAGTAATTAATAAAATAAGCAAAATAGGAAAATTTAAGTGCCACAGTATATGTTCACTTGATAAGACATACTTATCCAAAGCTGGTAAGTAATCATTATTTTAAAAAAGACAATTATAAGATAGATATAAAACTGACTGTCTCAAACAAAGACAATTTTGGTAAATCTTAGAAACCTATTTTTATAAAATAAAAGCATCACTGTTTTATTTTTATTTCGTAAGTAGATATTATTTCTGAATTCAAATGTAACTGTTTAAAATTTAAATTCTGTAGCTCTAAATTAAAATTCTGTGAATCATTACAATAAAAAAATTTGCAGTAAAAAAACAACAATCCCATAGTAATTCTTATTAGAGCTAGTATGAAAGATATAAAATGTCTCCAGATCTAAAGACTAATTTCTATAAATGAATATCAAAAAAATTTCTCAATTAAAGTGAAAGTTAAACAAAAGAAAAATGGAACAGTGATATATTTTAAACAATGATTTTGTCAAAGTTTAAGAACATCATACATGCCAAAAAAATTAACAAATTCTTCCTTAATCAAATTAGCATAATAATTAAAATTGACTATATAGTATTTCAGACATATTTTAATGCTAAGAAAAATGAATACTAAAAGAGAAATTGAATAATCAGCAATGACATAGATAGATTCAATTATTAAAATAGTATCATTATTTTTTTTTTTAAATACAAGCATATTGCATATACTTGGAGTTTTTATAAAATCTCAATTACTCTAATTACCAGAAGTCAACAGTTAGTTATAATCTAATTCTAAATAATATACATTACTAAATTTTCTGTTGATTTAACATAACCAAAGTAATAATTTAATATAAAGAATAATAATATTGAATACTTTCATTACACACTTAATACAATGCAATTTATTAAATTCTTTCAATTTATTAAATTCTTTATTTAAGCAGACAATTTTGACAGATCAATCAGTTGTAAATATTTCAATACTATTATTCACTAGAATTAACAAAGCAAATTACGAAAAAATAATGGAAAGAAAAAAAGAAATATTTTTTCATTGAATGTTCTATTATAATTTTTATAAGAAAAATTAAAAAAAAGAATTAAAGATAACATACATGGTTGAAAAATAATATCTGCTATATTGTAAAATTTAATAAAAAATGCTTTTATTTAATTTAATAAGTACTGCACTAAAAAGGAAAATATATATATTCTTAACTACAATTTTGCTTATGGGTGACTGACGCGTTTATATCAAGTTATTCACAACAACCAAAACTGTAGATGAAGAAAAACATTTTTTTTCGTTGTTAGTGTATTACTAGTCAGATTAGAGAAATGCATTTTTTATAAAATATTTTTTAATATTCAGATATTTTGCAACAAAATTTTTGTGATTAATCATATTCACATTTAAAACTGAAAATATAAACAAATAGTTAAAATAAAATTTGCAAGCATTATCAATTATTTATAAGATTTTTCTTTATGGAGGCAACATTACAGAAAAGCAAGTTTTAGTTAAACAATCTAGAGAAATTAAAATTTCATCCTTCATTTCTTTTTCTTTTAATTAACTGTAAACACTTTTTAGAAAATTAGTCATGAAATTCAATGAAAATGTATTTTTAAAAAATATACTGTCAATTTGTGCGTTGCTGAAAATTTACTGAACCACAATCAATACAGTTTGAAATTTGGCCTACCAACTTTTAGGTTGAACAATCCTGAAATATGCTGTATCACTTCTGCAATGATGAAAGTGATTCTCTGATATACATATCTGGTAGTCATAGAAAAGGCAAATGATAAAAACTTACTATTTATTGGATAAAAAAAACGACAAAGAACTTGACTAAGTTTTTCTTGAAATAACTTGTTATAACATTTATTTAACATATATATATGAGAATAGGTGCAAATCCATCAAAAAATAGATAGAAAAAATGCAAGACTGCAAATTACTTAGTATAAATTACAAAAGAGTAACAAAGATATTATCGTGGAAACAATTATTTAGCCACAATTAATTACTAACTAGCAAATGTATTAATGTAGTATATCTTGTTTTAAAATATTGAAGAATGAACTCATAGGATCAAAGAATATATTTTACACAAATTACCTACAACCCTAGTGATTATTTGTCAGAAGGCTTTTAAAATAATAATCCATAATGACCTGTACAGAGTTTCCCTAAATTTGCTTTAAAATATTGAAGAATGAACTCATAGGATCAAAGAATATATTTTACACAAATTACCTACAACCCTAGTGATTATTTGTCAGAAGGCTTTTAAAATAATAATCCATAATGACCTGTACAGAGTTTCCCTAAATTTGCTTTTAAATGTCAGGAGACAAATTTCTCCCCAAGAACCCATTCTTAATGCCACTAGACAATTCCCTTACTCTGAATAAAGAAGTGAACAATATAATAATTATGTTTTAAATTAGGAAAATGTTTTACATTTATTAACTCCCCCCTTTTCTACTTAATATAGTGTTTGTGACAGACAGGCTACAAAATAATAAATAATTGTTTAACTAGAATTTACCAGATAATCTAACTTTAAATAATATTTAATTTCTAAATAAATATTTTATACAATATTTCATTTCTAAATAAATTTTATGTCTGTAGTTTTACAAAAACATATTGCAAAACAAAAATACCTACCTATACATAGTTTTTGTTTGTGTAATATATATATATTGTAACGATATATAAATATGTCGTTACATTAATTAAAATAAAAACTTAAAAGTTCGCAAATAAAAGGAAAAAACTAAACGCTAAAATTAAAACATTGTTAAACGTGTATACATTCGCACAGATGTTAAACTTTAAAAATATTTTTTTTTTCATAAACAAAAAAAAAAAGGTATTTGAATGTATTTTTTTTAAATAAAAAAATACAAGATTGAAATATAAAAATATTTTAATAAAAAAAAATAACGTAAGTTAAAATAAAAGCAGGTATTAATTAATTCCTGTAATCTATAAAAGGAAATGATTGTTTATTAATTATCTAAAAGCTGTTTAATTAAAAAGTCAGATGGAAAGTTAGATAAGAGAAGAAAGAGATTTTAGCTTGACAAATGGAAGCACTAAGCCTTGGCCCGGACCATAACGAAAAAACAGATTAGTGACGTTTTGTTCAGTGAATCCTTGTGGATGATATAAAAAGAAAAAAATATTGAGTTAGAGAGCTTTTTCCAACTTGATTTTGGTGGGTCTGGCGACAAGACGCACTTGTCGTCCTCACTCACTTATTTAAAAATGCAAAGACTGTGATACCAGGACAGAACCAGCAACTGCCACCTCCAAAACATCAGACCGGTCTTCCAGGAAAGTCTGCGTGGGAATTGCCAACGGGAACAGGGACTTCTCTACCGTAAGCAATAGAACTGAACAATTGTTAAAATCATAACCTTAATTAAGAACTTTAAAGATTGCTAAGTAAATTTAAATTTTATAAAAAGGAACTTTTCTCTGACTTATGTGTCAACTAAATTGATAATGTGATATTTTATATATGTGTGCGTTTGATAAAAAAAAAAAAAATCATTTCCATTTATTATTTATTGTATTGATATTTATTGTTTAAATTTTAAATGAGGTAATTTCAAGTTGTTTATAGACGCTTGCATGGATTCGTTTGCGGTTAATTATATTTTGGTTTTCATATTTGATCAAAATATATAGACATTCGATAAATAATGATACCTTACGGTGAGTATCTAAAATGTATTTATTCGGATGTCTTTTAAGTTATTGGTGACAACGCAAGTATCTTATGGTGAATACTATTGGGTTACTTATAAGTTTCCCTCTGCGATTGTCGGTATCAATAATTTTGTATTTTGATCGTTTATGTTTATTTTGAAATGTTTTTGACCGTGGAATCTATGTAATCGATCTATACCCAACATTTTTAAATAAATCTGTGCGAACGTATATAAATGTTAAAATTAAGTCGGGCGCGAATGGCTATATAGTTTTGTAAAGTTGTATTAAGGGAGGGTAATCTTAGGTTATTCATTTCGTAGTTGAATTGGTTCAATGGATTGGATATATTTGTGTAATTAGTAAATGTAGTATGAGATCCGCTACGGGCAGGATTATAGATATACGCCACACACCCTCTGTTTGCCTATGGATGGGTTTGTAAGTCGGCAGAAGACCGCAGTCCATTCCTATGGAGTTTTTAGTTTATTGATCTACTTGCCCACAGATGTCACATTCCTGTTGGTGGAGAGTCAATGTCTTCTCTATTTCTACTTATTGTTCAGATGTACATTCCTGACAATATAGTATTTTGTGTTGTCGTATCATGCTACATTGAATACATGAATGTATCAGATGGATTGGCGCCAGTTGATTGCGAAATTTGTTGCCTAAGGTTAAATCAGGGAAGAATATTTTCCTTTCAAATGCAGACCTATGTAGTCCATTCATACTCGACCCTCTAAATAAAATATTAAACATTATAGCAAGCTATTTTAAATGTAAAATTAAAAATTAAGATAAAAATCTAAATGTTAAACTTATTCCTCGAATTTAGAATGATTTTATATGTGCGTAAATAAATATTTTTCTGTGTTAATTTCTGGCAGTGGCTTTTATTATTTTATTCTTTTATATTTAAGATATAAAATTTATAGATTTTTATCTCGGCGTCTCCGCTGAGCTAGTGACAATGGGCTAACGATCTAAATATGTAAATAAAGTGGAATCCTAACAGCGCGTATCTGCCTACTTTATAAATTTTTCTAGGCTCAAATGCCTAGATGGCGCCCTTTGGTAGTGCGGTGCGGTGCGATGCGATCTCCCACTTCGTTTGGATCGTTATAATTGGCGTCCCAAGTGTGGCCTTACCTCAGAGATTGACCCTGAGAAGGGGAATTGATGCTGAAATTTCCTATCTTGAATAAACACGAGTGCCCTGAGAATGTTAAAAATAAATGAAGCCCGTAATATTTTTTCTGAAATCAGAATATATTGTTTGTATTATATAAAGTTATGAATTTTGTGTAAAAAGTGCTGCCAGTAAGAAAAATTGCGCATATGTAAAGAGAAATACGAGGAATAAAAAGTAATAAATAAAACGTAATAATAATTATAAATCATAATTTTTTTTAAAAAAAAGTCTTGTTAAATTAAAATCTAATCGTTCAACTTGCCTAAGTAATAGTTAAAGGTAGAAGAAATGAAACTTGGAAGGGAGGGGGCAGAAATTTAGCTGGTAGTAAGGAATCATCAGTCAATTTTTTTTTTATCATTATATTTGTAATTACTGTTTTGTCTTTTAAAAAAAAAAAAGTTTTGTCCTTTTGAAATTTCATATATAACAAATTTGTATAACGTAATTACTAACACTAAGTAAAGTCTTTTTTTTTTTTTAAATGTTTTTTGTTTTTTGAGGAAGTTTACTGATATGTAACGATATATAAATATGTCGTTACATTAATTTAAAATAAAAACTTAAAAGTTCGCAAATAAAAGGAAAAAAACTAAACGCTAAAATTAAAACATTGTTAAACGTGTATACATTCGCACAGATGTTAAACTTTAAAAATATTTTTTTTTTCATAAACAAAAAAAAAAGGTATTTGAATGTATTTTTTTTAAATAAAAAAATACAAGATTGAAATATAAAAATATTTTAATAAAAAAAAATAACGTAAGTTAAAATAAAAGCAGGTATTAATTAATTCCTGTAATCTATAAAAGGAAATGATTGTTTATTAATTATCTAAAAGCTGTTTAATTAAAAAGTCAGATGGAAAGTTAGATAAGAGAAGAAAGAGATTTTAGCTTGACAAATGGAAGCACTAAGCCTTGGCCCGGACCATAACGAAAAAACAGATTAGTGACGTTTTGTTCAGTGAATCCTTGTGGATGATATAAAAAGAAAAAAATATTGAGTTAGAGAGCTTTTTCCAACTTGATTTTGGTGGGTCTGGCGACAAGATGCACTTGTCGTCCTCACTCACTTATTTAAAAATGCAAAGACTGTGATACCAGGACAGAACCAGCAACTGCCACCTCCAAAACATCAGACCGGTCTTCCAGGAAAGTCTGCGTGGGAATTGCCAACGGGAACAGGGACTTCTCTACCGTAAGCAATAGAACTGAACAATTGTTAAAATCATAACCTTAATTAAGAACTTTAAAGATTGCTAAGTAAATTTAAATTTTATAAAAAGGAACTTTTCTCTGACTTATGTGTCAACTAAATTGATAATGTGATATTTTATATATGTGTGCGTTTGATAAAAAAAAAAAAAATCATTTCCATTTATTATTTATTGTATTGATATTTATTGTTTAAATTTTAAATGAGGTAATTTCAAGTTGTTTATAGACGCTTGCATGGATTCGTTTGCGGTTAATTATATTTTGGTTTTCATATTTGATCAAAATATATAGACATTCGATAAATAATGATACCTTACGGTGAGTATCTAAAATGTATTTATTCGGATGTCTTTTAAGTTATTGGTGACAACGCAAGTATCTTATGGTGAATACTATTGGGTTACTTATAAGTTTCCCTCTGCGATTGTCGGTATCAATAATTTTGTATTTTGATCGTTTATGTTTATTTTGAAATGTTTTTGACCGTGGAATCTATGTAATCGATCTATACCCAACATTTTTAAATAAATCTGTGCGAACGTATATAAATGTTAAAATTAAGTCGGGCGCGAATGGCTATATAGTTTTGTAAAGTTGTATTAAGGGAGGGTAATCTTAGGTTATTCATTTCGTAGTTGAATTGGTTCAATGGATTGGATATATTTGTGTAATTAGTAAATGTAGTATGAGATCCGCTACGGGCAGGATTATAGATATACGCCACACACCCTCTGTTTGCCTATGGATGGGTTTGTAAGTCGGCAGAAGACCGCAGTCCATTCCTATGGAGTTTTTAGTTTATTGATCTACTTGCCCACAGATGTCACATTCCTGTTGGTGGAGAGTCAATGTCTTCTCTATTTCTACTTATTGTTCAGATGTACATTCCTGACAATATAGTATTTTGTGTTGTCGTATCATGCTACATTGAATACATGAATGTATCAGATGGATTGGCGCCAGTTGATTGCGAAATTTGTTGCCTAAGGTTAAATCAGGGAAGAATATTTTCCTTTCAAATGCAGACCTATGTAGTCCATTCATACTCGACCCTCTAAATAAAATATTAAACATTATAGCAAGCTATTTTAAATGTAAAATTAAAAATTAAGATAAAAATCTAAATGTTAAACTTATTCCTCGAATTTAGAATGATTTTATATGTGCGTAAATAAATATTTTTCTGTGTTAATTTCTGGCAGTGGCTTTTATTATTTTATTCTTTTATATTTAAGATATAAAATTTATAGATTTTTATCTCGGCTTCTCCGCTGAGCTAGTGACAATGGGCTAACGATCTAAATATGTAAATAAAGTGGAATCCTAACAGCGCGTATCTGCCTACTTTATAAATTTTTCTAGGCTCAAATGCCTAGATGGCGCCCTTTGGTAGTGCGGTGCGATGCGATCTCCCACTTCGTTTGGATCGTTATAATATATATATATGCATATATACATAGCAAAATATTGCAATGTCAATGGTACCTAACAAAAGAAAATCCATTTGATAAAAGTATTTTAAAAATCAGCTACAAGAGTTGAACCCAATACACAAATAAGAAAACAAATAAACAGAATTTCTAAGTGAAATAAAAATGCTAACACAAGGCAAAACTCTCCATACAGTAGCACCACTCAATACAAGCCAAAGTAATCAATGGATGCAAGGCGATTTGTGCTTAAAATCCCAATCTAAGATTTACTCATCCAATACCCCCAGACTAGTTTCTAACTAGTGGCTTTTATCAGTGAGGAGCCTTGAATCTGAGAGCACTACACCTAGTTCTTAGGATTTAATGCAACCCTTCAGTAGCCACCTTTTATCTTTTTAGGTTCATCATAGATGAAAACCACAAGCTAGAAACTAGTCTGGAGATATTGGATGAGTAGGTGCTAGATAGGGATTTTATGCACAAACCTTCTTGCATCCATTGATTACTTTTGACTTGCACTTAGTGGTGCTACTGTATAAAGAGTTTTGCCTCTGTGTCACAGTTTGTGTAAGCAATAAGAAAGGTGATCATGTGATGAAATAAAAGTGTTTTAAAATAATGTATTCCTTATTCCTTTTCTAGATGTAAATAGAAAATGAAACCGCATACATTTATACAATTTCTAGATTTAACAAAAAATTAAATTAAAAAAACACACACTTGTTTGAAAGTTTGTGAAGATGGCATTTTAGTAGTTATTATATGTTGGATTATTTCTGTCATCTAATATTGATGTCTTTAGAAAAATTTCAAATTTCATTTTAACTTTCCCAAGTACATCAATTGTTTTAAAAACACACAGATTATTATATAACAAAATATTTTAAATTATATTATTCTCCTCTTCCTCAGGTGTTGCTGACCTGACTAGAGACAATACTAGCATGGGAATCAAAAATGTATCTTTAGATTCATGAATATTTAATTTAATTCAGTTAGTTAGAATATTACCTTAAATTCAATGCACAAATCTAATTCCATGCTAATATTGTCACTGGGTTAGGCCAGTAACACCTAAAAAGAGAGAAGAATATCATTTGAAACATTATGTTATCTACTAACTGTGTGCTATTACAAATAGTTAATGTATTTGGAAAGTTTCAATAAAGTACAAATTTTTCTAAAGACATTCACTATTTAATATTAAATGATGAAAATAATCCCAAATGTAATTACATTTTTACCCTGCTTAGTGTGGATAATTGGTCCAAGCAATAATATCACATTAAGAATGTACATTATATGCTTTTGTAAACTGCGCTATGTGTATTACGCAAGTATGCACTTAAAACATGAATGTATATATGATAATGCAACTTAAATTTATGTAAAAAATAGTTATCTTAAAGTTGTTCCTTCCGATGATCCATTCATCAATCATAATTATGTAATTTTCTGAATCATGAATTGTTTATTCTAAATCCTGTTGTTGTCTTCTAAATCCTTGGAGGAACTTGGTTTTTTTGGAGGAGTGCACACAATGGCTGAGAATCTAGAGAAAAAGTTTAAAATGGATAGTTAACATGCTTCTTGGATATTTTTATATATGGGATGCCGTGATTTTATGATTTTGAAAAGTTTGGGTACATCTATGATGGTTTGAGCACTTTGTTCTATTTTGTCTTTTTTTTTTTTAAAAATAGTGGAGATGATAAACATGGATAAACCTATAGAACAGATACCATGATTTCCATTTCTTTCCAATCAAGATATTCATTTCTGTTTGCAAGTTCAGAGATTTTCTTGATTTTTTCATGGTCATATTAGTTGCACCTATGATTCTAATTGAAAATATATATAGGTTTAAACTTTTAAACAGAACCCCTAGAAAAAAAATGCATCTTAACTGCCCAAAAGTATAGAAAAATGAAAGAGAAAGTAAAAGTAAACTAGCAGTTAACAATTTTTTGTATTCTTCCATGCAAGTGTTTCTCATTGCCCTGAAAAAAAATCATGCTGAAGTTTTATTTTTTTCCCATGTGTGCTGCTATATTATATTAATTATATGAAATTATTTAGAATTATAAAAAAATATTTAATAACAACTTATTTAATTGATCACAAAGATTTGTTATTTATCATTAGTATAAGAGTAGCAAAAGTAGCATACTGTACACTATCGAAACTACTTCAAATAAAAAGTCTGATGTATTAAAAAAAAAAAGTATCTAATGCATTTTGTGTTTGCATATTATAGTCAATATTTAAGGCTTTTTTTAAATTACAATATGTACAATGCAGATAGAAATAAAAATCACTTTATATACAAATATGTACACTAGCCGTGGCACTTTTTTTTTGTCATAAGACATGTTCTTTGAAATGACTTAAATTTTTTTCAATTAATGCAATTGAACTATTTAAATAAATATTAAAGGTGTGAATCTTTTCCAGCTTATTCTTATGTAAATTTGCATAAGTTTTTTTTAAAGAAAATACATTTACATTAACAGTCTAGACTAAAAAAAAAATTTCATTTTTTTTTCAGTTCTACATTTTTTTAATATACGATAACATTATGAGATGCTTTAAAATCAAGCAAATAGATTGTGTTAGTTTTAATTTAGATTTAATAATTTTTGATCATAACAAGTTCAGTATTATGAAATCTTTTTTTTTCTTTTCCAAAAATAACAATTACAATAACTAAATTACAATATGATGATCATTATTTTTGCCATAAATAAAGTAGTTAGTAAAAATTCTAATCCATAAATGTGAGTAAATACAGTATATAGTTTTTAAATTTAATGTTCACATAATGTTGTAGTCTTTAAATTATGATTCTGATTATTTATTATACTGAATGAAACACTTTTTTTGGGCTATGTAATCATTAACGATGAAAATCTTTACTTTGGATATATCATTAATGAAGAACTGTTTGTCTTGCAAAGATGCTGGTTGAAAATTAATCATTTTTTAAATTTATAATCAAAATATTCAACTATAAATAATTTCCTTCTTTTCTGAGCAAATGTAATACACGACTGTTAATGAAAACATCCACAGAAAAATTAGTTTTTAAAAAATATTCAGCGAAATTATTGCTTATCATGCTTTCAATATAACATGTACATCATATTCATGGCTTATAGTAATATGATATACATGTTATATCGAAAATCTGCTAGACAGTAAGCTGAAATTTAAAAAAAAAAACCTACCTTTTCTGTGGATGTTTTCATTAACAGTCATGTAATCAAAATATTGTATACAGCACTAATATTGTGTATTATAAATAAACTATGTACTGTACAGTTTCAGTGTAAAAATGGCAATTTTGCTTTTGGATGACATAGCATTAATAACTATCCTATGATGTCACCAGCCTTACAAAATCGTCAGCCAAAAATTTTTTTTACGATCGTTAAAATGAATAATCGATTGTAAATCAAAATAGTGGGTACAAATTGATGATGATTGCTATTGTAAATCCTCACATAAAGGACAAATGCTGAGTGGGGTATAAGTGTACTACATGTAATCAATTATTGATATATTATTAGTAAGACAATTTATTGATAATAAAATAATATACTTACCCAAGACATTTAGATTCATAATTGATTTTGACACTAGAAGAAGTTGAAGTATCAGTCAGTTCAACTTTAGAAGTTATTTTCTAAATTTAAAATTATAAATACATATTTTATTCATATAAAAAAGATTTACATATTAAATAAATTTTATTTGCTCAAAAAATTATTTACAATTAAAATAAGAGATTCCTATATACAAAATTTAATACAATCATAAAACAACCAAAACAAATAGTAATAAATGTTAAATAAATATTATTGTGAATTAATAATAAAAAAATGATGGTGCTAGATATTTAGAAAAAAAAATTGAAATAGTTAATACATAGGAATGTTTGCAAGAATTAAACTGACAAGCATATTGACATGACAAGCAAAGATGTAATTTGTTAACAACTGGATAATAATTCCACCCTTTTTTCGTATTGCAGAAATAAGCTTCTTTCTGATATCAAAATGTTGATTTAAACTTTTGAAATTTTTATTCTCTTCTATACCTTCCCTTGCCAATTCACAATTATATTTTTTTATATCGTTATTAATTAATATCATTTTACAAAACTCTCAATATTTATTTCTTCATAATGGATTGTTAACAAAACTCCAAATATTCAATTCTTCTTAATAAATTAAAAGAATTGAAATATTCGATGTTTTGTAAAATGCTGAGTAAAAGAATTAATAACAATACAAAAAAATATGGTGAATTGGCAGGAAAAGCTATAAAAGAGAATAAAAATCTCAAAAATATAAAATAACATTTTCGTATCAGAAGGAAAGTTATTTGTGCAATAAGAAGAAAAATGGAAATAATGCTAAACAAAGATGACTTAAAATGTTAGAAAGAATTCTGTAAAGAATTAATACTAATAAATAATAAAAAAACATAATATCTTCTATAGCATTTTAAATGAAACTTGCAATTACATCTATGAAAAAAAGCTCCATTGAATTGTGGAATTATAAGCAATATTTTAAAACAAACAAGTGAAGAAATAAAAAATTTATTGGCAAAGTTATATACTAAATATCTAAATGATAAGATATACTAGGTAATTCACAGAGGCAAAACTCTCCATACAGTAGTGCCAATAAGTACAAGCCAGAGTAATCAATGGATGCAGGAAAGTTTGTGCATAAAATCCCTACTGTATGGAGAGTTTTGCCTATGTGATAAACAACTTGTGTAAGCATAAAGAATGGTGATCATGTGATGTTTGATAGTTTAATACTAGGTAATTGGAAGAATGTAATAGTAATATTGATATTAAAAAATGATAAAAAAATATTAAAAATTACAAACCTATCACTCTTTTATCAGTTTTGCACAAAATCTTTACCACGATAATTACAATTTGTTTACAATTTAACGAACCAAAAACAAAAAAAAAAACAAGTTGGATCTAAGTAATTTTAGCATAATGGATCTTATCCAAGTATTGAGAAAAGTTATAGAAAGGATCAATGAATATGAGATGCTATTATTGAATTTATAGATTATAAAAGGCATTTGATTCTATAAGCATTTCTACAATGATTAAAGCATTGGATCATCAAGATATAGATTTGGAATATTATTATATTCTGAAAAATATTTATCAAATGAAACAGCTATAATTTAATTATAGGGTAATACCAAGAAAATTAACATTTATACAACTGCATGAGAGGGAGATTCCATATAAAAAATATTTTGTAGATTAAAATGTAAAGTTAAAAGACTAAAAGTATATGAAGATTATTTAAATCATATAGATTTTATGATGGTGTGACTGTTTTTTTACAAATAATGCTTCAGAGCTTCAGAAAATGTTCAGATAAAAGTAAGATTAAAGATAAATGCTAAAAAGACTAAAATAATGTTCAATAGATTTTTTTCAGAAAAAAAGATTCATAATTATGAATTAGAAAAAGTTAATAACTACAATACCTTGCTCAGATTATTAATATAGATGAACACAAAATGAATGAAATTAATCTAGAATTAAATTTGAATAAAGGTTTTTTGTAAAAATAATTTAAATTAAAAGAAAATATGTGTTTGAAAAGGAAGGTTTTTAACAAATATTTTACCAGTTGTTACTTGTGGATCTAAGGCAGAGGAAGCGCAGACTTCAGATAGGTCAATCATATTAGAAATAATAAGAACAGATTGAAACAATATACATGAGTGAGAGAATTGACAGATATCACTAACATCATTCAAAGAATTAAGAAACTGAAATAAAACTGACTGAACATATTGCTAAAAGAGACAAAAGGGGGGGGGGGGGCAGTTGATGTCTTAAATACCATAAGTAAGACAGGTGGATGAGATAAGAAAATTTGCTGTTGTGTTATGGTTAAGAGAGGCTATGATCAGAAAAACTGGATTAGATTTGAACTTTCATCATGCAGTGGATTGATAATAATTAAAAAGATGATGGACAAAATATACTAAATACTGTCACTCAAATTTCAACATATTATTAATCAACTACGCAATACTTTATTAATAATGACCAAAAAAAAAATTATTAATGTCAAGATAAAATTTTGTAGGCAAAGTGCTTTGTTAAGGATATTTATTATTAACTTATCTAATGAGATGCTGAGGCCATACTTAAAAAAAAAAAATTAATAATGTCAAAACAACTCCAAAGATAATACTGTATATTACATGTTAAATAGTTTATTTATTATTTTTTACTTTCTATTAAAATTTCCAATGTGTCCTAATAAATTATACATTATTTTAAGATAAGTAATATTTACTGAGGCTATAACCTCGAGAATATGCGTGTAAAATGCGATAGTAGGGACCACTACAGGTGTTTAACCACAAGCTTACGTTACGGAAGAAAAGAGGAGAACCCTTCTTTACTTCAACCTACTTTCTATTTAAATAGGTGAAGCTGAAGCAGTTAGATCTGCGAGCGTGAAGCTATTCAATACCTCACTGATTAAGTCCACATAAAATTTGGATAGTTTTTAACAAATCAAGATGATTTAATGACATTTTTATTTTAACTAAATGCATTGTTGATAGCGAAGAGCTTCCATGATGTTAATAAAATGTTTGAAAATAATTTGATGTTTCAATCAGCAAGTTCCAGTTTGATTTGACTTGTATTTGATATTATTTAACAAATTAATTTTTAACTCAATCAGAACAATAACTATAAACAAAGTACATAACACAGCAGTCTGGCATCAAAAAATGATAATCCAAAGTCAATGGAATTACTATCATAAGCAATGAAGTCTATGAGTAATCTCACAGTTTACTTCATTATATATTATCTACTTAGATTATAAGTAATAATTGTGCTTTAGACTAAATAAAACATATAACTCAGAATACCCCTAGGAAGCCTATACTTTAATACTGTATAGTAAATCAATTTGGTAATTAATCTTAGACTACTCAACCGGATTGTTTATATAATATTTTTCTATTTAAAACCCATATTAATTTAATCATTTAACACTATAAACATTTTAATTATTATGCTGTTTCAAATATTAAAACAGAGAACCAAACACATCCAGCACTACTGTAACTTCATTGACAATTGCTGACCACGTGCATATTTTTCATATATTTTTAAATCGGTTTAATTCCTCGCCAATATTGTACCCTTAAAATAAAACAGTGAAAACAGTAATAACAGATTCCAATATATATATATATGCTACAATATACGCATCATCTAATTTTGCATTATTGGTTTGTCAATTTTTAAAAAAGTAAAGCTATATGGAAAAAACCAAACATGTATTGTTTTAATACTAATGACAGGAAAAATATTTATTGAAATAAACAGCAAATTGAATTAAAATGTAATGTGCATAAAATGGTGTAAATTTAATTAATTTTAATAAACATGATTTTTTTTTAATGAAGATGATAGTAATTATTACATTTCTGATAATTTGCTTTTTAATAACTAAATGGTTATTCTTCCTTATATTTAATAATTCAATGTTTATAAATAAAAGTGTATCAAAGTCCAAAAATTATATTTTTGGACTATGGACTTTAAGCCATAGTATAACACTACCAGCTTTCACTATTAGAATTTCTTTCTATAAAAAATACTTTAGTTTTTTTATTTATAAAAAAAACTAGTCTACTGTACAAATTTTGTGATAAAATAGAGAACATTATTTTATACTTTGCAGAAATCAGGACCTCTGCTAACTTTTGCTATATTGAGCATGAATTTTTTTTTTCTTTCTGACGTTCCTTTGAATCTCACTTTTTATCACATAAATTAATTTTCATTGAATTATATGAATGTGAACTTTTATTAGCACCTAAAATTAAGATAAATAAATAATTTTTTTAAAAATTACTATTAATAAAAACCATGCAATTAGTTGCTTGATAGTTCATTTGATGTTTGGGCACCAAAATTGTAAATGAGAACTATATTGTTCAAACTAAGATTTATTTTAATATATATTTTATTCAGCTGAGGATCAATTCAGAAACTTTTGCTAAGCTGATCTGGTTGTTTATTCAATAATTAATAAACTATAGTTTAGCTCGGCATAATAGTACAGATTGTGTTTCTCAAATAAATTAAATGTTGTTTTTTTTTCCTATTCAAAAGATTAAAAATTATTTAATTTGAGTAATAATTTTAGTAAACAAATTGCCAAAGTAAGTAAATTCTTACCTCATATTGATTTTTGATAAGTTCAACAATATTTGAAGAATCATTCTCCAGATGTGCAAAGATCGAACCTTCTACATGCCTGCTAAGACTTTCATAAATTGGAAGCTGGTCTGCAGTTACTGCAAAAATAGTATTGACTTTTTTTTCTTGCATTTTCTGATTAATCTGGCTGAGAGAAGGATAATCCTTAAAAAAAAAAAAAACATGAAATAAATTTGTCTAATTATAAAAATTCCTAATTATAAAATATTAGTATTAGCTTAAAGTAATCAATAATTAATATTAGGCTTATATTTTAAATAAAAAAATAATTAAGTATAATGGAAAGTTTATAAAATTATATTAATAACCGTATGATAACTTGATAAAGTAAGTATTATTTTACAATACAAATAATAGTTTAGTAACAACATAAACATTTTTTTTTTGTTCAAGTGAAATGAAGAAAAATACTGTAATTACAAACATAAAGTATTAAAAATAATAGTATATGTTTTAACAAGTGTTACTCAAAAGTTGCAATATCTTAACTCTCTAATCTCTGGAATAAGAATAACAATTTATTGTAGAATCTTATTGGCAAGAACACAGAGATTCAGGACTTCAATTTTATACAATTTAATATACTTACATTAAAACATACAACTGCAATATGTATACATGAATATCAACTATGTCATTCTAATCTAATATAACCCGCCATAGCTAATTCTGAGTAAGTCCTTTCACTTACTAAGTTTATTCACTAATATTAATAATATGGCAGTACTTTTACTACCATTACCATCCTTTAAGCCTGGCAGCCCTTATTAAGGTGTTTAAAACTATAATAAGAAGATTGGGGTGATCTGTTATGGTCCTAGTTGGCTTATTAACTTTCAGGAGCCGAGATCCTGGGAATAAGATGTTTTCCGCTAGTTTCTTCCATTTCTTCACACTTGTTTCCAAAAGTTACCTCAAAGTTGATTTAGAAGAGCCCATGTTCCTTTTTTTTCTTGGCTTTTATACTTTGTGTCCTTTTGTTTTCTGGAGTGATTAAATTAAGCCAATAAAGATGAAGAAAATCTGGGTGGTGGTCTTATCAGTTTAATTTTGTCTTTGTAAATTTAATTAGTATTTTAACTTGTACCAATTAAATTTCCTTGGTTTCTGATATTTATTTTTCCTTCTGATAATTTACTATTACATAGTACATTTTAATTAAATGTTTTTTTATTGCGCAATTCAATTAATCTTATTCCAATTATTTATTATTTATCTCATAACTTATTTTATTAAAATACATATATTTCATAAACCTTCTCTTATTCCAGAAACAGGTTACTATGTTTTGCACAATCTTGTAATTTTTCAGCCTCCATCTTTGATGATGGGCCTGGGTGATCAATATTCTTCCATTGGTCCCGTGGGTACCTTGTTATGCATTTCTATTACTGCTTCAGCTTCACTACATTCTAACAAAATTTGTCATTCCTCTTGAATTACTTTTGCCAGGAGCGGCATCAGCTATTTCTTATTTTCTCCACGTTTTGGTGTTTCTTCTCTATCTGTAACTAGTATCTGTGGAAACAGTATGTTTTCTATGACTCATCAGTAGACATGATTTGTATGTCTCCAATATTCTATTCCTTTCTGTATTTGAATGATTACTATTTATTTAGATAATTTCCTGGTGATAATACCATCAATCCATTTTTTTTTTGATCAGATCATATACCCAAACTTTATCACCTACTTCATATATGTTGCCTTCACTATCCTACTGAAAGTGTTCCACTATTTTTGGAAGTAAACATTGATAGTTTTATATGCAATTTCCTGCCATCAACAACTCAGCCGGAGAATTACCTGTAACCATTGTTGGCGTGGAATGTTGATGTGGCATAGCATCATATAAAGCTTGTTGCATGTTCGTTATTATTAGTCATTCTCACAGCCTTTTTAATTTGTAGAATAGATTTCTCAGCCAGACTGTTTGATCCTGGGTGATATGGGGTTAATAGATATGTTTGATGCTTTAATACTTGAACTTCCATTTTTTGAATAGTGAATCCAATGTCATTATCGGAAACAATTATTCCCCATAATCCATGGCATGAAAAACTGCATTCAAACTTTGTATAATTTCAGCAGTACTCGTATTTTTCGCAATACAATACTCCACCCATTTAGAGTATGCATCTACAAGTATGTGAAGTATTTTTCCATTGATTGGGCCCGTGTGGTCCATATAAAGTCTCAGTTGCTTTAGACTATGGTGTATACTCATTAAATTTCATATTCTTTTGAACTAACAAGCTGTGCATTTTTTTCTCAATGTGTATAGTTATCTTTGGCCAACAGATGTAGCTATGTGCTGAAACTTTGGTGTGCACAATTCCTGGATGGCCTTCATGCAATAGTTTTAAAATGTTTCCTCTACCCTCTGTTGGTATTCCTACCCTATTCCCCTTTAACATGAAAATCTTGCTGGTTGATATCTTGTCATGATTTGTCCAAAAAGCAAGTGCAAGGCACTACAGTTGTTTAGGTCTTAACCATTTCTAATCCAGCCTATCAGTATCTAATACACTTTATTGACCTTTGTCCATTTGCCACTGCATTGCTATTTAAGATTTCTGATTGTAGAACAACTATAAAATTAATTTCTATATCATTACTATGTGTTCATCTTTATCTGTATTTCTAGACAAAGCATCGACATGTAGAATCTCTTTCCCTTTCTTATATGCCAGCTGGTAATCATATGATGACAATATGTTTCTCCATTGCAATATCCATTGATTCAAATGGTTAAGCGCTAAATTATTGTTCAATAATATTCCCAATAACAGCTTGTGATCAGTTACTATGTGAAAAGGTCTATCAAATGCATATTGGTAAATTTTCTTTAAGCTAAACATAATAGCCAAAGCCTCTTTGTCAATCTGGTGGTAGTTTCTTTCAGCTTTAGAAAAGATCCTTGATGTGTAGGCTATGGGTTGTTCACCATTGTACCATGGATGACATAAAACTGCCTAACATCTTGTCCTGAAATATCAGTTATTAAGTGCACTTCAAGATTATTATCTAAATGAACCAATAATTTCTTTTGAGGACAGCAGAGCTTTGGTTAATATAAAAGCTTCCTCATTGTGTTTTAAGCACTGCAATTTTTGGTTTCTCTTTAACAATTTATACAGAGATTTTACTATTTTTACCTTATTCTATAAAAAAAGGTTCAAAATAGTTTATCAAATCCAGAAATGCTTGCAATTCTTTAAGGTTTCTGAGCTGGGCAGCATTTTCCACAGCTCTTACTTTCTTGAGTGATGGTAGCTTACTCCTGTCCAAGATTATTTGTCCCAAGGATACTAATTCTTTCATTTTCCACATTTTTCTGAGCATTTAACTTGACTCAGAATCAGCAATTTTCTGCATACCTTAACCAGACTTGGATAAAGAAGCATGCTATTACAAACAGGTTATCAAAATAAGGTGTCATGCCATCTAATCCCTGTAATAAACCATTAATTTTTGTTTGAAATATGTTTGGCACCATTGAAATATCGAATAGTAGCTGAATGCATTTAAATAATCCTGCTGAAGTTGTTAGGGTTAATATTTCCGCTGACTTGTCTGTCAACGGTAATTGGTGAAAAGTAAAATTTAGATCCAGTTTCGTGAAGTGTGTGCGTTTTGAAGACTGTCCAATACTTCTCTTACATTAGGCAATTGGATACATTTATTATTTAAATATTTATTGACAATTATCCTGTAATCCTTCAAATTCAGATTTTTGGCCCTTTGGTTTTGTTATTACAACTATAGGTGTGAAACCATTAAGCATCACATGATCACATTTATTGACCAATCATTGAATTTTCTTCTCGACTTTTGTTTTCATATTGATTACATATAACTGGATGTGCATTTTAAACTAACTTAATGTCTACTGGGCATTTAAACTAACTTAATGTCTACTGGGCCTGTTAATATTATACCTAATTTCTCACTGAATAAATTTTGAGACTTATTTTGAATTTCTTGTTCAAGTCAAATTTTTTTTTACAATAATAACTTGAATTCTTATCATGTAGAACCAGTCCCATCTGATTATGGGGCTAATTTTCACTTTTCCTATATACAGTGATAATTTAATTATTTTCTCAGTATTTAATTGGCACTTTAAACTCACCTAGTAATTTCAGTGCATTCCCGCTCACAACTTGAGCCTTAACCTATGTTTTTTTCCCAATTTCAATGCGTCAGCAGCTGATAGTGTGCTTCAATCTATCTTGGACCTTATAGATATCCCTGAGCTACTAAGTATCACCATTGTAATCTCTTTTCCACAACTTTGCAATTTGATCATGAATTGCTTTGATCTCTGACTTCCATGTTTTTTACAACATGAGTATTAAAGGGTTTACCTTCCCTATTTTTCTGCAATTGAGTTTTCTCTTAGCTCTTCCAAATTTCCTACATACACATATTAAATGCCCCTTCTACATTTAAAACAAGTTTCCTGCTTCCTTTTGCTTTATGACCTACTTTTCTACATGATGTTATCTCCCTTTTTGTATTCCGGTTTTCACAGGTTAGTACATTTTTTTCTTAGTCTTAAAAACTCCCATACTAATATTATCTTCAGGTTTAGTTTTAAAAGCATGAGTTTGTTCTAAAATTAGCTCATAAGTTATTCCCTTTCTTGATGGCAAATTTCAAGTTACCTCAGTCTCTGTTAATAGCTGTTGTCTGAGCCTGATGTTAGACATGTCCCAGAGTAACTTGTCCATAAGGGTTTCCTCGACCAACTCCCCAATACCTACAATCTATTGCTAGCTCCCTCAGGGCTGACATTGTACTTCTTTAAAATGTCTGAGATAATCCTTATAATGTAGATGGATCCACTTCTCCCATAAAAACTATACTCAAATTTATCCATAAAATATCCTTTTGGGAGATATTGCATTGTACATTCATTTTACATATCCAATCCAATGAAGGCATGCTTTTATAATAAAGGATTCTACAGTATTAGATCTGGCAAGTTGAATAACATACCGATTAGTTTTATGATCTTGTCATTATATTTTTATAGTTTTATGAAGCATAATACTTAAATGAAACTTTTCTAATATTTTTATATTGTGTTGATAAGGTATCCAAGTTTCACAACTATATAATAAATTAGATAAAATAACAGCTCTATATATAGATGAATTCTTAGTAGATATTCCCTTGTGATGAAATACTATATCTTTTAACTTGTTAAAAGCAACAGTGCACATTGGAATCTGTTTTGAACCTCAACATCTAAATCCATCTTTTTACTTATAAGACTTTACCAACAGAAAAAAATAATAATCTTAATTCAGAATCAGATCTATTTTAAATGATATTAAGCAGGATATTACATATACAATTAATATATTTTTCTATAATCTATATACTCTTTAATTTTTTAAAAAATACCACTGTAATGGTTTTAAAAAAAATTCACAAACTACAACTTTGTGTTATATACTTAACTGTAAAAAACAAGACAAAAAGAAAAAAAAAATGCCATCAGCAAATTTGCAACCTCTGAGAGCAAAGACTTTTCACATTTCAACTGAAATTATGCTTTATAAACTTCCATTATTAATGAGATTAATATTTAAAACATGCATAAATATCTGATTTTACGAGGTTACATCTTATTCACAACTCTTTCTTCATAAAATTAGATTCATCTTTTTTAAATTACAAGTATTCTCTCTTCTTCTTTTGCTTCACTATTTTAACACTATAAATATTTTTATGCAAGAAAAATGTAATATTCAAATTCCTATGTCTATTGTTTAATCAAGCACATTTTTTAAATTAAAAAAAAAAACCAACAAGTTCTTGTAATATGATATATTCTGAAGTATGTTTAATAGAGTTAAAATTATTCATAATCAGAAATTTATATATAAATATTATATATAAATAAAGCAAAATAAATATTAAAATTTTAAAACTTTTTAAAAAGCAATATTAAGTATAAATAGACTTCCATTTAAATCTTATATATCAGTTATTAAATAAGTAGTGCTGAGAATATAATATTCATTATAAAATAATCTTAGATATTAGAGGATACTTTTTGGAAGTTTATTAAAATGATTCTAGAAAGTCTGATTTCTAAAAGGATTCTTATAGTAAATGCATTTGAAGATTATTTCTTCATAAACATTATTAATATAATATATATTGATAGAGAATGAAAAAAAAAAAAACAATTAGATTAAACTATTGATATTAATTTAAAATTAATTTTTAGATAAGAAGAAAACTTACCATTGATGTACTTTTTTCATAATAACCAAGTTCATTGAGATAGCAATGTCCATCATTTGGGGTTACAATACCTCCAAGCTGAAAATTTACATAAAATAATAAAATACTTTGCTATGTATAAATACCCATATATTTATAACATGACACCCTCAAGCTATACACATAGTTCAGATTTTTGGATGTTTTTTAATTTTGTTTTAAAACATAGATAACAATACAATTATATCATAGACAATACAATAAAATATTATGCTAACTGCATATAAATAAATAAATGTCTTAAAGCATTTTAAAATTCATTGAATATTTAGTTTATTGATTTAAAATTTTAAATTCATTGGTAAAAAATTTACAGTTTCAAATTTAATTTACTACATTAGTTAGAGAATCAATTAAAATAAAAAGTACTGAATGAATTGCAATTAGAGATAAATTGAAGTTAAGGTAATACTTATAGAATTGAAAGTAATTTTTGTACAAATTATTAGATAATTCTTCATAATCCCCCTCTCCTCAACAATACAATAGCAATTACTTTTAAACTAATGTAAAATAAATAATAATCCACCATTTATTGTCAACAAAATTAAAAGATATTATTGATCTAATGTTTTATATGACGTTGAAATTGCAATGATCACTGCCATGAATGAAGATAAAATTAAAAAAATTATTTGTGTTTGAATTAGAGTAAAACAGAACTTCTAAAAAAATAATTCTGTGGCAGAGAAAATACTAATTCGATATTCCAAAAAAATTTGCTATGATAAATAATAATAAATTTCTGAGTTAATGGATAAATGATATGCTACCAAAACACTTTTTTGTATAACAATGAATGATGTCAGTGTATGATTATTTTAATAATAGGACATGATGCTTATGATTCTATATGTTAATATTTAAAAAAGTCGGGTGAAAAAAAAAAAATCATTGATTGAAAAATGGTTTTAATTAATGACTGTTTCATGCATTGATCTGCATAGTCACCACAAAGCTCATTCTTAACTTTTTATTCATTTTTCTTCTGAAATTAAAATGGCCACATTCATTAACTATTGACTGCTATTGATTAATTAATATTAAAGCTTTTATGTCCCAATTTTAGAAAAATATAGTTTTAATGTAACATTTATGTAGTATTAGTTATAACAAACAGATATCATTCATTTTTATAACTGGGGAGGGGGGGGCAAAAAATCAACCACATTGATGTTAATTTCTAGATGGCATATTTCTAGGTTGACTTCATATTATATTAGTTTACAACTTTTTTTACTTAATTATAGAGAAACATGAAAAAAAGTTCTCACTTCAATAAACTCTACTCTTTTTTTAATTTTATGTATGAAATTAATAGAATCAGAATAGCATTACAAAAAATGTATATCATACACCATCTATCAAGAGAATTATAATCATTCAGGAGAATTGTTGGCAGACGGAAAGAAAAAAATTTTATAGTTAATATAAAAGATTTGAAATTCATCATGTATATTGTAACCGTATATGTTTCTAAAGGAATTTAAAAAAAATAGCTATAACCTGTAAAAAAAAAATTATTGGTTTTCTTTTAATATTAGACTAATTAAATCAATCATTATTACTGGTAAAATGGCAGGTGATATGATTAAAAGTGAAGTTATAAAGTCTCTTATAGTACTACATATTAGAATAGAATGGTAGAATGTTACCTAAAATGTCTTCTGAATAGATTTTATTAACCAATATGTGCATCTCAATTTTTTTTCTCTTTTCAAAAAGTGCAGTTGATTTTTTTTTTTTATATAAGTGCAAACAGAAATCACACATAAATATAATACTAATGGAAAATATAAAAAATAGGATATATTAAACCCACTACAATAAAACATAATATATATATACATTGTATTTGATTATTATAGAACTTAAATTTTATTATACATCACTCTTTATTTATATATAAAAAATTATTTACAATAAAAAAACAACAACAAATCTTTGGAATATAAGCACTAATCTAATTTACTTACTCTACTTCAGAGCCATCTATTATAAGATTTTATTACTAAAGGTAGTCTAGTTTCATATTTTAATGCAATTTGAGTTTTTAAAAGAACAAGTGCTGACTAATACACAAACAAGAATATTATTTTAATAAATAAATTCTAATTATATTTTGAAAACCTAAATGCTTTTTTTTAAGTAATCACTTCCCAATGCTAACACATTTGCAAAGTTTCAAATTAAAATAAAAAGCAATTCATGTATATGATAAACACTAACCATTAGGATACTATTTACTTATTGCTCCCCAAAGGATTAATTTCATATTTTTGTGTAAACCAATCTAACATCAGCCCAAGGACAATGGATCTGTAATTATTGATGCTATAACCATAAAATACGTCAGAGATATCATAATGTGTTAAATAAAATTTTCTGAAAACGATTAATTGTTATAACCATGCAAGGTGGAATATGAGTAATAATTTTAATTATCTGCAAATCTTTGAAAAATCATTCCATTAATATGTAATTCAAATCTTAACTTCCTAAAGGATTATTCCAACATGTAGATTTATTGTTAAGTGTATATTATTATAACAACTATCAGTAAAACTCCAATAATCTTTGGATGCTACTTCAAAAATGTGATATGCCTAAATAAAATGTTTTTGACTATGCATAAGTTTGGGGATTAACTGTTGAAAGTGATTATTTACTCAAATTGATTCTTAAATTATGGAATTATTGCTTTTTTATATAATTATATTGTTGTAAGAATAATATGAATAAAATTCTCAAGAGAATGCTGATATATAATAAGGTACAGATAACTACCTTATATTATTAATTAGATTTGAATATAAATGTAATATCTGATATTATATTTTGTATTGGAGACAGACTGCATTAAGTTAAAATAATTTATAAACTCCAAAAATCTGTTAGATTTAACTTAATTCATATTTTATTTACCCTCGTCCTCAGCCTCACCTTATTTGATCATGAAATGTCCTGAGCAGATAATTGCTTGTGCCTAGTAAATATATGAATTTTTATAATTGCTTTACTGTACAACAAAGTACTCTTGTGGTATTAATACTTCTAAACATTATTTGTTAGTTTGAGTTTTGCTCCTAACTAAAGATTAAAACTGTAACATATAATATAAGCTATACAAAGCAACAAGTCATGTCACTAAGAGATGCAATAGTTGGGTTTTATGAAGTTATATAGTTATCTAGCATTAATATTACTACTAGGTAAACAATTTACTTGTTTCTAAAAGGTTGAATATAAGGAACTAGACTGATTTTGGGAATGATATTTCTAATGGACTATTTGTCACTGTGAAAAAAAGATTAAGGACATTGTAAAACATTCTCATCCACTATAATTAATGGTAGGCATTGAATGAAGAGTGTACAACCCTCTCAAAGAGTTTTGTATCTGCATCATTTTATTGACCATCCACATACTCATAACCTAAGGTTAGATGATTTTTTTTAAAAAAGATAATATTTGTAATTATTTTTCAGAGAACTTTTGATATTATAATTTATTGCTTGCTAATATTTTGCTTTATTTTTATACATAACTGTTATTAATAATAAAGTAGTTGTTATATTCATAATACAGTTGTTTGTCATTACTGAAATCATCATCTTTTGAATATTATTGAAATAAAAGAGGTCATACTTCCATTTTGTTAAATTAATTATAATTATTAAATCCATTTGCATAACTTATTATTTTTGTCTTTAATATAAAATTCAATAAGATGTGATAGGGTACAATAAAATCCCTTTGATATTTTGATTATACCTGGGATAGGTTAATTATAATTATTAATTTTGTCTTTCATTAAATAAATAATTTAATCACATTTAGTTAAGAAATACTGAGAATTGATTTTAACTTTCCTTAATCTGGGAATGAGAGAGTTAACAGCTAGTGATATCTGAATAAACATATTCATTTATCTTAGATTAAGTCTTTATACATTGTAATATCGTTTGTGCCACAAGAATACATTAAGATTATTTTGTTAAATCTATAAAGGTACCCTAAATATTTAATTAGTTTAATAATTATCATATCAAGATTTTATATAATAGTTATTAATTATTATTATTAGAGGTATAAAACAAATATACATTCATTTTAATTTACTTTCCGTAAAGAAGCATTCAATCTCAAACACATTCCACACAAACACACTTGTCTCAACCCAGCATCTTTTGCTCCTGCCTTATTGCAACCTGAGCTTTGGGTTATAATATATTATAACGATCGGAGAGGATTAGACTCTTACCATATCTGCTGTACAGGGCGCCACTAGGCTATTCGAACCTAAAAAATTTATAATGTAGGCAGATACACCTTGTTAAAGATCCAATTTTTATTTTATTGACCGTTAGCCCATGTCACTAGCTCGAGAAGCAGAGATTTATAATAAATTCTTAAACATTTTAATAAAGAAAAAGATTTAAATTCTTAAAATATATTTTTAATATTAAAAAAATAAAATAAGCCATTGCCAGTAATAACACACAAAAACGTTTATTGACACACATATATAAATTTAAATTTGAGGAATTAATTTATCTCACTTTAATATGTTATTATTTTAATTATACTTTAGTTAAAGTCCGCACAGATGGACATTTATAATATATTTTTATTTTAAAATGTTGAGTACAGATAGTCTTCATAGACTATGCAATTAAAAACTTTTCAAAAACATTCAACCTCAGGCTAAAAGTTCATAGCCAAACCAATGCTCGCTTCCTGATATACAGACGCAATCAATGCAATATGAAGATGCTAGCATAGAACCACGCTGACAGGAATGTACGTCTGCAGCGTGATATTATTTAAAGGATATGATCCACATCCAATACAGAAATGGGCATCTGTCTGGCAAAGATATAAAATATTAAAGAGACGTGCTATGTAGGGGGGGCGGTACTTTTGCAGACTTATAGTCCCTATTCATAGAGCGAAAGGAAATCAATGTCGCAGAAAATATGTCTGTGTCCATTGCAACACAATGACTATACCTTTGGGTCATGCATCCAAGTGGGCAAGTTTGCCTTGTACACTAAACACGCTTCACATTACATTGATATAAACACCCATATATCCCACCACCAGCATCGACTTAACTATGAAACAAATAATCTGAAATTAAACTTTAAATTAACATACACTTAAACATTGCTTTTAAATTTATTCAGAATCCGAACTTAATATTAATTGAAATCAAATATTATCACATGAAATTTTCCAAGTGTGAATCTCATCTTCTGTTTTTTTAAATGTGTATACAGTACTATTTTATTTACAAAATTAATACGACTTTTATCTCCATTTTTTTATCGCCAGCCATAATATTCAATATTTTTTTTCATTTCTTAATGATTTACTATAGTATTCCAATCTCCTATTATTTTTATATTCCTTTTCAAATATTTTTTTTCAATTATTTTCACATACATTCTTCTCAATCAACATGATGATTACCAGTTGGCATGTATATCTGAATAACAACCAAATCTTGTGAATGTTGTAATAATATCTTAAGAGTAAATATCTTCAATACAGTAATTATAATTTATATACTGAAGGTGTATAAAAATTAATATTTCTCAATTATGTAGGAAGATAAATAAACATAACCTATCCCTAAATCAGATGAAAAATAGAATTGCAGAGATTCAAAAAACATTAAAATGTCTATCAAAATACAAGCCTAACTACTTACTAATTGACAAACTACAAGATGAATACAATGATATATATTCCCATATGCAACAAGAATCCCAAACTAATTGGATTAGAAAGTTAATACCAAGATTAAGCAATTTATCTAGACCAATGATTAATTATGGTAAAGTTTATATACAACACACAAAAGGAATAGATTCCATTAAAAATAATGATGATAATATTGTGTCAGGGATTAGAGTTGATGAATATATCTATAATAATATAAAAAGAAAATTTGGCGAAGTTCTCTTCCGATCTCACGATTATGAAAGTGAAGTGTTGGAAGCTACAAAAGATTACATCACGAGGCAAGAAATAAAAGAAGAAATATTAAAGTTAAAAAAAATAATTACTAATGCTAATGATTCAATTCCAGCTAATATTTATAAACTAATAGATTATGCTCTAATAGAGCCAATGTGGAAGTTTTTCAATCAAATGTGCTGTCAAAAGATAAAATGGCCATACATTAATGATAGGGTTTTGTTTAGTATTAAGAAGGCTAAAGAAAAACAGACACCAACATTAGAAGAGCTAAGACATATATCAATAGAAGACATAGACTCAAAGATACTAGCAAGGATACTATTGAAGAGACTTCATTCTGTGGTTTTCTCTAAGATTTCGACGGCACATCATGCAGTCAAGGGTAGATGTGCTATCAATGCAGCAATGAAAATTCAAGAAGCTGTGAAAATATGCCAAAGAGCTGGGATTGACTCAGTATTATGCTGTGAAGATTGACTTTAGATCAGCTTTTGATTTGGTGAATTGGTCCTATTTGATAAATAATTTATTGGAATTAATACCTGAACATGGTATGTTGATAAACGCAATTGAGAACTACATTAGTAATAACAGGATTTCAATTAAAAATTATATGAGGCAATCTGATTTCTTTATACCAAACAAAGGGATTCCCCAGGGTTCACCATTGGCTGCATTGCTTTTTGCAATATATATAGATCCTCTAGTAAAAGATATAGAAAGTAAGGTTACAGGTATATATTTACCGCATCTTGGGGTGAAGGTAGGAGTTGTTGCCTTTATTGATGATCTAATTATAATTTTTCAAAATGCCTACAACATCCAAGTTGTGATGAGCATACTCAATAAATTTCAAGAACAAACTGGATCTTCTGTTCAACTGGCAAAATCTGCGGCGTGGCAATTGGCCACAGGAAGAAAAATGCCTTGTGAATTCCTTGCCGCACCAACAGATTTTCTAGGAATACCATTATATAACTCAAAGACCTCAATTAACAGATATTTAAATAAGTTAATTATAGAAAAGATAGCCATGAGGATAAACAATTTCTCATCATTAAAACTTTATGAAGTTACAAGGGCTAGAGTATTTAATGCCATAACAATGGGTATATTGAACTATTACGCCCCATGGATTGACCTCTATAACACAACAACAAGTAAGATCTATAGAATGGCAAAGAAATATATATGGGGAAGGGCAACAAGTCTAGTTTCGATCTCAACATTACAGCTACCTATTAATAAGGGAGGTCTCAATTTAATTGACCTAAAAGAATATATTATGTTTATCAAAGCTAAGACATATATAAATGTCATTAAAGATAAATGCTTTGACCCTCCACTGATTGAAGTTAATGTCTACCATGAAATAGGGAAAGAAAGAAGATCCTTTTTTGCCGATCTGCGGATAGCATACAAGGATTTACAGGACAATCTAGACTTGATTAGTTTGGAAGGGGTTAAATATAGAGAGATAAAAAAACCAGGGAAGTAATGCATGAAGTATAGAAGGATTTTTACCTGGATTAAATATAAATAATATATTGAAGAAATTACAACAGATATATGCACCTCAATCGTACATTAGGTTTACGTTTAGGTTACTAAATGGGCTCCTTCCTACTAAGGCCCTGCTGAATAGTAGGCTCCATATGAACTTGGAACCAATATGTGTATTATGTAAAATAAAGGAAGATAGCTTGTTGCACTTATTTGAGGAGTGTAAAGCCCTCTGGCACATTAGAAATAAAGTGTTTCATAAACCAGTAATAAACTTAAATAAAATAGTAAAAAGAAACTTTGTGAACTTTAACCCGCATAACACATTGGCAATAATACATACATTAAAAAAAAAAAAAATTAATATATTCTTTTAATAAATACACTATTATTTCCAATGTATTATTGCATAGTGCTATAATAATTATAATATTAAAGTATTTCCTCCTTTTATATTGTTTAAGTGAACAAGTTAATCTTACCTGCTACATAAAATTAAATTTTATAAAAATTTATTAGTTAATTTTATTAAATAATTGTTTAAAAAAAAGGGTTAGTATTTTTATTCCTCCAGCTAAATGTTCTATGAATTGGCAGTATGCGTGACTTGAATTCAACATGCAAGATGCTTTAAGAGATTAGTAACTTATCCCAGTAAAATTATTTAACATAAATTAGATTAAGTATATACATATGTTCATTATCAGTCCCTCAATATTTTTAAATATGATCTAAATCTAAAATAATTATGGTTAATTTATATGTATTTTAACAGGCAACCCCGGTATTAATTTTGTTGTTTGTATAAATATCTGAAAAAAAAAAAAATTGTATCTGTTGACCACATAAAATAGTAAACACAAAATTATGGCTGTCTAGTCGCCATAATACCTGCAGAGAGACTTTGAAGACCATCTACCGTATTGGGTTCGAATATGAATTCCCTTTCTTAATGAAATCTTAAGAAATAAAATCTACGAATCCTATGTAAGGATATAAGTTAAAAACAAATAGAAAAAAAATACAAAAGAAAGAAATCTACCTAGTGGCCATTATTTCGTTAAAAAGACAAACAACAATTTCTTCAGAAGTATATTTATGAGCGTCAATTAATAACTGACCTCAAGTACCAATCTTACTATGACCATAAGAATTATACTTTTCCTATCTAATAATCTTAGAACTATTGTTAATTAGGTGCCTGACCCTTTTAGCTAGCTCAAATACCAGGGCTGGGAGGTAGCAATACCTATCAGGCTGAACAAAGATAAATGGCTAAATCTGCGTAGTTGGAACAGGCTTTCCCTGCTTTCTATGCTTCTCAACTTAAGTCGTGTATATTTAAACTTACGTATTAGTAATGGTCTCCTTTTCTCTTTTCATAGCCCTTAAATTAGATGGTGTCATTTAAAATTAGCTACTTTTGAACTCCCCCTTTCTAAACATTTACTCCCTCAATGCGTGATCTATTTCTTTATTAAATCTATGGTTTGGATTTTAAAAGCACGTTTAATATAATTGCTTATTCTGAAAACTCATTTTGAGAGACATACTGACAGGAAGAGAAATAGACCAATATAATCAATAAATATGTTCGTTAATGACAGACAGATAATTTGTTTTACAGTAAGTATACAATTTTATTGTTATTCCCTTTAATTAAATATAAAAAGAAAAACAGATAAAAATACATATAATTCCAATATCAAATGATAACATAAATGAAAAACAAATTTATTGAATATAAATGACCATATAATTAAATAGCATGTGTAGGAATGCAGCTATACATTACAGATTAAATTATATAATTTTAAACAATGGCTAAGCATTTAGAGTAACGATAGGCAATTTTCAGTTCACTTAATATAATAAAAATTAGTCATATTTACCTTGGAGGATCCGGGATTTTATTTTTATTAGGGATAAGTTTATTTCCACGTAAGCTTGTTTCAATGATCCAAACAAAATCTATATATCCTTTATTGTTGACGAATGGGAAAAAATTTCTGTTAATGACAAAAGTCCAGCACGACCATCCATTTTGTGGTATTGCTTGGATATAGAAAATAATGACGGCTTATTGGAAGCTTTTTTAGTGTTAACGGTTCAAGATTCATTCCTTTCTGGATTATTTTAGCAGCATATCGGTAAGGTCCTTGTGGTTCTTGGACAGGCAAGCACTTTACAGGAACAGCTATATATATATATTTGGAGCTTAGGGTGATCACCCTACACATATTTGTTCTATCCCAACATTACGATTGTAGAGATTGTATAAGTTGATATTGTTAAATCCATTTTGTTCTCGAGATGGTTGATTGAAGGAATTTTAGTATTTCATTTTTATAATGCGAGCATAGCCGCACCAGTAAACTTAGCAAAAAAAATATTAATACAACATTTCTGTCTGAAAAACACTCTTGCTCTCTCCGATTTTTCTTTCAAACTAATTAATTTCTCCAATTCCTTTATTTCCTAAAATAGTTTATCAGCATTAAGATCTCTATTTCTCAGGCATGCTTTTAACGCTTTCTTTTTCCACCATACATTTACTTAAGATTTCCTGAAATTTAGAGTGGCTAAATAATGGCATAAAAGACACAAAATTGCCTCAAGGTAGATATATCAAAGTTCTTTCGTTACTCTCATTAAAATATGATATACAATAAAACAAAAAATATATATACATTTGAAATAAGTAATAATACAAAAATTTTTTTTTATATTTGCGTATAACTGCATTCCCACAATTTATTAACGCATATTTTTCTGAATGTATTCTAAAACAAATAACTATAACTATATACATCTTTCTCCCTCTCTCTTTTTTTTTTTAAATAATAAAAAAAAAAGACTTTCAAACTTTATCTCTCTCTTCGACAGATATGTCTAATTCTTTATATATATATATTCGCACATTGAGGCCAATTTATTGGACTAATGCTTATCTAGGCACTTATGTAACTCCTTTGTAACAGGGTTTGAACCCGGATACTGTTACAGTATATAGGTGCATATGTTTGTATTTGGATATCAGATGGTTTTCTGGATAGTACAAAGGTCAAGATCACGTTTAAAGCACTGCACTTTATTTTTTATACAGATTAGAAATTAGTTTACAGTTAGCTTGTACATTCATGATTCCATATAAACAGAGCACTGATGATGATCAGCATGTATCAGAATTCCAGCATTTTTTAATTTATTATGATTGATAGATTAGCATGTAGGTATGCGCGTGTGACTTTTATATTATGCTAGATAAGTAGCCCATCTTTTAATATTGAATCACTTTTAGATCCAGTCACTAAGGATGACTGTTGATTACTCACATTTAATGCTGGTGATGTAACTTATAATTGTTATAATTATTTATTTTATTCTATTCTGATGCTCCATATTTGTTTTTGATTATTCAAAGGCGATGATGTTTGCTATCTTTCCCTCTTTTGATCTGTAACACATGGTATCCCAATGATGCTAGTTCTGGTGGTCAGTATATCAAATGATCACATAATTTGAAACTCAAATTTAATTTCACCTACGAAAGAAAAGACAATTTTGATGCAGAATAAATAGAAAAAAAAATGTATAAGTGTGAAATATGTGATGAGTATAGATGATGATTTGTTGATTAAATTATAACTGATTATAAAAGTAGTGATGTTAAGATTTATATAAAAGGAGTTCATAGTTAAAGTAGAAAAGAAAAGCATAATTCTAGATTGGATTGAGCTTTAGACTGCTAGAGTCAGTTTAGCTGTACTTTCAGTACTAATGATAGATGGGAGATTTTGTTATTGGCTTGATTGCAATGTTATCATGCACCTCTGTGGATTGTTCTATCTCAGGCACTGCTTAACTCACTTTCAAGTTTTGATATTTCCAGTTGTTTTTCACAAACAGTTAACATATCCTAACCCATGAACCCTAGCCTCTAATTCTCAAAAAAAAAAAAGAGCACGGCTTTGCCAAGATTTTTTATTTCTATTTAGGTTTGTAAATAACTTAAGTGTTTAAATAGAATCTGGTGGTGAAATTCTTTATTTTCCCATGATTGCAGGTCACTATTCATCTTTTGCTGCAGATCTCTGGAAATAGGTTTTGAGCAAATGGTTTATTATATGAATTTCATTTTATAAATGCGTGTGTATTTAAAAAAAAAAGATAATAGTGATATTGTTATGTTTATAACTTTTTTATTATTTATTTCTAACTTAAATGTTGTCTCTCTGCTCATATTCATTTTATTGATCATGGGATGATATTTTCCCCTCACTCCATTTTATATACCGTTGCTATATATATTAAATTTAATATTTTTATTGGGCTAATATAAATTTAAATTAATTAGTAAATGGAAACTTCATTCTACAAATAAAGTGAAATTCAGCCATTAGTTATTGCACATCAATACACTTTGGTTGTGAATTTACCTTCATTTATGTAATACATTAAATATCAGCCTTTCACAGCTATTGTACATGCGCTTTTACGAGTATTAAATAATAAATGAATACTTTGACTGCCAATACAAGATATAGCATTTAAGAAAGAATAAAATGAATCCACTTATTCTTTCCGAACCCAAATGTTTATATATGGGCAAATCTTAAGTACTGGCAAATAAAGCGTGAAGATAGATCATTCACTTTAAATTACAGTTCGCGTTGTTTGACTGAATGACGTCGACGAAATTACTTAGAATTTACTAAACGTCACTTTCAAATGAAAACTTAAACATATGTAAATAAGCATCTATTTATATAGCATAGCGCATGTATAATAGCTGTAAAAGGCTGATATTTAACGTATTACAATTATAAACATCGCGCTATATAAATAGATGCTTACTTCATTTATGTAATAAATTATTTTTCTCTTCACTAATAAAATTGTAATTATAAATATGCGACTTTTTTTTTCACATTAAATAGTGAAGCTATAAATTTTACACTAATTTATAATAGGTTTGCTTAGCGCTTTCGAGATTTCATGTTCGAATCTCATATTCATAGCTTGTAAATAAAGATTGTTATGATTTATGTAAATGCGTTTATATAATGGAGTTCCTATTTTTTAGGAAAATCTAGCATAATTGTAAATATATATGCATGCCCATGAGACTAGGGTTTGAAACAAGGATGGAGAATTTTTTTTAGTTCAAACAGAATAGGATTTTTCTTTTATTTAATTAATCAGCTTGTCATACAGTTACTGATAAGTAAATTAATATATATCTACTGTTATCTAAAAAAACAATAAAGAAAATTACTAAAATTCTCATCACACATCAAATAATCTCATCTAGTAAGTTATCCTTATTTTTCACTCTTCCTTTTTGAATAAATGTTGGAGATTCCTTTGCTCTTCAGTAAGCTATTTAAATGCTTTTTTATCTACCTTTTTCATCTTTGTATATACTTTACAGTTCGGTGATTTTTAAATTAAAAAACAAGCATGATTTATTTTTGAAATCTTTTAATTAATGCTTGTATACAACTCTCCATCTACGTAAAACATGTAGATTACACTTTTGGTAAAATTTCAAAGTTGTTTTCAAAAGTAGCTTTTAATTAAAAGTGATTTGAAAGGATTAGACAGACAAAAACAGTTTAATTAAAAACAATGTGTTTTCACCACCTCACACAAACATTCATAAAAAGAGTTGATAAAAAGATTAGTTCAGTTTGGCTAGTAAAATTTTTGAGCAGTTGGCTAAACATATTTTGTAAGAGCTGGCTAGTTTACTATAGTTAGCTGGCAGCATATAGCTGGCCAGAATAGCTAGCAGATCATACAGAAAACTACAATGAAGATAATAGACTGCAAGGAGGGAAAAGTCCAAGGGCTGTTGGTTTACTATGCTGGAGTTTTGATTCATGAAGCCTGACTCAGCTTTCTGTATTTACTAGCCTGCACAAATATAGACAAGACAGTATGCTTGCCTGAAGTAAATTCAAATCATAGAGAGAAGGGAACTGATTCACTGCTAATGTTTAACTGATTATGCCTTTCCCAATGCTGACAACTTAATTGGACTATGCCTATCGCAGACTGACCAACCCCCAAAGAGAATTCCATCAGCTTGATGAAGAAGTAGTTATACATATGCTGCTGTGTCTATATGCAGAGAAGCATTGACAAATGTATATACAAAAGTGAGTTGTTTTTAAATAATTCATTTACATTTTAAAATTTCTGTATTTAATTTAAAGATGTTATGATTATTTAAAGGAAACCTGTGATAGTGATACATATAGAGAGAAAATAATTTTAAATGGTTTAAAATCTATATTAAAAAAAAAATAATAATAATGTAAAAAATAACTTTGTTTGGAATAAAAATCTAAGAATAAAGAATTAATTAATTGATCTCTTGTTTTTTTAAAAAAAGTAGAAATTGAAAAATCAATTCTTTTTAGAGTAACCTACAAAGACTGATTTTATTCCTTAAAAGAAAGGAAAGTCTTTATTATTAAAACAGTGAAATTTATGTAGATTCAATATTGAATTATGAAAAATATATTATCGTGATAAATCAAAATATATAATATAAATGTCAATGTGCATATACATTCCTATGCACACAACATATATGTTGAATCAAGAATTAATTATGTATTGTAAAATAATTTTATTTTGACAAAAATGAAATATATGATATAGACGTTAGCGTGTGCCTGCAATTCAATACGTATATACATGTATGTAAAATATGTTATTTAATCATATATTTTTATTTTATGACAATTCAAATATGTTCAATTTTTTATAACATTCCACCACATGCTTGTGTGTGGATATATATAGGGGTACTCATCTTATAGCTAAAGGTGCCACTCTATGGCGCGGTTTTCGCGCTAAAACACATAAAAATGCTGTTTCCGCGGCAGACACATTCGAACCCGCGTTTTCTATAATACAACTTTTTTGTTGTGCTACAGAATGCAGGCCGCTATGTCGCGTCGCAGTACAGCATGTATGTCGCATAGCAGCAAATACATTTTCCGAATTCGCAGTTTATAAAATAGTTACGGCTTGATGAGAGAGTTTGTATTTGAATTGAATGGAAATGTTGTTTTCATTTGATTTTTTTATATTTTAAAGTATTGAAATGTTCAGATTTTTTAAAGTAATAATTCTAAGACTTTTTACAACGTACTGTATTGAAGTTTTAATTGGGAAAATGTTAAAGATCTATGTTTTTAGTGAGTTGCAATTAGGTAACGCGTCAAGTAACATACTGTTCGTAACATTCCATGAGATAAAGAAGATTCTACCGTGTGTATATTTTTGAAGTAAAAAAGAGCTGTACCAAAAAAATAACCAGTAAGAAAAGTACAAATATACACGATTTTTTGTAAATTTCATAAAAAGCAAATATTATAAACATGTTTAATAAGTAAAGAAGACATTTATATGTGTTTGTTGTTGTTTAAAAAAGTTTGAGTTTCTTTCTTTTGACAGAGTACGGTTACAATTTTGATATTTTTTATTTTAGCATTACAAACAACAGAACACTAACCCTAAAACTAACCGTAAAACTAACCCTAAACCTAACCGTAACAACTTTTACTTTTTATTGTCATTCTATTTGAAGTAAAAATTAGCCGTAATATCTATTTGTCTGTAAAAAAAAAAAAAAAAAAGTAAAACGAAGACTAAAAAAATAAAAAATAGACTAAGAAATTATACCTTTTATTATGATTATTATTTTTTAGTTAAACAACAACAAAAAAAGTCGTAACAGAAGTAAAAAAATATCCGATAGAAAAAACACGAATCAAATTGTAATTTGTTGATTTTATTTTACATTTATTATTATCATTTAAATTGTATACGTTAATAAAAAAATAATATTTATAAAAGACGATTGTTTTGTTTTTATTTTCGCATTACAAAAAAGCACAGCAAAATTATTATAATCAACGGCCTGGGAATGGTCATATTTTATAGTTTTAGCATGAAAACGGCGCCATCCAACGGCATCTTTATCTATAAGACAAGCACCTATATAGGTGTTGTATATATGTAAACCACAATGTAATAAATTGAATTTTGTTTTTATGTTAATCAAATACTTATATGTAAACTTTAATCATTTTTTTATTTATTTATTAAATGTCAATTGAAATATATTCTTGTAGTAGTAAAACACACATCTTTGTGCCTATATGGAACATATATGTAAATCATAATGAAATAATTTGAAATTTGTATATTAATTATGTAAATCATGTGATTTTTTTTTTATTATTGTATGTTAATCAAAATCAGAATGTTTAATTGATATGTACATAGCCTTATTCTAAAGACCTTAATATCATTTTTTTTTATTAATAAAGTTATAGTCAATTGTTAAAATTATTCCAGTGACTTAATTCTAAAATGAATTTAAAATATTGTATGTTTGCATCATCTCTTGTCACAATACAGTAATAGAGCTTATGTTCTCTAGGCTAGATTCGAGCATAATGGCTGATTATATGAATGGGGATGTATGTTAGTGATTAAAGGGCATCCAGTGATGATCAATCATCATCCTGGTTGGCACATAAGATTATATTTTTTAAAGCCCCTATACTACATTTTATTTAGTTTAATCTATTAGAAATTTAAGTTTATAATTGGCCAGTACATTAATGGTACTAAATGGCAAGAGCATTAATGATGATCAGCATGTTTTAATATCCCAGCATTATTGTTTGATGATTATGTATTCTAATGGATGAGCATCTATGTTTGTGCATCCAAATTAATATTTAAATAATTGAGCAAGCTGGCAAGGGCTCAATAGTTAGCCTGATGTATAATAGATCCATTTCTAATCCAGCCACAAGATGAACTGTTGATTTATTTTATTGTTGATCATTCATGACTCAAATGGTTATTACTTTAGAGGAGTACTTAAGTATTACTTACTTTACTATTGATAAACTGGTGAATTTATAGTTAATTTCTAGTTGCTCTAAGGAGTTAACTGGGCTGATCTCACACAGATTTATCTATCATGCTCTTTGAATGTATAACATTTCTTATATATATTTGGATATTAACATTACTTAATATCTTCTCACTTTAATATCTTTTCCAATATTACTTATATATTTTTCAATAAATCTTTCTTTAATATCTTTCTTTATTTACTTTTATATACTTATGTATTTTAGCTTTTTTGTAAATTTCATTATTATTTGAAATATTTTCCTTCACCCCAGGTTCGCCCCCTCCCCTGATTACCCCTGTTATAATACATATATCTATAATATTTATATAATGCTTATGACTAATACAATTTAATTTTAGCACTATTGAATATGTATCAAAGCTCTGAAAGTATTAGATTGATATCTCATAATAATATTTAGTGAATAAGAATAAATATATACTATACATTCATAGACAAAATTAAGATAAATTTTCAAAATTTAGATCAATCTTAAAAATTCTAATTGAAAACTAGTGTTAAGCAATGAATTTTAGAGAAAATTATTTAAAAAAACTTAAAGCTATTGAAATTCACCTTTCCATCTCCAGCATGGTGAAAACCAGCATCTGTTGAAAAAACTAGTAATTTTCTAGACTGTTCTCGCCACCCAATCTTTTTCTAAATTAAAAAAAAAAAAATACAATTATGCATATAAAAAAAATCATAAATAAAAGTAAACATAATAAAAGTATATTAAATATTTGATTAATCTATTCATTCAATATACTGAATATTTGCTATAATAAATAGAGGGATTTGAACTTAGAATTATCAGTCTATATTCATATATATATATATGGGATGGAAAATGAATGTAGATTGAAAATGCTCAAGTTCAAATTGCTCTATTTATTAAACATTTAACTAAATAAGGTTATACATTGATTTTATAATATTTTTTCATATAAATATATTTTAAAAATTTATGATTAAAAACAAAAAATAAATTGATATTATTTGATGTATTTGTTTACAGATATAAAATACTAAAAATATAATTTTGAAAAATATATATAACAAATGCAATATTATACAATATGTAATTATTTACATCTTACAATGGTCTGCTAATTTAACAGCTAAAAAGAGCCTTTCATGAGTTTTATGTTTCCCAATTTGGTAAACTATACAAACATTTTCTTTTATTGATATCTTACTGATTTTTGAAGAAAAACCTTCAATTAATTAGAGAATATTACAATTCTTTACTCTAGCATCTGCTCACATTTTTTATTGTGCAAATAAATATATAACAAATTGCATCAATACATGTATGCATACATGGAAGATTTAATGTATACATTTATAACAGTGAGAATATATATAAATGCACATATGATAGGCATTTATGCACGAGTATTCAGTAATTTTAATATATATATATATATAATATTCATAAATATATATATACACAACACAAAAACAAGATTGATACATTAAAAAATAATATAAACAAATATGTCACGTATGTGTTATTTTACTCAATGTAATATACAAAAGGGAGATATTCTCCATTATCCATTCACCTAATATGTGAGCACCATAAAATTTCATTTGAGAATGCTTCATAAAATTTTAAAATTACACTTGCGGAGGCAAGATTCTGAACAAGATTCATTGTTTTTCAATTTGCTGGATGTGATGCTATTGAAAAGACATATCGTTGAATTGGGAAAGTGAAGAGAATGAATACTAACCCAAGTTCCTAAAAAATATTTTATAGTAAATTTGAATATGATTTTTGTGGAAATTCAGTTTACATAATAAAGATTTATCTCAAGACCCTCTACAAAAATACAATAAAGTGCTTTCACTCAAAAAATGTGGATGAGAATTGACTATAATAGAGAGGTACAATCAGGCAAGGTTTTAAATTAGTAAAAAAAAAAAAAATTTGCTGCAGAGGTAGTAATTTGAACATTTGTTTAAATATGCTATTGCAAAACTCATGTTTATTTTTTCTTTCTATCTTTATTTTATTTATGAAATTAGAATGGCCTACTTATTTATAAGTGGTTGCTAATAAAAAAAAATGATTTTGAGTTGTCCATAAAGATAAGTAACTTAAATTAATAATTAAAAATATAGCATTTATATTTATTTACAAATTATTCAGTTTTACAGCCATCAACACATAAATTAAGTGTTGTTTTGATCCATTTTTTGGCTTAGTGTAAATAATCTTAGTAAAAATGTCTATTGATCCCATTTCTAATATTGAGATAGAATGCTTTCCTCTTTTTTTTAATGGGAATATTATAAAATTCAATTTACAATACTAAAAGACCATAAAACATATCACTTCATATCTGTGCATATATATAAATACAGATTAAACTAGGTTCACAATCATAAATAATATATAATTAAGTATATATGTCACCAATACATCACATAATTTTTTCTGCTCGTATTCTAAAAATGATTTTAAGATTAGATATTCATTCTATTTTCTTTATTCAAAAGGCATAAATTACAAGCTTGAATAATTAATAGATACTAGATGTTATTATAATCTAGATCCTTAGATTAATTTCTAGGTTTAATATAACATTCTAGCCAAAGTATAAAAGATGCTTATAGTTAATATAATACAGAGATTATTAAAATACATGGTTACTAGTCTAATATTTAATTAATACAAACAAGTTGGCTTGAATATTATAAAGCTATTAGTTTGAGATTATAAAGGAGTTAAAGATGATTTTTATATGTGAAAGTGCAAGTAGTTTAAAAAGTCCTCATGGTGAAAGCCATTAGCTAGAAACTAATCTAAAACTGTGAATAGTAGCATTACCATCTAGAATCCAATTAATATTCAAATTTATAATGGATGGCTCTAAAATAGAACAAAAAGAGTGAATATTAATTCTTAAAAGTATTAATATATACATGAACATTAAGCAGAATAAAAATATAGTTGTAATTATTAAATTATCAAAAGTCAATTATTTTTTAGTTTTCCTGCCTTATGAAATATTTAAGATATAAACTTTATTAAATCTCATCTACCATTATATCAACAATTCCAGAAATCATATTTTCTTGTTACTTTTAAAGCAAGTTCAAAATGAAAGAGTTATTATAATTATAAAATAATAAAAAGGATAGTTTTTAACTAAGCCGTTAGATTTTCCCAAATTTTATACATGACATCTTGCAGTGAAACAGGCCTGTATTAAACATTAAATTACTGATATATCAGTGCTATTTTTCATTTTTATCAAGATAAATCATTTATTATAGAATTTGAAGTAGAAATAAGAAATCTGAAAGAAATTGAAGAAATGTGAACCTACTTAAAGTCTACTTTTTATATCAATATACTTATTAATATTTGCTTTAAATTTTGATACAAAATTATGTTTAGACAAAAGCTGCCAGAATTTGTTGCTAACAGAAACCTAACACACCCAGACTTAAAACAACCGAGACATAAAGAAATATAAATTATCAAATTTCACTGACTCTAAAGATAAAAATACATTATCTATATCCAAGATAATTATGAAAGAATGTTTTCATTGAAATGTTTATGCTAAGATTAAATAATAATCAATAAAGCAAGTCATATATCATGTGACTTGTTTTAAGCTTGTATTCCAGATATGTAATATAGGGAGCATACCAATAGCTCTAACAAGCTTTTACTGATAAGTGCCACAAGAGAAAGCATTCAAAATATCTATCTAGAATTATCCCTATCCTTCAGATCGTTTTCGAGCTTTTGGCTCATCTCAGTGAGGTGCTAGGATGTTCAGACACTAGATCTAAAATATCAACCCAAAGCCAGTACTTGTCTAATAAGTAACTATTAAATCTGCAAATTTTCAGACGTGTCTTTAAATCCAGCTATCTAACTTAAATAGCTGTAATAGCTTCAGCAATATAACAATGCCAAATCCTCATATATCGCATGACTTGTTTTAAGCTTGAATTACAGGTATGTAATATAGGAAGTGTACCAATGGCTCTAACAAGCTTTTATTGATAAGTGCCGCAAGAGAAAGCATTCAAAATCTCTGTCTAGAATTTATCCCTATCCTCAGGTCGGGTTCGAGTTTTGGCTCACTTCAGTGAGGCGCTAAAACTTCAGATACTAGATCTAAAATACCAACTCAAAGTCAGCACTTATCTAATATGTAACAATTAAGTAGAAAATTTGAAATTTTCAGACAAGTAAATGTCTTCAAATCCAGTTATCTAACTTAAATAGCTATATGGGTCTGAAAATACTTCAGCCTCACCATATATTAATAGTTATGTATTAGATAAATGCTGGCTTTGAGTTGGTACATTATATCTAGTATATTCTAGCGCCTCACTGAGGTGAGCCAAAAGCTCGAAACCAGTCTGAGGATAGGGATAATTCTAGATAGATTTTGAATGCTTTCTCTTGCGGCAATTATCAATAAAAGCTTGTTAGAGCTATTGGTACACTCCCTACATTACATATAAGATTAAATAACTTTATACATAATTTATAAAATGTCAATTGATTACATTGAAGTAATAAAAGCTAAATATAAAGATTTAGAAAGTGTATAAAAAAACTAGAATTGTTCAATTAAGCAGGGAATATCTATATAAAATTAGAAAAAAGATAATTATTTATTTATTAAATCTATGTTTCTCTAACTTGTGTAGATACAAATTTTTGAAATCAATGATATTTATTCCAAAGATGAATCTGGTAAGATAAGAAATATAATAGGATAGTACCATTTTAATGAAGATCTTGAAATAAATTTCATATCTTTTTTATATTGTCATTAGAAAGATAATAAACAAATATATAGTTTAAAAATTTTTTTATATTCTTTCCACTTTTTTTTTCTTTTTAATTTAAGATTAAAATCTTTTACTTTATATAATTTATTTGATTATTTAACTTTTTTTTAAAGAATTTTTAAAATAAAATTATGATTAATATTTTATTTTTATTATTCATATTTATTGAGTCAATTCTTAAAATATTAAAATTAATGTAAGTTTAAAACATTTATATAAATTTACATCTTAATTAATATAAACAGTTTATAATAAATATTAAGCTTTTAAGTATAGAATAAACCTTATACCAAATAGTATTTTTTTTTAAAAATTTTTTTTATTGATGGTATGCATGAAATACTACTTTAGATAATTTTACCACAAAAGAAAAATATGACTAATCTCATAATTAATTTCTTCAGTTCACAATAAAACAAAATCATAATATTGGGTTAATAGCCTCGAAATCGTTTTTACTTATCAAATGTTGAGTTTCATCCTCAATGGAAGAGAATACTTGAAAAGTTCTGCATAAGATTATTTCCAGGATTTTTATATTTCTCAATACAATGTTTATTAATTTTTAAAAATTTTTGCAGCTTAATATGGAAAAAACTTATTAAAGTTTAAAATGTAGCTTTAAATATTACAGTATTACTATCTCTATGTTTAAAACTATAAGAGCATCTCCAATGGTCTTATGTTATTGCTTGGTTATAGTTTTCTATTCCCAAATACATGTTTTCAACAGACATCTATAAAATAAAATAAAAACTAAAAAAAAAAAAAATTTTTAACAGCTACTATTTTTCTGGTCTAAAATTAATATATTTTATTGTTCACTTTTCCTTAATTCCTTTATGGTTTTTATTACATTAATAAGAAATTTGTCATATAATCTTTATTAAGTACAATTATAATTAATGTTGTAATAGGTTACTAAATAATTCACTTTATTCTCTATTTTATTAGTGTGCAGGCTTCAACATTAAACTCATCAAATTTTTTATTCCTTGGTAAATAAGATTACAGATACGTTTGCAATTTTTATTTTTCCAATCATGGAAGAATTTCAATCCCAAAGTTTTGGAAATAATATTCAAATGGTTTATTTTTCAGAAGTCCTTAAGAAGTTCAATTACTGAGAGTATCAGAGAATGAATAGCAATACATGAATCTTGAGGTCCACCCAAATCCATTCCACTACCATTACATTAATTTACCTAGAGCGTAATAATGGCTCTGTGAAGTCAATCAGTTATTATCAAATTTTTGCATAACATGGACTGATTATCATACACTTTTGTTTTTAAAGAAAAATTGCTATAAAAATATATATATATTTTCATTTAAAATAATGGCACTTAATAATATGAGCATTTATAACTGTGGACTGTTAGGTTGTTTAGATCATAAATTAAAATGCTCCATGGGTAAAGGATATTTACATTAAAATATAGGTCCTATTCCAAAATTTAGATGAAAAATTTAATGTAAATTCTTAAAAAGTAACTACTGAAGCAGGGAATTTTGCTAAAAAATGTGCTGTACATAAATAAGTTAGTTCATGTCTTCACATTGGGGGGGGGGGGGGAATCATGACTGGTTCTCTAAATACATCTGCATTACTCATAACTCAATTAAAAAAAAAAGAAGTGATACCTCTCTTTAATAGAAAAATAAATTAAATGTGGAATTTCTTAAGCAATATAGAAATTTAGACAGAAATTTAATAAATAACAAAAAAACTTAAGATTGGTGATTTAAATAGAAAATAAAATATTATTGTTTGTTGATCATAGTCACTATAAAAATTATTTTTTAAAGCATTAAAAGTAATATAAATACTCAAAAAAGTAATGACATAATCCTATTAAATATGTGGCAAATACTCTTTTATATGATATTTCAAATAAATGAAGAAAAGTATTTTGATCATCATTTGAGTAATCATGCAAATATTTAAATGACAGGCATTAGCAAGATATTTATCATACTAACTCATTTAGATTCAAATAAAAATATCCAAATTTAAGAAAAATTAAACATAAAGCAGTTTTTCATAATTTCAAAAATGTAATGGCTATAAGTTCTAATAACATACTTTGAGAACTTTTAAAAAATGGTGGTGACATGATAGCTCAAAACTATTCAAAATGTTTAGAAATTGCAATTCTTGAAATTATGTTCCCTGATCTTAAGGAGATTTCTACTATTCCAGTTTATAAAATAAACGATAGAAAAGATTACAATAATTAACACAAAATATTGCTAACTACAGCAAAAATATTTTCAAGAATTTTATTTAATACAATTAACCATTAAGTCATTAATGAATATTTATTAGATTCAATGTATTTTTAGAGAATCAAGAAACACTATAAATTCAATTTTTATTGCAAAGCAAATGCAAATATATATATATAATAAGCAAAGATGAAATTTATTATTATTACTGATTTGGTCAAGTATTTGATTCAATTAATTGAAAAGATTTGTGGTAAAGTTTGAAATTACATGATTGTTCTTTATAATTTATTCACAATAATAAAGCTTTTACATGATGGAACATGGGAAGTTATTTTTATAGATAAAAAATGTGAGACACTTGAAATAAAATTTAGTGTTAAACTGGAATTATTTTAATTTCAATTTATTATTATAGCAATGGTTTTTGGTATAATAGCTTCAGGAAGCAAATATTAAATTATATAGATTTGGTGAATTTTTTAATCTGAAATGATTAAAACCAAAAACAAGAATGTTATCTTCTTGGCTTCTAGATTTACAATATGTTGATGTTTGTGCTATTCTCAACAATTCAAAAGATAATTTATAATGTTTTAAATGAACTTATAAAGACGTTGGTTTAGTAATAAATTTTCAAAAAACTCAAGTGATTGATCAGCCAGTGATAATAACTTAAAAAAATCTAAAATAACTTAAATATCTTAGAAGCTTTTTATGTGAACTAGGTAATGGAGGCAACATTGATATAAATGAATGCTACTACATTAAATTTAATACATTAAAAGACAAGACATTTCAACAGTGATATATTTACAACTAAATTAGTTATATATTATAGGTTGTTTGATATAAAATAAAGGTGCTGGAAAAATTTCATTTAAGAATGCTCCATAAGTCTAAAAATATGATGACAAGATCATAAAAACAATTGTTCTTCAGCTTTCTAGATAAATCCATTACTATAAAGTCATATCTTCATTTAAATGAACATGATTTCCTGAAAAAATATGTTACAGTGAGGTGGCATTTTCCCACCTCATAATAAAATAATAGATAATTTTATTTATATCTGTTTTTGAGTTTACAGATGTTGCTTTTATGCAAATATTTTACCTTATGATATATAACAAAATATCAAAAGTCACATACATAGAATAAATTTTAAAGTGTTTCTAAAATGTAACATTAAGTGTAAAACTAAAATATATTATAATTTTTTTTATTTTAAAATAATATTATGATTTTAAATAAAAGAAACATTGCTATAGAAACCAGTCGCAAATTACTGGGGAAAAAATAAAAATGTTGCTATTGGAACCATCAGAAGTTTTCTAAAATGGACTGCATTTAAAAAAAGTGGGAATATTGTTATTTGCCATGTTTTTTATTGTATAAAAGACAATAAAATTTTGTAAGGATTTTAAGTTAATATAATGCATTAAATGGAGTGGAAAATCCTTCAGGATGCTTTCCCCGATCTTTCCAGCATTGTAGTTGAATATGGAGCTAAAGGCAAAGAAATGCTTTAAAAATTAACCATGATTCTGTCAATCTACTCATCACTATTCAATGCTGAAGAAATATTTGACATTTACTTGCCACAAAAGGAAAACTAGTCATCTAAAGTGATTATCCCATAGAAATGTACTTCTATAAATTAATCTGCGAATCTATCTATTTTAAATGCTCAGAAGAAAATTGCAATATGAAAAATGCCCGGAATGAATCAAAAGAAGCTAAAATATTATATTACCAGCAGACATTAAAATTTAACGATTAATGGTCATATTCCCACATTTACGGATACAAGATATATAAGTGAACTCACAAAGACATTAAGCTAGTCAATTGACCTTTCTATAACTATCTTTACAAAGTTATTGTAAAATACAAAGATTTTTTTTCCCTCTCACGTGTGATTATCATATAATTTTATTCTTTAATTAAAGTCATTGTTGTTTGTCATTTTTCATCCGAATCCAAGTTGATAATTTATTTCGTTAATGTAATAAAGTATTAGGTTGGAGGGGGGGGGATCAGAAAATATAATTGAATCTACATGAAAACATGTTTTGACGTGGGTTGATTATTGCTTGTGACTAGTATCGACTTGCCATTTAAAAATAATTTGTAGTTAGTCACACCACTATGTGCACAGTTGCCCGTTAGTTATATTTAAATTCCTCTAGACTAAAATTAATTTGCAAATATAGCATTTTTTTCATTTTACTGTTAACTGGATTCATAACAATTGTCAAAAGTGCGGTTAGTTACAATATATAAAATTTATTTAATTAATATAATGTCGAAAATAGATGGGTAACACTAAACATATATACTTAATTATCAAGACCTCTTTGAAATTTTAATTATACTTTTGGCATGTTAATGGTGGTGGTGGGGTGGGGGAATAAGATACGCATCATTGTAAGAAAAAAAAATTAAATAAAAAAATATAAGAAATTTTATCAAAAATTGAATGAGTTAATTGGCACATAAAAATTTATCAATAATTTGATAAAACCTAGACATGAAAATTAGAACTGAAGCCAAAACAACAAAAGAAAATATTTTCTTGCTGCATGGTTAATACAAATGTTCCAAAAATTAGAAATAATGTGTAAAAGTTTTAATAAGAAAATGTTAAATAAGAGGAAGGAGGGATTTGGAATGACATAAAAAGGAATGGTGTTTTCAAAAATTCTTCTTCTTTTACCTTGCTCAAGAAAATTTACCATATTTTCTGGCTAGATCAACCGTGATTCTTCCCGGGAAATGCTTTTCCCACAGCTGTCTCTATATCTGCAGAAGCATAACACCGCATCCAGTGCCCAAGGAATAAAGAACCATCAGTGAGCTAATTGGAGAATTATGTCAATGTTCAGTGTGGACTTTTAAAAATAATAAATCGCATGTAATATCAGATGACCATTAAGAGCATAATTCGGTACTGAATGATTTGAAAGCCAACCAAATAAATGCATGATTGATGACATACAATGCGCGTCATATATTATATAATGAGAATGCTAATAACTCTTAACAAGCTTTTCTGATTATTCCTATCCTCAGACCGGTTTCTAGTTCTGACTGTTGTCTGAGGTGCTAGGCTATTCAGGCATTAGATTTTAAAAATACCAGGTCAAACCCAGCATTTATTTAATAGTTAATTATTAAGTAGAAAATCTGAAATTTTTGGACAACCATGTCTTCAAATCCAGCTAACTTAAATAGCCATATGGATCTGAATTAAGTTCAGATACACCATATATTAACAACTTTAGTTTCAACAGCAAAACTATAATTGCAAGAAAATCAAGTCACACTTCACGTGACTTAATTTAATAAGCTTTTCCTAATATCCCTATCCTTAGACCAGTTTCTAGCTCTGGCTGTTGTTAGTGAGGCGCTAGAATATTCAAGCACTAGATTTGAAAAATACCAGGTCAAGTCCAACATTTATCTAATAGTTAACTAACAGCTTTAACAATATAAAATCGCCAAAGGCTCAAGAGCATAACTATAATTGCGAGGAAATCAAGTCATAAATTACGTGACTTAATTTAATAAGCTTATTCTACAAATATTATATAATGAGGGTGCTAATAATTCTTAACAAGCTGATGATAACCAGAGCTAGAAACCAATCTGAGGATAGGGATATTTGGAAAAGCTTGTTAAGAGCTATTAGCATGCTCATTATATAACATTTGTAGAACAAACTTATTAAATTTAAATCACATGATGTATGACTTGATTTCCTTGTAATTATAGTTTTGCTCTTGACGCTTTTGGCGATTTTATATTGCTAAAGTTGTTAATGTACGATGTATCTGAACTTAGTTCAGTTTCATATAGCTATTTATATAGGATAGCTGGATTTAAAGATATATGGATGTCCGGAAATTTCAGATTTTCTATTTACTAGTTAACTATTAGATAAATGCTGGGCTTGACTTGGTATTTTTAAAATATAATGCCTGAATAGCCTAGCACCTCACTGACAACAGCCAGAGCCAGAAACTGGTCTGACAATAAGAATATTCGAAAAAGTTTGTTAAGAGCTATTAGCTTATTAAATTAAGTCATGTGATGCATGACTTAACTTCCTTTGCAATTAAAGCCTGTCATGTGCATCAGACTTCGCTAAAGGAACAAAAACTCAATTTTAGGACTGGATAAATATGAACTATTTTATAATTTGAAATTAAACATATTATTTCCTTAAAATAAGATTGTCAGTACAATAGTTTAGAAGCAATGAAATGTATCATATTATGTAATTCGCTCTCTTGTATATATATATATTTATAGTCATCATGTATTTGGTTATTCTTATTATTTAATCATTGTATAGTTCAGTGGAGTTAGATTCGATCTATCTCTTAAGGCAGATTAAAGGATAGTAATATTGGGAGTATTTTAAAGATCTCTTATAGATTTGTTAGTTTTCTAAATAAGCTTTGTCGGAAGGAAATTTGATATTATTAGTTACTACCATTTTGATATGTGCAACCAGGTCATCCTCTTTAGATATAGGGATGAAACTTCTTAGCAGGTTTAAGTCATTTAATCTCTACATCTAGATTAATTAATCTTGCTAGCTCGCGTCCTGGTGTTGTTTTACACTGAATAGTATCTGATAATTTACCTTTTTATGTGGCCGATTCAATGTTATTCCAGGCAGTTTGCATATACCTTTCAGGAATGTTAGAATATATAACACTACATTAATGTTTATTTAGAGTTGGATTTAGGTTTTGTAATAATTGATCCTAAGAGGTTTTAAGTTGAGAAAGGGAATAATTGGTGTAGGGATTTAAAATATGGATAGAATCATTCCATTGAATTGTATTAAGGCTTAGAATTGAATAAAGTTTTTTTTTTTTTAATTAATAATTAAATAATAATTTAAAGTTATTATTATTTAAAACTATTAAAGTTCATCAACCTAGCATTATCTCTCTATTATTATAGTTTATTCTCTTAAAAAGGAGTTAATAATAAACGGTGACTATGGTGGGTGTTTGTGTACATAAACGATTAGTTTATGGCAACATATGATTGCTAGTAAAAAATAAATTGATTTGAGATTATTCCTTGTAAGTCTGGTTCCAGGATTTGGCCTGACACCTGCTGATGATCATATAGGTTACATACAAGTCAACTTGTACCATCACATTAGTAAAATTCAGTACAGTGTATGCCAAATTATCCAATAAATAACAAAAGGATTAACATGAGATATATATATAATGTGGTTTATATAATGGTTGCCAAATTCATCATTAACTTTATATATTTGCTTTTTTAAAAAAATCTTCTAGTAAAAATGGTCATATTTATTTATAAATGGCTATTAATGAGAATGATCATTTATAGAATGAATATTCAAATGGAATTCACATTTTAATTTTTTTTTTGAAGACTGCAATATTTACATACTCCTAACAATCTTAGAACAATTTAAAAATTAATAAAATAAAAATATCTCATATTTAGATTATCAGCATACTTTATAATCATATACATTATATTAAAATTAAGAGGAGAAAAAATAATTACATTACAAACAATAGCTTGCATAATAGCATCGAATCCACCCTCTGGAGCATCTAAATTACCAGATACTTTGGCCGCATTAACTTCTCCCTACAAAAAATAAAATAAAAATCATTAAAAAAAAAAAAAAATGTTCTTAATGAAAATCAAGCATAAATTAATTAAATAGTTAGATATCATCTATATTCAGATCTAATTCTTGTTCACTTCTTTAAGCAAAAACAAACTTGAGTTTAAAATATTTGATTACACATATATTTATCAATTAGGTGATAACAGCATAAATAATACACATATATAACATTGTTCCAATAATTTTCTTAAATATTCAAAAATAATTAAATTATCAGTTTCAAATATGTTTTCTTTGCCTATGCCTTTTAATGTGTGAATATAAAATGTAAATCTTTTTTCTTCTCAATTTCAATTTTTTTTTTCATTGTCAACTAATAATAAACTTAAAATGTTTTTTGAATTTTGATTTTCAAAATAAAAATAAAATATTTGAATGTTTAGTTATTTGGAGTTTGAACATAAAATCTAGAAACATTTGATTCTCAAATCTGCTCAAGATGACCAAATGTTACTTGCTTATTGTAGCATTAAATTTTAGCTATTTAACATATTTAAATAGTATTATTGCTTTTTTTTTTCCTGAAAAAATTCTATTTTGAGAGCTATGTTAAACCTTAATTATTACAATTACATCCAATGATTAATAACTGAAAGTTAAAATTAATATTATGTATAATTAAAATAAATTTGGAATTAATATTATTGTCAGATAATGAACAAATCACCTGATAAATTACAAAGATGTTAAATTGTCATAAACCAGTTAGAGCATAATGTAACCAGACTACTCATAAACATTGTTATAAAATAAAATGCAAGACAAACAAAAAATTTCTGTAAGGAAAGAGAATATTCTGAAAAATAATCAACACTAACAATAAAGTAAGTAATGTTTGAAAAATTATCATCAATTTCAAACAAAAATACTGCTACATTCTTAATTATTATCATATCAGTTTTACTAATTTAAATGATTTATAATTATTACTAACAATTTCTTTTCAATTTCATTAACTTTCTTACCAATCATTTGATTAACTATCATTCTATAACAAATAATTAATGTTATGCAATTATGATGGTGAAAATATGAACAAGAAAATGCATGCAAAATTATATATATTTTATTTCAGATTATCCTATCAAAAAATCCCATTAATAAAAATTATATGAATCAGGACTGATTGTCAGTTAATGACAATACTATTCCATACTGTTTATATAATAATTTCTAGAAATAAATATAGATAATGAAAGTTAATAATAAATTTTAAAAAAGTCATAAAACTAAGTTTTAAAAATAAAAATGGTACAAGTATCAATGACCGTAACAGGTCGCTGGAAGGCGCTGTTGCTACTCAAAACCATTGAAATATAACGTTACCTGGCCGCGACATAATCCTCAATATTCGTCTTTTTTAAAGAAATAGTAAACATCTTTTTTGACATATTTGTCTTCTTCCTTACATTTTCTTTTTTACCTGTTATTAAAGAATGTCTTTAATATTACATTTTTTTTCTTTAATAACTAAATGACATTTTTTAATAATAAATTTTTTATTTACACAAAAAGGAACAATCGTCGTGTTTTTTTCTTAATGTAATTACTTTTTTGCAGGCTTGTTGACATATTTGTCTTTTTTAAATAAATAGTAAACAACATCTTTTTTCTTACATTTTTTTTTTGACCTGTCATTAGACGTGTTTATTTCTTAGTGTAATTACTTTTTTGGAGTGTTTATTCACTGTACTTTTTTTGACACAACAAGTAACAAATGCTGTCTTCTTGGCGGCTTTTTTTCTTAATCTAAATTGATGTACAAATAGATACCCAAAAAAACAATGTCTTGAATGTTCTTTTCTGTATATGCAAGTTGGAACTGTAATTATAACTTTTATGAAGGATAAAAATACTGTCAGTCTACTAACTTACTCTTTGTTATTTTATTCTTGTTTTTACAAATTTTAAAACCCAGGTGTGGTTAGATAATTTTCAAGAAATAAATTACTTCACAAAACAGATTTTAACTTGGTAAACATTCTAACATATATGTGAGTCTGTCATCTAGAAATTATAACTTTTATGTAAGGAAAGCTAATTAGTATAAGAGATTTATCATAGCTGAGAAAATTCACGTACCAGGTAGTGCTAATTAGTATAAGAGATTTATCATAGCTGAGAAAATTCACGTACCAGGTAGTGTTTAATTCTAATATTTAAATTTCTTACTTTAATTAAAATCTATATTTATTTATGTGTGCTTTGTTTATATAGATCAGTTAACATTATTTGAAGTACGCATTTGCACATATATTCCATACCTTTTATTCCTATAATCCTTTACTTTTTAATTTATTTAAAAAATTTTAAATTAGTAAATATTCTGTTTTTAAACTTAACATAAAAAACAAACAAACAAGTAAACAAATTCATTTAAACAGTTTTTTTTTTTTATTTACACAAAAAGTAACAAACACCGGCTACTTGGCACTTTTTCTTCTTAATATAAATTGTTAACAAAAAAAAAAAAAAAAGGAACTTTTAATAACAAAATTACTTAAAAACGAACAAATTTATATATAATTAACATAATAAATATCTTGAATGTTCTTTTCTGTAAGTGGAAGGTTTGTAAGTAAAAATTTACAAATGCAAGTTGCGACCCCTCAAACCACGTTCCATTACGAATAGAACACCGTCCATGGCAAGATGTTGATATGCATTCAAAATGGTAGTTTGGATTCGTCTTTAGTGACATGGGTTGGCTGCAATCGCAGGTTTTCATTGCAGCTAAAATATGTAAACTTTGCAGAAAGGCAACAGCAGCATCTTCTGTAGCCGGCAGTTCAGACAATTTACACACTTTTACTTCAGCATGCGCCATTTTTTTATACTTTATAAATTCTCACGGCTAATGTCACTATCCCTTACTATCAAACAATTAATGCTTACAAACTAACTTTACAGATTTTACATCTTTAAAAAAAAACTTTAAAAAAAAAGATGATTATTTGACAGATTTTTTCACATAATACTACGTAATCCGAATGTAATAGAATAATTAAGAAAATAATATTAAAAAACTTATGTTGACAAAAATATACAGACCCTAAAATTATATAATACAAAATTATCAATAGCGATCATTTACATAATAATTAAGGGGCGCTATAACCAAGTGTGAACTGCGAGAAATTAGCAGAACACATTACAGGTCATTACAGCCTGCCTCAGAAACGGTATATTTAACTGTTTTTGAGAAAAAATAGCGCCATCCAGCAGCCTGTATCATCGTTGATACTTGTACCATAAAAATATTAAAAAAAGAAAAAAAAAGAATTGAAAAACATAATTAATTTGATATATGACCAAAAACAATAGCATTTGTATAATTATGGACAATGAAAACTATACATGGAAACATGCATATTTAGAAAGATAAATTACATGTGCTAGCATATAAATTATGTATGAGTTATAAAGTACGAGTACAGCTTATTACATATAACTGCAAAAGATAGGAGGAGAATTAAAATTATAAGTACAAATAGATAATTTTTCATATTAAAAAGAAAGTTCAATGTTATTACAGCATATCCAAAAACAGAAAAAGCATAAAAACTTTGATAGTAATCTTTTTGGCATTTAAAAGCTTCAGAAAAGCATGATAATAGCAATGATCATGATTAAAAAATGCTCGATGATGTTTGACAAAGGTCGCAGGAAGTAACCAGATATTACTACAGACATTCACAGAAAAATATTATATTAAAAATCACAATGTTCAAACTGACAGCAAAAGATATTTCAAAGAATTATTTGATACATAAGAATGACAAATAAGATAGTTGGTAAATAGAAAATTGGTAAAGTAATGACAAACTGAAATAATCAAAGCTATATGATATCAGAAATGATTGATTAATGTGTTTATATACTGACAATTCTCGTGAACATGTAATCATATTCATATCAACTTTTAATCATGAGAAGAATACTGCTTGTCTACCAATTGTCATCTTTGGAAAAAATTATTGGCATAAAGATAGTTCAACAGCAAATGAAAATTTTTTACAGACCATGTTATTTTTGCTGAATGAAAAAATAGCAGATAATAACTACACCTGAGTCTCATTTTACGCGGATTTATTTAACGCGATTCATGTTTCTTCGGAAGTCGAACTCCGATAATGCGCTATTACTTTAAATAATAAATTTCACGCACCTACGTCATATTGAAAATAATAGCACATTATTGGAATTCAATTTTCATCTTAGTAATTTCAATATTTTCAGTGCTTTATAATAGTAAGATTTTATGCAATAATGAAATTAAAATCATGATTTCCACATTTTATGCATACACATATTAAATTTTACAAGATTATAATGTAAATTTGTTCAAACATTGTGCGTGTTAATTTTGCATTTTAAATCACATTATGTTTTTGCTTTTTAAAAAAGAACGTAATCAATTATTAATCATTGCGTCCGCAAGTTTATTTTTAAAAGGTGAGTAATAGCAGTGAGCACAATTAAATTTGACAATTAAAAATTAAAATCTGATTTTTAATTGTAATCAACAATTTAAAAATTACTTAAGGCGACCTGAAATTAATGTGATGTGAAATGAAATTTGATTTTTAAACGGAATTGAAAATTAAAAAATTAAAGACAAAAATAAGAATTTAATTTTTAGTTGTTAGTTTGAATTAAATTTTCCCCAGCAGTGGTGAATAAATGACTTATGATTTATCATAAGTCTCTTAAGTAGATCAAGGCATAATTGCAACTTTTAAATAATATTACGTTAAACACACTTTTCAATTTATATTAGATAAACTAGAAAATGAGTCAATAGCAGTAACTGATGCTTGGAAAAAATTCACAATCTTTGATTGTATAAATCACGTTGCATTTGCTGTTACTCAAATAAAACCACACACTTTAACTGCCTGTTGGAAAAAGGTTTGGCCTACAGGTCTTGAAAGCAGTGCAGTTATTCAAACATCAGCATTATCAGATGAAATAATTACTTTGGCACATGATATTGGTGGAGAAGGTTTTGATTCCTTTAGCCAGAACGATAACGATAAATTGCTTGAGGATAATGTCTTAAATGACACTGATATTATTGCAATAAGTTTAGATACAGAAGAAAATGCCGAAAAAGATAATGAAACAGAAGTGGAACCTGTTCCTTTCCCTGCAAAAATGATTCGAGAAGGTCTTCAACTTTCTAATCAGTTGGCAAATTATTTTCTTATTAATGACACTAATCACGAACGTGCTCTTAAATTCCAACGAGAACTAAATGGTTGTATGTCTGCATATCGCGAGCTTCATAAACAATTAATAAAATCATCGTCTCAAAGATTAATTACTAATTACGTTGTCACCAGAAAACCATTAACACAACATGAGAGTGAAGTTGGCACTAGTTGTATTTCCTCTTGTGAAGAATCTGATTTTTTACCAGTTTGCAAACGAACCTGTTTATCGGCAAATAGCGATAATAATTAAAACGTGTATAAAAAAATGTATGCATAAAAATACATATTGTTTTGAATAAAATTAAATATTATAGTTAAAATAAGTTTGTCTTGTATCAATTTTTTTCAAATTTGAAATTTTTTATTAGTCATATTTTATTTCCTTATTTTTTTTTGCACGATTTTAAAGTAATTTTATGTTGGTGCTTTGCTTTTATGCGATTTTTGAAAAATCACAGTCCGTATCCCCCCTTTTTCAAGATAAGTTACGTCTATTTTTGTGCAATTCCTTTTGCGCATGTTTTCTGAGGAACCTATCTATCACGTAAAACGAGACGCAGGTATATAACTATTTTCAGGAAAAACAGAAAATAAACACACATCAAAATTTCTCAATAATATGAATAAAGGATTCAGATGCTTTATTGAATTTCCTATGAACATTCACTAATGCTGCAGAATGATAGAACATTGAGTGGGAGAAAATATTAGAAATCATATTACATTTTATAAAATGCATGTCATAGTTGTATTTTATAGCATGTTAAAATAGTAAATGTTATTCACATTCTCATTTCATGTGTATAGTAAGCTTATTTTATAAATATATTAAAATCTAGTAAAACATATAAAATTTACTATAAGTATATAAACTGTGCATAGTGCTTCAAAATTACACAACTTTTAGTTAAGATATTTCAAAAATAATTTTCTGAAAAAAAAAGACATTTTTGTTAATTAAGAAAATTCAAAAAGGCATAACTTACAGAAAACCGAGAAGTGTTCAGATCTAAGGGCATATGATTCCGAAAACCATATGGTTTAGCACATGCAGTACCATCTCTTTGATCACAAGGTTTATCTAATCTAAAAAAAAAGATCTTTACTTAAATGGAATATAAACTATTAAATGTATATATAATGAATTTAATATTTTTGATATAAACCTACTACAAAAAAAAAAATATTGAAAATAATAAAGAAAAATACAGATACTAATAAAGATTTTAAAATAAGCATTTGCCTTTAAATTAATACAATATTGAAAAAAAATAAAACAAAAATAGAACTGATAATTTCAATAAAACATTCTGGTAGGTGCAAAAATTGTTAAGAGATTTAAATGTAGGCAATATGATTTTTTTTTTTTATTACAATATTAAATTTTTAAAGATCTGCCAATCTGAGAGTAAAATACTGCTATGTAACAGGACAATGGTGTCTTTTTAAAATGTATTATACAGTATAAAGTAAATTATTAATTAACTTCAGAATAAATTCCAAAATCATAAACTTCTTTGCAAATGATTTTTAGAAACATTAAGTCTCATTGACATAAAAAAGTAAATAAATAAAAATTTAAAATTCAATCTTTTAGATTTTCTTTGTGAAACAAGTAAGAGAATGCAAATAAATGTAAAATATAGTGGCAATTAAAAAAAAATTTTTTTTTTAGAGAATAAGATAATAAAAATCTTGCAAGAGACTGCAAAAAAAAGAAAAGGAATAAAAATATATTAGAAAAGATAACCAGTTCCTGAAATAGTAATAGTAAGTTGACCAGTGGAGATGAAATAGTTATGTAAAATAATGAAGGAATTATAAAATTCAGAATTATTCAACTGTGAAAATACAGATGAAAACGTAAAAAGAAATCAAGTGGAATAAAAATAGAGTAATTTATTGGTGTTATAAGATTTAAATTAAAAATAATAATAATAAGCAAAAAATGTCAATGATAAAAAAATGAAATGATTCCTATATCTAACCTTAATGATGACAATATTCAAAAACAAAATAAAATAATTAAAAAAAAAAAGTCCATCAAAAAGTGACATGTAAAGATGTAAAATAATAGTTTTCATTAAACATAAATTAACAAAAAATAAATATAGATATATCTTAGGTTCAGCAGCAAGCAAAAAGTAAAATAAATATGATTGAAATAAAAATATTTCAATAAAAAAAAAAAAAAAAATTTATAACTTTTTTTACGAAACAGTAATAATAATAATCAAAAAGTTAGGATTTTAGACAAGAAAAAAATTGCCACTGAGAAAGACTAAAAGTAAGATAAAAAATAAAAATATTTGATAAAAAAAGAAATGTTAATGATAAATTACAGATTAAAATAGCAGAAAAAAAATCACAAAAATTAAAAGTAAAATAATAAGAATAGATTTCTTAAGAGAATGTAGGAAAATATAAAAAAATAATATACAATGGTAAAAGGATTAAAGAAAGTGCAACCTGGTTAATCAGTTCAACAGTTAAAATAAATATTATAGAAAATTTTATGTACATGTGTATAGATATACTAATTTCAGTAATTTTTTTTAATGAAAAAAGGTAATTTATAAAATAAAAAAGTCAATGGGTGTAAAAATCTCTGCAACAGTTTTTTAATGCCAATGTCTACAGTCAAAATAATTTCAAATATATTTGAATCCTTCCTTTCCTATGAACATTATCATGTCTTGATAAAAAAAAAATTGCTGCATTTTTTCTCTTTTCTGTATAGTCATTTATATTTGGAATGACAAGTTTTATTAATATCTTTTTTAATAATTTTTATCTATCTAGTTTCACATTAAAAAAATATTTTACACATAACATTTAAGCAAATTTCAATAATGAAATAATAATTTTTGTAACAAAAAATATAATCAATTATGTCGAGCCTTCATTTGAATATTTCCATATCCAATAATTCCTGTTTTACATTTTTTTTCAAAAATTGACAAATTTATTACCTACTGTTTTTCCTACTTAAGCAAATTTCGTTAATTTATAACTTTCACTATATTTTCATTATTCAAATACTTCCAATTTTAATTCTTGCATAAAAATTTTAAAATATCTCATTCTTTATAAGAATGAGTCCTGGGACAAAAAGCAATTATCTATATTTGATATTTTTTAGTAAGCTAAATATCTGCTACTCTGCCTGATATATTACTCAAAATATAATGTTGTTCATTCATATTTTATTTCCAGTTCCAGTATTTATGGCTTTCTTTATAGTGAAGCATTTGCCATTTTTTCATATTCATTGTTTCTCCATCTTCTAACTTCACAAAGTCAGACACTGCGTTATTTAATATGGCAAATTCTTTTTCCTATTCATGCAATCTTCCTTCTGTTCAAAGTAATTACAATTTGTAATAACCAAACTGACTGAATGGCAATCTTAATCAAAACCTGGATATTCTTAGTAACTTCTTTGTCTGTCTTTAAAGTTTCTGGAAATGAGACATAATTTTTTTATTATCTATAATAATGAAAGTAAATAAATATAATACAAAAATTACTCTGCTTTCAAGAAACTCAACCAATGTTCAACTCAAAAATCATAAGATTTTGAATAAGTCAGTAAACTTATTATGCTAATCAGGATATATGGTGGATATTTCATCTATGTTTATTTAAAAGCTTCTTCAGAACATTTCAGTTTCTTACAAGGCAAATTCCTAAGTGAGAATCAAAAATCTCCTTTCAGTTAATAGGAAATTTCTTTTTAACTTATTCCTATAAATATAAGTTTTTAGACACACATCTCTGAAATTGTAATAAAACGCAGATTTTTTATATTTTTTTGAAAACTTGAAAAAATAATTATTTTCTGCTCAATGTTTTTTCTTTAAAAAGACATAATAGCAGTCAAATATTTAAAAATTTTTTTACATTTAATGTAAAAATTTAAAGCTACTGTAACTATTTTTCTATTCAAATGAATGTCAATCATTTAAATATATTTTAAAAGGTTTTTATTTTTCAATCTCTACAATGTTTTTATTGTAGAACATAATATCTTTAAATTACTTAAAAACAAACCCTACTGCATATTCATTTCTAAATGATAAAGATTTGCTATAATTATCACAAATGATAATAATCATCTGATATTTCCCCATATTTTTATATTGTTATCTAGATTTATATTAAATTGAAGGAAAATTTAAAAATGAAGGCAGTTTATTTTGAAGATTAACTTTTTAGATATAGAAATAAAAAAAAAAACTCTTTTACTAATTTTATCATTATTTTTCATTTTTAAAATAAATTGGCTTTAATCGTTGATTTTTTCTTGTATATGAATATGTTTATATATATATTTACTTTAATAAAAAAAAAGTACTTACTTAGATGGAACAGTACTAACAAACGGCATCACAACTTTATCCACAAAAGATCCAAAGCCAAGTCTAAAATCTCGTGTAATGTTTTGCATACGTTTGGCTATATAATTAAGCAAATTAAAACAACAGATTGTAATTAATAAGTCTTAATGTAGGTATGCAATTATAGTAACATAAACTATATTCTTTACAGTAAATATATTATAAAGGCAATAAATTATTTCAATACAAGATTAGTATAAAATTAAATAGTATTAAGAATATAATCAAATTAAAAAATGTAATAATGATTATAGGAATAATACTCAAGGTTTTCAGTTCAAAATACTAAATTTTGTGATTGGATATTATAGTGTTTGTATATACATTCTAGATGTGGATCATAAAATTTCTTATTACATATCAAATAATAAAAATCTCACAAAAGATATTTTATTATAATACATGTTACTTTGATTGGCCTTTGTCTATTTTTCCCAGTGAAGCAGGTGTTATTAAGAAATCATTCCTAATTATTTTTCCTTTCTTGATGTTCAATATATTTTAATAGTTTTAGAAATGAAATTCTCTAAAGGGACAATTTTCTATAATAATTTTTTTATCAAATAAGAACATTTATTAAAATAATGTCTTAATTTTGACTAATTACAGAAAATTATTGAGTAATCTTGAAATGCAGCAGACAAATGAATTTTATGGATAATATTGCCTTTGCTAAGTGTAATCATTTTTTTCATTATTCCATTCTTTAGAGATTGGCTGTATAAAATAAAAATAAGGCATGGGCTCAGTATTCATAGATTTATAGCAACTTTTTGTTTTTCAGTCAGTGTATTAATATTCATCTGATCAACTCACATTAAACCATTTATTGACTTCTATTGAATGACAAGTTATTCTGTTTATAAACCATGAACAAAGTCTTACACCTGTTTATAGCCTGAAAAATTCAAACTTCACTGAAATCCCAGACCAAGGATAAGGTCCATTGCTGGTGGGATGACTATGCTTACTGCTGCAATAGCATATTATTTGAATAAAATTCAACTTTTCTAATTTTTTGTAAAAAGAAAAATTAATAAAAACTTCATGGAGAATAGACAACAAACTGATATGACTACAATTTTTAAAATTTCCTCTAACATTTTTTTATAAAACAATCAATACATATTTCTGTTATTGGGAATGTTGTTTTCTTTTAAGCATTTTATAAACAAAAGCAAAAATATTTTCATTAATTTATCACCATCAGCTTTAACCATTTTAATTATTATATCATCTTTTGCATAATGATTTCTATACCTAAACTGTATATTTCATGCCAGAAAATATTATGGCTGGAGTTTCATCTATATCTACAGAATCTCCAGTTTCTCTGACAAATTCATTAAATATCACTTCTAAATAAAAAGGATTCTAGATTTTTTTAAATTAGTGACTAGTTTCATCCAATTTTTTTAAAGTCCAAAATGATCTACATAATCGTTTTTATATACTTTCCTTTCACTGGTGACTCTTTTTTTATGTATATTGCACAGGATTTTTCTTTTAATTCTTTATAAAGTTTATTAATTTTTCCATTAGTAATCTTGTAGTTTCTACAATATGATAACTCAGCCAATTAATAAATTATTTAATTAACTAGTTCTTAAAAGATGCACAACTATATTAAAGCTCCATTTAAAAAAAAAAAAGAAGACAGCTGAAGATAAATATTAAGCAAACAAAAAAAAAAGTTCAAAAGTATATTATATACATACAATATCATTAATTTATTATTGCATAATTAAAAATTGAATATATTTATTAGTAATTCTTTAGGAATCAATATATTTTTGCTTTATCAAATTTTAATATAAGAAATTTAATTAATATTAATTCCTTTTTTTATTATATATTATTGCAATAAATAAATTTACTCCAATTGTTTTAATTTTATCCAACAAATTCTAATTAGAAACAATTATAATTTAATGTAGTTGCAGGATGAAGTTTTTCTTTTTACTCTTATAACCATAAATGACATTATAAATCATATTTTTGAAAATAATTTAATCCTAAATGCTTCTAGAATTTAAATGAATTTTTGTAATGCAATCACATCAACTTTAATTAAACTTGTTTAGTCAGTCTGGGTAAAATAGCTTACAAATGAATTAATTGCAATGCTGTTTACCAACTTGCAATATATCCTTTTAAAGTGGACATTATTGTAACTTTTCCCAGATAATTAAACAATAGTTATCCAAATTTGAAGTTTCACTACTGAGTTTATTATTAGATCAGATATATATAATTTTCTTTATTTTACAATGGCATATTTTCAGAAGGTTAATATATTAATTATCAAAATCTTTTAGTTCTTTTGACAGAATAGAATCAGTTTTGAATTGATCTACTGCAGCATAAGTCTTTTAATTTAGTTCACTATTTCCTCTTCATATAATTCAAACAAATTCCCATATGGATTTTTTTCTAAATTTCTAGAATTCTCTCAGGATCTAATCAAGACAACACATAATTGTTTCCCTATTTCTTTTAAACAATTTCTTAATGATGTCAATGATACCTGATTATTTTCTTCCATATCATTTGCATATGGTTCCTTCTTGTTAATCTTAACATATATTTCTCAAATTTTTTTATTTAGTCTTTATTCTTTACATTGTTTTATAAAGAATCTAAGCCAGAGGCCTATAAAAGAGCACAGACAAAATGCATTAATTAAAATCCTTATCAGATATAGAAATCAATATTTTTTTAGTTCCAAAGAAAGCATTTCATTCCAGTTTAATTCTTATATCTCTATAAATGATAGATGGGGATGTAAATAACTGCCCAATGTGGTTTATAGAAGTTTTAAGATGAAAGGCTCAAGACAGAAGGATCTTGAATCAAGTCTCACCTAAATAATCAGTTTAATTAAAAAAATGCAATTGTTGTGTTCAGCCAGCTTTATAAATTATTGAGTAATACATAATGGAATAAGAAGTTAAAATTTAAAATTGTTAACTTATAATTATATATATTTTAAAATTCACTGAAAATTGTCAGCAGTCTAATTTTGTCTTTGCATCATATAATATCTTTTGATAATATTTGCAAAATAGTAAATAATATTTTAAACTTAAGAATGCTGCTAAATAAATCATTGAAAAGAAATGTTCAAATGAAACTAAGTTAAAATAAATATAGACTCATACATAATTAATTAATTGAATAGATCTTATAAATTACCTTACATGGAAATGAATTCCTAAGATACTAATTAATTGTATAGATCTAAAACCTTATCGTATATGGAAATAAATTCCTAAGAGAAATTTCATTGTACGAGAACAAAGCAGAAGTAAAAATATTCTATAAAACGATAAGAAAACAAAAAAAGAGAGAGACCGGGGACTCTTTCTGTGACTGCTGCTATTGTCACTATTCCATGAATTGTAGAGCAGCAGATCGTCATCGGAGGACTTCATTCCCAGGATCTCGGCCTCTGTAGGTCACTAAGCCGATTAGTATTTTTAACAGACTGTCTCAGTCTTATTGTTATTTTGACTGCCTCAAGAGGCTCTTAGAGGGTTATGTTATAAAGACGATAGTGAAGGTAAAGTAAATAATAGCTTACCTAAACTGTATAAACATTATTTGCTATTCAGAAATTAATCTATGAATTAGGCTCTCCCAAATGCAGACTTTATATTTATGTTAAAGATCCGTATAGTAATTCATTTTCTTAATTATTAATAAATTGTTATTGCTAAATATATATGTGCTGTTATCTGTCGAATTTATTGTATATTTCTTTGTTGGTTGCCCAGTCATAGTTGGGGACACAGCAATATTTCCCGCAACTCTGAAACATTATTTGATGGCTTCAAAAATGTTTGTTTATTTTATTCCCTTCCCTTTCCATTTTACACCACAAAATCCTTAATAGAGAATTGAAGAGAGCATGACTGTCTTATATCTTGAATAATATTAAAACCATAGTCACTAAATAATCTAATCATGCTGGTTAAAAACTGATAATTATTTGGAATTTGATAATATCTTACAATTTGAAATGCTATTCCAAAGTTTTAATCACAATGCAAATGCGTTTTCATAATCTTTAAATTCAATACAAAAATAAGTCAAATTTAAATTTTATTCTATATTTGGATATAGTCTCTGCAGAGAATAACTTTTAAATCTTGTTTATAGTTTTAATTATTAAAATTCAAGTTTTGTAAATGATTTGTATTGAATTTTAGTATATACATATAATAAATAATCACAACTTAAATATATATAAATGAAATGCAAGTTTTGTAAATATCAACAAACTATGAAAAGATAAAATGATACTAATCTATCTTTTAGCTCTGTTTTTTGACATAATTTTAAATTAGAGAATGAACTTTGTCTAATATTTTAATTTATGTACAGAATAAATAATCTAAAATCATGTGAACATCCAGATTCATTTCCTGGTTGTCTATTTCTCTTTTCTGATCAATATCCCCTTCTTCCCTCCCCCTTTTTTCTTTTCTTGTTTTTTTTTTCCCCCCTCCTTTGTTTGAGTTTTTTTATGGGTGCCTTCTGGACCATCTTCATTCATTTTTTGATGGTTTTTTTTTTTTTTTTTATTCTCTTTCTCTTTTTTTATTTTTTTATTTTTTTGATGGTTTTTTTTTTTAATACTATTTCTTTTTTCCTTATTTTTTTAGAATTTTTAATTTTTTATTTATAAAATAAAATAATAAAAAAATTTAATTTCTAATTTAAAAATATATAAAAAAAAATAATTTTAAAAAAAAAAAAAAAAAAAATAGTATAAATTATTATTTATTTTTTTTTTTGTTGGTTGAAGTTTATTCGGCTCATAGGGGGGGATAGGTATTTCTTTTTTTAATATTTATTTTATATTAATTATATAATAATTTTTTATAACGTTTTTTATTTAATTTTTTTATTTTTTAATTTGGGGGTTTTAATGGGGGGGTTTTTTTTGGGTCCTTGAAATTTTTTGAGTGGTTAAAGAAAATTTTTTTTTTTATTAAAAAATAAAAATAAAAAAAAAAAATAATTTTTTAAAAATAAAAAAAAAAAAAAAAAAAGAAAGAGATATTTTTTTTTGTATGAGGTGGTTGTTTTTTTTTAATTCTGTGGGAAATATAGTCACTTCTGTTTCAATTACATGTATATTTATATATAATGATAAAATGATTGATAGGTTTATAATACATAATTTCATTTTTTCTAAATTTCAATATATTGTTGCATTCTTCCTTTCATTTAGATACTTACTGAATAACTTTGACGTAAATTTTCTGTTTCTTCACCTGCTTCTTTTAAAATATATATAATGATTAGCATGATTTACAGAAAAATTTTCTTTTCTCATAGATTTAACTGTTTCCTCCAATTCTTTATTTTTTAGAATATGTAAGCATTTCATTCTTTAAACTACTTTATCAATTCTTTTTTACTATAGTTCTTGGTAGAATTATTCTACATTTTATAATGCTGACTCTTCAATAACTTTTCTATTTTTTTTACCTTTATAGCTTAAATACCTTTCCTTCCAATAACAAGAAAATGTTTTATATCTTTGAGAATTTAATTTTCTTCTTCTTGTTTTGCATTTCACAGTTAAATTTTAACACATCATCATCACTTACTCTTTTCTATACCATCTATCAAATAAGTAGTTTTTAAATTATTTTTAATTATTTTTCTTCTACATATATTGCTTGTCTCAATAGAAAATTTATTATGTAATATTGCTGCTTTTTCTGCCCTACTAAATTTACAATTATTTTTAATATAATATCAATCATTTATGTTGTTCAAGTCTAATATGATCTTCAAAATATTTTATTATTTTAAAATGATTTCTAAGTTCTAATTTCAATAAATTTAAATACAAGGAATCCATGTTCATCACATTAACATTTAACTAGCAGAAAAATAGCACAATGAATAAATTTGCAATGACACAACAAAAAATTTCTATAGAAATAATTTAATGGGACTATAGTCCAATGAAACTGCCTAATTGTTTTTCTATCTTGATATTGCAGTATATATCTAAATATTTTAAACCTGTAAGGCATAAATATATTAAAATTTATGTAAAATATATATTTTTTAAAAAAGTAAAATACTGTAAATTGCCTTAGATTAAGAATCTAAACATGAGAACAAGTTTTAATTAAAGCAAAATAGGAGTAAAAAAAAAATTTTTTTTAAGGAATTATTATTTAATAATTTAAAGACTAGGTAAATTTTTTCCCCCCTACAAATTGATTTTAGAAACATTAAAAATTTAATTAATTAAAAAACATTATAAATATAATGTTTACTGTTATAAATTGCAATATTATATGATAGTATACAATCAAATTAAAGTGCAACTTCTATCACTATTCTAGTGTTAATGAAAAATAAGTGCTGTATTTTAAAATTAGATTTGTATGTTTATGAGCTTGTTCTATCATGATTATCCAACTGTGAAGGTGCAAATTCTAATTGAATGAATGACATGATAAATAAGGACAATCTCTATTTCTGCTTGCTCTATCGCTAGAAACTTTTCTTGTTTATTTAAAAAAAAGGTGGTTGTTCCAGAGTTTTAGAATACTATATTAATGTTATCTTAGGTGACAATGACCTCCGGATTTTTTCATAATGTAAAAATTCCTATGTTTTTATTGAAATTTATTTGAAAAAACAATCTGAAGAGGTCAGTATGTCATGGGCAGAAAACTTAGATCTAAGGGATAGTTGACATAGATCTACAAAATATCATATTGTTTGACAGAGAAGAAAACGCCTTATGGTCATTTACTTCTTTCTGGTCTTATTTTCATGCAACAATTATGATATAAATAAAATGATTTTATGCTTGTTTATAAAATATTTTTAAACACTAATTGGTTGATTATTATTTAAAACAAAAAAATACATATATAAACTTTCAATTTATTCATCTATCTTTTATTTTTAAAAATAGAAATTAATAAATCTGATTGTAATATAAACAAAAAAATTCATAGTGTACTTAATGATATTATCCGTCAGAATCAACATAGTATTAAAATCTTTTCAAATATTGTAATTTCTATAAAAAAAATATCAGATTTTAAAACAGAATTTGATACATCTATCATAAATTTATCTGTGTTCATTCGCATTAAAAAAAAAAAAACAACTTAAAATAGAAAACAATTTATTAATTTTCTTAAGAATGTTTTCATTAACTTGGCTGACAATGCGCATGGTACATAGATTTTTAAATATTTAAAAACATTAAATGTGATTTTTTAGAATTTATAAAATTAAATTTAAAAAAAAAAGAAGTCTAACTTACTGAGTTTTAGTATAAAATGAAGATTCTATACAATAGTAAAAGTTGAGCATTTTCAAAAACTCTCACCAGATGGAACAAAAGTCAAATTGTTAACTGTTCAAACATATTATTATCCTAGATAATTAGTTAAAATATAATCTAATTTTGTCAATCATTTAGTTTTATATATATATTTTTTAACATGATTTTATTAACTATTTTATTTCATTAAAAAAAGATATCAAATCTTATTGGAGTTTATTTCAGTTTAATTTTCCATTGTCAGCATTTATTTCTTATTCAATTTAGATATTTTTGTATTATAAACATCCACTTTCAGGTTGTTAATGATCTATTTCCTTTTTATCTCGGTTTTTAATTTTTCAAAGTTTAATAAAAAAATTCTACAATTAATGAAATAATGATAAAAATTCTTATCAATTTCAGGATAATCACATTCATTTTAATACTGATCCTAAATCTACTACAAATACAAATTATAAATAAGTATATATAGATAAATATAATAGTAATAAAACTAATAATTTTATATGACATATGAAATATATATATTCTAGAGCAAATACAAATAGCAGAACTAATAAATATCTTTAATAAGTAGATACCTGTGCATATAAATTATACATTCCATTTTACATTATATATGCTGAATAAATAATTAGTTGTTCATTTATGATATATGCTGAATAAATAATTAGTTGTTCATTTATGATATTTATATCTGATATCAAATGAGACTTCTTTTTTTTTGTTAAAAAAAGATACTTAATATGATAACTTATTATCTAATTTATATAAATTGATTGAAAATGCATGCTTTTAAATATTATTCTCATTTTAAAATATAGCATGTAAAATTTCTTTATAATACATATAGTCAACACCTTTCATATCTGATGAATTTGTGATTTTGCCTTTGATTGTAGAACAAGATTCATAGTGTTATAGTTGATGATCTTTAAACTCTTAATGTATACTGATTTGCATGAGATAAATTGTAGATTTAATTTTCACGAAGGCTATGAGTATGAGGCACGGTTCCTCGAAAACGTTCAGCCAAATTTATTACTAACTATATTTTTTTCTCTAATATTTACAATTAAGTATTTTTCATTTTTACAAATAAGGAGAAATTAAAACCACATTTATTTAATATAAGTCATATTAAACAGAATAAATAATCATTTATTATAAATATATCTAGATATTGTCGAGATTTATAAATATAATATTAGATCATTTGAAATGTTTAAAAACAAAAAAAAAAAAATAATGATTGCTATAATTAATTCTTGATCTCAAATGCAGAAGTAAAAACTCAAAAAAATCACCATACTGACTGATGCATGAAAGTGAGCAGCCCGTCCATGTTTACATATTATGAGAATAATCATATAGTAGTAACAGTTGCAATGACAAAAATGTATGAAAATGACATTAAACATTTGCCCTACTTTAGTTCCTTTAATGCCTCAAAGATGAATCAAAGAATCTCATGGTCTTTCTTCGCAATGAAATATCAGTTGTTTTCTTAAAGCCAGAATGAATGTGTGCGAATGAAAATTAAACATTTAAAATCATAACAGACAAAACTAAATCATGGCCCTTATTCCCAGGAGACTATAAAGTCACTAGCCAAGATGATTGGTGGCAGAAGATGGAGACTGCTCAGAAGCCCCTGATTGCAAACTTATGCAACTGCAGATCATTTAAGATTGCATAAATTGGAAGAACTATTTAATATTAAATGGGACATTGTTGGACTTTGTGAAGTTAGAAAAAAAGATGAAAAGACAATTGCTTTAAAAAGTGAACACATACTTTACTACAAAAGCACAAATACTGGAAGTTAAAGTAGAGTTGGATTCACAAATAAAAATGGAAAAACAACATTGTGGAGATTGAATGGTATATCAGACAGTGACAAGATTGAATATTCAACTTACTGAAATTTACAGAAAGGACCAATGAATATGAAAAAAAAATTGATTCTATAGGCATTTCTAAAATGATTAAAGCATTGGATCATCAAGATATAGTTCCAGGATATTGTCATATTCTAAAGAATATTTATCAAAATACAACAGCCATGATTAAATTATATAATTATACTAAGAATATCAGCATTGAGAAGGGTATGCAACAGGATGACTCCCAAGAAGTATTTTGTGAATTAAAATGGAAAGTTAAAGGATTATAAGTAAATGGAGATTATTTAGATAATCTGGATTTTGCAGATGACACAACTGTTTTTCCAAATAATGTTTCAGAACTCAAAAAATGTTGTAAGACTTATCAGAAGAAAACCAAAAAGTAGAACTGAAGATAAATGCTAAAAAGCTAATATTCAATTGCTTTTCTCAAAAGAATAAAGATTGATAATGATGATTTAGAAGAAACTAACAACTGATGACATATAAGATAAATTAATCACAGAATTAAATTTGGATAGTGCTTTTGGTAGAAATTAACTTAATATTAAAAGGATATATGCCTATGTATTTAAAAAGAAAGATTCAAATGGGTTTTATCATTTCTTACTCATGGTTCCGAGATTTGGACATTTAACAGGAGAACAATATAGAGACTTCAAACCAATCAATGAAGTACAGAGATGTATATAAGGAATAATAAAAAGGGACTGGGGATGAAATATATGGATGAAAAATAAATATAACTTCAGACCAATCAAAGAAGTGTGGAGAGATGTTTGTTAGGAGTAACAAACAGGGATTAAAAATAAAATACATGGGTGAGAGAATAAATAGACATTACTAACAACAATAAAAGAATTAAGAGTCTAAAGTGGAACTAGACTGGTAATATTGCTAGAAGAGATGATAACAGAAGGACAATCAAAATGTTACGTTGAATCCCAAACTATTGTAAAAGACTTAGAAAGAGATCACATGTGAGATGGATGGATGGATGAAATAAGGAAATGTGCTGGGATATGGAGAAAAGAGGGTAGAAATCAAAGAAACTGGATTAAATTGAAGATATCTGCAGTAAATTGATAATGATTGAAAATAATAATTAATTCATAGAAATACATAAAATCAATGCAATATTTTTATATACATATATATCAAAAATCCATATTCTAAGAGATTATAGGATTTCCTACAGAGATGAAATGCATAGGTGAATAAAGATGTTTTATCAGGGAACTATATCTTGATTCAATTAAATATTTGATTTTCTTAATGAAATATATGTATTTTAAGTTATGAAATTAATTTACAGAGAAGAAATAACAATAGATAGCATTCTACCAAAAACCTTGTCAAGCGTATTTTTGTTTACATAAGCGTCAGAGCAAGCATTCACTATCTCTAACTTTAGTTCCACCTTCAGATCATGATTTCAAGCTATTTGCTATCGTCAGTGAAGGACAGGAATAAGAAACTAGATCTAAACACAAACTCTGAGCATTTATGAAACAGTTTCTATTCAGCTTGCAAGCGTGAATCTTTTAGACACGTAATGTCTTCAAACTCAGCATAGCAAGCCAGATAGCTATATGGGTCTGATATCAGTTCAGCATTACCACATAGTAGAAGCCTCTGCAATATATATCATTGCAAGAAAGACCTCAAAGGTACATTTATGAAAAACAAAAGCAAGTTAAACCTTGCTGACAAAATAAATAAATAAATAGATAAATAATAAATAGTCAGAATCAAATTGCTGTAATATCAAATATTTAATTAAAACATACTGTGTACAGTAATTATTATCTGAAGAAAAAATAACCAGATAACAGAGGAAATTTAATTAGTGTGAGTTAATATACTAATTAAATTTACAGAAGCAAGATTAAACTGATAATATACCATACCCACCATCCAAATTTTCTCCAATGAACTTAATTACTCCAGAAAACAAAAGGACTGAAAATATATAAACTGGAAAATAATAACATATGCTTTTTTTTGTAGTCTTTGAGACAACTGTGTCACAAGAATGAAGTAGTAGAAGAAACCAGCAGAGGATATCTTATTCCCAGAATCTCGGCTCCTGAAGGTCAATAAGCTGACTATGATCAAAACAGATCATTCTGATATTATTATTTTAAACACCTTGAGGGCCTCCAAGCTTAAAGGATAGTGATGATGGTAAAGGTAAATATATTATCTTTAGTGTTTTAACATTAGTGAGAAGATTTAATAAGTGAAAGGACTTAAATTCCTAATTAACTGTGATAGGGTTACATAAATTAGAATAGAGTTTGATTCCTGCCACAGTATCTATAGATAATGTGTATATTAAATTGTATAAATTTTAGTCTGAGTTGCTGTGCTCTTTGAGTCCTCAAAAAATAATATTCTGTACTAAATTTGTTATACTTACTCCAGTGATTAGTGACATAGCACTTTATATGATGACTTATAAGTAAGCATTTATTTTATATAGCGTCTGTATACAATTGTATTTACATTCGAATATCAGCCTTTCAAGCTAATTGTGCAAACGCTTTGTGAGTGTTAATAATAATTGAATACTTTCTCACCAATACAAGATATAGTATTTATGCAGGAATAAAAGGAATCCTCTTATCCCTACAACTATGAGCGTGACGATAGAACAGTCACTTTAAATTACTCTATACGATGTCTGAATGAATGACGTCGATGAAATTGTCTAGAATAAATATTTGAGTTGTAGGGATAAGAGGATTCCTTTTATTCCTGCATAAATACTATATCTTGTATTAGTGAGAAAGTATTCATTTATTATTAACACTCACAAAGCGTTTGCACAATTAGCTTGAAAGGCTGATATTCGAATGTAAATACAATTGTATAAAGATGCTATATAAAATAAATGCTTATTTATATATGATTAAGTTTCAGTTGGAATGACGTTTAGTAAATTCTAGACAATTTCATCGACGTCATTCATTCAGACATCGTATAGAGTAATTTAAAGTGACTGTTCTATCGTCACGCTTTCTTTGCCAGTTCTTCAGATTTGCTCATATATAAATATTTGAGTTGTAGGGATAAGAGGATTCCTTTTATTCCTGCATAAATACTATATCTTGTATTGGCGAGAAAGTATTCATTTATTATTAACACTCGCAAAGCGTTTGCACAATTAGCTTGAAAGGCTGATATTCGAATGATGACTTATAGAAAAAGTATATTTGTTTATTATTTGAACTTTCAATTAGTTGGAATAAAAAATTCCCTTAGCAAGTTTGCATTTATAAGTGAAGGATAAACATATCAAAACTAAAATACAATTTAACTATTTCTTAGCAAATTATACTGTTCGAAAAATATAAATTTTATGATTCTATTTCTAAGTTAAAATATTAGACGTGATAATAAATAATGTTACAATACAATTGTTGATTTTAACACTCTTTTCTTAAGTTGTTGACTTTTCCTGAACAAACTAAAAATAATTTACTTTTTTGATTCTTTCTCAATTATCCAATTATGAATCTTTCTTTACTTCCAATTGTTCGGATTATTTAATTCCATTCACTACAGCATCCTTTTTCCAGATATAAATAAATTGAATAGAACTTCTTTTCAATAGGACATCACACTTCAATGTCAAATTTCTAATAAAAATACCTTAAGATCTGTATGCAAACAAAATTTTCAAAGCTGCTTCAATAAGCAAATTATATAAACAAGCAAAACTCTCCATACAGTAGTGCCACCCTGTGCCAACCAGAGTAATCAATGGATGGCAGAAGGCTTAGCCATAAAATCCCCATCTAGTGCATACTCATCCAATCTCCCCAGACTAGTTTTTGGCTTGTGGCCTTCATCAGTAAGGAGCCTTGAATCTGAGAGCACTGCACCTAGATCTTAGGATCTAATGCAACCCTCCAGCAACCACCTTTTATCTCTACTTAATTACAAAACAATGAGAATGAAATTGAAAACACTATAATATTTTCAATCTGAGCTCAATAACTTATATAGTCATATGGGTCTGAACTCAGTTCAGCACCAATACATTTTGATGTCTTTGGCTTTTTAACAACCATAGCCATCACTATCCTATTAGGCAGGATTGGTGTTAAACCACTAAACATCACATGATCACCATCTCTTATGCTAGCACATAACTGTTATTATAACAGGTAAAACTCTCCATACAGTAGTGCCACCCTGTGCCAACCAGAGTAATCAATGGATGCCAGAAGGCTTGTGCATAAAATCCCCATCTAGTGCCTAATCATCTAATATCCCCAGACTAGTTTCTGGCTTGTGACCTTCGTCAGTGAGGAGCCTTGGATATGAGAGCACTGCACCCAGATCGTAGGATCTAATGCACCCTCCAGCAGCCACCTTTTATCTCTACTTAGCTACAAAACTATGATAATGAAATTGAAAACACAATAATATTTTCAATCTAAGCTCAATAACTTATATAATCATATGGGTCTGAATTCAGCATAAGAGATGGTGATCATATATTATATAAAGTAACCATTAAGAGTTGTAATCCATTTTTATCTCTATAACTTAAAACTATATAATGTAAGCATAAATAATCAATGAATATCAGATGATACTATCAACCAAATCCCTAAACTAGTTTTTGACTATTAACTTTCAATCAAAACATTGGACTGTGTATTTACATTTGTCAGCCATCTTAAGAGCAATACTTGAAAGTTTCAAATATTCCAAGGGTTTCAAACTCAAAGAAATTTATTTGTATAGCTATATAGATGTAGTACTAAATATGTACAGGTAGCATATAACCAGTCACTAAAATACGTAATGATAATTGAGTTATGTTTGAAACAGAAGCACCTAGAATAAAATGATGAAATGAATTACTATTCTTAATGCAGATGTTAAAAGTAAACCAGAGAAATATTGCATTGTTTTATTTGATGCATACAAAGTGAAACAGACTGAAAATAAAAAAAAGTATTTACATATATATATATATTAAAATAATCAGAAAAATAAAATTTGGAGAAAAAGTGAAATATTAGTTACTTAGTGATTCAATTAAATTGTGAAAAAAAAAACCTATTTCACCTTTGAAGAAATCAACTATAAATAAGTGATTTAACATTTGTTGACTGAAGATAAATATTCAGTTTATTTGGAAAAAAGAAATTTTGAGAGCAAGTCTAATATCATCAACTTTACATTTATTGGGATTCTAGGAAATAAAAATTACACAAAATTTCAAACTTCAAATATAATAGTTTCATAAGCTTAAAATAAATATTTGAAAAGATGCAATACTTTATACATTATTAAAGAATTTATAAAACAAGATTTATACTATTGAATATATATATATATTCTTTATATGTATATATAAAGGTGTGCAAGTATATATATATATACAATCTTGATCAACAAACTAAATACTGTTGATAATTATTTCAGCACTTCTACTTTATTAAAATATTCAACTAATGTAAAATGATTATTTGCATTAGCTGCCTTGGATGTAAGTAAGAAATAGCAAATATAATAACTTTTTCACACAAGTGTAATACTATTACAAGCCAGTTATATATACCCAGCCTCATTTATAAATGATTTACATTCAAACTACCATGAGACTCCATTAACTACTCATTTTAAAGTCTATGCAAGTGAAGAATTTTAAATCAAATATTTCTAATATAGATAATTCTATTTTCAACTTTATAGAAATCTCAGCTCTTGATCATTGAATACTAATAAGCTTGCATTTATTTATTAATCTTTTTATTATATGAATGATATCCATTTGATAGAGTTGTTATAGAATGTTTTATCATATGATTGTTAAAAGAAGACATCTTGATAAGATTTCTAAAAGGAATAAAAACTGGTTTGATATATTAAATAAATTTGATTTATTTTTACATTGCTTATTATCAATTTTGTTGAAAATTGTTTTTGTCGTTATTATAAAATATTAATCTTGAACAATCCTTGTTTTAATTACAGTAAAAGTAAGATTTGAAATAAATATATTACACTTAATTAATGGATACTTAACTTATATGACATGGAGTGATGCCTATCAAAAACTTGCTCTATAGATTAAAGTTTTACATCAATAGTCTACTACTAGGTAAAGATCTTTTCAATATTCTTCCTCAAAGGAAATAAAAAAATGATATAACTTCCCAAGGCTAGGTATAGAATCACTTCTAAAAGTTGTGTTTTTACATCTCTAAAAGTTGTTTTTATACCTGTTCATCAAATAATTAAATGGCTAGTTAAGTTGATTATAGGGAGTTACATAAAAAAAAACAATTCTGAGCTTCAGCTATACAAAAAAAATTTGAATGATCTATCTGGAATTGAACCCGCTCCTCCCCTGATTATGATACTCTTTATATGACTAGGGCTTTCACACACACACACACACGATATTATATGTAATTATGACTTTTGCTCAATCAATCAAAAGCTGTAAATAAAGTTTGCATTCTTAAACCTAATATATTGCTATGCCGATACAAAGGAACCATTTGTATTAGCTAGCCCATATGTATAAAGGAATTATCAAATTTTCCAAACAAGGGTAAAATCCATAAAGTTGGAAAAATGGTACTTAATTATATTACAAATATTAGATTTAAGTTTTTCATTTGCATGGGCAATTAAAAATGAATAAAAAGTAAAATGACTCATAAAAATAGACTAAGTTATATATATAAATGCAGTACTTATATCTGTGATATAATAGATTTAATCCTTGTTTGGAAAATTTCTAAATTTACTAAAGCTTACATACATTTGGGATAGCTAATATCTCACTTTGCATAGTCATAACAATTTAGTAGGTATAGGAGTGTCGAAAAGTTTAGTAACATTTGCTTGAATGGTCAAAACCAGAAATAACATATTCAGTTGGGGAAATGCTGTATTAAATTACATTATGTATTGTACCATACACTTTTATATACTCTATTTACAAGCATATACAATTAACCAAGTCACGCTTTCTTTTCCTTAATTCCACAAGAAATAAGTGATTGAAATACTTAACTATATTTCCTGGTAAATCTACTCCTAAGCATACAATATTATGTCAAAGTGAACAATAACTTGTGACAGTTTTTACTTATTTATTTCAGGGTGCCAGCACTCCATGGATATCTGTGGAGCACATTCCCACATGGTTAATTAATAGAGACTAAAATGACCAATTCTTGCATCAGTTTTGATTTATGGAGATTTATTAATTAATCAAGTGTATTGGCACTTATAAAAGAGAAACAGACTCTAAAAGAAACATTGCTAGCTGGCACTTAATACCAAAATTTAATAAACAAGTAAGCAAAGATTAGAGTTACAAATTTATTACAAATTAATTTTACTCTATGACAGATTATTAGCATTACAATATAAAACACACATATATAATATTGTTACAAATAAGTCATTAATATCTAACAAGTTATAAATAACCAAGTCCTTCTTAATACTAAATACTAGCTCAGTTTATGTATTAAGAATTCATCTATTTCAGTTAAAATTATAAAATGAATATACAGTTCTTATTTATCTTACCAGAACTTTCTGTGGATATTTACTAGTATTAGATGTAGATATACCATGACCAAGGATTTTCTTTCTGCGAAATCCATTCAGCACAGGTGAAGTAGGGTTTTATTAACTTGTTCGGGTCTAATCCTCAAGTAGACATGGCGTTGGGATCAAAACATTCTATCGATCTCAGGCGAAAAAGGAAGCATCGATAATTGTATCTGTTTAGCAATGCATTTGATTAAGATCAAACCCATAGGTAATGATACTCACACAGCAATACATTTTCCTATGTCTTTCTAATGATGAATATGAACTTTCTTTCTTCAGGATCCTCCAATAATTGTATTCGGCAACGCAAAAAAAAAAAAACCCTATTATTTCAGAAGCAGCATAAGAATAAAATAAGAACAAGAACCCTCTCTGCAAATCACTCTTTCTTTTTATATCCAAAAGTCTGACTTCACCGCACAGGCTCTATTTACATCTTTTCTTTTTGTTCTTTTTTTCTTGTCCAGATTTAACTTCCCCCCAACTTTTTTTCTTTTCTACCATTAATTTTCACATGTTTTTTATTTACCAAGTTCATTTTGGCAATCAGTTTCGATCGGCCATCTTTAATTAGAGGGGAACAAATGTCACACCTCACATTTTCTTTTAATTATAGTTAATTGCATTCCGATTTTATTCTTATCAAAATTAAAATCTGCAAGTATTTTTTTTTCTTTTCCCTAGGATAGGATAGTTACATAAAATAATACCTAAAAAATCTACTAATTTTATATTTAAATTATATTACATTTTTAAATTCAATTTTCTTTTAACAGTCCTCCTTTAGATTAATGCCAATACATGTTGTACCTACAATAATGGTACAGTATATATAATTTTTTTTTAGAAGAAAGCATGTTAAAAGATGGCAAACTATTCTCATTAGTGTCTTGCTGCCTAAATATCCAATTATTCTTTTTTGGGTAAAAAAACATCATGTTGTATTGTAATTCTATAAACATTGATTAACTTTTCTTACACAATTGTAATTAAATTATACACACTAAAAACACTAAGTAAGAAAAGCTTAAGAATAAAAGTTTTATTATCTTATGCTAGTGATTCCTATGAGTATGATATCAAGATTAAGATATTGGAAACTGCTCAGCATAAAATAATAAAACTTTTATTTAGCATTCCTGGCAATTATAATTTAATCATGCTGTATATGAATATATAATAAGGTCTGCTAAAAGATTTTTATAACTAAGAAAAACGCTGACTAATATAGCATGCATATATGCAAGATATGTCAGAGTTTTTCTGTTTTGACTAGAGCATAGGACATCTTTATCATGTTTTTATAATTTAATTATCAATTTAATGTCATTTATCTGCACAGTGTAAATTTTTTTCTTAGTTATTTTGCCAAAGTCTAGAAAAATTTTTTCTTCAAGCTTGCATATATATTTTATATCATTGTGTAGTTAATTTCCGATTCTTATCAGTAGGCCAGGCCAGCTGCTTGATGGCATTCTTTCGCTGCTAAAAACGCAGAAATATGCCATTTACACAGCCCAATATTTCTGTGCTTTTGCACAGAAACTTATGGCCTATAGAACAGCCCTGTTCATATTAGCCATTGCACACAAATATTATGGCCCGCTGGTGTGCTTCGTGACACTATGCAAATGCGCACACTTAACAGATCACTATTGTATCATGTGAGGTTGTAGAGAAATCAACTGGCCATAACTCTTGTAATATGCATTTCGAAGTAATAATCTTACCCCTTCCTGACGTATTACATACTAATAATTGTAAGCCCATCTCCGGGGTTCCCTATACATGTTAGAAGGTGAAAACAATTGCAAAAGGTTTGAGCCAAACACTTTTTCATAGAAGTCATGCGCGCGAGAACATCAGCTAATTTAAATTACAGCATACATTAAAGAAAAACTTTGAGCATGCTTAAAAATTGGAAATTCACCTGGATTTCAAACCAATTATAGGCATGGCAAATAGATATGCTAATCACACAACTATTAGGCCCTTCTACTTCATAAAATTATGTTTAGGCATTTGAAAAAATCATAATTGAATCTAATGAGACAAGCTATAATTAAGTTTTTCAAAATCAGACCAGTTTTCAAATATTTTTATTTGTCACTCACTTTGGTATTATATTTTTAAAAATATATTACATTTAAATTAAAAGATATTACAAAATAATTTTCATTCATATATGTTAAGAAAATTTTCTGACAAATATTTTGTACAATACAATAGTACTCTATTAATAGAATTGAAGATTGAACCTGACTAATTCAGTATCAAAAAAATAAATTAAAAGCCTCTAATTTAATTGTGGAATAATTTGGTCTATATTAAATCAAAATTAATTTTTGAGATTTATAATTATTTTTTAAAACGTCTGTTAATGTTGTGTATTCAACTGCGAAGCTGAATGCCAACAATTATTACAAACTTATTAACTACAAGAAAACAATGTTAATAAAGATTAGACAATATTTATTTACAAAATATATACACATTATTATAGACACAGTTGACCGATTAACTCAGTACCAGTTCCAGTATTGCTTAATTTATAACATAATCAGTTGAGTCCTTGATTTTAAGCTACTATAATCATAGACTAAGCTGCACTTCCACTCAACTAGTGGGGACCTAAGTGAATAACTAAATTTTATACTCACAGTTCCTTTACGCACAATCATATTTAGGTCTTATCAGGCATATGCAAATAATATAAGACCGCTGCAGTCTGTTAAGTTTTCCTATCCGGCTGTCTTTCATCTGCAGAGGCATGGATTCTGGGAACACATCCCTTGATGCAGAAAAGTTGGTACATTTTTGCCTCAACTGTTTTCTCTAGGTTAATTCCTGAAACAGCAACCACAACAGCATTACGGCGAGTGAAGAAAAGCTGACACAAAAGATGCTTGCTCATTCCAGCACACACTATTTATACTTTTTTTTCTCTCGCTTCATATCCATTAATATCATTATTAACATTCCAATAGGGTAACAGCAAAATCCATTAGACAAAAACAATAGGATAGCAGCAATCCACAAGACTATTTATTTCAATAGGGCAACAACAATCCATTAGACTAATGCATCTTTACAATGATTATTATCTGGCATTTAATTCGTGCACATTCACATTCCTTTCTCTTGTAATTAGTGCTTTAGATATTTATTCCTTTGTTTACTTCATTAAAAATAGATTAAGGTTTAAATTTAAACAGTAACAATTTTTTTTTTTTGTATTTAAAAAAATCCATTAAGCATATCCAGTATTATAATTCACAATTCAGTTTAGCTTTCAGAAATCTTTTGTGTATTTCTTTTAACCTGCAATCTTTCTTTGTTGCTTTTAAACTTAAAGTAATCTATCTAAAATAAAGTTTCCTTTATTTTTCAGCAATCTTTTTTCCGTTGCTTTTAGAACTTAAATATCTTTTTACATCTAAGTTTTCTTTTAACTATTAGCATTTTTTTTTTATTGCTTATAAAACTTACTATCTCTATCTATTATTAAGTTTCCATTACTATTTTTCTCTGGAGTACAAATTAGCTTTATAGCTTATATCATATAGTTACTAAAACAATATATACATATATTGTAACCGGACCACCACACAACCCTTTTATTACATCGGTTGTAACAATTTCCTGATGAGCATGCTGCAGGAAGGAACTATCGATTGGCATTCCCCAATGCAGATGTTAACGCCCCCTACAACAATATTTCCTGCTCATCAGAGGATGTAGTACCATAGAGACTGGAAGCATCTAAACATTTCTATGTTTGGTTTTCCAAACAGCGCCACTAGAGTTCCGTCTCACTACAACCTGACTTGCCTAGGTCTAGTTATGCCAGACGTAGCTCAGGAGGCATGAGATTCTCATGAACAAGTGCAATGAATGATGAGTGATGCAATAAAAACAAAAATAGAATTGAACAACTGGATAACTAAGATTAATTTTAAATAAAAATAGTTTTATTTAACAACAAATTTAAATAAAGGTCCATCAAGCAAAAGATTTCTATATGACTTTAAAAAAAAAGAAAATGTAATCTGTTGAGAGTATAATAAAGTCCTTCTCTCAACAGTTCTTTAACAGTTTATATCTGTAATCATTTAGTTATTGAACAGAGAGGAGTGTGACATATTGAGACAACAGAGAGAGAGAGAGAGTAATGAAGACAACTGATAGCATTCCATTTAATTCAGAGTTCCACTTAATTTAACAAATATTTTATTTGCAGTCCACTGTGTATCTTAGTATACATTCAATAATAGTACAATAGGAATTAGAGAATGCAAGTTCTTTAACAATTTACATTTTATGTCTAATTCAGAGTTCCAGTTAACCTTAAGTTATTTTATTTGCAGTCCATTAGTATTTCATTAAATTTATTAAATCCAGTAATGTGGTTTAAATTACCCCCACAAAATCCAATATTCAGGTGAGCATTAAGCATTGGTCATTTTATATCAACATGCAAATAAGCATTTAGAGTCCATATAATATTTCATTAAATTTATTAAATCCAGTAATGTGGTTTAAATTACTCCCACACAATCAACATTCAGGTAAGTATTAAGCATTTGCAATTTTATTCAATATGCAGGTAAGCATTTAGAGTCCATATAGTATTTCATTACATTTATCTAATGTGGTTTAAATTACTCTCACAAAATCAACATTCAGGTAAGTATTAAGCATTTGCAATTTTATTTGTTTACTCCAATATCTAACATAAATATTGTTGTTTGGTCTGGCACAGATGTATGTCTCCAAATACAAGCCGGTCAGCATTTTCATTATACTTTATCAATAATAAACGATTTTCATAATTTTAGTTTCATTTATAATTTTCTATTTTCATGCAGCTACATTATTCATAATTCTAATTTATAATTTTCCAGTAACAAATGTATTTTTGTGCAGCTACTTCATAATTTCAATTTATAACTTATAATAAAGACGTTCGAATATTTTTATAAAATCATTACCTTCATTTACCCAATTTGTTCCTTCAAAAAGGGGGCGGGTTATTTCAGCTAGATAGCATTATCTTGGAAAATCATGGCCTGATATGGAGAGACGAAGCTGTTGGTTTACTCTTTTATCATTACAATTCCCTTAATAACATTTTCTTTTTCCATTTTTAACAGTGGTTGTAAAGGCTATATTTCAAGGTGACGAAAGTCAGAGTTGAGTAACACTTAAATAAGAATTTTAACTTTTTAATTCTTCACTTTTCTTACTATCTTTTTCAAAAAAATCTTTCGAAAAAAAAAAAAAAATGTTCTTTAAACATACACTTTAAAAAAAATCCAATCTAATCTGCCTCTGAACTTCCAATTTAACTATTATTATTCCGCTCTCTGGATTGATTGAACAGCCTTTTTTCCGCCGTGCCTGATTTGCATACTGCCCTCATTTAAGCCAGAGTGGTTTTTTTTTCTTCTTAATGATTGGATAATCTAATTTTTTAGTGGGATAGATAAGAAAGCATAAAGATTAAGCCATGTTTTTTTCAATTGATTAAGACTGCCTCAAGATGATATAACACTTTATTCAAAAACATCGATCCAAAAATTAAAAATGTAATCTTTTTAACAAATCACAGCTTTTATTTACATCTTAATTTGAAACTATAAAATCAATAATGATTTTCTTTTAACTATAAACTTTTTGCTTTATTTCATTTTTAGTTTGATCAAATCACGCTAGTCTTTTTTAAAGGGGGGGGGGGTCTTTTGAATATATATACGAGGAACAGTATATCTGTTTCAATATATATATTACAAAATATAACAGTTAAGAATAGTTGTAAAATTGAATTTAATATCCTATACTTAAAACTTTTTATATTCGTGAACTAATAATCTTCAAATGCACATATTATTACAAATCAGACAATGTAGAATCATTTAATAAATTTATAAATAACACTCTTTCAAATCAATGCAATCTTTTAATCAGACAAAATAGAAAATCTAACTTGAATAAGTATACATGTTTGCAGCTATTACTTCATAAATATTACATATTTTCAGCATTTTATATGGGTTGTTAAATTAAAAAAACCATTCCAACACTCATCACCAAAATTAATAATAAATTTGTTTTACTAAAAAAAACTCACAAAAAATGTACATGACTGACTTTATTTATATGATATTAGAAAAATTTTGCTGAGGTCAACAAATTAATTCATCTTCATGCAAAATAAATTATGAAATAATTTGCTAATCTCCAATCTCAATTATTTAGATCTCTCAAGGATGTTCTAAAACATTCAGAATTGATTATGTGATTACTTGCTAACTTTATAAGCTATCAAAACAAATTGTCTGAACTATTCAATAATTCAACAGTAAACATCTAAAATATTTGTTTTTATCAAGTCATCATCTGGTTTCAAGCTACAGTGATTAATGGGTTTTTTCACTTTTGTACCGATAGCTATTAATACCTCAATAATTTGTGCGGATGAATGATTTAACACTATTGCTTCAACCCATTTTTTTAACAGAATGTTTTTCAAATAGAATTTTACTAACTACAACAAATGTCTTGTTTTGAAATAGTGTGACTTGGAAGAAGCATACTTAAAAGATTTCTTCTGAATACTATTTGAGAAAGGGATTTTTGTTACTGCAGTTGCAGTTAATGTTGCTTTAGCAATATATTAATCAATTTCATGAAAATTAGTTGTTTTAATTTTATTTAATGTTTTTTTTTAAAATGCCAACTGCATTTTCCACCAAGCCATTCTTCTCTGGATAGTAAGACAGCGTAAGAATATATTTAACCTTCCATTCAGCTAAATATTTACTACATTTGCTGAAAACAAAACCAGAGCCGATGTCAGATATGATGGCCTCCGGTAAACCAAGATATGAAAATTTTTTTAGTAATTTCATTACTGTTTCTTCTAAATTCATATTTTTTACAATTCTATATTTTACCCATCAACAATAAGCATCTATGATAACTAGAAAAATATTACCTTTAAAAGACTCGGTGTGGTCAATATAAATTTACTGCCATGATTGAGTTGCTGTAAGTCATCTTATAAAATGTTTCTCATGTAGATTGGGTATAGATTGGCATGATTTACATTTTTTAATGAAGTTTTTAAATTTCATTATTAATATTAAGCCACCAGATATAATTTCTCACTAGCTTTAGCTCTGACAATTTCTGAATGACTATTGTGAAGTACATTTAAAATCTTTTCTCTTCCAGCCATTGGTATTACAACTCAGTAATCATTTAATATGCAACCCTTGTCTATTGTGAGATTTGTCTAGCATTCCAAAAGGATAGCGCTAGATATTTTGGCCGTTTTACAGTCCAATTCCTGCTTATCAATTTAATTAGTTCTTGAAATTCATAATTGTTTTTAGCCCAATTCGCAACTGTCTTAACTATTTAGCACATTTGAATGTAGAGTATCTATTTAGTTTATTTCAATTCTGGTCTATCAGACTTGAGTTTCTTAGTCATTCAAGATAATGCATCTGCACGTTGAATTAACTTTTCCTTCACATACTTCAATTTACAGTTACACGCTATTGAAAAATTTAGCAGCTTAAAACATGCAAGATCAAATGTTTGGGAGTGCATCTTGAATTACAAAATATACTTAATAGTAATTGATGGTCCATTACTATAGAAACAATTTCAACCATATAAATATTGATGAATTTGTTTTTAATTCCAAATATTATAGCCAGTGTTTCTTTATCTAATTGGTTATAATTTCTTTTGGCTCTAGATAATGATCTACATATACTGTTGGCCTTTCACTGCTTTACAATGGGTGGGCTAGTACAGCCCCTATACCATGACATCAAGATCGTTATTGTAATGGACAAGCAACTGTCTCGATGTGTTAAAAGATCTTTAGTTTGATTAAATATTTTTTCATTTTCAGTCCATGTATAATTTAAATTTTTCTCTAATAAGTCATATAATGGATAAACTATTTTTGTCTGTTTCTCAAAAAAGGTTCAAAAATGTTTATTAAACCTGTGGCTCTAATGTTTTTCTGAAGGTTTGTGATGATGGCTTAGTTGGTTAGAGCATTATCTTAAATTTCAATAATCAAGAATCTAAGGACCCATGTTCGAATCCCATCCTAGTACTGTCACTGGTCAGGCCAGCAACACCTGAAGAAGAGAGGAGAAAAATACCCTTTGAAACGTTGTGCATATACTAACCTGTTTGCTGTGATATTACTAACAGTTAGTGCATAGACTAACCTGTTTGATGTGATATTACTAACAGTTGAATGCATTTGGAATATTTAAATAAAATTAAACTTTTCTAAAGACATTCAACACACATATTAGATGATGGAAATAGTCCAATATAAAAATACAGCTGTGGCTCTAATGTTTTTCAATCTTGGAGCTTTTTTGAATAGCTCATACTTTCTCCGGATCAGGGTAATTAACTCTTTTTTATTGATTACATGTCCAAAAAAATTTGGTTTTTGGATATTCCACATGCATTTGCTTTCATTCAACTGTATTCCGAAATTCTCTAGTTTCCGACAAACTTCATTTATAAGTTTACTAAGTAATATCTCTGAATTTGTCACAATGTCCCTAAAGTAGAGTATGAAATGCAGCTTTTAAATTTAATTTTGCAAAGTGTGTTGATGTGCGCAGCAAAGCAAGAATTTCCATAGTGTTTGATACTGGATATACACTTTTGTTTCTTTTGTTTAAGTTTTTATATTATAATGAATTGATAATGATCACAATTTCCCATTTGTCTTCAAAACTATAATAGATGTGATCCAATCAGATTCTTCTTTAACTTTCTCTTTCTGGGCAAATAGTACCTTTTAAGCTTTGCAAATGATGGATTTTGCTCCTTCATTAAGATTATTCCCCTTTTCATTTTACATAAATTTGGGACACCTAATCTTGTGTTCTATATTAATTTTTTTTAATAACACTAACTTTAATATCTAATTCTGTGAACTGTTTTACTCTAAATTATATATAATGGCTGGGACTTGGATTTTCCATTAGTTTTTACATTTATCGATACTTTTCTGAGGACTTTTACTTCATTTCCATTTACATCTTGTGCTTGTAAAAAAATATTTTTTGATACGTGGAACTGTTTTAATGTTGTCTATTAAATTATTCCTGTATTTGCTGGACATTAATGAAATGCTAACCATAGAAATTCTTTTTCTATAAATTTTAACAGAAAACATTATTTGTTTGACCATATTAATTTAAATTTTTTAAATCTAAGATTTAACTTTAACTTTCAGCCGTGCTACTTGATGCATATTTTTTATTCGATTTCAGAGATTTTTGACAAGCATTACTATGTGTCCTTTTAAGCCAGAGAGCACTCTTCATGTTTTAATATACAATTACAAGCAATACGACCACTTTTTCTATAGCAAAAACATATAATATTTTTCTTCTGTAACTTTGTTTTACTAAAATTAGTCATATACCCTCTTTAGTCATTTGGATAACAATTTTATTTCTGTCATTTAAATTTATTTTTTGAAATTCTTTAGATTGCTCTAATACTATTTCATATGCTATCCATTGTTTAGTTGTATATTTTGAAGTCAGGTCTTTCTCAATAACAACTGTTGTCTCAACTGTTTGTCTGACATCCCCCAACCCCCACATAAAAATTGTCTGAAAAGTGCCTCATCTATAAAACTGTTGCATATGCAGTTCTTGGCTAGATCTTTTAGCGCTATGGCATACTCATGCAATTTTTCTCATTGAGTTTGATTTCTACACTTAAAATGAAGTAGTTATATGTCTTGAAGGTACCGGGTTGAAATATTCCTCCGTTTTAGAAATTATTTCTTTGTAAGAAAAATTTTCTGGCTTAATACCTCCACATAAACAGTTAACAATTTTAATCACTCTTTGGCCTGCAAAATTTTAATAGTGTTGCTACTTTAATTTTACATTCTTTGACTTTATTCATAAGAAAGTACTTTTCTAGTAGTTAAATGAAGATTCAATACCAAATTCGCTAATAATATCGTGTGATATTTTATATTAAATATTGTTAGTTTTATTTCACATATTAACATTTTTTGTGGTTATTACAGGAATCTCTGACTATACCAGTTTGTTAATTACAGGGTTGAAATTATGTGTGTGTTAGATTGTTGATTACAGGGTTTCATTTACTAGATTTCTGTGTCTTTTCTGCAATGACTGAGGTGATTGTCTGATATATGTATATATAAATGACCAATACATCAGTTGCAAAAAAGGCAAGCAATAAATATTTACTATCTATTAGATTAAAAAAAAAGATAAAGAATTTGCTTAAATTTTTCCTGAAATAACTTATTATATTTATTAAACATATATATATACAAGAAGAGCAAGTCCATTAAAAAATAAATAAATAAATAAATAAATACAAGACTGTAAGTTGTCTATTATAGATTACAAAGTGTAACAAAGACCTTATCACAAATATAACTATTTAGCACAATGAATTCTTAATTAAAGCTAGCAGATGTATTAATTTTGTATAACTTTGTTTCTAGTATTGGGAATGAATTCAGAAGTGCAGAAAATATATTTTATATGAATTATTTACAACCTTAGTGATTATTTGAACGAAGATTTTTAAAATAATAATTTTGATCAGGGTGGCCTGTACAGAGTTTCCTAAATTTGCTTTTACAAGTCAGGAGAAAACAAAATTTCTTATCTGTAGTACATTCTTAAATGCTACTAGACAATTCCCTTACTCTGCAATTAAGAAATTAACAATATAATAATATTTTTTTCTTTTTAAAGTAAGGAAGTGTTAGCTTCCATGTAATAAAAATATAATAACTGATGTTTCATTACAATAATAAGTTACTTTCCTCAGAGCATCTTCTTACTCAAATCATAAAAATGTGTGTGGTGAGATTTAAAATGTATACATACTGTGCCATTACAATTTGGTCACTAGCCAAATTTATAGTAATGTGCATGTGAGGAAATGTAAAACCAAAAATCATCATCACATTTTTATATAACCATAAAAGAAGCTGTAGGGCATCCAAGTTCAAACCCTACAAGGTCCAGTTCTAAAAGCTTTAAACAGAAAGAGAGTGGGACAACAATTATATGCTTTACTTGTTTGTGTGTTGATAGAAAGATAATACACACATTTAAACTATTCAAATTTTAATTTTTCTTTAAAAAGCAAAGTTATAACGCATACGTATAGGCAGTGTATGTGTAAGCTATTTAATTGTTTTATATTTCAAATATTCAACATTTTAACTTTCTTTAAAACTAACCAATGCTTGATCAATTCTAATGTCTTATTCTATACTTCTATTTTGCTTTTCTATAATTGTAATTGAGATTTAAAAGTTACAGATTTAATTTTAAATAATAGGGTTATAATTACTAAGCTAGCAATTATATTATTTAATGTTAGTTTATGAATGATTTGAAATAATGAAGGATGTGTGTACATTACATACAGAAATTTACATTTATTAAACATTGAAAGAAAAGGAAGGGTTAAATCTGTCAAATTATTTTTTTTGTACAATTTTATGTTAAAAGAGGAAATCTGTTGAATCAGATATCTATTTTTGTAGCAATTTTGTTTTTGTAAATGATTGTTTGTCACTTTGGGAGCTTAATCTGGGTGGGAACTGTAATTTTAAAATTGTCTTATCTTAAGATCTAAAGAAGGAAGCTCAAAAATTTGAAATCTTACCTAGATGTAAAAAAAAGAAAGGAAATAAGGATTAAGTCTATTTTTTTTTTATAACAAAAGTGTCTGGAAAAAGGATTAAACTTTTCAGTTGAAAAATAATTTAGTTGAAAATAAATCAGAGATCTAATTAAAACGAATTTGTCCAAAAATAGCAAGTGACGCTATCTCTGATTGGTTAAATTAGCTAAAAATTGGATATAAAAAGCTGTCTGGAATAATTATTATTATTGTGGTTATGATTCAGATTATTAGACTATTAAATTGAATGTTGAAAATATAAGAAATGGTTGGCTAGAAAAATTATATGTATGTCCCATCTTGGCCGGACCATCTGGGGAAGCTGCACATCATATAGGAAAGAAAAGATGTTTTGTCTAAAATAATATTCTACACCTTTCAACTGACCAGAGAAATAAGATGTTTTTAATAGAAGGAAGAAAGCATTCACCTGCATTCGATGAAAGATGAATTAATCTACCGATAAATATTAATCATCAAGTCCAATTCATTGTTCCAACAACTGATTTTAAACTCAAGAAAATTTATAAATGTGAAAACAACCGCTGTATTTCATCCACTAAAAGAATCATGCTTGACAGGAAGAGAAGAAAAATTAATATAATGATTTCCAAATTGTCCACTAAAGCAAATAACCTCAATAGAGTCATCATCATCAAATAGTTATACGCCTCAAGAAAGAGATTTTTCCCACGTAAAACGGAAATGGTAGCTGCAGAAATATAGACATTATACAAGACAAGTTTGAACCCTTGGAAATTCGCCACAAACAAAAGATCGGTAATATGACTTTTTATATCTATTTTCTTTATGATATGAGTCTTAATAAACATTTTAGCAATAAAGTGGTATATTTTATTTAAAGAACTTTTAAAGACTATTCAGATCGATTAAAAACAAGAATGTCTTACTAATAATAACTATGAGCTTCATAAATGATCTTGAATGTATCAAAATTATTTGTTTATTAATTTTACAGTTATGAAATATTAATATGTAATATAATTTTTTTTTTGTATTATGATTTTAGTTTTAACTAATATATTATTATTATTTTGGTTTTAAATAATATTTTGTTATTATGGGATAAAACACGCACATACATAATAATATTTTTATATGTGTATAATTGCGAATGAATGTGAAGTAACAAGTAGTATTAGAATATTAGATTATTTTGTTTCAAGTTAAGTATAGCATTTCAGAGGTAGAAGAGAGGGGGAGAAAATAATTTAAAACTTGTTTCTAAAACTTGCTCTTTCAATTCTATTAACATTTTTTTTTTAACATTCTACTTACATGTTAGATTTATAACGTATGTGTGCTAATGAGCAGATATTTTTTTCTTGAAATACTTTTCTCATGGAGTGAAAATCATGGCCAATGTGATATCCAACTTAATACAAAATACATTGGAAGGGAAAGGGGGGAAGAACTTGAAATTAATCTGAGGATTGTTATATAATCAATTATTATCATTATTATTATTCATGTCAATTTTCATGTTTATCTAGAAATTTTTATGTATATGTTAGAAATGCAGTAATAAATATTAGTTTGTTTTATTAAACGAGGTGTATATATTTCATTAAGTGTAGTCTTTGTTAAGTGTGATTATTCATCATCATCAATGGTTGAATATTAGTTATTTAAGATATAAGTAAATATGCTAAAATTAAGCAATAATTATGAATTTCTTTATAAAATTAGTTTTACGTTTAGGTTTAGTCCTAGAGCTGTAGTTGAAACCCTTGTCATTATCGTTATTATTATCATCATCATCAACGTTTTAATTAATGAGCTGTTTAAATGTTTAAAGGCCATAAATAAATATTGATTTTATAATATTTAGTGATTTCTTAGTATTATTATAACCACATCCCGTCATCTATTTCATGCAAGGATGAGTGAATTGCCATCCTAAATTAGTTATATATAATCTGAGCTAGTAAACTTATAAAAATATTGAAACACATTTGTTATGCTAAGATCTGAGAAATGATTTATGTCTAATATACTCCACTTTGGTTTATAGTTGTTTTACTTTTACCTAAATATTAGTGCGTATAGTGATATGGCTCAAAAAGCAAAATCTCCCATTTTTATTAGAAATAAAGTACCAAAAAGGGGATTCAAACCCGGTACATGTGAAAGGTTATTAGATATAACCGTGTCTAGATTCAGATAATCTAGTGGCGCCCTGCTAGACCATATTCACTTAGTATTTGTTTAAACATGCACTTAACATCAAACCAAGAAATGAAAGTGGATAAAATCTACTGTCTGTATACCTGAGCAGATATTTTATTGAGTTACTAGAGTACTCACCTCACGTGATTTCATATACCTGAGTTATAATAGTTGTTATTAATAATTTGCTTATAATTATTGATAGTGGGATATCTTGAGAAATCCAATCTTATTTTAAATATTATGATCTTATATATTGTAGACTACTCAGGTATGGCAATAGTTATTTGAGCGACCTTTAATTTTGTTACAATGAACTTCTTTACTTATTTTTTTTGATCGACCATTTAATTTTGTTACAATACATAGCAATAGTGAACTGTTTATTTTTCATTTCTTTGAATACATATTTAGTTTTCTGATACTAAGCTGATTTTCTAATTGTTTATAAATAATATACAATTCTATAATGCATGAAAAGCTTTGTAATAACATTTAATATATCTGGCTGCCAAATTAACAATCAAAAGAACAATTCTATGTAGAATTAGGAAATTTTTTTTAGATAGTTTCAATTTTTAATCAAGCTTAATTTTTTTAATGATTATCATACTATTTCGATCAAAAGCTAAAGATATCATATTGATCTCGGTTAGTCAAAAGTAGAAATGCAATGCCCAAAAATACCTCATCTCAAGTCATATTTCTATGAGTAAATGAGTCCATAGTCTATCTTTATATTATCTTTAATGGGTAGTTGATCTTTTTTTATATTATCAATACAGTTTGCACCCAGAAAAAATTGTTGAAGATGAACATAACTTAGTTACTACTAATTCCTAATATAAAGTTATTTTTCATTTCTTTGAACACCTATTCAGTTTTCTTGCATTTTCACTACCTTTTATTTCATTTACGCTGCATATATGATCAAAATTAGCAATAAAAAACAATTCATATTGATGAAATAATTCAGTATTAGTTTCTGGAAAAAAATATTGTAAGATAAAATAATGTGTTGTTGGCAATCACTGTGTCAAAAACTATATCTGAATACTGTTTTTTTAAAAAAGCAAACTACAAACTTAAACTAACAATAATAACAATTCTGCTGAAATAGTGTTATAAAAAAAAAAAAAAAATAGTGACGAGTTCATTATTAAGTTATTGTTTCAGAAATAATTCTGTAAATAATTCTGAAATTTTTCAAATAATTCCCTTAATTGCAAAACATCATTAGAAGAAAATTCACCATTCTTCTCATGATGTTTTATAAAGACTATCAAAATGTTAAGTAATTCTAGAACAATAGAAATCTCTAAGATTTTCTCTTATATTATCATTTGTATTAAAATTCTGTAAACAAGCATTAATACTATTTCTATAATGCTTCATTATTTTTTTAAAATATCAGAAATGATTCCAAAATATATTTTTAGTAAATATTAATTACAAAATCTATCTGCAATTTAGTGGTTTATCATGGAGTCTCGTATTAAAAATAGGCAACTATTCCAAAATATGAAATATAAATGAATCAATTTATCATAATAATAGCAACAACAAAAAAAAATATTTCCAAACCTTAATATCTTCAACAATTCCATAAAACAAGTTTATTCCAATTTGAAATTGCATAAGAAAATAACAAACAAAAATACATATTGCATTAAAATGAAGCAATTTTTCTAAAAAATTTAATTGTATTTATATAAAATTTGTTTTACCTAAAATATCACCAAGCTCAGCCAATTTGGCTTTATCATCTTCCATGGAATTGGATAGATCCATCAAGTAATAAAGATCTACAGGATAATCTTCAGCTTGTCGGAAATCGACCTTTAATGATATTGGCTCATCTACAAAAAAAAAAAAATCTGATCAATTATATAAAAGCATACAAGTTTATATATATATGCAGGTATACTATATAATAAAAAAAGAGTCTAGTACCACAGAACCTGTGTGGATGGATTGCCCATTTCAAAGCCATTAGTTCAGGATGTGAATCTTACAATAATGTTGTCAAAAGTTTAAAAAACAGTAATCAACTGAAAACTGGAAGCAAATCATACGATCAAAAACTCAGTTTAGACCTTTTCAAATTGTCAGTAAAACCAATCAACTAAATTATATTTCATAGAGTTGTAAAACATGATAGTAAAACTGTATTTTAGACAATCATATCATTTTATTTTCTAGTTTCGATCATTTCTATGCATGAACACATTAAAAATGACTATTTAAACATTTTAGGATTGAATTCATTTCAATGGTATAAATACTATTTCTAGATAACACTTCCAAAATAATAATTTTTCAATTCACATAGTTCATATAATCAAATATTAGTTTGAGAAACTGTTGTATTCATTGTGAGAAATAAACAGCGAGTTTGCTAGAGACAATTTACTCCAGAAGTTTTCGATTTATTTTATTGAAAGTAAAAATAATTATAATGGAAAATAATTATAATTAAAAAACAAGTTGTGGAATTATTTTTATCAGAGATAAAAATAACTACTTAAAATAAGAACAATAAAACGGATTTGGAAAACACGCAATTAAGTTTTCGGAATGTAGCAGATAAGACTTAACAAAAGAACTCAGAGGGATATATAAACTGCTAGAGGAAAACATCGCACACTTATTACAGTCTTGTTAACAGAAGTGGATACGTAAAGCTATTAAGAGCTATTTGCGGCACAACGGTTTTAAGAGTTGTTCAGCAGAGTTTCGATCAGATTGTGTTTTTCTACCCCTCTGTAAAAGCTTAGGGGAAAAGACATTACAAGATTGGCACAGTCTAAGTTTCGAACCTAGTAAAACTTGAAGGAATAAGCCAGACGAGAAAATCAATCGTTACATTCGGAAACAAATAAAATGTCGTTAGGACAAAGCAGTATTCCTGAATTTAGCATTGAAAATGCCGAGGAATGGCCTCTCTATATAATTCAATTGGAAAATTTTTTCAAGTTAAATGGGATAAAAAATAACGAAAAAAAAGTGGCTGCACTTTTATGTTTAGGAGGACGCAAAGTCATAGAAATTATTAATAAATTATGGGACGGACCGATAACTGATGGAGTACAGTTTGAAGATATAGTTAAAAAATTAACGGAGTATTTTAGCCCAAAGCCGTCTAGACACGTAGCTAGATTAACTCTGAGAAATAGAAAACAAGCCAGGGAGGAAAAAATTTAAGACTATGATATAGCATTAAAACAGCTGGCAAAAAACTGTGATTATGGCGAATTTTTAGAACAAGCTTTGCTGGATCAATTATTGTGGGGAATGTATGACGAAAGATTGCGACAGACATTGTTAACGGAAAGCGACTTATCATACGAAGTGGCTATTAAAAAAGGAATAGCATATGAAGCAGTAATTGAGCAAGCCATAGCTTTTAGAAACAACTCAGAAGAGACCAGAAAGATGGCAGTTTACAAAACAGATCAAAGCCAGCAGCCGAAGAATGAAAATATTTATAGAGAGAAAATGTTAACAGTGAAATGTTTTTGCTGTGGTAAAACTGGCCATGTATCTAAAAATTGTAAATGGAGAAAAGAAAACTGTTTTAACTGCGGATTTAAAGGACATTTAGCAGCTGTATGCAAAAAACCACGACAAACAAAATGTAATCCAAGCACAGATGATACAATGTATACCATTGGCTATGTATCAACTAAGGGACAAAGCAGGGCCGTGAGAAATAGGACTTTTTCTAAAAGACAAAGACAGATCACTAAACTACAAGAATTGGATTCACGTAACCAAAAATTAGCTGTCATGCCTGAGAGAAAAACGCAATCGGAGATACAACTCAACTTGCAATTTAAAGAACTATCAAAAGAAGTGCACAAATTAAAACTGGATGTTTATAAATTAAATAAATTAAAAGAAGAACTTGAACAACAAAATTCAGAATTTAGTAAAACATTACAAAGCAAATTTCCAGAATGTCAGACTTTTGAAAGATCGAACGAAGATTTAAAAAGCGAATTCACAACATCACAATTATCCGAACAGGTAGAGAGTTGGCAGCAGTATGAAATGGAACTACAGGAAAAGATGGCCGAAAGTAAAAATGAAATTGACACGTTCGAAGATTTTTTAGAACGGAAATCTTTAAACAGTGAGCGGCCAGAGACAAAAACCGCAGAACAGGAAAAAACCCAGAGTCTCTCCAAGCGAGAGAAAAAAGCATTCAAAGCGGCGAGGAAAAAGAAGAGTTTAGACAAAGTTCAAGGTTATATCGATTAATAGGTAAAATCAAGTTTTCTCCAAGCTGAAAAAGAAAACCGCGCATATTGGATGATTATGTGTAACGTAAATAAACTCTAACTTCTGGAGTGAGGGGAGGAAGTGTTGTATTCGTTGTGAGAAATAAACAGCGAGTTTACTAGAGACAATTTACTCCAGAAGTTTTCGATTTATTTTATTGAAAGTAAAAATAATTATAATGGAAAATAATTATAATTAAAAAACAAGTTGTGGAATTATTTTTATCAGAGATAAAAATAACTACTTAAAGTAAGAACAATAAAACGGATTTGGAAAACACGCGATTAAGTTTTCGGAATGTAGCAGATAAGACTTAACAAAAGAACTCAGAGGGATATATAAACTGCTAGAGGAAAACATCGCACACTTGTTACAGTCTTGTTAACAGAAGTGGATACGTAAAGCTATTAAGAGCTATTTGCGGCACAACGGTTTTAAGAGTTGTTCAGCCGAGTTTCGATCGGATTGTAAGTGTTTTTCAACCCCTCTGTAAAAGCTTAGGGGCAAAGACATTACAGAAACATGAAAATCATGTTATATATAACCTATGGACTTGTCAAATGCCATAAGCCAAATAGCTTCTGTGGGCTTAGGTTTTCTCCCAGTGGAATGATTTGATATTCTGCTAATCACTGTTCAAGTGTTATTTAATTTTATTTTACAGAAAAAAAAAAAACAGTTATTATTACAAATGATGGACATAAATAGATACAAACATATGTAGCCGCTTGTAAATGATTATGGCTATTACAACTCCAAGAAAAAAAAAATTGCTCTAGAAATTAGTTTTGTAATGACTTTGCAAACCAATCTGTAAACCACAAATATGTCCACATTTAGAACTTGCTGATTCATTTATCTGTTTATTTGATATTCTGCAATGCTGTCTTTTAATTGTTTCAGAAAACTTTTCTTTCTGAAATACTTCAGCACTATATGTAATTGTAGCTCTATAATATATTCTATTCTTTGCTGTATCTTCCCAATGAAAAAATAAACATTATAACACTGCTTTGGAATATCTCCGAGATAATCCATATAACACAAATGGAGTCTACTTCTCCCATAAAAATCATGCTCAAGCTTACCATAAAATACCTTTTTAGGAAGTCTTGCAGTGTCCCCCCTCCCCCATGTCCTCTATATATTATATACAGTAAGTTAAGAACATATTAATTGATTTTATGATCTTGTCATTACATTTTAAAAATTTTATGAAGCATTCTTAATTGAAACTTTTCTAATGCTTTTATACTGTATTCATAAGTTGCCTAAGTCTCACTTCCATACAATAAATTAGGTAAAATAACAGCTCTATATACAGTTAACTTAGTTGTAATAATTATTTCCCTATGATGAAATACCCCATCTTTTAAATTGTTAAAAACAGTAGTAGTACACAGGAGACTATGTTGTACTTCAACATAAAAGTCCATTTTTATATTTATATATCTACTAGGATATTTAAATTGATTTGTATTCTTCAGTTGATAGCCATCCTTTTTCTTCCATCATTGGCTAATAAAGAATTTGAATTTTTAAACATTAATTATTAAACTCAAGACTTTAAATGCTGCATCCAAAACATTAAGTACATTATGTAAATCGTCCCTTGTATTCATAAAAATGACACAACCATTAGTATACTATAAATTCAAAATGAAAAAAGATGAAGTTCTTGTTTTTAGTCAATTCAAATTTAAAAATCCAACATCAAACCTGTATCACATTTTGATTCCTACTTCATTAAGCCAACTACAAACACTCCAAAACAATTATCCTAAAAATTGATGATAGTGTTGGAACAAGTACATATCCATGAACCATTCAAATCCATAATGATCAAATATCATATTAATAATCATAGATGTTATCATTAATTTAAACAATACTGTAAATATTTATCTAAATACAAAATATGGGAATGTAAATAAATATATATCCAAATTAATATAAGACCGTTTAAAAATATTAACTCATAAATAATTAAGCTTAGATCTATCATGATAAATGTCATTTCCCTAATTTTTCTTATTTTTGAAAATTTATTATGAAATGTTTTTGTAACTAAAAATCAATTTTAATTCACTATAAGATAATTTTCTTTATCATAAATTTACAATAAATAAAAACCGAAATAAGGTTATCAAGAGTAAACTTAAAAAATATATTATAGAACCTTTTAAGACCATTAACAATAAGTTTACAATAGAAGCATAAGCAAAGGATGTATACAATGAGAGTAAAAGATTACAGTCCTTCCAATGCCTTTTCAGAAACTTTGTTAAATTTTTAATTATGGCCTGTAAACTTATATAGCGAAGTTGGAAAATAATCTGATTTGTGAAATCATATGCAAGATATATGGACCATTCAGAAGTTTTAAATTTTTTGTTGCATGCATAATAAAACTCAGTAGTCATGGGGAAATAAGGAATTTTTAAAAAATACCATTAAATGTATATTTTTATTATTTTTACTGCCATCCTTAGGAGTATTCCTATACCAGCTTGATACTTTTTATCTATAATAAGAATTACAATCAACTCATTGGCGGTCCTGCATAGATTTAAAAGTTGCTGTTTTTCATGGGATTTTTCATTGATTTGCATTTGTTCAATTAATAGCAGGACTAATCAGTTCTTCATTATCAGACAATTATGTATATATAAAGCAGGAGTCTTTAATTAATGGTTAAAGTTCATATCTGAGCTAGAGACAATTTTTAATTTAATAAATGATTTGTAATAATTTTTAATATATTTATCTAATAAAACTAATGATAAAGTTATGAATAAATGCTAATATAATCCAATAAAATTGCAAAAGTCACACTACTATTAATAATAGGAGTCACTAAAATAAAAGTTTCTTTCGCATTTCTATGCTTCCTAAATAACCAATTTCTTTTGATGAATTTTCACTAGGAAGTTTTAGTGATTTAGCTTAGGTCTGGCAACTACTGGAATCTGTTTGAGAATTAAGTATTTCTCTCACATTTAAAGTTATTAAAGGCTTTTTATACATCCTTCTCCATAGTAGGACGTGGTAATGTAATAAAAATAGTCTAGCTAGATATAAGAGATGATGATCTTGAAGATAAATTAATTATTGTGGCTAACAGTATAGTCATAATTGTATTTATCAAGGTGCATTCCATGGATGTTGAAATCTAGGAGAAACTAGATCTCAATGATGTTGTTGTTGAGATGGGATTAAAGTGAGTAGACTGAGACATACCAAAGGATTGTAAATGAATCATAAAATAAGGCATCATTCATAAAAATGTAAGAAGATCAAGTCTTTCTAGTTGAATGCAAAATATCTGTGTTTGCTGATTTACATATAAATACAAGATTCTAGACAAAAAAATTGGAACTTGCTGTTGATATATTTTAGCAAGATGAATAGATATTGTAACTGTTATTAAAATAGATTTGGTAAACTTGAAAGCAGTTAAATTTGATATACAATATAAAGAGAAGTGGCATATTCACACAAATTAGTTTAATAAAGACAGAAGACACTATTGGGGCATGCTAAGTTGCTGTAGCTGATTGGCAATAAGCTTCAGAACTAAAGATGGAAATTTTACAGAAAAATGGGCAATGAAACATATAGTGATTTAGTGCTAGTTATAGTGAGCAAGCAAGCAGAGATGTCTTGAAATCTATTTACACAAAAAAAAATTATTTGGACTTTATTAAGTGATGATGAGTGACTTGTATATCTTATAATATCTATATGTGAAGATGTGGTAATTATTGCCAACACTGAATAATATAATTGATATTAGGAAATTTTCAAATTGGAAAGAATATAATACTTAAGTACCAAATGCTCATTTTAAAACTATCACTAATCAGTTGAAAACATGAGGCAGAATTCCAGATATTGGCTGGTTAATGTTCAAATAAGACATTTGTATTTTAAAATATTCTTATATGCAACAATATAAAAAAAAAATCACAAGAGTTGATAAAACTAAGACAAAAAAGTAGCAATTTATTTCAAAATCAAAAAGCAATCATCAGATAAAGTTGAAATTCTATCCATAGATAATTCCAAATAGTTATGTAATAATTAATATTTGACAAATTAAAGTAAATAGCAAATGGATAAACTTATACCAACTCCAGTAATATCATCATATATAAAAATATTTGGTTCTCATCTGATCCTTTGTGTCAGCCGCGGGATGGCGCAATTTCTAATCAAAAACACATTAATATAACGTTCCCGGGCTAGCGATTCTCTATTAATATTGACTTTTTTTTCTTTTTTTGTTTACAAAGTTTACTTTCTTTCGTTTCTGAATTATTTTCCCCAAATAATATTTTTGACAATGGGATAATAATAGTTGTTTTTTTTAATTTTTATTGACAAGAGGGTCTTTTTTGGTGTGTGTTCAAATAGTAATTTGTGTTTTTTTTAAATAGTATTACTGTTTTGTAAAATTTGATTGACAAAATTCAAGAGAGAACGGTTTTTTTTGATGCATCTTTAAATAATAATTTACGTTACTTTTATAGGTTTACATTTGATTGCCAACAACAATTAGTGGGAGGGATGTTTTTGTGTACGATTAAATAATAATTTACGTTACTTTTATTTTACATTTGATTGCCGACAACATTTATTGGGAGAAGTGGGGTTTTTTTTTTCGTGTGTGTGTATGTTTAAATAAAAATTTAAGTTACTTTTATTGGTTTACATTTGATTGACAACCAATTTGACTTCCTTTCGCTTATAAATTATGGTTTTGGTTCTACAAATAAATATTTTTGACAATGGGACAATAATAGTTGTTGTTGGGTTAATTTTTATTGACAAGAGGGTGTTTTTTGGTGTATGTTCAAATAGTAATTTGGGTTATGCTTAAATAATAAGTTACGGTCTTACTTTTTGGTTTACATTTGATTGACACTAATTATTGGGAGGGGTGTTTTTTTTTTGTGTATGATTGTCGACAACAATTATTGGGAGAAGGGGTGCAACCGTTTAAGGAATAGTTTACATTACTTTTAGTGGTGGTGTACATTTGATTGACAATAATTAGTGAGAGGGGTGGATGTTTTTGGGTGATGATTAAATACTAATTTACGTTACTTTTATTTTACATTTGATTGTCGACAACAATTATTGGGAGAAAGGCGTTGTTTTTTGTGTATGTTTAAATAAAAATTTAAGTTTCTTTTATTTGTTACATTTGATTGACAACCGATTTGATTTTCTTTTTTTTTTCGTTTATAAATTATTGTTTTGGTTTCCCAAATAATATTTTTGACAATGGGACAATAATAGTTGTTGTTTCTTTCATTTTTATTGACAAGAGGGTCTTTTTTGGTGTATGTTCAAATAGTAATTTGGGTTACATTTAAAAATAATTTACCTTACTTTTAGTGCTTTACATTTGATTGCCGACAACAATTAGTGGGATGGGTGTTATTGTGTACGATTAAATAATAATTTACGTTACTTTTATTTTTTACATTTGATTGCCGACAACAATTATTGGGAGAAAGGGTTTGCGTTTTTTTTGTTTGTGTGTATGTTTAAATCAAAATTTAAGTTACTTTTATTGGTTACCATTTGATTGACAACCGATTTGACTTTCTTTTTTTCGTTTATAAATTATTTGGGTTTCCCAAATAATATTTGGTTTGACAATGGGACAATAATGGTTGTTTCTTTAATTTTTATTGACAAGAGCAGGTCTTTTTTGGTGTATGTTCAAATAGTAATTTGGGTTATGTTTAAATAATAATTTACGGTCTTACTTTTATTGGTTTACATTTGATTGCTGACAACAATTAGTGGGAAGGTTTTTTTTCTATATGATTAAAGAATAATTTACGTTACTTTTATTTGACCATTTGATTGCCGACGACAACAATTATTGGGAGAAGGGATGTATGTTTAAATAAAAATTGAAGTTACTTTTATTTTTTACATTTGACGAAGGCCATTTGGAATCCCTCAAACAAGCTGCCCTTTACGAAGTGAACATTTCCGTCAGCAACAACAAGACTTACAAATGAAAGCCAAAAATATGTTTTTGGACCTCAAATCTGCGTATATTTGCCGCACAATCCAATCTTTTCTTTCAGCAGGATGTTTTTCTGCTGAAGAAATGTTCCAGCGCTGGCTTCCGTGTCTGGCAATTCCCATCTTTTCAAGTTTTCTGTGTTGGAATTAGCCATCTACTTGGTCTTGGAAAATTTCTCGCTAAAACGTGACTCAAAGTGTGATCGTTAAAAAATTTACGCTACCCCACCCTAAACGAGAATTTAGGAGGCTTACAGCTTTATGAAGAACAATCACGACACTGTTAAAATTGTTAAAAGGTAACAGTACATCAATTCGTCTTAAAAAAAAAAGGCCCCAATGAAAATTTAAATAATTTTGACACGATCAACTTAACACACCCTCGTACGATATTGTTACATAAAATACATAACACAGCATTACGATGTAGTGCGTGACACAAACAACTATGGCATTTTCCTCTGCTTTTAGCATCGGAAAAAGCCACACCGTTAGCCGCTAAACCGAGTTAACACTCTTTCTAGGTTTTATCGTAGAAAGAAGACTTAACTCCGAGTTAACACTCTACCTTTTAGCGTAGAAAGAAGACTTAACTCTGAGTTAACAATCTTTCTAGAAAGAATGCTTAAAGGCTTGGGTGCAGCTGCAGAAATGGCATATTTCTAGAAATTTAGCTAGAAATAGCGCCATCCCGCGACTGACACAAAGGATCAGATGACAACCAAATATTTTATATAATGAGCTGGAACACAAACTTCCAAAAAAGCACTTTATTGGAAAATTTCTCTTCAGGATACTGAATAATTAAAAATAAATGGACAACAAAAATGAAAAAATCTCACCTAGTGTAACCTATAAAAAAAACAAAGCAGACCAAACATATCTTCTCAGATGAAATATCCATACTCATGAAAAAAAAATTTCAAAAACAAATGCATTTTTTCTTGTACATAACCAAAAATAAAGTCATTGCACTGACATAAACTTATGGCTCGAATGACGTAAGAGTACACTTCACATGATTTCAGTTTTGCACATCTTATTAAACAAAACTTACTATGATTTCAAATATGATTTTATCATGCCACCAAAAGAGCTTAAGACTTAAATAAATTAAAAACACATGTCTAATTACATATTACAGGATTATAATATTGATACTAAAAATGTTATATCTAAACAAATGTAATGTTTTAGATACAATTAAAAGGTGATTCTAGATTTCAGATTGTGCATTGTAAAGAAGGCATTGATGGAATATATCAAATCTAAGCAATTAAGTAAAACCTTGTTGGTAAGATATCTAACAGATAATTTTACGAAATTTAGATTCAAGGTACTAGAATCAACAAGTAATACTATTTTATAAATAAATGATATGGAAATATATGTCCGTGAATGCAAGTTTGAATGTTTGAATCTACAAAGAGTTTTATATATAAACTATTCAAGCTGCCATCTATTAAAATCTGATACAAAAAACCTAAACTAAATTATCTATAAATGACATTTGAAGCAAGTCATATCAAAACTGGTGAGGGAAAACGTATGTTAAATGTTTAATTATGACCCAAAAACAAAATTAAATTTTTGCATAATTTTTGTAATATTAAAGCTAGTGCACAATTCTCAAGCTAATCAATTCCAGATCAACTGCATTGCAGATGACAATAATTTTGCACATAAATTACAGATTTCTTTATAATTGCATTGATTTAATGTAATTGTAAGAATTATTAAATGTGATTTGTAGATACATTATCACCAGAATTTACCTAAATATATCCTGATGATCTTAAGTAAAATTATCATTAATAAATAAACTAATCCTACTGATTTATACAATAAGATTCAGTAGGATTTTAGGAAGACCAAAGATGAAAGAAAAAAAAAATGATGATAACTAACAGCTAAAGAGACTACTTTATTAAAGGTAATAGAGAATTTATATCTTTCTGAAAATTTTGTAGTATATCTTAATGATAAAATCTAAATTTTTTACATCCTTAAAATTGATGAGACAATATAACCCAATTGAGAAACATGAATTCTTTTGATATTACTTAAAATAGTTTATTTAAAGACTAAATAACAGAGAAGTTAAAGAGGAACTTTCTGGAAATTCTTACGTGATAAGCAGAAGCATTGAGATAAGTTAATATTTGATTGGACATGTACTTAATATAATATTTAAAACAGTTTTTTATTTTATGTTATTGTATGCTACACTATTTCAATAAGACTTCTTATAATTTTAAATATAAAAAAAAAAATCTGGTAAAATTATTGTATTATAGATAACAATTGATATTAAATGTGCGATGAAGAAAACTGTTCCAGATCCTCAAGTTATGAATAAAAAAGTGCACTTCATTATTATTTGTAATTCTATTTGGTTGCTAACTATAACAAAAGCAAAGTCTTCCAAAAAATATTTATTTAAAAAAAATCATAAAAATTAATATTCAATAGAGACTTTGAAATTGATACTTCTATTATTTGTGATAAGAATGCAAATAAAACAAAGAGTATTTACTGTTCCATTTGAAATACTGACTCCATTATAGATAACATATCTGTTTTAGTTTTAATAATAGTGATGTTGTTCATAATATAAAGAATATTAATACTGTAGTGAAAAGCTAGGGAATGTGAATATTCACAGGCATTAAAATATCTGTGCAGATGAAGGATAAATCTCTGACAGTAACTACATGTGATAAATTTAATGGCACTCCTCCAGGTTTTCTTGTACTACAAAGCTATAGCCAATGTACAATTGAATTTATATATTTTAAGAGTGATTTAGCACATAGCAGCCATTTTCTACTTTTGTGCATTACCATATGATTACTCTTTCTCTCTAGATTTATTAATGTATTATCATTTTTGTAAATACATTATTCTATTTCTTTGTCATTATTTTTGCTGATGTGTGAATATGTACATTTTAAAATTATTAAGCATCATAGACATGCGTGCATATACTAAAGTAGCTATACAAAGACTTGGAAACAGACGACAGCAAATATAGGATGTTTTGCATCTTATTTATAAAATTTTTCAATTCTCATCACAAGTTTCAATTATTTAAAATAAAATTTAAATTCACTAATCATGTTAAAACAAAGTTGATCAAATTCATTCTTAAAAGGCTTTCATATAGTTAAGGTTATATCAAAATTAATTTTCACTGAAATACATTTTATAACATGGTAAATTTTATTAACAAAATGAACTCCAAATATTATTCTATATAATAATGTTTCTACAATATAGTGTTTAATATAAAGATATTTTTATGTATCACATTTGGTAATTTCATTTTTAAAGGATAATCTAAGCATTGTTACAGAATGTTTTAAAAAGTAAAATTTTGTATGTTATAAAATAACTATCTCTACTATAAAACAGTTTACAGTAAAGAGTATAGAATCATTGAGTTTAACTGAAAATCTATCTTTCCAAATTATCTTTTTTGTATTAAATTTTTTAGCAAAATAAAACCTGCTTCTATGCCAAAATAAAAATAGATTTTCAAAGTAAATGTTTTACAGAACTTTGTAAAACTTACGTGGTCGCAATTGGAGTTTGATTCTTTGTGGCTTAATTTGCACTGCATCATCATCACCAACATCACTCAAGCTGTCATTCTAAATAAATAACAAATACTAATATAATATACATGTAGTGCAATTAGTTATGAACTTACATACATAATTATAAAATTTATTGTATACAAGTCTACAATGTATATACACAATGTCCATTGTTTACAAAAAATATGACATAAATATAAATATATACAACTATACTATCAGGCAATGAAAACAGGGTACAATTATCTAAGTTTAAAAGTGGAATTAATAAAAAATTAAATTGAAGCTAAACCGATTATTAGCTTAGAGCTTGTTGTTAGATATTTAATTCTTATTAAAAATTGGAATATATATATAAACTCATTGCTTGTAAATTTTGGTTTTAGATGATAATTAACCAAATATTTTAGCAATTAATTATAAATAACTATAATTTAGAATGATAATATTTTCTATATCTTTCAATTGTCATGACTTGTTTTAGTTAAAGGTGATCAGGAAAAAAATCGGTCATCAAGATTAACTTCTTATTTCTAGCAAGTTGACAAATTAATCTTCTTTAATGCAGTCCTCCTAAAAAAAAATATTCACTATGATGCCAATTAATGTAATGAGTTGAAATATTTTCCCTATCTATCTTTATAAAATCAGTATCTTTGTAGAAACTAAACTACTTAAGCAATTTATTTTATTTAAAATTCACTTTAAAACATTTAATCATTATCCAAAACCTTATAGAAGTATAATTTCATTGAAATTTTTTAAAAAAATCTACAAATATATTTTATAATTGGGCATCTAGAAAAAGAACAAAATCCTTATGGAGATTCAACTTTGAAATAATTTTTTTATTTTTTATTAATATCACAAAATTGTAAATGAAATAACCCTATGAGCAACTGGTCTCAGTATTGTCTTCAAATAATATTTTTGTTTTATTAATATTCAAATATTAATATTAAAAAAAAAACTGGCTAAAAAATAATAAAATGCTGAGCACAATTCAAAAATATTCAAAATACACAATCAAAATCATTTATTTATTTTACAATATGGATAATTCTAAAATAGTCAAAACTGATTGAAACATAAATTGGATGCTATGCTAATAAGAGGATTTAAAAAGCAAAGTTTTTAAATAGTCAAAGTACACAATTATGAATTAATTATTTACAAATAAAAAAATAAATGAATCACTATCTTATAAATCAGTGTTTCTTAAACTGTGGGTCGTGAAAATTTAATTCAGATACATGAATTTAAAAAAATATTAGTCGCAATCCCTTCATTATCTTTAATTTAATATATTACATTTTCTGTACACCACAACTATAAAATCGTAATGATGGCCAAGTTGAGCTGTAAATTATATTTACATATTGAAAAATAACACTAAATGCATCATAATAGTGGTGTTGCACTGCAATTGCAGCATATAAGTTATTTCAGAATCAAAATATATGCTGCAGTGACGAGATTAATGTTAGTGCCACTGTGATTATATAATGCATTTCCGGTCAAGTTATTTATTTCAGTCGCAAGAACAATACAATATTGTACTTTAATGTTTTATTCGACTAAGGTTAGTATTTATTTGAATAAATATTATGAAAGATGTTATTTTTTTTATATATAAAAATGCTTGTATACTTTTTTTTCTCACTTTTTTATTCAAAATTTATTATCCTATTAGTTATTATAAAAATTTATTTTTATTTAAAACTTATTGTCGTTTATTTATTAACAAGTAAAAACATATTCCTATTTTTTAAAGTTAACAGGTAATTTATAGTTAATTTATTGATATTTTTTTAAATATTAAAAAATAAAACATATGGGGATATTAAAAAATAGAACATACGGGAGTAAATATGCTTTCTATAATTAAAGAAAACACAGCTGCCACTTGGTGTCTCTGCTAACTTATAAGTACTGTTATTTTATTTATATTTTAGGATAATACCTTTTACCCATGGATAATGATGCAGATGATAATGCTACAAAGTCTCTTCAAGCAGGATCACATAATCAGAAAGAGGCATCTAAGAATGCGAAAAAGAAAATATGATAAGACATTTCTCTAATTTGGCTTTACTTTCAACAACTGTAATGGTAATGAACAACCACTTTGTTTAATTTGCAATAATGTTTTGTCTATGGAGAATATGAAATCATCAAAATTAAAAAGGCATTTTGAATCCAAGCATTCTTCATATGTCAATAAACCAAAAGAATATTTCGAACGACTGTTAAAAACTTCAAATAAAAAAAAACAATATTTTAAGAAATTTATAACTTAATAAAAAATATTTACTCATGTGAAGTTTCATATTTGATTGCTAAAAATAAAAAGCCATACACCATTGGGGATCTTATATTACCTGCTGCTATTAAAATGGTAGAAATACTTCACAGAGTAAATATTGTGATGAAATTTGGAAAATTCCTTTGTCAAATGACAAATAGAATTTCTGAAATTAGCAATGACCAATTTGAGCAACTTATTACTAGACTTAAAGAAAGCCCAATATTTACAATTCAGTTAGATGAAACAACTGGTATTTCAAAAATAGCTCAATTATTAGTATATGCCAGGTATATTTATAAAGAAAACATCGAGGAAGAATTGTTATTTTGTCATTCTTTGGGAGAACATACATGAGGAAATGTCTTATATAATAAAGTAGACAAATTTTTTAAAACTGAAGGTTTAGAATGGAAAAATTGCTTTGGAGTATGCATAGATGGTGCAAAACAATGACTGGTGAAAATATTGGTTTTAAATCATTTGTTAAAGCTTCTGGTAATAATCATGTAACTTTTACATACTGATTGATCCATACAGAGGGCCTTGCAGCAAAAAATTTAGCAACGGAATTGAACGATGTGCTTCAAGATGCTGTCAAAATTATAAACTTTATTAAAAGCCGTGCCCTTAACAGCTGTTTATTTTCAAATTTTTGTAAAGACATGGACTCTGAATACAAAAATTTATTATTACATGCAGAAGTAAGATGGATGTCAAGAGGGTGAAGTTTAAAAAGATTATTGTCATTAAAAGAAGAAATTATTGTATTTTTAACCGAACAAAAATATGATCTTGCTGCTCTTTTTCAAAATGACTTATGGCTATCAAAGCTGTACTATTTGTCTGATATTTTTGAGAAGCTAAATGATCATAACTTATCTCATCAAGGAAAAAATAGCAATATTTTTATTTCGAATAATAAAATTGAAGGTTTTATTGAAAAGATCAACATTTGGAAGAATAGGGTGTAAAATGATTCATTGGAAATGTTTTTGACTATCGACAATTTTATAATTGAAAAAATAATTGTAAAATTTTAATTGCAAAAATTATTATAGATCACTTAAAAACCCTAGAAACACAGTTTTGCAAATACTTTATATCAAATTTAGATTTCAAAAAGTTATCTTGGATTCCATTTTTGATTGACATTAATGAGATTAATCACCTGCCATATAAAGCCCAAGAGAGATTTGCTGAGTTATCGAGTGTTTCAAACTTAAAACTTGACTTTCCACAAAATTCCTTGATTGAAATCTGGATCAGAGCTAGGACAGAATTTCCCACAATTTCTGAAATGGCATTAAATGTTTTTCTGCCATTCAGCACCACATACTTATGTCAAATGAGTTTTTCAGTATTAATGTATATTAAATCTAAATATCATTCAATGCTGAAAAACTTTGAAGATGCTTTACATCCAGCAGTATTAAATATTTTACCAAGATTTAATTTATGCAGCAAAAAACAAGCACACCTGTCTCATTAAAACATGATTTTCTTTCATTAATTTCTGTATACTTAAACAAATCCTAGAACTACTTATTTTCATATGTACATTGTTTACCAAAGAAATAAATTATTTATGGGAATATTTATTTCTATATCTATTTTATATTTAATATCTGGGGTCACACAAAAATCTCGATGATAAAAAAAGGTCATGAATGAAAAAAGTTTAAGAAGCATTGTTATAAATAAATCATTTATTTACTTTAATTTTAAAATGATCACAGCAGATTTTAAATAATAAGTCAAGAGCTATTCCATTAAGAGTGACTGAATTTCATATAGTCAAAATATATTATTGAATTAATTACTTTATAAATAAATTTAATATTAAATAAGTATTTATTCATAAATGAGAATATATTTTTTTCTTTCATTTATAAAAAATACATATACTTGATCAAGCAAAAAATTTAGTTGTAAAAGTCTGAACTATCTGGAGGTTTAAATGTATAAAATATCTCATTCTTCAATACATTATTATCTCTTTTAAGTTATATGAATAAACATTTAGTTTTTTTAAGCTAAAATAATTTTATTAATATTTCATTAACACATTTTGCTTAATTTATGAATAAAAAATTAAACTTATTAAATAGTTTGCAGCAGACTTCTTTAAAACTTGATAAACCAAGAATCCGCACCCTCCTTTTTATATACTATGTACAGAAAAAATAAAACAGGCAAAACTCTCTCCATACAGATCCAAAGCTTCTCACTGATGAAAGACACAAGCCAGAAACTAGTCTGGGGATAGTGGATGAGTAGGCGCTAGATAGGGATTTTATGCACAAGCCTTCTGGCATCCACTGATTACTCTGGTTGGCACTGAGTGGTACTACTGTATGGAGAGAGTCTTGCTTGTTTTAATAACAGTTTTGTGCTAGCATAAGAAATAGTGATCATGTGATGTTTAGTGGTTTAAAGAAAAAATAAGTATATTTATAATTTATGTTGAGACATGTTTTTAAATCAAAACAATTCTAAATAGCATTCTAACAGAATAACAAATCTTATCCCAATAATACATGTGATTATTAAAATATGTCATTATTTCATAATGGATTAGGATAGATATTTGGTTGCATCAATAAACAATTTATACTCTTTATCTTCTCAGAATATTATGAAAGTTATTATCAACTATTATTGCAAATTCATAGTGCTAATGAGAACCATTATGAGGCTTAAACTACTGATAGCTTTTGCAACTTATATGAAATTAATTATTAAATGGCTAAAGTAATTGTATGATTTTATTAGAGACAACATATCAACTTCATTACTATGATAGAAGGTTTAGTGGATATAATAAAATAATGTGTAAATTTTTTGAAATTGTTTGGAACAGATTTTTTTTTGTAAAGAGTTAAATCTTATTATTATTAGCAGAAATATCTTTGTTCGATTTTAAATTATTTAAAACATTAAACATCACATGATCACCATCTCTTATACTAGCACATAATTGTTATTAGACAAGGCAAAACTCTCCACACAGAAGTGCCAACCAGAGTAATCAATGGATGCCAGAAGGCTTGTGCATAAAATCCCTATCTAATGCCTACTAATCCAATATCTCCAGACTAGTTTCTGGCTTGTGGCCTTCATCAGTGAGGAGCTTTGGATCTGAGAGCACTGCACCTAGATCTTAGGATCTAATACAACCCTCCAGCAACCACCTTTTAACTCTAGTTAACTACAAAACTATGAGAATGAAATTAAAAAACACAATAATATTTTCAATCTAAGCTTAATAGCTTATATAGTCACAAGCCATGGAGATATTGGATGAGTAGACATTAGATAGGGATTTTATGCACAAGCCTTCTGGTATCCATTGATTACTCTGGTTGGCACAGGGTGGTACTACTGTATGGAGAGTTTTGCCTTGTTTAATAACAATTATGTGCTTGTATAACAGATGGTGATCATGTGATGTTTAATGGTTTAACACCAATCCTGCCTAATAGAATAGTGGTGGCTATGGTTATTAAAGAGCCAAAGACATTAAAATGTATGAGTGTTAAACTGAGTTCAGACCCATATGACTATATAAGCTATTGAGCTTAGATTGAAAATATTGCGTTTTCAATTTCATTCTCATAGTTTTGTAGTTAACTTGAGTTAAAAGGTGGTTGCTGGAGGGTTGCATTAGATCCTAAGATCTGGGTGCAGTGCTCTCAGATCCAAAGCTCCTCACTGATGAAGACCACAAGCCAGAAACTAGTCTGGGGATATTGGATGAGTAGGCATTAGACAGAGATTTTATGCACAAGCCTTCTGGCATCCCATTGATTACTCTGGTTGGCACTACTGTATGGAGAGTTTTGCCTTGTTTAATATTTAAAACATGTTAATTTGGTTGTATAAAACAATAGTAATATTAATTCAACACATTCAATAGATATTAAAAGCAATGACATGGTCCAAAAAGTAAGAACAATTGGAATAAGACAATGAGATCAACCTGTTTGACAGTGAAAATTTCAAAATAATTATGAAGGCTTTAGCTCTAAATAATAGAGTATAGAACTCAAGGCAAAAACAATGGAAGTCTTTGTGTGAACTGATAATAATTTCAAAAATAATCCCATAATATAAATTGTTATAATCTTGTTTACCTAATATTGTGTTACATAAATTACTTCAGACTATAATAAATAAATCAATAAGTGTACAACCAAAGCATTGATAATTTTTATTTTCATGATTTGATAAAGTTACATATAAAAGAGTTTAATTTTGTTTGCCATTTTTTGAGAATTAACTAATTTTGATGCTAATTGACTCAAAGTTTTCATAGGAAGACAAATTTCAAAAAGCTACAGTGACCTGATTGTATGGAAATTAGAATAATGCTAATAATCTCTAAGAATATTCCTAACTATATAAACATTAATTGAATCTCTGAAATAAAATTCCAATTAAAAATATAAGATATCTGCTACAAATAATAATACGATAATGGTCAGTCTGAATATTTTTAGATAGCATAAATGAGTTGGACAAATGCATATAATTCTTCAATATAATTTTTGAAAACGAAAATTAATAATTCATGCTGATAATTGAATTAGGAAGAAGAAATAAAGCATCAACGAATAAATATAGCTAAGAAGAAGGTACATATCCAAAAAGATGCCCTTTAAAGTTTGGCATTTTCATCATCTGCTGAACACTGCATATTCTTTTCAAATCTCTTATGGAATGATGATAGTCCTACCCAAGCAAATGAATACAGAAGGATGAAAAAAAAATTGATGTCCTCTCTCATAGCATTTAGGAATGATTAAATTAATTTGGACCACTACATAAATTCACATTTAGGAATACATTATGCTAAGAAATATAAACTAAAATATTATAAATAATTAATGTTGCATGTGCGGTTTGACAATCTACGACATAATGATGAGAGAAATAGTCTAGGAAGTAGTAATTCATTAAACTTTCAAATGACAGAGCATACAAATATTTTCTAGTCAATAACAACCTCACTGGATTAATTTTTGTTGATTGAATAATAATTCATCCAATAATAAATATAATTTGTATCTTTTGTATATATAAGAATGATTGATTAATTTAATTGCATCGAGGTAAGCAACAAATTCATCTTTCAGATTTTTGAAATATGATAACATCTATTAAACAACTGACACAATTTCATTATTATTTAAAATGAATTCTGTAGATAACATATCTCAACTGAATATAGGTTTTATCAATTTAGAAAATGTGGTATAATTTTAAAATGTCTGCTGTAAAAAAAAATCATAGCAAGGAAATTTAAATAAGAGACTGCATCTTCTTAAAGATGGAAGTAATTAAATTGTTTTGTGACAAGGTAAAAAACTGAACAAAAAATGCTTCTGATGTATATCAATGAAGTACAAATCTAATGAAAAAAATTGGTGCTACTGAAAAAGATTTTTGCATACATCATTTAATCCACCTTTAAATTCCAATCATGTTAAACAAAAATTTTTTTATATAAATATTATTAGATAAAGTGCGAGTTAATTAATTGGAGAAATTATTTAACAAATAGGTATTGGAATAAATTTTTCTAATGATTGTTATTCATATTTATGATTTCTTTAATTGCAAAAAAAAAAAAAACTTAATGCAGAAAATTAAAAAAAAAAAGGCAAAATGATAGCATCAGGGTGATGTAAATGCATTACTTTGTTTTTAAAACTAGGTGTAAGACTCCCAAAACTGGCAGGTAAAGAATAGTGCTTGTTTTATATTTTGCTATATGTAACATTGACATCTTTAATTTTAATCAGAGTAAACTAATATGGTAAAATTTAATGCAGTACAATAAAAAATAAAATTATAATATAATTACATCTTTAGACTGGAATATAATAGACTTTTATTCGAGGATTTACTATGGTGATCACCATCAATTAGTATACATTATTTTGATTTACATTGATTATTCATTCACTACAACAAATTTTTAAAAAATTTCTAAACTTTTTTTTTTTAATAAATCTGCCAATTTTTTAAATATTAATTGCTAACATTATAGGGAAATAACAGCCATTTTGTAAGACTGATGACATAATAAGATAGTGTCTTCATTAAAGCTATATTATTCAAGGACAAAATGACAATTTCCTGCTAAAAATGCACAATACACTACAACATTTATTCTTTATACAATAAACAATATTATGTTTTGATTATAAAATTAAAATATAATTAATAAACTTATCTAATTTTATTCAGTAACCTTGCAAGAGAATCAGTGCTTTCATTTATGACATATCCAAAGTAAAGAATACTTTCAATATAAATGGTTGCAAAAGTTTTAAAAATGCCACTTTCATTCAGTACAATACATAATTAAAAACATATTTTGATCATTAAAAAATAACAAATGCATAAATAATAAATTTTAAAATATGTACATTAAGTAAAATATATTCACTCAATCAATTTTGGATTAAAATTCTTAAAATACTATTTTGCCTGTCGCAAAAATATCACCATCATAATTATAAATTATTTGAGAAAAAAAAAAGATTTTATACATTATGCTGTTAATAATCACTTTATCTAATCCAAAGTTACTAAACGTTAAGTTATAAATATCATTTATTTGCTCAATTTTAAATCAATAATTTCATATTTTGTTTTCACATATTCAAGATAATAGCAGCATTCATTAAAAATACAAGATATACTCAGCCTATGTGAAGGCCGCCTTTTTTTTTTAATTGGTTGCTTTAACAATTTTTTTTAAAGATTTTAATATAAATTAAACAAAAGATTTTAATATTATAGAAATAAATGTGAGAAATATAGCCATGTTGTTTTTGCGACCATTAATGGCGACATTAGCGTGAACTACATGATATCAAACTACATAACTTCAATTATATATGCTAATCAAAACCAAATGTAAATATGGTACTATAGCATCTATTTTTTCCTCTCACTAAATATCACATTTCAAACATGAATTTATATACTGTAATCACATTTTCTTCATGATTTAAATACAATACCTATTCAATTCAGTACTTTAAAAACACATGTACTGATTTTTTTCTGTTTTTTATTAATGGTGGAATTACTTCCTTTGCATAAAATCCTCCTAATATAAATTATGATTTAGTTAGATGTAATTATTAAGTTTTTTTTTTTTTTTGTGATGCTGTCAAATTCATCATTTTTGTAATTTGTTAAAGCAACCAATTAAACAGCATTGTTGACAAACAATCATTCAAACAACAGACAAAAATAGGGATTTTATATAAGAAATAAAAAAATAAAAATTTAATTATTTACATTACTAAAGCTAATCTAATTTTTATTTAATTTCAACTGCATTTATTTTAAAATAAATAACTGGAACTTAATAAAAATAAATTTCATGTTTTTTTGGTTAGATATTATAAAAAGTTTGATAATAAAACATTAATTGCACCAAAAATACATTTTAAAATATACAATAATTTTTTTTTTTCTACATACTTTATTTTAAGTACCATGGCAGACCATACATCAATAATTTTTTCTTTAAAAATTATAGTTACCGAAATATTTTTTATATATTTACCCACTGATTAGTATTTTTTTATTATTATTAACAATATGCTTAGTACATTACTTATTTATTAATTAACACTTGTTTCAATTTCAAACTTTATTATTGCAATTTGGGTTTTTTATATATTTTAAATTTAAAATAATGAAATAATCCCCCCCCCCCCCACCAAAAAAAAAATCCATAATAATTGCTTATATTTTTATGTGAGATTTTTGATTTATGAGGCTTTTGAGGAACCAAATGAATTTATTGTCTGAGGTAAAAGTGTTGCTGACAAGTGTATAATTAGAATGTTTTTAAAAAATAGCCACTATAGCAACAACAACAGTCTAGATTTAGAATATATGCATAATTAGTTACATATATATATAAATCTGTAATGTGCTAACACAGAGAGTTTCTATTATTTAATATTATTTTAAGTAAAATACTTTGTATATTGAAAATTTTTTATTTGAAGAAATAACTTATCATGGCAAGTTTAATTTTGTTTCCTATCTTGTTTTTTTTTTACTTTTGAATCAATAGTTTGTTGTTTATTCTGATAAGTATCTAAATCCTGTTTTATTCATACTTTACTTCTAACTTCCTGCCTCAATAAATAAATTGTGTGGAATTTAAGAGAATGGTAAGATGAGTCAAGATAGATTAATTTTGATTTGCTACAATATCTTTTATTTACCCAGGCACAATTCAGATACATCTTAGTTTATTTAATAATTTGTATATGATAGGAAATAAGTAATATTTATAATGTAACTATATGTTGAATTATTTCCATCATTTAGAATAATTGTTAATTGTATCTGAAAAGTTTAAATAAAGTTTGAATTTTTCTAAAGATATTTAACAATTAATTCTAGACAATGGAAATAGTCCAACATATAATTGCAAATAAAATATCATTTTCAAAAACATTCAAATAAATATTAAGCAACTTAATTATTAAAAAATATTAAATTTTGCATGTATCAAACTTTATTATAATATATTGAATTATGAGATTTATTTTAGATGTTTGCTTTATATCTTAAAATTTTATTTATATAAAGTAAGTTTCCAGCTAATGTAAGTAGTCCATTTTTATTTGTTTATCATAATGAAAATATAACTATACAGGTTGAATGAGGATACTTGTAACTCAGAAACTTTAAAACTAATCTTTCAGATACCAAAATTATTTTTATTTAAATACCATATCTTATTTAATCCTGGAACACACACACGCACGCACGCACGCACGCACACACACACACACACATAAAAGACTGCACAGCAAATAATTAGCAAGTATCCAACTGGGAGTAAAAAAATTAACGATAAAAACACTATCAAATTTAAATAGTCTAACACAACTCTGCATAATTCATGCTGTAATTAAATTTAAAAAAAGATTCCACTGAATTGCTAAGTAGAGGGTAGAGTGAGCTGACTCAGTAGATAAGCCAAAATCATGTTCTGCAGCATTTTCTTATATTACTATTGCACTGCTAAATTCAGTAAATGTAGGCGTTTCCATTAACTCTTGAAAATTTAAAATGATTATCCATTTCTTTGAAGGCTTTTATTTTTTCTATTTCATTTTTGAAAGGTTTTCAGAGAATCTTGAGTTCTATTTTTCACTAAGTGATGAATCATAACCACCAACATATTTCTTTGTATCTTTTCAAACTTCCTTTTAAAGATAAATAACATCTATCTTCCTGAGAATTCTTAAATTTTATGTTTTTTAAAATTCTGATTATAGTACATTTGAAGTAAATGAAGTACTTTTATAGTGATTAGCAAGTTTGCCAGGCTATGACTTAGAATTTCAATTCATCAGAGTGAATATTCAAGTCACAAACTGGCTTAGGATTATTCTTTCAGAAAAAAAAAGGTTATAACTATCACAGTTAGATATCATATAGTGATAGATAAATGAAGATCTAGCTGTTCTTAGCTAAAGAATAAACATTCTAAATTAATCTGGGTTGGTCAAATGAATATTAAGCACTGCTTATAAATATAAAACATATGATTACAATATATTGACAAAGACATCATATTTCTATCAGTACAGAAACATAGTTCATTTTATCTTTAAATGAAGGGAATGATGGAATAAGTGATCTGTATTTTAAACAAGTAAATGAAGGAAGAGAGAAGATGTATTGTTTTGATCATTCCAATAAAAATTATTTAATAAATTATTAAAATATTACAATAGTATTATTATTTAAATAAATTTAATAAAGCAAGAGAAAATGTTTGTTGTTTTAATTACCATTTTAACTACTGATATATAAATATATATTTTTAAAAATAGTTTTATATTGTTACTAATAAAATAAATATATGATATACAAGAAGTATTTATATAAAACTACATATAATATTGTAAATTGTTAAAATCCTAAACCAGGATTCTAGATTCCTATATTTTCTTTTTCTAGAAAAAAATATTTTCATAAAAAAAAAGATGCAGGTTCAAACAGAAGAGAGCTAAAAATGTGTTTTATTCAAAACAGAATTTATCTCATAGCTAGTAGTAGACAATGCGCTAAGTTGATCTTCTTACAGTCTTATAATACTAGTACAAAATTTGATCCAATATACATGTTTAGCATTGAGGGAATAAAAAAATTCCAGTTGTGCTGCAAATAAATGAATTCAATGAACACAACAATAGAAATTATTATTGATGGTTGCTGTCAAATGAACTATAACTCTTGGGTAACTATGTGAGTAGCATTTTTTTCATAACATATTATTTGTTAAGTTTTCCAAACTATTCAGATACATTTATTATAGGTACATCAAACGACCATCCTTCTCACTTATGATTAATCTCTTTTTTCACTATCAATTTTTCTGAGCATAATACATTTTTCTAATAAATTAATTTGATATGATCAAAATAGAATAATTTCAACATAGTCATTTATGCTTCAAGCAAAAGTTGTCTATTAAGATTTGCTCGTTTTTCTTACTGTCCATGACATTCCTACAATCTCTGCCAACACCATAGTACAAAAGCATTAATTCTTTTCTTAATCTTCTTCTATATTCAAACTTTCATATATCCACAAAATACTATCATAGTTCAAAACATTTCTAATTTTCATTTTCTTTGATATGTCTCTACAATTAAAAATCTTAAAGAATATTCTCACTGTAAATGTGCTCATTATTAGTTTGCTACATTGAATCTTACTATTGATCAATGATTCAAGAAAATAAAAACTATCAATCATTTCTATAATTTCAATAAGAACTTGCTTATTCTTCCACATAATCAGCAATAGCCAATAAGTAATCTGATTTCAGATCAATTATTTGAATTATCTCTAATTGATTTGCTGTGATTTTCCATTACTATTCTGAATAATTTAGAGTAATTAAACTGAAGAATAGTAGAAATTGGCAGTTGTGGATTTGCTCAATATAGAAGAAAATAATAAAATCTGCTTACATTTTCCAGCTTTATAAATAATAAATATTTACAGTGTTAAAATTATTTTATTTTAGTACTACTTTATTCAAAACAATAAAAAAGTATGAATAATAAAATGATAAAAACAGAATAATAATAATAAAGATAAATTATTGTAAACAAAATATATAATTGAAGATATCTAAACAAATTGAAAATTGGAAAGTTTATAGTGCGAGTATTATTTGTGTAATTGGATACATGAGTTTCATAACACAACAAATTCCCTAAAACAATTCACAGAATATTTAATTTATTATTATTATAATTATTTTAAATGAAATATATATATATATAATTACTGTATATATATATTCATTTTTTTTATGGTTTTGTCAATGCTTTCCTCATATCAAATCCTCCACATCATAATCATCTACTAGTTTAGAGAGTCAGACAATTCCCTGTCACCACTCAAAGAAGTATGGAGAGATGCATGTTAGGAGTAAACAAGAAGAGATCAAAAATGCAATTAAGAGAAAAAACAGGTGTTACTGACCTCATGGAAAAAATTAAAAGACTGAAGTGGAGTTGGGCTGGACATATTGCTAAAAGAGATAATAATAGGTGGACAATTTAAATCTTAAACCAGATTCCAAGAGATTGTAAAAGACCTAGAAAGAGACCACATGTGAGATGGATTGAACTTGGATAGACCTTCATCTTGCAGTGGATTGATAATGGTTGATGATGATTCCATTTCATATAGAAATAATAATTTACATAAAAATATTTATATTAGTAATAGATAAACAGATATTGATTTTAAGATATCATTTATCATTTGCTGCTTTTCCATCAAATCATTATTTATTTATGAGTATATACATAGTATTAGTTTATTTTTATAATGATTACAAATAATTATATTTTGACAGCAATACAAGAGCAAGTTTTTATTATTGAATTCAGGGTAAAATTACATATTCAAGTACAATATTATTAGTCATACATCATTCATAAGCTTTTGTGGATTAGTGATTTTATTAAATATAAATTACCAATACATTCTTTACTTTTTCCACAACAATTATAAATTATACACATCTTTAAACCATCTATATATTATTGGAAATTTAAACAAATATTAAATGTAAATAATAACTATTGATTTTAATATATAAATGTTCCATATATTTATTTTATTATAATAATAAAAAAAACTGATTGACTAGTTCTCTATTTTTTCCCCCTCCTTTATTAAAATCTATTTCGAAAAATTTACTGCAAATTTCATCTTGGATGATTTAGAAATAATTATTCCTCTCCTTCTTTTTTACTTTTTAAAAAATTTTAAAATCTACACAATGAAATAAATGAAAACTTTTTTTTTTTAAAGAAAAAGGTAAAATTAAAAAGATGAAGATAATAATATGACATTCATATAAATTAGGTTTATAAATTTAAAAATATTTAAATTTATTTTAAAATGTCTGTGTATATTAATAATTTTTTTAATGTGTGAGCATTAAAGATTAAATATAAAAATATTATAAGTAAATACTAACTCATGCTACAATAATAAAGTCTGGTAGTCTTGGGAAATTTAAAAGACATTTTAATTTTATTTGGATAATATAAGTTTCCAAATTATAAACAATCAAATTAATATTTTTCTACCTATAAAAACTCTTATTCAGTATTATGCAATAAATCTCTAATATAGACATTTGCTATTTCTTCCTCCAACATTTTGTTCACTATGCATCATGTAAAAAATCTCAATATAAAACTTTCAATCACATAGCTTGATGATCTTTAGTATCTCCGCATATGCATAACATAAGAAATGTGCAGAATATTTCAATAATATACATACATATATATGTAATAGTAATGCATAATTAGCTCACATTCAGTGTTTAACAAATATATTTCCTAATAAACTTTCCAGATCTCAATTCAAGGATCATTCATATACACACACTATCATTAGATATCATCACCAAATAAATACGAAAATCAGAAAAACTTATTATTTTAAGCAGATAATTATTATTAATTTTTTTTTAACAAAAGTGTTTGTCTCAGGTTACAATATGTCTACTACAGATTCACTTTAGAACAACTTGATATTAGTAATATAAATAATTTGCAGCTTTAAAAGAATTTGTGCCCTTTGATTCAGAACAATGATCCTATAAAATGAAAAAAATTGGATCCATTTCAAATCATGTGAATGATGATAAGATATTAATTAACCAAATGGGAATCCTGATTATAATTGTATATTAGAATAAAATTTTATAATCGTTAGAAGTTAAAATCATTAACTTAAATTGTAAAAATCCATTTATTTTTTTAAATTTCTATCATTATCTCCTAGTTTTTATAATTAAAAATTAAAAAACAATTTAAAAAATACTTGGTTGAATAAAGATAAAGTATATAATTTGGGTCCCTAAAAACAATTATGACAGGAGTTTTTAATTTTTACAATTACTAGATTATTATTTTAGAATGTTAGAGGATTTATTTAACTACCATGTTTTATTTGATTGTTAATATACACTCACTAAAAACAATAAATACAGTACTATAAAATATTAATATACATATCTATAAATTAATATGCTTAATTGTGTTAATCATTATTTCTAATTCTTTTAATCATTTTTATTTTTTTCACAGAAAACAGGTGGAAAAAAAAAACCCATCTCTAAATGAAATGAAATGAAGTTTGCAAGTTTTTAAAAAATAGATTTTGATGAAATAAAAAATAATGGATGAGGAAGTAATTCATAAACTTTAATGTTTTTGTTTTTTTTAATTTTTACTATATAAAAACATAAAAAATGCAAGTATATGTAATAAATATTAAAATCAGATTATTAATTACATTTAAAATTTAAGTTTTCAGAAGTATTTGAATATTTTAAAAATAAAATAAATTGACATATACTTAAATATCTTCTGCTAAATATTATTATTTTTTCATACAACTGAATAGAAGCATAAAAAGAAAAAAGTATTTTTGAATTATTCTCCATCCAGAAAAACTGTTATTCCAGAAAGCCTCAAGAAATAAAGATTACCAGAGTTACAATATTGCATAAGCTTTAATAGAGGCAAGAATTAAAACAAAAGAAAAAAAAAAGTTATTAAAACAAAAAAAAAAAATAATTAGTATTTTTTATTTTTAAAAATGTTTGACAACTTATATATGTGACATACTTTGTATTATATAGTTATGTTTATTTATACTTATACATACACACACACTATATATATACACACACATACAACATTTTTTTAAAGTTTTATAGATTATTAATAACATTAAATTGTTTTACCCGTGTACTAGTGATGTTACTGCGAACATTGACAATATTGTCCAAATCACATCCTCTAAAAAGTAGTTGAGAAAATAAGTCACAACGTGGTATATATTCTTTTCCATTCATATATTCCTGCAAAATAGTAAAAAAAAATTTTTCAGTATTGTAAAAAGTTGATTTTCTAGTTATTTTAAATACAAAATAAATTTTATCATTTTAAATTTTATTAATAATTTTAATGACTGACAATTTGTAAGGTAAATATGATAAAGCAATTATTATGATAAAAAAAATGTACAAAAAACAACTGAAAAACAAATATTATTTCATATTAAGATTTGCTTTGAACCCTAGAATTTATTAATTATCAAATGAAATTACTTCAATTAAAGAATCATGTTAGTAAGACTGAAAATATGATAGAAAAAATATGGATTAGACAATTGGCCTTAGATTAGCAAGCCTAGTAAAAAAAATTTTTTTTTGAAAATAGGTTTGCCATATTACATTGCTAAAATCAATAGAATAAGATGAATTGAAGAAACATAGTGATAAACATAAGTTAGAAAGATGAAGAAAAATTCTACAATATATAATATGTAAAACTTGTTTCAGCAAAAATAATAATTTTAATAGATTTCTTCTATCTTTAATTTTTATTGTAAACAAACAATCATATGGAAGATTTTATATTATCTTTAATTATAAACTCCTTACAAAGGTGATGCAAGAATGACTTTATCAGTTTAGAAAAACTGATTAATACACAAAACATGTGAAAAACAATGTGAATCATTATGAGTTTAAAATATATATGCAAATAAAAAAATAGTACATAATTTAAATAATAAATATATAAGTAACAAACTAATAAAAAAAGCAGCAATGCAATAGATAAATCCCAATTTACTTTGTTATAAATCTGTGCTAGCGTTTAGTAATTCTGAAAGACCTAAGTTATACTAATAGCATTTACCACTAAATCTTGAAAAGCCAGAATAAGTTATAATTAATTTAAATAAAAATTTGAACCCTAAAGCATTTAAGCAGGATGATAAAATGAATGTAAAAAAGTTCAACTTCAGAAATTAGTTAGACAAAGAAACATTGACTCCCCATGAAGGCACCGAATATTTAAGAGTAAAGCTACTGCTGAAAAAATTGCATTATAATTTAGAATAAGTCATAACCCAGCTTCCTTTAGCTTTTATAAAAGCAAAAAAAAAAAAAAAATGTATGTATCCTAAAACACCTGTATTAATGACAAAAATCTCAGGCATACCATACAAATTTTCTAATTGCTGATAAAAATATATTTCAAGTACATTGTTTAATAAAGTTTTTAACAAAAGTTAAAAATACAGTCAAAATAGTATAAAAACAATAATAAAAAAAATCAATATGATTTAAAACTAATATATTAATTTGCAATGTTTATTATTTATGGAAATATTAAAAATGAAATGCTTTTAGTACCACAAATCAAAATCCGTTTGATTAATAGTTTATATAATATCACACTTTTTAAAAATCAGCATTCATAATAAAGATAAGTCCCTAACAACTTATAAACAAAACACTATGAAAATCATTCATGATCCAGGATCCTCTTCAAGTTCATAATTACATTTTTATCATATATAAATAAACATTTTTTAAACATCACTGGATATCACATAGATAGATTCTGAGAACCCAGACAAAACATCAATTAGAATAATTGACTCTATCAATTTTAACATAAAAATAAACTATATTGTAAAATACTAAGACAATGTATTTCAAGATTGTAATGTTCTTAATAAATTCAACACAAGAAGTGATCATCGATTAGTGAGATGTAAGTTACATGATAATGCAAAATTATAGACAAAAATTATTAAGAAAAACAATATCCACAGTTGATATATCTAATCTTCAGAAACATTCCAATGAATTTAAATTAGAATTTGCAAATCATTTTCAAATATTAAAAGATTTTGAACATGATTCAGATTTGAACGAAATCAATAGGAAAATAACTGATACACTTTTAAAAACTGTAACAAAGATAGCTGGTACAAAAAAAAGCAGCAATTACCCAGTAAAATTTATACTAATACAAGATAATTTTTGAAGAAAAGAAAGAATATGAAAATATATAAAAATGATGCGAAGAAGAAGTGATAATAATATAAGAGAGTATAATTGTGAACAGCAAGAAAAGCTGTAGAAGAAACTAAAAATCTCAAGACTATAAAACAATATCTTGGCATTAGTAAGAAACTTATTTCTGCAATAAAAAAAAAAGATGGAACTATTAAAGAGAGATGACATCATAAAAAGTGTAGAAAAGTTCTATTAAAAATTATCTCCTACAACTATTATATCTTCTGAATTGCATAGGAAATTATGTGAAGGGAGATATGTAATTAAATTTATGAAGAAGGGAAAAGCTCCATGTAATGATAGAATTATAATCAATATCTTAAAAGAAGCAGAAGTAATAGAAAAAATTATGGCAAAGTTATATACCAAATGTCTAAATGATAAAGATGTACCAGACAATTGGAAGAATGCAGTATTAATATTTAAAAAAGGTGATAAAGAAAATATTAGAAATTACAGACCTATCAGTTTTTTATCAGTTCTATATAAAAATTTTACCAAAATAATTACAACTTTTCTCAAGCAAACTTTGGATTTTAACTAAACAAAAAAAACAAAAAAAAAACAAGCTGGATTTAAAATGGCTTTAGTACAATGGGACATATCCAAATATTGTGAGAAGTTTTAGAAAAAACCAATGAATATGAGTTGCCATTGTGCTTTGAATTTATAGATTATGAAAAGGTATTTGATTCTATAAACATTTCTTCAGTGATTATAAAGCATTGGGTATCAAAATATAGACCCAGGATATTGTCATATTCTGAAGAATATTTATAAAAATGCAACAGCAACAATTAGATTGTATAATGATACTAAAAGATTAATAATGAGAAGAGTGTCCAACAGGATGATTCCATATCTCCAAAACTTTTTACAGCAGTTTTGCAACAAGTATTTTGTGGCTTAAAATGGGAAGTTAAAAGAATAAAAGTAAATGGAAATTATATAAGTCATCTAGATTTTGCAGTTAATGTAGTTGTTTTCAGAGCTTCAGAAAATGTTGCAAGAATTATCAGATGAAAGTAAAAAACTATGATTAAAGGTAAATGTTAAAAATACTAAAGTAATGTTCATGGATATTCTCAAAAGATGAAAGTAAAGATTGATTATGATGAGTTAGAAGAAATTAACAACTACAAATACTTTGGTCAGATTATTACTACAGATGAAAACATAATCGATGGAATTAATCATAGAATTAAACTTGGTTGAAATGCTTTTGGTAGAATAACTTAATATTAAAAGAAAATATGCCTATGGGTTTGAAAAGAAAGGTTTTTAATAAATGTGGGTTATCAGTTCTTACTTATAGATCTGAGACTTGGACACTTAATAAAAGAACAATATAGAGGCTTCAGACCACTCAACAAAGTATGTTAGGAGAAATACATGGGTAAAAGAACAAATAGATATTACTAAGATCATTGAAAGAATTAAGAGACTGAAGTGAAGTTGGGCTGGACATATTATTAGAAGAGATGATAATAAATGAATAGTTGAAATCTTAAACTGGATTCCAAGAGATTTAAAAGCTCTACAAGGAGACTACGTGTGAGATGGATGGATGAAATAAGAAAATGTGCTGTGATGATGTGGAGAAAGAAGGCTAGAGATCAGAGAAGATGGACTGAACTTGGAGAGACCATCATCCTGCAATAGATCGATAATAGTTGAAAATGATGATGATGACTAATATAACACCATATGATTCTCAAGAATTATTACATTAACAAAAGCATTTCTCCTCTCTCTACTCTAATACTATCTATTAAAAGCTTGATTTATCAAAGGTTACCCTACTATACTGTAACTTAATATTCATTCTTATATATTATTCTTTATTGGAAATTTAGAACCAATGCTGTTAGCCATCTAGCAATAACTGATAATTCAAGCTTACTATAGACAACACTAGAATACAGGGAAATGCTCTTATTATATAAATGCTTTAAATAGTATTTTTGAGACCCAATAATCAAAATATTTGTCTTTATATATTAAATTAATAAGAGATTCAAAGGATAATGCCTCTGCTAACCATACCCATGATCTAAGTTCGAATCTTGGTTGAATAAAATATAATTTTTTTTAAAGATTTCAGTCAGACTTAAATTTTTTTTTTTTAAATTAACTAACTCATACTCAACATATCTAACATCCCAATACTAATCAATAAATGGATTCTATCTATTTTTAAAAAGAAAGTAAAACAAGTATAGAAAACTTTTCAAACTGTCACTACCCAGAAATTGGCAAGCTTGATGAATAATATCTTCCTTTTATTATTCCTATATAGAAGCTATTGGAGAAGTCTTCTTTGCAGTGGACTTTTTAAAACTATTTCATCTTTATCTAACCTTTGTATTAGACTAGAGAAGAAACTTAAAATTTAGATCTATATACTCCTAAATTTCCATACCAATCTCAGGATTAAAATAAGTAATTATAATACCCACTTTATCTGTGCATTTTTACAACTACTGTTAATGAGTACACACAATGAAGTCAAAACATCAATGACAGTAATTTGTAATTATGCAGTAATATATTTCAAAGTAAACACATTAGTACATATATATAAATGTATGAATGTAAATAAGAATAGGTGTCTATATGTAAGGATGTAGAAATATTAAGATTAAAAAGATTTAACATAATTTTTAAATATATTATAAAAAAATTAACTTTACCTTCTGCTCACACCAGGAACATAAATTGTTAGATGTAATACAAGCACTACAGTTTTTAAATGCATTGCAGGGATTTGGCACTACATCTCCATCTTAAAAAAACAACAACACAACATATACATTTACAACATCAAATTAGTTTTCAATGCTAAATTAATTCCCTCATTATTTGCAAAAATATTTCAAACTTTAAGTGAAAGTATACTAACATAAAATTAAGAAAGTCGGTCATTTAAGTTAACACACAATTTAATTTATATATGTCTTTGCCAACAATAATCTTCTATATTTTAAAATTACTTCTGTACAAAACTTTCTAAGTGAAGAACATGGAAGTTAATTTATGTCAAATCTTTTGAGTTAAAAGCCAGAATACTTTGCTTGAAAAAGAACACGAAAGTCTAAAATACAATATATGAAAAACCTCTAAAAGATTCAATATCCTAAATATTTTTTTTATCTTAAAAAATAATTTATTTTATAAATGAAAATAATACTATTTTCCAGTGTTTATATCACTAGTAAGGAAGTAATTTCAATATCATGTAAACTATGATTAGTAAAAAATCAACAATAATAAAATAGAAATTTTTTGAATAAATAGTCATATGTAGAATTAATAATTAAAATAATGCTTACATTTAAAAACATAGATTTAATTAAAAACAATAAAGAGTAATAAAAAAAAAATCAGATATAATTGCACTGAAAAAATATTAGTAAAAAAAAATCTTGATTACAATTTTACAGAATAAATAGTAAATTAAAAAATTACAATTTGCAATTCAATTAACTGGCAATAAATATTAAATAAATCAATTTTTATTTGGGGCAAGAAGAATCACAGAAATGAATTAATGATTGAAAATAGAAATGATAAAAAAAGGTAGACACAATAAAAAGTTTGTAAAAGTATAATAATGATTTGTATATGACTTGCATGATTTAGTGGATTGGTAAATGCCAGACATTAGAGCACAAAGTCCTTGGATCAATTTCAGTTCTGATACTTCTAAGCTCACACTTCTTATAACCTCCTGAACAATAAAGTCACTTGATTATTTATTCAATAATTTGTATGATAGTAATAACAAATCTTTGTTTACATCAACTGGAAAAAGTTATGTATATTAAGAGAAATAGGTTGGGCAATAATAAACAAAATTGCAAAAGTGTTAACTGAAATAATAAGATTCTCATTGAATATTTAAAGTCTATTAAAAAAGAGAATTTCAAAAAATTGATTGATATTAGTAATATAATTTATGACTGAAGTGGTAAATGAATTTCTTATTAAAATTTATAATTCCATTAGAAAAAAAATATGATTAATTCAATAAAATGTAAAGGATTTTAGAACAGCTAACTTAATCTCTGATGCAAAAAAGATGCTGCTGAGGGTCTATTTTAAATAGATGGTACATGATTGTTAATTGAAGAACCTTTTAGATTTAGTAATGTTTTAGAGGGACAAGAAATCCAATTGGAGGTGTACCAATAAGATACACAAAAACAAAGAGCTAGAAAAAAAGTTCAATTTGATTTACTGAAAAAAAAAAAACATAGATAAAAAGATGTATATGAATCAGAAGATTCTTTGGGTGCTGATATAGTACGTGCTCGGTGGCCATTTTGAATTTGAAAACACCCAAAAACACTGCCGGCACATGCAAGCGATAAATTACATCGACTAGAAACACTCAGTTTTCAAAAAAATAAATTGCCTAAGGCACTACAATTAAAAAAGGTGGTGGGAAGAAAGTGACGTGGAAATTAATTAGCCTAGGGCACTACTCTTAAAAAAGTGCGGGGGGGGGGGGAGGAACAAGTAAAAAAAGAAAGTATCATTGAAAATTAAAAAATTCTTTAAAATAAATCAAAAGGGCCAAAATTGTCATAAAAAAATACCAAATCACGTGATTAAAATATTAAAACACAAAATCGCAAATTTCATAGAACAAAAAAACAACAAAATTTTCATTTATTTTTTGAAAACTGAGTGTTTCTAGTCGATGTAATTAATCGCTTGCATGTGTCAGCAGTGTTTTTGGGTGTTTTCAAATTCAAAATGGCCATCGAGCGCGCACTATATCAACACCTTATAGGGTCTTAGATAATGATAAAGTATTGTCTGCAAACAATATTTACTGAATGATAAGAACCTGATTCAAAAAAATTACAGTTGCCATACTGAGCCATAAAAATACCAGATCATTGTTTGAATCATAATAATTCATTATCATTTCACATTTGGAAAAAAAAAAAATGTAGATTAGTTTTTTTAATGCTAAAATGAATCTTTCAAGTAATTGATAAAAGTTAAAATGATAATTCATTCAATCAGCGAACATGTTTCCAGATATTTATTTTATCTAGTTTAAGGTTCAGGATATCTTTGTTTATCCACTTTAGCATTCATATGAAAAAAAAGTAGTTTTGAAACTATAAATCAATATGTATTGTTCAGCTTGTCATACTCAGAATGTTGGCATCTGAAATAATTTATTCTATTATTTTTTGGGTATTTTGACTACAATCTTTGATAATATCAGTTGATTCCTTTCAATAAGTTCAATTTTCAACCACAGTTGTTCTATCAGGCTTTGATTTGTATCTTTAGTAAATGCAGTTAAAGTACATTTCTAAACATTGGCAATTTTTATTGACAATTTAAAAAAATAACAGGTTTCCTATCAGATACTCTTTACTATCTCTTTGGGATTCTATTTGTAAAAATAAAAATTATTGTTTTGTTATATATATAGAATTTTGTATTTCTTAATGTCAAAAATATAGTGCTAATATCACAGTTGTTCCCATTACTTTGTCAATCCTCTATACATATGCATGTTTTATATTTTATTATATATATAAAAAGAGAAATTGCTGGAAATAAAAAAAACTTGTGAAGATCTTGAATAGAAATCTTATAATAAATTAATTATTTAAAAAAGTAATAAATAATAAAACATGCATATACTTACTTGAATAGCAAATAAAACTAGAGAAAAGATAAATTATTAAAATGCTGGATGTAAAGTAATGGAATGTTGCCATCTGAAAAAAAAAAACAAAAAAACAGTTGACCAAGATTACATTTAAAACATGAAACTATAATAAAATAAAATCATACTTTAAAAATTATATTACAAAATATGAATTAATGATTGTAACTAGTGAGTCAAAACCTAAAATAACAGATTAAGGATACATGACTTATAAATTTATGAGACATAAATATTTTTTAAATTACTTTCCTCTTAAATTAAAATGAAATAATAGAGTAATTATAAATAGAATTATTTAATTAAATAAATTTTATCTCAAGTAATATTTTATAAAATTATAATCAGAATATTTATATATAATTATGATAAATAAACAAAAGTAAATTAATATTTTATAATTTTAAAAACTGTTATAAAAGTGAATATTTCCCCTCTCTACATGCATATATTCCATTTTCTAATAATATATTAATTGCAATAAATAAAAATAAAAAACAACATATTCTCATAGCAATGAAAACTAAAAATCACAATGAATTTAACAAGAATTCATACATATTTAGATATAATACAATCATAGTAATTTTATAATATAAAACAACAAATATTAAAATTTATTTACATTAAATTTTAAATAAAGAAATAAAATTCAGCAATGTAATAAATACCAAATTTTGGAAAGTGGAAGAAGAATCACAAAATGAAGATAAACTCCACTCCATTATTATAACTTGCCTAAATTTTTTCTTTTAAATTTAAAGCAGAATTAGCTATCTAGAAAAAATATCTTCATAAATTACAATATTCTTATAAAACAGAAATTTTTTTTTGAAAAACTGGATTAAGTCAAAAATTAACACTTTACTAATAGTTAATATAAACTCAATACTGCATTACAATCTGATTTAACAAGCTAAAAAGTTTCTCTAATGAGTGATAATTTTGATTGTATTTAATTAGACAAATTAAATAGCAGTATTATATAACATAAATTACAAATTAAGACTATAAGAAGTCAAATAAGAGATGAATATAAAAATCTTGTCATAAATTCAAACTTTGATAGGAGTTATTGTGAAATTTTATATTATCATTGTCAACAACAGCACCCATTTGCAAATAGATATCACCATTTCAACTCCAAGAAAAAAAATATATAAAAAGACAAAACAAAAATAAACAAAAAATAATAATAACAATACATTAGAAATGAATTTTATAATGACTAAACAATAAATCTGTGAACAACAAATATGTATAGATATAAAACATGCTAGTCCATTATTCTGTTTATTTGACATTTTATGATGTGTCTACTTGTCTGATCCAATAGTGAATCTATGATATCACATATAGCAAAATGAAGAACATAGTGATTTGTCTTACAATCTTGACATTGTATTTTTAAAATTTTATGCGCATTCTTGAGTGAAACTTTTTCCTAATATCTTTATATTAACTCAAGCGGTGTCCGAGTTTCATTTCATATAATAAATTAGATAACAGATTTATATACAGCTAATTTAGTTTTAGTAGTTATTTCACTTACATGAAATATCCTATCTTTTAACATTAAAAATAGCAACAAAATATTAGTCCGAATTCTATCTCAATATCTAGATTCATCTTCCTACTTAAAAAGCTATTAAGATATTTAAGTTGGGCTACATTCCTAAATTGATAACTATCCAAGCTAAAAATTACTGATTTTTCCTCCATTACTAACTGATAAATAGCTTAAATTTTTTTAGTATTTAAACCAAAGTCTTTACATAGTACATTCAAAACATTTAAACACCCTCAGTAAATCACCTTTTTGAAATGATTAAGAATAGAATAATTATTAGCATACTGAACATTTGGAATTCCTCTAATAAACCCACATCACATCTTGATCCCTGATATTCTAAGTCATCTGTAAAACAGTTCTAAAGACAACTCATAAAAATCAAAAATAATTTTTAAGCAAGTACACATCTTTGTCTACCATCATTTTTCTCAGTTTTCATTCCATTATATAGAAGCTGTACAATATGAATAAACTGCTGCATGAAATATGTATTTAAAAAAAAAAATTTATGACATTAATTCACAGAGGTAAAATAATAAATAAAATAGATAAATAATACATAGCTGAAATAAGACTAAATGAACTGTAATAAAAAAATATTTAATTAAAAAGTATTGTGTAACAGTAATTATTATCAGAAGAAAAAATAAATATCAGATAACAGAGGAAATTTAATTAGTACGAGTTAAACTACTAATTAAATTTAGCGGCAAGATTAAACTGATAGACAAAAGGATGAAAAGTATACAAACTGGGGGAGGGGGGATATGTTCTTCATTGACTTCAAGGCAACTGTTAGAAACAAGAATGAAGCAGTGGAAGAAACCAGCAGGGGACATCTTCTTATTCTCAGGATCTTGGCTCCTGAAGGCCAATAAGCCAACTAGGGTCATTACAGATCACCCTGTTATTATTTTAAATGCCTTAAGGGCTGTCAGACTTAAAGGATGGTGATGGTAGTAAAGTAAAAGTACTACCCTATTATTATTATTATTATTATTATTCTTAGTCAGTAGACTTAGTAAATAAAAAAACATTCCTAATTAGCTGCCATTGGGATATATTAAATTAGAATAGCTTATTTTAATGCTTGTATCTATATATATCTTGTACTTGTTTATTTTAACATGTATATATTAAATTGCATGAAATTGAAGTCTGACTCGCTGTGTTCTTCGTGTCCTTGAAAATCAGATTCCATACTAAATTATTTTTCTTATCCCAGAGGTTAGGTAGTTAAAACATAGAAAAACTTGGCAGTCATTTAGTTCGAACCTATATTAGAAAGAAAATTAGCAGTTTAACCATTCCAAATTGTAGCATCACGCCTCTTACATTTCAGTATTTCTACCGTTTTTCTTTGTCTCACCAACGTAAAATATATGATAAAATGATTATTTCTTTTCAGAAAATAATAAATTTGACTTCATTCGATATATTTTTGTCTACCACTGAAATAAATTTTAAATGTTCACATTTTGTTTCTGTAAATATTAAAAAAATGAAATCGCAATCAAAACAAAGACGTACGCATCATTGTTTCTAGAAAGATTATTTTCAGTTTATAAAATCAACGAAATATTTTTTAATTCTGATTATTTTTAACACATTGAAATGAATAATTATTTATTTCACTTATATCCAACGAATTATGCTTTAAAAGTTTAAATTTTTTGAATATTTATTGCTAAATTACGATATTTTCCTACTGTAAATAATGTAGATTGTTTACGTCAAAGTTAGAATTTTTTAATTTGTTTGAGGCCATATTTACTTTAGCTGCTAATATAAGATTACATTTTTGAAAATAAAGTATTTCAAGTCAAAATAAGTTATTAATAATTTATATTTCTTGATATCTAATAAATATAGTTCAAATTATTTAAAAATATTTAAAACCATAATAAATTTGCAAATAAACATGTTTTTGTGTCATTGGAAACTGCAATGTCTTGGCAACAGACAATGGCTGAACATGTCAGGGAGGGGCTTATGTCTATTGTAAGAGCAGGAATTTTGAATTTCCTACCTTTTAGCGTGGAATTTAAAAAAAAAAAATTATTATACTAAAATATACTGTTTTATTTTAACGCATAATACTGACGAAAAAATTCACTAGGGGGCGAATTAGACAAAAGATGAAATAATTCGGTTCAACCGGTGGTAAACTTAAATGTTCAAATTTAATTTGGGAAAAAATTAAAAATATCATTTGGGCATGTTTGTATGGCTGGGTTCAAAGTTAATACAGCAGATGAATGACCATTGTACTTGATGTAAATCAAAATTTTTTCACATTAAAAGGAATAGAGGACAATAAGCGAAAAGTCACAGTACTCCTATGTTTTCCTGGTAAAAAAATTATTGTGTACTGCTAGTGAATGTATAGCAACCAATGCCCAAAACAAATGCCTAGATATTAATCAATGCTGCCGGTAATATCTCTTTCTCCCATTGTTGATCCAAAGAACGGAAGACCAGCCTTGGAAAACATCCAAAAGACCAGTTGGAAAGCAAAACCAAATAGAAAACAAAACCATTGGACCATATGCACAAAATAAAAACCTGGGTAAATATACTTTTAAATAGCTGTGTACACACTTAATTTTAAATAAAATGAACTTTAATTAACGGACTATTATAACTATAGCCTAAAGTAATCATTTAAATTTTGTTATATAAAATTTATTATTTTATATTGTATTGAATATATGTGTGCGTAAATAATTAAATACTAATATTTGCTTTAATTGTTATTTTGTCTATTTTCTCTTTCTCTCTTGTCACTGCGTCACTGATAAATTAGCAGATTTTTTTTTTGTGTTAAGTGAATGTGTTGGACCCAGAGACAGTGTGAGCTAGTCATGGAATATTTCAAGTGTTGCATTGTGTGCCTGTCATCTAAAGTACGCTGATTATATAACGTATGATGGGCTGGTGCCCAAGATTGATCCTCAAAACAAATAAAATGCTTTGGATGACAGAGGTTTGAATGTAGAAGTCAAGGTGGCTACGGCCTGGCAATGTGATCGTGTTATGCTTTGCATAGCCCAATCTGAGATTGGGTATCGATGGTTTGCTATCAATGTTTTTCTCTCCGCTGTTTGAAGAGCTGGTCCGTTCACATAATATTAAAAGTACAAATTAAAAATTATGTTCCAAAGTGTTTAAATCCATTTAAACCCAATTAAAAATAGCTTTTAAATGGACCCGGTTCAAATGCAGTTCAACGTGGGAACCGAAGTACCATAAATTGACCAGAAAATTAAAAAAAATAAAATCGTAATTAAAATTGAAAAAAGAAAAATTAAAATAAATGTTAAATTGCATAGTTATAAAAATTAAAATGGTGAGCAGTGTGAGAAGAGAAATAGACCGAAGTAAATATTAAAATAATTAACAATAGTTAACTGTATTTAAAAAGGAGAGAGAAAAAAGCGGTCAGAAATGATAAATAATTTATTACTGGAGTTTTGACGAAAACTTCATTCGATTTAAAATATTTAGTCAAATACTTTCAATTTAAAAATAGAAAAAAAATAATGAAAAAAAAAAAAAACATCTAACAAAGGTTAGGGGGAGTTAGAGTTCATATTAATTGGATGCATAAAGTTAATTTTTTTTTTTAGATTGATATTAGTTAAATGAAAGTATAATGAGAATTTTGTTATTTAAAGTTAAAGTTTTAGAGTAAATACATGATAATAAGTTTTTTTTCTTTGAATATAATCAAAATGCGGTGAGAAAATAATATTTTAGAATAAATATATGATAATAAGTAAAATAAAATCTATAATAAAAATTTAAATGAAATGTAAAATAATGTAAGTGTAGATTGTGTTTGGGTTGATAGTCATGGAGGGGAGTGTATAGATAAATGGAAGATGTGTAAAGTGTAGGCAGTTGCTGTGTGAATCTAGCACCCGTAACGCACTAAACGGAGGTGGAGAGATTCACTTATTCCTAGGATAAGGTTCCAGTGGAAAGGTTCTGGAATCGTCCAAATCACGCTGGGATAGTCACAATTCCATGTCTCAAATATGCACACTAGAAAAATATCAGCATAAGCTGCAAATCAGTTCATTGGGAGAAAAAATCCTAACATCACATAGTTATCATAAATCTCATTTTAGCATAAGCCGAATAGTCAGTGGATGAATACTGCCTGCCATTCACAGTTACCCCATTTTATTTTCTAGGATGGAGGGCCATTGGAGAAAGTCATGGGCACATTCAATTGGCTGGTTGAGAAATTCCAACATAGAAGTTAAAGTTTTTATTTGTTACTGCGTAAGTCAAATATAAGCCAGATGTATCTGTCATTCACAGCATTTTCCCTCTTCATACATATCAAAAAGATGCATGTTGCTTCTGGTGGTCATCACATATGACATAATTCATTGCAACAATGTAGAATATGGCATGGAAAGAAGAGTAGTGTAAGAAAGGTCACCCTTTGTGCTTTGTTGATCTGTAGCAATTATAAACTTATTTGGTAGAAAAATATTACATAAATAAATAAAAATGAAAAAATCAAATGGTAAAGCTGAAAAAATAATAATAATAAATAAATGTTAGAACTAAAATGGGTTAAACTGATGCATTGTATCTCTCAAATGGAGAGGTGGGTAATGTATTGCTAGTGAACATATAGCGTTACATGTTTCTTTTTCTTTTTTTTTTAAAAAATATTAATTTTAAAATGCAAACTTGTAAAAATAAAGTATTACATCATATTTTTCCTTTAGAATAAAACTTCTTAGCAAGAGGGGGGAGAAATCTAAAATTGATTAGAAAAAATTTAAACTTTTTTTCCTCTCTTTTTGTAAAAAAAAAACTTTTATAATGTATAAAATAAGCAAATGTGAAATCAGACTAAAAATTAGTCTGTAAAAATAAAATGTTTGTAAAACTTTCAAAAATGTAATTAATTAGTTTGTAAGATTTCAGATTGATAATAAAATCAAAATCAATAGTTGAATTAATTTAAAAACCTGTAAACTATCTTATCAGGTCATTTAAATGAATCTGAACAAGGATTAAGATAACAAGAAATATAAAATTAATTAAAAGACAGATTTCAAGTTAAGATCAAAATTAAAAATAACGATAATAAATTAAAACAATAGGAGAGAGAAAAGTATATAAAGTCGCTCTCTCTAATATTATTCAGTCTGGTCTGCAATTTGTGATCAAGTTTTGCCAGTCGTCAATTTGTTATTAGTCCGGAGTTCAGGTTCTTTCAAAAGAATGTAGAATATTCGGAAATTGTAAATGCAGTAAGCCAATCGTTACTGCTGCGGTCAATATTAATGGAGAGGCTGCATGAGCCATAGAAGTATCCAACAGGGCTTCATGCCCCAAGCCATCAGCAACCAACTGTGCTTGCCTGAACAAATGCCCAAAACAAATGCTAGATAGTGAACCAATATCACTGCTAAACTATCTCTTTCCCATTGTTGATCCAAAGAATGGAAGACAAATCCTGGAAAACATCGATGGAGAACCAAAAGGCCTTGGAAAGCAAAACCAAGTGAAAAACAAAACTATTGGACATAAGCACAAAATAAAAACCTGGGTAAATGCACACATTTAATTTTAAATGAAATGAACTTTAATTAATGGACTACAATAAATTTTATATAATATATGGGTGCGTAAATAATTGAATATTAATGTTTGCTTTAATTGTTATTTTGTCTATTTTCTCTTTCTCTCTTGTCACTGTCACCAGTAAATTAGCGTAGTTTATTGTGTTAAGTAAATGTGCTGGACCCTGAGACAGTTTGAGCTAGTCATGGGATATTTCAAGTGCTGGATTGTGTGCCTGTTGTCCAAAGCATGCCGATTATATAACTTATGATTGGCTGGCACTTGAGGTTGATCCCCAAAACAAATAAAATGCTTTGTATGGCAGGGATTTGAATCTAGCAGTCGAGATGGGCCACGGCCTGGAAATGTGATGGTGTTATGCTTTGCATAGCCAGATCTGATCTTGGGTATCATTGATGGCTCTGCAACCATGTTATTCTCCCCTCTGCTTGAAGGGCCAGTCCATTTACATAATATTAAAAATATAAATTAAATATTATGTTAAAAGGTGTTTAAACCCAATTAAAAAATAGCTTTTAAACGGACCCGATTCAATTGAGATAATATTTTATGATCTTCCAGAAACACATGATGTGCTTTTATGAGGGATTATATGAAAATTAAGTGAATATTTTAGCTCTCTATCATCCCACCATATAACTTGCTTGCATTTACAGAAATAAAAAAAGTTTAATGGTGAAACAATAAAGGAGTACAATTCAACCCAGAGGAAGTTAATGAAAGATTGCAGGTATGAATCAATTATTCTGGTACGTGTCTGATGACATGCTCAGACAACAGCTGTTAACAGTGACTGATCTAACTTTATATCAAGAAAGGAATAGTTTATAAGCCAACATTAGAGCAAGCTCATGCTTTTAAAACTAAACCTGAAGATAATATTAATCCAAAAGTTTTTTAAGACCAATAAAAAAATGTATTAATCCATGAGAACCTGAATATGAAAAGAAAAATAAGACCAAATGCTTCTCCTGGGAAAAAATAGGTCATAAAGCAAAAGATTGGTAAGCAGAAGCAGGAAACATGTTCTGAATGCAGAAGAGGCATTTAGTGCATATATGTAAAAAGTTTAGGAATGGGGAGAGCCAAGAGAAAACTCAGCTGCAGAAAAATAGGGGTGGGGGTAAACCTAATACTCATGTTACAAACAAAAAAAAGGAAGTTTAGGGACAAAATGAAAATAGATAGTGGCTCAGGGATAGATATAATGTCAGAGAGAGATTGAAGCCCACTATCAGCTGCTGCCACTAATACTCAAATAGAAAAAACAGATGTTAAGGCCCAAGACATGAGAGGAATGAATTGAAATTATTGGGGTTATAAAAGTAACAATTAGATACCACAAGAAAATAATTAAAAATTGTTGTATATTGTGAAAGGAAAAATTTGCCCTATATTCATAAGGAAATGGATTCAATTCAATAGGAATCCAAGTTAATATTGGGAAAAAAAAAAATTCCCTTGAATAAGAAATTCAACATAAATATCCAGATTTAATCAGTGAGAAATTGGGTATAATATTAACAGGCCTAGTAGACATTGAATTAGTTGAATGTGTGCAAACAGCGAAAAATCCCATTCACAGAGAAATAAAAGTTGAGAAGAAAATTCAGGGATTTGTCAACAAGGGTGTATTGGCACAATAGAAATGTCAAATTGGACCATGCCTGTAACCATAATAACAACATCCAATGGCCAAATCCGAATATGTGAGATTATAAGGTTACAGTAAATAAATATTTAAATAAGGGGGTATATTCAGTGCCTAATGTGAAAGAGATATTTGCCAGTTTAGCAAACACATCACATTTCGTAAAACTGGGAGACCTAAATTCCCTTTTGACCAAATACCAGTGATGGAAAAGTTAGCGAAAATATTAACCCTAACAACCCCTGTGAGATTATGTAATTGAAATCAATATTTTAATACTGCCAAACATATCTCAAGCAAAAATTAATGCTTTATTACAGGGATTACATAACATAATACCTTACTTTGATAATTATGCTCGGAAAAGGTGTTACATCAAAGACTATTTAAGATATGTGAAATATTGCAGAGATTTGGAATCAAGTTAAATGCTCAGAAAAGCATGTGGAACACACAAAAAATAAGTAATTCTATAACATATAACCTCGAACAAAGGTAACTATCACCCAAGAAAGTGAGAGCAGTGGAAAAGACCCCCACATCCAGAAATAATAAAGAGCTCTAGATATTTTTGAGATAGATAAACTATTTCAAATCATTTTTTACAGAATAAGGTAAAGTAGCAAAACCTCTGTATGAGTTATCAAAGAAAAGTCAAGAGTGGCAGTGATTAAAAAGCCATGAGGAAGCCTTTTTATAAATCAAATCCCTGCTGTTGTCTGACAAATTACTGGTTCATTTAGATAATAATCTCAAAGTGCGCTTAACAACAGATGCTTTAGAATGAAGAGTGGGTGCAGTTTTATAACCATGTTATAATGGTGAACAACCCATAGTCTATGCATCAAAGATTCTTTCTAAAGCCGAGAGAAACTCTAGCCAGATTGACAAAGAGACCTTTCTATTATGTTCAGTTTAAAGAAATTTCAATATATATCCAGTAGAACTTTTCACATAGTAATTGATAACAAGCAGCTATTGGGAATATTAGTGAACAGTAAGCTAATGCACAACCATTTGAGTCCACATATGTTGCGGTGGAAAAATATATTGTCATTATACAATTATCAACTGTCATACAGGAAAGGAAAAGAGATTCCACATTCTGATGCCTTGTCTAAAATCTAGATAAAGATTAACCACATAATAATGAAATAGAAATCAATTATATAGATGTACGACAATCAGAAGTTTTGAATAGGAATACAGTAGCGAAATGGACAAAGGCTGATAAAGGGTATTGGCTACTGATGGCTTGGATTAGAAATGGCTAGCTACTTAAGAAACCAAAATGCTTTGTGCTTGCTTTTGAACAAATCATAACAAGTTATCACTCAGAAATGGTTGCATGTTAATGAATGATACTATAGTAATACCAACAGAGGGTAAGGGAAAACTTCTAAGAGTTCACAGCCATCCAGGAGTTGTGCACGCGTTAGTATGTATATCTGGTGATGAAAGAAAACTACATCCATGGAGAAACACATTAAGAAATGCACAGTTTATCAGTCCAAAATGAGTTTGAAACCTAAGGAATATATTGGTCTAAAGCAACTAAATTATTCCAGAGACTTCACATGGACCACACAGGCCCAATCAATGGGAAAATACTTCTCATACTTGAAGATACATACTCTAAATGAATAGAGTATTGGATTGTGAAAAATATGAGTGCTGGGGAAACTATACAAAGTTTTAATGCAGTTTTTTCATGCCATGGAATACCAGAAATAATTATTTCTGATAATGGCACTGTATTCACTGCTTGAGAAATGGAAGATTTTTTCAAGTATAAAGGCATCAAACACATCATTGTATTCCTGTACCATCCTGAATCGAACAAGCTGGCCGAGAAAGCCTTCAACAAATTAAAAAGGCTCTGAAAAAGACTAATAATACAAACATGCATCAAGCTTTACATGAAGTTATACTATATCAACATCCTATATCAATGATTTCAGGTAAATTTCCGAGTTCTTGATGGGAAAAAGATTGCATATAGAATTATTAAAGTTACTTCCAAAAAATGGACAAACACATTCAGTATGATAGTGAAGACAACATTTATGAAAAAAGTGATAATATTTGGGTATATGATCTGATCAAAAAGAAATGGATTGATGGCATGATCACCAGGAAATTATCTAAACAAAAAGTAATTATTCAAATATAGAACGGAACAGAATATTGGAGACATGTACACCATATTTACTGACGAGTCATAGAAAACTACAGTTTCCAGCCAATGTAATAAAATCTAAAGCAGTACTAGAAATGCAAAATGAGGAATCAATGGAAAAACAAAGATCACCCAAGTCCCAACATCAAAGGTGGCGGCTGAAAAAATCACAAGAATATGTGTAAAATGTAGATATATGTATTTTAATAAAATAAGTTATGAGATTATTTCACACAGAGAGCAAATAAATAAAATAGATAAATAATAAATAGAATAAAATTAACTGAATTGCTGTAATAAAAAATATTTAATTAAAATGTATTGTGTGAAGGAGAAATAAAGATCAGATAATGGAGAAAATTTAATTAATACAAGTTAAATTCGCAGAAACAAGATTAAACTGATGATACACCCACTATCCAGATTCTCCCAAATTAGTTTAATTACTCCAGAAAAACAAAAGAATGAAAAGTACAAAAACTGGGGGAGGGGGGGGAAGTAATACATGCTGTGCTCTTCATCATCTTCAGGGCAACTGTTGGAAATATGTGAAGCAGTGGAAAAATCAGCAGGGGATGTTCTCAGAATCTCTTGAAGGTCAATAAGCCGACTAGGGTCATTACAGATCATCCTGTTATTATTTTAAATGCCCTGCCATTATTATTATTCTTAGTGAACTGCAGTTAGATTATATTAAATTAAAATAGCATATTTTGATGTTTGTATCTATATATATCTTATACTTATGTATTTTAACATGTATATATTAAATTGCATAAAACTGAAGTCTGAATCAGTTTTTTTTGTATCTTTGAAAATTAGATTCAGTACTAAATTATTCTTACTCCAGAGATTAGTGAGCTAAGAAATAGCAGTGAACATGATTTAATTTCGAACAATTCCATAAACCTGTTTGATTGATATTCCTGGCCAATAAATGCTGTGGCAGCCTATTTATATAATGAGCGCATATGGAAATATAATTATACATATTATTCCTTAGTTCGCAACAATAGACACACAACTTTGTAATTATATAAGTGACATACAAACCTGTGACCATATTTACTTACAGGCTACTTACAATATATATTTTTTATATATCTAGCATTTTAAAAATATTTATGAACTCTCGATTTAAATCAAATGCTATGATCTAATCACTAGATGCAGTATATAACTCACTTATTTGCCCACTTCAGTTTTCTTGCATTATTATGACAATAAAAATTATGTCTAATTCTTGATTCTTTCAATTACTTTTTTATTTTTTGGTAACAATCATCCACAACTAGAAGCAATATATTTAACACAATCTTTGAAAAGTACTTTTGCCACAATGGATTATAATAATTAATACCATCTTTTCTAGCCCTCTATGTTTTTATTGTAGAAGCATTCTTAAAATCAAGTAGCACAACATTATGAGTCCACATATTTGTAGAAAATTTCAATAATTTTAGCTAGCATATATCATCATTATATTTTAAAACAACTTCAGATATTTCATCAGAACACATAGCCACACCATTTTCAATATAGCAATATTCAAATATAGCATATTTTCCACCAAAAAAGTTTATTCACATTATACAGCTTCTGCATGATTAAATGAAAAGAAGTATTATTACCGATGATGGAAAATATAAGATATTTAAAATAAAAAACTGGTATTAAACAGAAAAATGTATTATCTCTAACTCTTCTCCCTTCTTAACATAATGATTTTTTAGAATTATAAATGTCTTCCTAAAATTAGCATCAAAACATATTATAGATTGGATGGGTGACTTTTTAATTTGAATAAAAGCAAAAACAAGTACATCATCTAAGTTTCTACATATACAATATACTGATAATTATGTTGTTTTACCAATTCAATAGACAGTTCTACACAATATTTTTAATCAACCAATGTTCTGAAAAAAAATCTGCAACTTTTATCTTGGATGCTTATTTGCTTGAAAATAGGAATGAATTTAATATCTTTGTAGCTTTATAGATAAAAATGTAAGATGTCTATGTTGAGATGAAACCGACTCAAAAGTATAGCTGCTGCATTTAACAATTTAAAGGGTATTTCATCGTAATGATACAACTATTGCTATTAAGTTTTAAAAAGGTTACTGTTGTCTCAACTTATTGTAGAAAAAAAGAGTATTAGATCTATAAAAATAATGACACTGGAAAAATTCCATTTTAAGGTGCTCTGCAAGATTCAAAAATTATGAGACAGTAAAGGAATAAGCAAAATTAGTATGATTTTCATCCTGGAAGTTATTGCTATACTATTGAATCTACTATTGCAAAGGCAAATCTTAGTTGGATTGGATAGTGAAACTAATGAATTGCAAAAGACTTTCTAATAAAATATATTAATAAACTTGAGAATTGTTTTACTAGAAGGATGCATTCCCCTCATATTACATTATAAAAATTATATCACAGACACTCAATATTGATTGCTTTTTAACGGAGAATACTTTAACAAATCAAATATGATGGAAAACCATAATTAAAGTATTGCAAGTTTTTCAAAAAGAAAAGTTTACTATAGATAAAGTTAAAACATCAGTATTGCAAAATGCATATATTTGTTATTTACACATTAATATCTCACAAAATTCATTTTAAACTTTTTGGTCTTTGTCTGCTATATGTTTTTTTTTTTTGATTTACAATAACTATAATTGTTTATAAAGTGGCTGGTAAAGAAAATTATAGTTATTTATTAAAATTAAGAGAATTGTCCAATTTCTGCAACAAAAACTAGTAAAGCAAGAGTAGTAGAGAGAAAAAAAAAGGTGGAGATTGATAAGGGTGCCATGAAAAAAAAATGTTACTGATTGAATTTGTTTATGAAGAATATATACAAAGATTAGGATTAAATGTAATGAAAAAACATGTTTAGTCAAGCTCTTGAAAAAGAAACACAAATTTTGAAAACAATAATTTATTTATTAATATAACTATACAATTAATTTTCTTTTATTTATATTTTTTGTTTAAATTTTGTTTAATTACATTTTATTTATATTCAGCTGTGTTATAGACTTCAAAAATATTTATTCTCTAATCAAGAATCTATGCTACAATTTACTATTTTTAAAAAAGTTGGCATTAAATTACCTAACTATATTCATATATAGAGAAAGCTCTTAAAATTTGTGCATTGGATTAATAAAAAAATTTTTTTTCCTTTCTGTAATGGTAAACTGAAAATCTAAATTTCTAATTAAAAATTGATATTCTTTACTGCATATTATTGAAAATGAGTTTTCCACTGTGTAATATATATATGTAAAATTCTCAGCCCAAAAACAAGTCGGTAGTTTAGCTCTGATGAAGTTTGCACTTGAGAGTTAGAGATTCCTGCATTAATTTCCAGAAAGGTCAAGTAAAAAACAAACAAAAAAATCTTTACTCAATCAAATGTTGCTGATATACTGTTTGCCATTTTAAAGTTTGAATGTGATAGGATCTCTGAGTAAGTGACATTATTTTTTCTTTAATTAATTTATGTCATTCTCTTAATATAATTTATTCTAACATCTTAAATTTAGAGTTGAACTACATAATAATGAAGTTTCTTAAAGAATTTATTTACTAATAAATATTAATCTGATGAATAATAAAAATTATGAAATATAAACTCTAATAACATTTTATCAGATATTTAAATAAGATACAATATAAATATTTAGTTCATTAAGTATACAACATGAACTTACAAATAATAAAAAAAATAGTCCCCCCCCCCTCCCATAAACTCTTAAAATAGTTTTCTGAGCAATATATACAATTCTTATTCTCTTTAAAATTATAAAACTGTAAGTGTTGAAATTTAAAATTCTGGCAAGTTTCCTATCAAACTTTTTTCTTCTGAAAATATCATTAATTCATCATTCTTAAATGCATTTCTAATATTTTCCTTTCCTTCCAAATGTAAAAAAAAAAATATATTCTAATTAGTACTTCCAGAATACAGGTAGGAGAAATTTCATCTAAATGAACCAGAATAAAACATGAATCCCATGACATATAAATTCAATTCAATAAAATTTTAAGCTAGATATTCAAAACTTGCACAATAAAATTAAAAACTATTATTATTACTTCCCTAATTTTTTTTAAATCTTTGATTTTTGAAAGTTAATTAAAATGATTATTATGTAAATATATTCATTAATGTATTGTCAATGTGAGATAACCTAGATATATAAATTCTTTATACTAATTCTTTCCCATAAAACTTGATTTAATTTTATTAATAAAACATTAAAAAAAAATCACAATTTTCTTTAAAAATCTTAAAATTTATTACTTTTGAATAAACAATATATATAACATAAGAATTTATTATATCAAATTTTTATCTCCCAACATTTCAACAACTTTTTTTTAATTTAATGTAAAAGCACTTTATTTAAATTCAAATGTATTAATATTATTCTCTATCCCCTTTAGTATTTTATTTATATATGAAAATAAATCAAAATTGATTACAAATGAAAGAATTAAATAAAAAAAATTTTTTTTTATAATATTTATTACTGCTACAAAAATTGTTTAAAGGTGATAAAAAAAAAGAGTAACTTTACAAAAATTTAAAATAAATGTTTTTTAAAAAATCAGATTGTTCCAATAAATATAAACCAATTGCAACATCTTCTTAATACTAACTTTGTATAATATTACTTATTTTTTAATCCAAAGATTGACCTTAGTATGGTTATTTCAATATTTTTTACAGATAGAACCAGCTTCTTGGTAATGTAATATCCGTCTACTCTTGCTTTAATTCTCAATCCAAGAATTCTTTGTCAGACTATTCCTTCCATTCTTTCCCTCATCTAAATACATTCTATGACTTTTCAATACTTAATAATATGATTATCATTATTCTTCATTTAGTTTATATCCTTATAACATTATTATTTATTCCGTCTATTCATGAAATTTCTACTACCCATCATTCTCAAATTTCAAAACAATTGAAGTTTAATCTTATTTAAACTCCATACTTTGAATAAATGTGGTCATCTCAATAGTGATCTGTCCTGTGGATAGGTCACATAGCTAATTTCTCCATTCTGTTCTGTTCATTGTCCAAATCTTCAATTCATATATATCTTCCTACCTTTTATATCATCCAGGAAAACATTCTCTCAAAACACCCCTCATTAAACTATTCTTTCTTCTTAGTATGTCCAATCCAATTTCTCTTTCCATCTCTAATTTCCTCAATCTTCTTTTTCCATTTACTCTTTCCAAAACTTCCTTATTTGTAATTTTATTTATCTAACTAATCATCTCTATCTCCATGACCACATCTCAAAGGTTTCCAATCTGTTCCTAATTCTTTTACTTATAGGATCCATGTTTCACATCTGTATAAAAATGCACTGCCTATTTAGCAATCTTTTCCTTAAACAGCTTTTCAAAGATCTCCAAAATATTTTCCTCTTAACAAATACCTCCTTTGCCAGTGCTATTCTTCTTTTAACTTCATCTTCACTTCTTCCATCCTTGCTCAACCAATAATACAAATACCTAAATCCTTTCACCTGTCAAACTATATTATCATGAATATCAACTTATATTCTTTCTTATCTATAAATATTTGGTCTCCTGAACATTTATCTTCATTCCATACATTCTTTCTTTAATTTGTTCAACATATTCTGGAGGTTTTTTTCATTCTCAACTATAAGGACATATTATACATTTTATTATTCTAACATTAGCTAATCCACAGCTAAATATTTATTTAACATGTCTTCTAAATAAATATTAAGACACGTGACACGCAGCATCTTTATCTTTCTATACATATTATTTTCTAATATGATTCTTATTCTTTTGCCCAGAATATATATTCCAAATTAATTTTTTTTTCTGGATTATTCAAGATCATCATAAGTTTATTCAAAATTATTCTATTAAATGCTTTTTTCAAATTCACAAATCATATATCAATTTGTTTATATTTTTCAATATATCTCTAATTATTATTCTAACAATATCAATAGCATTTCTTATACTTTTACCTCTCTGAAAATCAAACTGTTTTTCTCCCAATATATTCCATCATAAATTCTTTAGTCAAAATTCCCAATATTTCTGAAGCATGTGATAACAAACTTATTGTCCTATACTCTTCATATCTAATAGTTTTCTTTAGCAACTGGAATCATTATAGTCCTCAAGAAATCTTTAGGCCAAACTCAACAATTATATATCAAATTACCCAGACCAACAATTTCTTTCATAGTAGTTTCTTCCATCTCTTTCAAAAATTCTATAGGTAGTGTATCAAAACTGACAGCTTTACAATTTTTCATTTATTCAATTGATTTAACTATTTCTTTTCATCAAATAACCATACAATGTTCATTTACTTCAAAATTTCCTTCACTTTTACATACAATTGAAGATATTCTTTTCATCATTCCAATATGTCATCCCTATTAATTCATCACTTTCCATTTGTATCAATTATCTCATTCATTAACTAATTCTTGTTTTCTCAAGGATCATTTTTAATTCTATCAAATTATATATTTTTGCCTGTTGAGACACTTCTACCTCTCTATATTTCTGCTCCAACTATTTTCCCTTTGTTAAATCTTTTCTTACTGCATTATTAATTTTTCTATATTTCTTTGCCTTTCCTCACTAGTGACATTGTTTCATCTCCATATTTCCATTTTTTTCAACATATCTTTTGTTATCCAAGATTGTTTAACTTTCCATAATCCCATAGTTCTTATCGTATTTTTTGTCATACTTAATATTCCTGCTTTAATTATACATCAATGTTCATCAGAATCATTTCAATATTCATCTTTGTCAATCCTATTTATTACATTTTTACATTTAGAAACAAAGCTTCCTTTCTTGATTTATTTCAATTTATCCAAATCCCATGCTACATATTTTCCCCCTCTTTTCATATTTTTTAAATTAAAGTTTAATTTAGATATAAACATATTGTGATCAGAATTTATATCAGCACCAATCAAAGTATGTAAACTCTTAATAGCATTACGATATCCATCATATATCAATATAGTTTATTTGGTATCTTTATTATCTCGAGCTTTCCATATACAAAATCTTCATAGATGATTTTTGAATCAAGTGTATGCAACCACAAAATTATTTTCTTTACAAAATTCCACAAAACAACTACCTCTTTTATTTCTTTTCCAGTACCCTAAATCCAAAACTTTTTCCTTCCTTATCTTTCTCCACAACAACATTCCAATTAACCAACAGTAAAGTACATGAATTTTGCCCTGTCTATTATTTCTTCCAACTTTTCATACTATTTATCTATTTCTACATCATACATAAGCTTGTATGAACATTAAATCCTTAGGACTTGTAATTATCCTTCTCATCACAATCTATCCTCAACACAATCTAGGCACTACTTTAAATTTTCTTCCCAACAGCAATATCAATTCACTATAGAATAAAACAACATCTCCATTAGTTCCACAGTCTTCCCATTTCATTTCACTTAAACCCATAACATCAATATTATTTTCATTTACATTTTTCAAATTTTCATATTTCCCAGCATTCCTCAATGATCTTATTTTCCAAAGACAACTTTCAATGTCTTTTCTTTCGAGACACTATTTTTATAAGGATTTTACAGGTTTATGACTTGAGTAGCCCCATGTTTATTCCTGTTAGGAAAAATACCAAAGCCTTCCTTAGCTAACAACTTAACACCAATCTGGATCACAAGGGAATTATAAGGCAAAATGTTTCCTCATTCCTTTTTTGTCCAGCAATAATTTTCATTACAAGCTTAAGGTGCTAACTATTTCTCATAAAAAAAAAAGATAATCCATCCATCACTTTCCTCCATGCCCACTGTCATAGAAATAGTGGCATTTTATAAAAGTAGATATGCCACTAAATCCCTCACTATTTCCTAATAGAAAATGCTGTCCTACTGTGAGTGGCTATTTATCACTACTTTCTTGGCTTACTCACAGCTAGTCTGCAAATCTATACAATTTCCCTAATCCACAACCTAGGAACACTCTGGGTAGCATGGGATCCATGCTCCAAATTACAATCCATAAGAGAATATAATTCTATATTTATTACATTGACAAATTAATTATCACTGATCTATCAGCTACAACAACAAAAAACAACTAATATTTTACATGTTCATGCTGTAATATATATATACTCTAAGTAAATAAAGATAAAAATTCAGTTGAACACATATCTATATATTAACCGTATATGGATATATATATATAATAATGTTAATTAAATAGCTGAATTTGCATATAAATTAATTATGTTAACATATTAATAAAATATAGTTTTAATAATGATTAATAATACTATTAGAGAATGATTACAAAGTTTTTTATAAATAATCATTCTGAAGTTAATGTAATATCCATAACTTAATGTTATATGAAGAAAAAACATGGAAATTATGTGCAATATGTTTATAAATACTAATTACACTATAATAGTTATCCAATTGAACACTAATCAACAAAAGTGTAAAGGGATCAGGATAGTACATTTGTGTTTCAGCAAATAAATTTGAACAATGAGCTAAAAGCAGACAATAATACACTCTCAAGTTAGTTTTTAAAAGTCAAAATGAATAATTCAAGCTATATAACCTGATATCATATTAAAAAACTTGCTCAAATCATTATAAAGAAGAAAAAAAAGTTTAAAAGATGGTATTTTTCATAAAATTTCTAAAAATTGATGCTTCTAGAGGGAAAAATATCCAGAAGAATAATTGACATTCTATTATGAATTCAGAAAAAAAGTAGGATGATTTCATAAAATATCTAAAAACTGATGTTTACAAAAGAAAATGTATCCAGAAATAAGAAAAATTGATATTCAATCTATGAATTCAGAAAAAAGATGCATTCTTAAAATATTTAAAAAACTGATATCTCTAAATGAAAATTTATCCAAAAGAAAAATTGATATTATAGCCATGAATTCAGGAAAAAAAAAAAGATGATTTCATAAAATATCTGATGTTTCCAGAGGAAAATGTATCCAGAAGTAAGAAAAATTGCCATTCTACTTATGAATTAAAAAAAAAAAAAAGGTAAAATGATATACTGACATTTGCATAATTATGAGAAAAATATTTTTCTATAGAAGACAGCAAATTTAAGAATATACATTAAAATTTACTTGAATAAGGATTAATTATGGTTGGTTTATATTATCAATTCTTTGAGATATTATCTGATTTCCCTTTTTTTTTCTTTAAAAAAAAAAAAAAAAACTCATTGAAAAGGAAAAAGGGTTAACAATAAATCTGGAATTAGCACTGTTGAGATGTAATCATTCAGCCATAATTATTTTACATTGTGAATACATTTGGAAGTATTATATTTGAAAAATAGGGTTTTGAATTCAAGTTAAAATTTTTTTTATGAATACGATATAAATAAAAAATTTGAATTAAATAAATTAAATGCCAAAAATTGTTTTTGTTTCCTGATTATTTTATCCCAAAAATTATTTATTTATATTGTATTCATAATAGTTTTTTTTATATTAGCTTTAATTCAAAAACTAATTTTTTAGCTATTTAAAAAAATAACAAAGTTTTAAAATAAATATGGCCAAATGATTACATCAGAACAATGTTAATTCTAAAATACCATTTATTTTAGTAAAAAAAAAAAATGTAAATGATTGTTAATAATTATACAAATCTACCCTGATGATAAAAATATAACAAGCCTATTTAAATAGATATATTGTTTCTATAAGCATTATATATATTGATAAGTGATCAACTATTAATTAGATTAATTATTCTTTTTGATTTTAAATTAATAAAACCAAAAGATGCTTCTTTTTTAATTAGCTCTAATCCACATATCTTATACAAATCTATGTATAATAACTTTATAATGAATTTTAAATATAATCTTAATTGACTATTAAATATTTAAATAAGAGTCAAGTATATTTATAAAAATGTTTTTTTGCCAATAGGAATTACGTTCTTATCAAAAAAAGTTTTATTCAAATTAAAAGAATAGGATCCTTGCTTTTACTGAATTCACAATTTTTTCAGCTTAAAAAAAAAAAAAAATCATTTGGGGTAATAATTTTACATGTCACCTTTTCCCTCATTATAAACTTTTCATATCTTAAATTACTCACATGAACTGAAATTTTAAACAAATATCTATTATTTTTAAATATTTATAATAGCGAATATGTATTTATAAATAATGCAACCTGTGAATTAAGTCAATTTACACTAATACGGTATCTTTGGTACTTAGGTATTTAGTCCTGCTACACGGAGTACGTATTAGACCTGCTGTGTCTTTTCACATTCATATCAATTGACTGATAACTTTATAATCTTGTGATCTGATCAAAATAACATGTACATGGATCTTGTACACAATATTTTTCACAAGATTTGCAAAAAGTAACATGTACATGGATCTTTCTACATGATATTTTCACAAGATTTACAAAGTTATTGGCAGATTGAATACGTATGTGAAAAGGCGTAGCATGTCTAATAGGTGCTCCGTGTTGCAGAATTAAAATACCACTTTCACACAACTAAAAGTATAAAATTTATAACAATATAACAAAAGTAAATGGAACGGAATTTAAATTAGTAACAATAATAAAGATACATGAATTTGAGCAAAAAATCGATATTAAAAAGAAAATTTTTAAAAAATATTCATTTGCCATACCTAATATATATGACTTTTACATGAAAAACTTTTCAAATTTATAACAATCGATATTAAAAAAATATTTTAAAAATAAATATTAATTTACCATACAGAAAGATATACAACTTTCACACTGTAAATTTTATAACACCACTAAAGATATGAATTTTACAAAAAAAGAGAAGCCAATATTAAAAAGTACATTATCTCAGCCCAAAAATATGTAAAATACGAAACGCCATTATGCAACATCCAAATGTTACTTTAAATATGGACAAAAGAATCACTAAATTATTATTTTTTTAAAATATTATTTATAAAAAAACGTAAAATATACAAATACACTATTTACCGTCTAATATATAACAGGAATTGTCATGTTGAAACAAGCAATTTGGCAATAACTTTTTTGACATAAAATGGAGACTTTAACTAAAGATACCCCTCCCCCAATGGAGTTTTACTGAACATGTGATTGCACAGAATATCAGCTGAATGGGATTTTTCACCGAAATGCTAATAAATGAATATATTTTTTTAAAAAACAAAACAAAAAACCCCCAAAATTCACAAAACACTTTTATTAACTTTTCATCCTGACGACAATTTTTTTTTTTTATGCAGTTCAATATGTAAATGAATGTGTTGTCATTTTTAATGAAATCTATGCCATATAAATTCAACCAAGTATGAGTCGAGATGTTGCCTTGATGTCCCTTGCTGCTGCCTATTTCACCATTTTGTGAACCCCAGTCTTTCAAAGTTTTGTCTGTGAACCCTGTGGCTCACGTGAAAATTATCATAATTGGCATTAGGAAGTTACAAAAACAAAATTAAAAAAAGAAAAAAATGAACACTACATATACTTACACACTTAAAATCAAATAAACTGGAGTAACTCAGGAGAAAAAAATGTAGTAATAATTGGATGAAGCAAAAACATAATTGAAATGTTATGTCAGAAAAAAATCTGGACAATAATTGAAAATATCAAAATATCAAAAAAAAAAAAGACCATGTTTTGATAAAGAGAAACACGTTTTCACACAAAATCGGATAACATCGCAGGATTTAAATTTGACATGATCGCAAGATTACACATTTATTGCAGATGTGAAAAGGCATACCATCTTCCCTATGTTGCAGGACTAATAACTAAGTACTGTATCTTTAAATAATAAATAATATTATTGTAATATTAATTTTGATATATATTTAATATAAGTTTGCAATATTTTCTTATTATTAAACACTTGATTTTGTACCAGTTACAATAATAAACAAAAAAGGAATTTGTCTTCACGTCTTTATTTATGTTTCAAAAATATGTTGTCATGTGGAGGTTGTGAAGTATATCTAATTATTAAAAAAAATAAACATGACTGGTTATCTACCTCTTCTCAATTGCCTTATTTTTTTGTAAACTTCATAAATATTGTATTTTATTTCGAGTAATGTTAATAAAAAAATTAACAATTGAAGTTTATCATTTTTTTTGGGGATCAACTATAGTAAATGTTTTTAACAGAATTAATTACAGTTGCTATTTTTTAAGAAAAAATGAAAATCCTGAATTAAAAAAAAAAACAATCAAACTAAAAAAAAAAATCATAAGGATAACTAATTTGCAGATTTTGTTTGGAAAAATGGTCTTCTCAAAATCTCTAAAATGCTTAAATACAAGCAAACTATTAATTATTTAATAAAATACTCTCCAATAAAAAAATTTATGGATATAAAATTTAAAAAAATTGTCTATCACAGAGAACAGCATGCATCACTTTTCATTTAAACAGCAGAAAATATCTTGTAATATGAATGTAACCTTTTGCTTCACAATCTTATCATATACTACTTATAAGGACCCTTGGATTGCACCTAACTTACTTTACTCATCTAAGATTAGATCTAAAATAATTTCTAAGAATAAATGAAACTGGCTAGCATAATTTGCAACTGGAAAATTATTCCCCGATTTGGAAAAAAAATAAAACATTATACAATGACAAATATTACTTGCATTCTCAAGTCCATTCCTTTGCAATGGATTCCTGTTCTTTTACATATTTCTCCAAAAGATATCAGAAGTTGTCTTTGAGAAAACTCAAGATATAGCATCACTACTTAAATCTTATCTCAATTCAAAGATTTTTTGGATGTTTAACCTAGAATTTTTTCAATAATTGAAAACTTGTGATGTATAAAATGGAGTTATGACATTCCAAACAATTTTTTTTTTTTAATAGAATCTCATATAACAGATTCAGAATCCAATAGTCATTGTTCTCATCTCTATCCCAAATGGAAATAACCAATCAATGTTCTTTATAAATGTGGACAAATACATGAACCATGTAGCTAAGGATTGTCTGATTTATGGATGCAGTGGCAGAATGAAGAACTTAATAAAGCCACTAGTAAATCTATTCATTAGTTGAAGTTTCTACTAATTTTTTTCATGAGATCTTTGTTAAGATACTTTAAAAAAAAAAAAAATCCATAATACATGTATTTTTTTTTGTGTGTGTGAATTCAAGATTAAATAATAAACATTAAGGTTGTAAAAATATGAAGAGCTCTCTCATATTTTTTTCTCAGATTTAAAAGTTGCTGAATTTTCAGCACCTGCATCAATTGTAATGATAACAAAAATTTTCATTGTCATGTTTAGTATTTCATATACAGTTAATTTATACCATATATCTTATTCAATAAATCTGTTTGTTAGGTTAACTGCAACTTATTTATTAGAAGCTCCTTTATGCAATTATGAAAATTTTTGTTCTACTTCATAACTTAATTTATTTAAAAAGGTTTTTTTTTTTTTTAAGAAAACAAAATATTTAAATTACAATGTATTATTTCTATCTACGAGTTAGAGGAGATGAAAATGAATTCACATGAGCAAAATCTTAATTATCCTCATAAGCAATCACTGGAATTTCTTGTATAATCTATTTCTAAATAAAATTAGTTATTAGTAAATATGTGAAATAGAAAATAATATATCAAATAGTATCCACTTTTTCTTGTTAAGTAATAACAAATCCACTTAAAAAATTCAAATATTGATACCTAGAATCCAAATATTTAGACTTCTTATATAAAGTAAATGCCAAAACTTTTCCTACTAATTCTTTTCTCACCTATAAATATTTTATAGATGAAGAAACCTTGGAACACTTTCTTCTGGATTGCTCCTCCCTTTTCCTTACCACACTCTTATCATTAAAATTATTAGTTCAAATTCATAAACAGCTTCATTTATAACATGCAGAGGTCTTTTTGCAAATATAAGAATGATCACCTTTTTTTTTTCCACACTGATTCATAAGACACTATCTAAGCTTCAACCCCACATCTCACAAATACTAAAACATTCTTAAATAATTAGATATTAAAAAAAGAATTCAAATCCATGGATCAGCTGATATTTTTGCAGCTTTTTGGAGTCTGATCTCATTCATTACAGCATAGTGATTTGGCTATTATTTATACTAATAAATATACACTATATATATTGATTATTATTCAAATATGATCAATCATTGGTATATAATATCATCTATTTTATTACTCTATTTTAAATTTATTTTTCTTTTTTTAACAAGTCATGTAAATAAGCTTTAATATCAATGTAATTTTATCATAAAATGAAAATAGTAAACCAAATAAAATTAATTTAAAACTAAACTAGAGAAAATATTTATACTGATATGAAAAAAGATAGTTAAGATTATGTACTGACTTTACACATATTTCTAAATATGTAAATAGTTTGTGACCTGTATAATATGTGCAGACAGTATATTGTTTTCTCCCTGAAAGGTAGAACACTCTAGTAAACTTTATTATTAAAAGAAATTGAATATTAATTATTCAAATTAGCATAGCTAATAAAAAGCGATTATGTAACTAGTAAGTGTAGAGAACTGTCAAGCTGATAATGCATTTCTTGAAAGGCGAAATGAGAATGCTAAAGATAAAGCGGTATATATAAATGCATTAATGGAGAATCATGAAGAATAGACTTTAAAATATAAGAATTAAAGCGACTCTCAATTAACGAACTGTATATACATTCACTATATGTGAATGTAGAAATAAAGTATTTTTTCACACACAAACTTATTCTAACATTGTTCCAAAGTTGAGGGATAATTCTCGTTATTATATTATTATTTACTGTTATTTAATTTATTTGTTAGCATAAAGAAATAAACTTGCTGAGGCAAACAAAGTTTATTATGTGATTTAAATTAATATAGATCACAAAGCTGAGATTATAGCTAGCCCCATGTATATAGCAGAAGAATGCTATCAATAGTTCATGAAGAACCTGTTCAAACATTTGCAGTAGATGGCACAGTCAAAAGTTTACGAACATATGCAAGCATAATGATGGCAGTCCAGACTCAAAATCTTCCAAGTCTGATGTGAGCAATCCAACATCATGGAATATATACATTGAGCACATTAAGGGTTATATATTATAATGGTCCGGAAGAATATGAGTCTTAACGTATCTACACTACAGGGACCACTAGACCATTTGAACCTAGAAAATTTATATAGTAGGCAGATACTAAGTTTAAAAAAAAAAATTATTTTATTTTATTTTATATATTTTGATTCTGACCGTTAGCCCATTGTCACTAGCTCAGTGGAACAGCAGAGATTTATATTTTATAAATTCTTATCTAAGAATATTTTTTTTAAAAAAAGAATAAAATAAGCCACTGCCAGTAATTAACACACAAACATTTATTTACGCACATATATATAAAATTTAGCATTATTATTTTAGTATGTTTACTTTAGCATTTAACCACATTTTTAACTTTTATTTTGAAATTCGCACAGATGAATTTAATAGTTTATTTAAGTGTCGAGTATGAATAAACTACATAGATTGCATTTGAAAAGAAAAATATTTTATCCCTGATTTAACCTTAGGCCAAAAGTTCGCAGCCAAACCAACGTCAATCCATCTGATATATCGATGTATTCAATGTAGCATGAATATGACAGCACCCAAAATGACATACTCTCAGGAATGTACATCTGAACAGCATGGTTAATAGACGACATTGATTCTCAACCAAATAGGAATGCTACACCTATCGGTAAGAAGAACAATAAACAAAAAACTCCATAGGAAGGGACTGCATTCTCCGTCTTACTATCCCTTCCATAGGCAAAAAAGGAGGAGTGCAGTGTAAAAATCGATCCTGCAAGTAGCGAATCTCATACTACATCTACTAATTACATCAATATATCCAATCCATTGACCCAATTTAACTACGAAACAAATAACCTAAGATTACCCTCCCTTAAACTAACATATATAATTTTACAAATCTATGCAGACATTCACGCCCGACTTAAGTTTAGTTTAACGAAAAACAAAAATCATAAAACTTAAAAGAACAAAAAAAATAAATGAAAATGATTTTAAATAAAAAAAAAAATACATCAAATAACATTATTAAAATTAATTTACATTGGTCAGATAGGATTATATTTGTATTATTTACTGAAAGGTTTAGAATTTAGAGTTCTTATTGTTTTCAAATTAATATTCCTTAGAGTTCATAAAGTTCTTACGGTTTTAGAAATGTTCATTAGTTTTATAGTTCTTACTGTTTTAGAAAAGTCCATCCTTTACAGTTGCTTGCCATTTGGAATCCAGTGTTAAATCCCCCGATGATCCTGTGGTCCTCAATATAGAAAAAACGATGTTTCATTTCTTTTTTTTTATAACCACTGAAGGAATTGAAAGTGCATCTTTCAATACCTTCACCTCCAACTCTCCGACTTAACACATCTCCGTCTTCTCTTAAATTTTCTTCACTCACTAAAAATTTATTTCCAAACTTTTTCTTTTATATGTAACTTTCGGATCCAATAGACATTATATCATCGATGATGATGATCCTTCCATTGAGGTCTGATTCCCTGATGGATTTCTTTCATTGGCCATTCTGTTCCTATTGTTTTTCCTCTCCTATCTGATCTTTGCTTATGCATTTTGAAATGCCCAAGGGCTGGTTTACTTTTACTAATTAAAATTAATCATTTCCATTTTATACAGTAGAATTAATTAAATTATTTTGCAAACTTAAAGATATATTTTTATCTCTAAATCTTTTTAAGTTTTTGCTTTTAAAATACTTTTTCTATTTTTAATAAAGTTTTATTTTAATAATTTTTTTCATCTGTGCGATTTTATATATATACGAGTTTAAGATAGAATTAATTTTCAATTTTTATGTCTTAAAAAAAAAGTTTTTAAATGTGAACTTTTTATTTTAATTTCATGTTTAATAAAAAAAATAATGTAATGGCGGATGTGCCGTTACAATATGGATAAATAAAATAAAGGAGGATAAGAGACAGTTTCCATCATATTCTTCACTGGTAATGTTGTTGTTTTTTGCAGATAGCAAAACAACTGAGTGACCCAAAGATCCCAGAAGACATATCATATAATCTAAAATATAAGGAATTTATTTTTTATTTATTTATTTTTTATATCATATAATAAATTAGTAGAAATTATTAGTGTATATTTTCAACTAGCAGTGAGAAAAAAAATGGCACATTTACGTTTCAGGATGAGGTACTAATTATCTCTTGAATGTTATCAAGATTATAATCTAGCATTATGGATATTGGCTAAATAATGCAAATTCACATTGGACTTAGAGGATGTTTAGGCCAATTGCTATATGAAATGTCAGAATGCAATCTTTGAAAGACTTTGTTAAGTTAGTTGGATTTAACATAAAGGATGGTGATTGCAAAATTCATAGCACATGAAATAGTGACATAAAATGTGTCAGAATTTCAAACAGTGATGAATGAAGTGAAAAATTTGATAAGCATAAATAGAGCTACCTACAAAACTCTCAAGGAATGAACTAACATGTTACTGTAGTTGTGCTAGAAGGTACATAAAAAAGTTATGCAAATTTAAAATGAAATGTTGTATTTATAATATTATGAGACTTTTAGCTCGAGTTTGCAAGAACAAGGATGATAATGTAAAAGCCAGACTTTAAATCAGGAGAAGATAGGGCTAGTAAAAACATAAAAATAAATATGTTAAACATTTCAGATTATGGCCAAATTACAATGAGTGTTACTATTTGTGTTTATAAAGTAAATATAGAACTTTGACAATGGCGCCTGACTAGCTTTCTAACCCTGAGAGAATAGGATAAAATCACCACTAAATGCAAAATAGAGCTGAAGAACTGGATCCATTTCGAATGACCAAATAGTTGATTAAGTTATATTGCCAAAATGATCTGGAATGCCTGCTAGAGTTTGTTGATCTACAATAGTTGTATCCTGATGACGGACGGATGCTGATACTTATTAAAGGTTGTAAATAGGTGCTCAAGCTGTTATATCATGGACATCCAGGAGTAATACAGATGAAGGCGCTGGCACTTCATATGTATGATAGTCTAATTTAAATAGCAAAATTAAACAGATGGTAAAAATCTGTAACAATTGTCAATCCACAGCAATTTATCTCTAAAAAATATACAAGTTATAGAAATGCATTCATATAAATTTTGCTGGATCTATGAACGGTTATGTATTTTTAATAATAGTGGATTCTTATTCCTGATGGGATGAATATAAGCTTATAAAATCAATGAATGCTAAGTGTAGTATTAAAGCCCTCCTAAAAGTTTTCACTATTCATGACTATCCAGAGATCTTTGTATTTGATAATGGCACAGGATTTACATCTGATGATTTCAAGAAGTATTTATCAGAGAAAGGAAAATACATCACATCTTAATCTTGCCTTATTATCTAGTATCCAATCGAATAATTGAAAAGGAAGCTAAAAGTTTAAAATAGGCTATAAAAAAAATAATGGCTAAAAATATAAAGGATGTGCTGGTAGAAATTATGTTCTATCAACATTTTACTCTGAGCGTTTCTAACAGTAAAACACCTGCATTTACTATTTAGATGAAAATGTCACTCATTTCTCTAAACTATTATCAAGTAATACAGGAATAGGAAAAAAATAATTGAAATAGTGTGAAATCTGAGTTTGATAAACAATTTTACCTTGATTTCAGAACATTTCATGACAGTGAGACTGTATGGGCAAGAGATCATATTAAAAAAACCATGGATTCAGGTACCATAGAGGAAATCTTATCTGCGGTTATAAGAGACATTAAATTCAAAAATGGATTGTATGTCAGGAGACACGTAAATCATCTCTCTATGCCAGCATTTCCCTGATATATCAATTGTGATGAATAGTAAGCCTGCAGTAGCCAATCATATGGAGATATCTCCTCAATCGAGAAAAATGAAAAACCGCACATTGAAAATGATATTGAAATTGATGTCAGAGTGGTCATAGAGATTGCAGATCTAAGTGCTGATAATAGATCATCACGATCTGAAGAACAGATTTAAACATAGATCGAAATGTAAGAAGAAATGTAACTACTCCCAAATATCAGAGGAATCGAGAAAACCTGAAAAATATAATGACTATTTTCTAAAGTAAAGGGGAGGTTGTATTCTCTGAACATATTATACAGATCACATAATAAACTTTATTTATATATACTTAGAAATATGTTTTCCATTTGAATAAAATTAAAATGTTATGCTTAAATACCCACTTCTTTGAGAAATTTTCTAATTTTTCAAAAAAAAAAAACCCCCCCTTGAAAGGCAAGGCAAAAAAGATAATTAATAAATCTGTGTAATTTACATTAATGTAAAAAAAAAAAAAAAAATTTAAAAATTTATCCTAGGGTAAACAATGAATATTACAGAAAACTGAAAATAAAAAATATTTTATAAATAATATTTATAATCATTCCAATAAACATCACAACACATATCATTCATCATCATCATCATCAACCATTATCAATCCACTGCAGGATGAAAGTCTCTCCAAGTTTAATCCATCTTCTCCGATCTTTAGCTTCTCTTCTCCACAACACCCCTGCACATTTTCTTATTTCATCCATCCATCTCACATGTGGTCTCTTTCTGGGTCTTTTACAATCTCTTGGAATCCAGTTTAAAATTTCAATTGTCCATCTATTATCATCTCTTCTAGCAATATGTCCAGCCCAACTCCACTTCAATCTTTTAATTTTTTCAATAAGGTCAGTAACACCTGTTTGTTGTCTTACCCATACATTGCGTTTTCGATCTCTTCTTGTTACTCCCAACATACATCTCTCCATACTCCTTTGAGTGATCTGAAGTCTCTGTATTGCTCTTCTATTAAGTGTCCAAGTCTCAGATCCATAAGTAAGAACTGGTAAAACACATTTGTCAAAAACCATCCTTTTCAAACACATAGGCATATTTCCTTTTAGTATCAAGTTATTTCTACCAAAAGCACTCCAACCAAGTTTAATTCTATGATTAATTTCCTCCATTATGTTTTCATCTGTATTAATAATCTGACCAAGGTATTTGTAACTGTTAACTTCTTCTAATTCTTCATAATCAATTTTTATTACTTATTGGAATATATCAACTGTATCAAGTTTTTTTAAAAAGTAATAGAAATATTTGAAAAAAAAAAACCCCAATCATATAGACCAGAGATGGCAATCTAAATGCTCATGCCAAATTTAACACATTGATATATTAATTTTGACACAATGAAGTCCTAATTATAAAAGGCTTTTTTTAAATAAAGTAAAATTTGAATCAAATTACAACAAAAATTCAAATTCAGTGATTCAAACTAGCAATCATTTCCCACACTTGTCTAATTTTGAGGATTAATTCAAAGCAAGTTATAATTGTTTGTAACTTTTATTTTATAACAGTTTCTTCTTTTGTAAAAATAGCAGTAATGTTCTTTAAAAAAATTACTATCATCAATGAAATTAATAAAAAGAATTAAGTTATAACTAAGTGATTCAAATTTAAATATGTTTTACTTATTTCCTAACATTAAAAGCTTCCTGAAAACAAAACACATTCAAATGTCTCATTTTAAAACAAGCAATATATTAAATATTATTTATTTTTAATATATTATATTTGATACAAAATTGAATAATGTAAATGTGTGATGAATTTGAATACATAGATGAAAAATTCACAAAAGGAATGTAAAATATTGGTTATTACTGATATAAATGGTTTCTTGAGAAATTATGGTTAAATATTAGCACAACAGTTTTATTCAACTAACGTAAGGGTTGAAGCAGTCAATCTTAGTTTAAGATTGAGCTTCATGGTTCCATCCACGTAACAAGTACTAACGCATGTTCAAACCTTATATCCCATCCCGCTCCTTTAGTCGTGTATATATATTTCATATACATTTCTGAGAAGCACGCCTAAAAATTATAAATTTTAGTTTTTCAATATTTTTTTTATTATTATTAATTTTTTCCTCTTAACATTAAAATACATAGGTGCAGCTCAGATATATATATATATTACAGGAGCAAACATACTCAGATATATATATATTACAGGAGCAAACATACTAACAAACTATTGATTTTTAAAATATTTTACTATGCCTCATTTTTAAAACTTTTTCTTTTCAAATTGTTTTTTTATTAAATTGTATATTTTGTCAAATCCAAGATGGCAGATGCAATAATTGCCCAAAAATAATAGAAAGGTTGAACATATAATATTGTTTTAATCTTGGGAAGGTATTTTTAATTAATTTTTTACTGAAAATAAAATGGGGAATAAGATTAATAATTTCATTTTTGTTATAAACATTTTTGTTAAATCTATTTGCGATCTGGAAATAGATATGAATATAATTTTGTAACATTATCTAATGATTGCAACTTCAGAATAGACAAAGAAATGTAAGATTTTGTTAGATTGGAGATTAGATTATGGGCTACAAATAAGAAATTAAAAGCATTCCACAAATACCTGAGCTGGATATAAAATGGGCTGATTTTAAATACCAAAAGTTAGCTACTATTGAGAGAACTGTGTTGTCAACATAACCCATGCTGGTTTGAAATTTAAAAATAATGATAGAGTTGTAAGCCCATCCCGTGAAGGTCATCTTCTATTGCCGTACCATCCTGCTGCGAAGAATAAAGTAAAAGCCTGATCAATGCTGATCAGAAGCTTGCTGCCACCTAAGATCTCGCATGGATCCTTAAACTGCCATGTAAGAGCTAGACTTTTTAAAATGACTTAAAATTGGACAAGGTAATGATTTTCATGCCGTCTGAAAGTAAATCTAGTCTAACTAATCTCATCCTGCTATCTATATTTCTTCAAAAGTATTGTTTAATTTTATCTCTTCCTACTATGTAAAAATGTAATTTACTCTCAAATAACTTCTATAAATCTAATTCTCTCTCATATGCTATAACTTTCTTTAACTTCGGTTTGGTCATTTATTTATTATTTGATTTTATATGTCCGTTTTAGTTATTATTGATATGCCAATCTCAAGCAACCTGATGAGCTGAATTTCTAAAAACTTTTCTTTTCCCTTTTTAAGTAAACCTCCATGAATTAAGGCTATTAACATCCCCTTAAAATATAATTATTAATTAATACGCTCACCAGATTGTTTTTACAAATCAACATTTTGTTGGTTTGTATTATAAAATTGTTATTTGTTCAACTCCAAATAGAATGAAGTAATTCTACACGGGGTAAATCCATTGCTCAAGCTAAATAATGCTTTGAAATCTTTTAAAATGTTATATATTTAAATTCTGAAAAAGGTGATCTATTAGTTGTTTTCGGTAGTTTTCTATTCTCTCGTGTCAGCTGTTTGATGGCGTTGATGCTAATCAAAAACACATACATATTACGATTCTGAGACAGGCCTGTGATTCTATCTATATAAATATCGGCTTTTTTAGTTTTGTAATAGGAAATTAGAGGAACTAATAGTAAATAATATTACTATTTAAAAAACAAAAATTTAGAAATTCACATTAAATTTAAAAATTATACCCAAATAATTGACGTTTTTTTGGACAGTAATTAATCATAAAATGGGTTGCTTTTGTTTGTGTGTATATCTATAAAAAGTTACGGTATTTTTTTAATAGAAAATAATATGCAATTATACATTTTTCAATTTACATAAAATTTCTATATTCATGCTAAATTTAAAAATGATACCCAAGTATTTGCTTTTTTTTTTGACAGTAATTAATCAGAAAGTGGGTTCTTTTTGTTAGTGTATATATATAAAAAGTACCATTCTTTAAATATTACATTTAAAAATGATATCCGACTATTTTGCTTCTTTTTTTTTTTTTGGACAGTAATGAATCAGAAAGTGAATTGTTTTTGTTAGTGTGCAGATATCAAAACCCGTAATATTATTTAAATACTAAATTTAAAAATGATACCCGAATAACTTTTTTTTTGGTATTGACAGTAATTAATCAGAAAATGGGTTTTATTTTCTTTGTATATATATAAAAAGTTATGGTCATTTTTGAATAGAAAATAAGATGCAATTCTACATTATTCAATTTACCCACGTTTAAAAATTTACACTAAATTTTCAAATGATATCCAACTATTTTGCCTTTTTTTTTGGAACAGTAATTAATTAGAAAGTGGGTTCTTTTTGTTAGTGTATATATATATAAAAGGACTGTCATTGAAATACTCAATTTACAAATGATACCAGACTAATTTGCTTTTTTATTTGACAGTAATGAATCAGAAAATGGGTTCTTTTTGTTAGTGTGTATATATAAAAAGGTACCATTATTTAAATACTAAATTTAAAAATGATACCTGACTATTTTGCATTTTTTTGGACAGTAATTAATCAAAAAGTGGGTTCTTTTTGTTATTGTGTATATATAAAAAGTACCATAATTCAAATACTACATTTAAAAATCAAACCTGACTAATTTGCTTTTCTTTTTTTGGACAGTAATTAATCTGAAACTGGGTTATTTCTGTTAATGTGTATGTATAAAAACTAATCTTATTTAAATAGTAAAAATAATACCTGACTAATTTTTTTTTTTTTTTGGACAGTAATTAATAATCAGACACTGGGTTGTTTTTGTTTGTGCGTATATATCAAAAGTAACTTGTCACGGACGAATTCTCGCGAAAATGTTACTTTTTGCGTGATCGTCAAAATAATGCTCTACCGAACCCTTAAAAGCAATTTTTGAGGGTTACCCATTCGTAATGGAACCTTCACGACATTTTTAATAAAGTTACAACGTAACAGTAGGTTAGAGCACTTGAAAAAAACAACAACTTTGTAATGAAATTTTAAATAATTATGACAGGCTAAAATCCACACACTCTCACACGAAAGTATAGAGAAAATAGACATTCTAGCATTATGATAAAGTTAATAACACAACCAACACAGCAGCCAATAAGGCATTTGTCTATGCTTTTAGCATAGAAAAAAACCAGGCCGGCAGGGACTCTTTCTGCGTTTTATCATAGAAAGAAGCCTCTTAGGTTGGGTGTAGACTACTGAAACGGTATATTTCTAGTAATTGACCTAAAAATAGCGACATCATGCGGTTGACATGAGGGAATAGAAAACAACCTTGTTTTCCATACAACTGCTAATTTTATTTTATTTTTCATACTCTTGCTCGCCAGATTGATTTTACGAATCAACATTTTATGTTGGTTTGTATTATAAAATTGTTATTTGTTCAACTCCAAATAGAATCAAGTAATTCTACACGGGGTAAATCCATCGCTCAAGCTAATTAATGCTTTGAAATCTTTTAAAATGTTATTTATTTAAATTCTGAAAAAGGTGACATATTAGCTGTTTTCTATATAACTACTAATTTTCTTTAATTATTCATACTCTTAAATTATCAAATATTTTTAAATATTCTAGTTATTACAAAATCCATGAAGATGGGATCGAATTATTTTTAAATAGCAGAAAAAGGAGGGGGTAAATTCTTACCATATATTTTGTTAAATGAAATCTTCTCTATACATATATTATAGCAGCATTAAAACAAGGGGTCATTTATTTTTAAAGCAGTAAATCCTATTCAATGTCGTTCGTGACATTTATCCATAAATATAACTTGAACAAGCCTACAGAGATATATATATATATAATTAGACTAAAATTATTAAGTGATGGCTCATTATCATGATGATTTAAATTATATGGCTCAAAAATTAAGAGGAATATAGTAAATGGGTCCGAAAGTAAATATAACAAAGACAAAAAAAAAAAAAAAGAATTGGGATGAGGAGTTGTAGAAATGGATAAAACTGTATATAATATTGAAAGATTGACAGCAAATTGTAAAATGTAAGGAATGTAAATAACTAGACATGAAGATCTCACAAAGAAAAATAATAAATGAAACTAAAAGGAAAAACATTTTAAATATAAAAGATATAATCAGGATATTATGGAGATCAGAATATATCAAAAGTCAAGAAATGACTATGAAACAATCATAAAAAGTACCATTATACATGAAAGTGAGGTTTGGCAGTTTAGGAAAAGAATAGAAATAATAATTACAGAAATGGATTACTAGTGAAAATCTACAAGAAAGTCAATGAGAGAATGAATAAGTAATAAAAGAATTTGACAAATAATGAAAACACTAGATCTTAACAAGACTATTGGATTGATATGGACATATATAGTAAATGTTTTAGAAAAGATTATCAAAACATAACTGGACACCATGAAGAAAGAAAAAAAAAAGGATATCCAAGAAGTTGAAAAAAGGAAGTTAAAAAAAATTTAAAGAAAGAAATTTGTATGAAGATTTATGAATTGAGAGATTTAGAGATTTCATAGAACTTAATAGATCAATAAAAAAAATAATGATCATAAATCATTCATCATTGCATAAAGCAATCTCATCTCTCGATGAAAAAAGCTTGTGATGTAAATACTAAAAGCTTTATGGAAGAATTTTGCTGTTCATGAAAAATGGTTTTTCTGATATATATATAGCTACACTTTTGATGCCTGTAATAATTTTTTTTTCTTCTATATACTGCTTTATAGATTAAGAACCAAATAAAACACTTATATCAGTGATTATAAAAACATTTTAACATTATTTTACTATGATTGGGTTGCTGAGATATCAACAATCATTCTTTATTTTCTAATCTTTTTGATTTCATTAGTAATTTAAAATCAATTAATATCTCATCAAAAATGAAAATTAATGATGTCCCTTATGCTGTTCTTTCATATACATAATACTAAAAAATCATATACAACAGCTATATAAATATATCAATAATAATTATACATAAAAAGCCTTTTTCAGCAATTAGTTTTGTTCCCTTTTCAAATGTCAAGCATCTATTTTAACTTTAACCAATTATTGCAGGTAGAATACCAAATAAGTGCTTTATAATAAGAGTAAAATAATAACAATAACAAAATAAAATATCAATAAAACAGAAAATTATTCAAGATAAATTTAATTAACAACTGGTCAATTAAAAATGAATGGAAAATTATATAAAATAATGTATATAAAGTTGTAGAATGTAAGTATTATTTATTTTGTATATTATGTTATATAGTCAATTCTTTGAATTTATATTGAATCTTTATATGATAATTTTATTATGTTTTATTGATATTTTATTTTGTTATTGTTATTTTACTTCCACTATAAACATTAGATGGTGTTCTATCTGCAATAATTGGTTAACATTAAAATAGATGCTTAACATTTAAAAAGGGCACAAAATGAGGTGATGAAAAAGACTTTTATATATAATTATGATTAATATATATATAGTTGTTGTATATGATTTTTGTATTATTTATTACAATTCTTATCTTTAGCTTTCTAAGTCACCATAACAATTTTTTAATATTACTTTTCAAAATTGAATGTTATAATTTCTCATTTGTTCAAATATAAATTATTTTTATTTAATTTCTATTGGATAAAAATTAATTTATTGTTTTATGCATTTGGGTTATTATTTAATTAAAAAAAATCCCTGACTTTATTCTCACCTTCATTTAAATATTACATAACAAATTTAAGCATTATATTGATTTTTTTAGGGCTTTTAGAATTTCTAATTTTCTTTTTGGAAACTTTATTTAAGGTAGTTTATTTTGTATATATTTCCATATTAATGAAATTGAATGACAATCAATAAGATGAATTGTGTTAGTAAATTATTCAGTTTGATATAATTGAAAACCATCATGGTGTTATTTAGTAATAAAATTATATATCGTTCCATAAAATAGCATAATGATTTTAAAAAAACAACAACATATGACTACATTGCCAATGATCTGATGTTTAAATTCAGAATAAATAGTATATGAAATTTTCAGATAGCTCTAACAATAACTAAATTAGTTAACCATCCATTATTCGCAGTAAACCGACATCTAGCTATTCTTAGAAGAATAAAACTAGAATAGGAAACTGCTCAAATCTTCATTCCCTAATAAAGATCAAGCCCAGTTGAGTATTGTAATGACTTTCATTTTACTGTTCATCTATGAGGAGGTGTAATATAATAAATTATAACAGTCAATTATCTAATTTCAAACAAATGTTCTCTATTAACTGAGATGTTTTAACCAAATCAGTAAAAACAATATACAAGTCAAGCTTTTGTTTATGTTTGTTTGGCAACAAAAAACATGTTTGTAATGCTGCTTAGTTTTTCTAAAACTACAATGCATGTATAAAAGCAACCTATCCAGCATAAATCCTTAAAAATAATTTTATTGCAATAGATAATATTCTACTATAATTATTGCATATTTTTAGATCTGTTTATTTTAAAAAATAGAATAAAAGCATTCATAAGATATGAAGGCACAACTACTCTGACTTATACATTCCTAAAAAAAAAATTTGAAATTATCAAAACTTCTCTGGATATCTCGAAAGATTACTAACAATTTATTTATTTTTGCATTTCCAGTTCAATTTTTATTTAAAAAAAAAATACTGTCTATAGGTAGAAATAAATATAGTGAGTATTTTTATCAGGACAATTGTAACATGAAAAAGTATTAACAAGGCCAGTCTAACTCAGTATTCTCATTGACAACGGCAGAAGTCTTAAAATTTTCCTGAGGCAATAAAAGAAAATCAAACAAAACTACTATGTAAACAGATTTTACTGAGTTGATAAATACATGGTTTTTAAAACATAATCTGCATATTGTAAAAAAACCTTATCTAATAGAAATATTTTATATGTTTAGATTCAGAACAAAAACTATTTCGTGAATCAGATATTTTTAATTGGACACATTCCTCGCGTAATCTCTAGGCAAAGCAATGTTTACCAACAACAGGACATAAAGACTAACTAATCTCACTTGACTATTGTTTGACAACAGTTTGATAATGCATACAAATTTAGTCTAGCATCCAATTTTAACTACATTTAATAAACTCTTATTAAAACTATTTTCCTCTTATAACAAGTAATTTGTATTATTTTTCTGCCTTTAATTTATGAAAATTACATAATAATTTTCTTACCTCACAATAGGATCGATGCATATGAATGACTAAAACACAAAATGAATTCACTTATTTAAAAAATAAAATACACTGCTACTAAAATAATATATCCACATATAAACAAATGGTGTGTTTAAATGAAAATCCGGGTAGATGAATCATTTTTTCAACTACAATTTTAAAAAACTATTTATAAAAATATCAGTATATGCACATACTAAATTACATATAATTAAAATAAAAAAATATAAATTAAAGTTCGACTATAAATCAAAATGAGAATAAAATTAAATCTAACTTAACATTGTTGCGGACTCACAAACTACAAATTGCTTTCCATCAGCGAAATACTTTTATCTTTCTACATTTTTTAAATTTTCATTGAATGGTATATATATATTGCGATTTAATAAATTTGTGACATAAACAATGCTGTAAATAAAAATAAATTTCTAATACCAACGAAAAACACCCTGTAAACGTTAATAGATGAGCTTATACATGTTAAAATTGCGACCATTTAATTACAAAATTTGAAAAATGATCTTATAAAAGAAATTCCATTTAGAAATAACGAATGCTATTTGTTAAAACATAAACATATCGAATAAAAACCCCCAAATATATAAAATCTAACCTGATAAGATTAACTTTATCAACGTTCAAAGTCCAGCACATCTAAGGGAGTTTAATGCCACGTTCTGACGTCATCTCACCATAAGCCCTTCCTTATTTAGGCAGTGCTTGCGGATTAACTTCCACTATGTACTCACCTTTGTAAAAGATTGCTCATTTAGCTTGAAATTTTTAACCCATTATTTTTAAAAAAGTAAAAATTAGATTTTAACTAAAGTTGTATCCCTGTCTTAGTATAAATATTTCTTTTCATCCTTCAATTATTTTTGAAAAAAATTACGTTTATCGTTATAAACTGTCTAAATTTAAAAGTTTTAAGTTCTAACATGTTTATATATAATAGGGCAGTATTTACATTTCATTAAAAGATACATATTTTTTTTTTTTTTTGCTAATAATAAAAGTAATAATAATAATATCTTTACGATAAAAGTTTTCCGCTAAATAAAGGCAATTTTTATTCCGAGTAATTTTTTGTGATGTACATTAAAAAAATAATTCACAACCAACTTTTTTAGTTAAATCAAAAATTTCGTTATATATATATGCCATAAATCTATTAACAAAGAAAAACAAAAACAGCAATTTTTAATGATATTACTTCACCTTTTATTACATTTGTATCATCTCAGCATTATTAAAATTTAGCTCTAAACTCTAGTTTCTTATTTTTTCCTTAACGTTATCCAAAATTCGTATAAACATTAATAATTTAGTCTCTGCCTATATTTTTTCACTTTTAATCACTTATATACCCATTATTATTTTCTTTTTTTTTATTAAAAAAAAAACATGCCATTAATATTTTTTTGTTGTTGGCGCATGTCCAGCGAATTAAATTTGACATTGCTTCCTGAAGTTATTCACTTAATAATTTATTGCCAATAGTCCTGTTCTAACTCAAATAGTACTTTTATTATTATTACTACTGAGCTAATGTATTTTCTAACTTTTTCTGCAATTTTCTATCTTATTGCCTTTAGAATTTCCTATTATTTCAATCTTCACTACCATAAACTAAGATTTGTACCCTTTATACCACTAAATTTGAATTGCTGGTTTTATGACAAAATGCACAAGAAATAGAGAGTAAGATTATGAGCTTAAGTATATCTAATAAATATTTATTTTAAACAAAAATTTAATAGTTCAAATTCTTCTTACAAAATATAAGTATTTGAAATATCTACATATAATTACTTTTTCATTTGTTTTATATATTACTGTGATTTATTAAGCACTAATATATCTTTAACTAAATTATTATATTATGCCATTTTGACTTTTGTTTTCAAGAATTTGTAAGTTGTATTTGATAACTGAATTTTAAATACTTCATATTTGCAAAAAAGATTTACAAGAATTTGTCAAAACACAAAGAGGGAGTGGATTTTGTATTATAAAATTCTTTTTATTTTCTTATTTCATTAGATAGCTGGATTGGAAGACATGGATGTCTGATAATTTCAAATTTTCTATTTAATAGTTATACATTAGATAAGGTGCTGAGCTTGTCCTGATATTTTTAATCTAATACTTGAATATCCTGGCACCTCATTGATGAAACCAGTCTGGGGTTGAGGATATTCTGCAAAGCTTGTTAAGTGCTTATTTTGCTAGCTCTATATATAACATTTGTAAATACAAGCTTATTAAATTAGGTCATGTGACATCTGACTTGATTTTTTTTTTTTTGTAATTTTATTTTGATAATACGATTATACTTTTTGCTTTCAACACTTTATAATAAACTTTTATATATAAACTGACTTTTTGACTATCCTGCAGTCTTCCCCAGAGCCCCAAATCTATTAACTTTATTTTTAAAAACAAAAGTTTTCAATTTTGTGTTTAAAACATTATTCAATAGGGAATTTGATAATTTATATTTTCTTAATTATTTTTTTTAAATAATGTAATATTTTATTGGTGTAATACAACTTTTGTTTTTTCCAATTTTTAAGACATTTTCTTCTTCTGTTTCATATCCTTTAAAATGATGTAACAACAAAACTGTAAAAGAAAACGTGATAAACAATATGTTTGGTCTTGAACTAAAGTTAAATTTTTCATAGTCATATTTAGAAATATAAATGAATATCTTGTTATAGTTATTTTTAAAAGAAATTTAAGGAATGTTTAAAAGCAGCCATAGAATTCATCAAAACTAATAAAAGCAGAACTGTAATAGATTTTTTAAATTGTATATATTAAAGCAAAAGGAATTATTCAATAAAATAGTAAATATAATAAGTTAACATTATTGTTATAGTTCAAAACAGTGAAATTATGTGTAAACTGAATGAGCACATACATAGACGAGATATAGCATGCATAGAAATTATAAAATTGAGAGTTTTTCCAGAAACTTTCCAACAAATATTTTTACACATAGTTGAACGCATGAATGAAAATGTTACGATACATCTAAAACAGCAGTGGCAAAAAAATCAAACTTCTCTAAAGAGTACAAAGTTGAAAACCTTATTTTGTATAATTCTGTTTTAATAATTTTAATTTTGAATTAAAAAGAATATTCCATCTAGAGAAGTTTTAAGACTAATAGATGGATAGAAACTTTAGTATCACATCTAATGTATTTTGTCAAATGTAATCTCTATATATGCTTTGTTTTTCTTATCTTTTGTCTAACAAAAACTAAAGCATTATATATATTTTTGTTGAAGAAATTTTAACAACAATGTACATTAAAGAAATGTAGTGATTAATATTATAAAGCAGATGTTTTTGTTTTTTTTTTCATTTCAGCCAAAATAATAAAAAAATTTAAGCAGTTAGTTTTTCACAAATGAATAGTAATCATTTAAATTTTTACTTACAAGTGTGAGAATCCTTTTACTACTAACCCCCCTCCCCCAGATAAAGTAACTAAAGCTTTTGAGGTTTTTGCCTGAGGTAGCTAATGATATTGTTGATTGTTTTAAAGATAGTTAAATCAGAAAATTAATGCTATGGTGCAGAATACTACTAAGATTTGATATCAACATTTGGAATATGTTTTCAAAAGTTCTAAAAGTCCTACCAAAAACAATATTGTGCAAGGGTGACAAGCATGTTTTATGTTTCTAGTCAATGACATTTATCGCTTGCATGTGCCAGCAGTGTTTTTGGCTGTTTTCAAATTCAAAATGGCCACCGAGCGCGTACTATATCAGCACCTAATCTTGAGTTGTTAGTGGTCATATTCCTATGCAGTTGATAAAAAAGATAACAGTAGAAATGGAAAATTTTTCAGTTATAGATCATCTAAAAGGGATAGCTTTTAATTTTAGATTTCAACATACACATATTAAAAAATGTTTAAGTATTTTACTTTATTGTTGTTAACTTTTTTTCAAGAAACAGTTTTCTTAATAAATGTATGTGATATAAATTTTTAAGTGTTTATTATAATCTTCATTCTTGATGGTTTAGTTTTTAATCTCAAAAAACAGTAAATGTATTAGAAATTTTACTTTGGTATGGTGAATTCTTGGAAGGACAGGTTTTCTTGGATAAGTTTTTATTTGTCACCTCAAAAAATGTAGTTTATAATTTTGATTTTTATCTAGGATAAAATTTGAAATATAGAATTTTTTTTTATTTTAATGGTTTGTTAATTTTTGTTATCTTGTGATGATGTGAGTGGAATGGATGGAAGAACTGGTAATTCTAAGAATTTATGAAATCATACCTCAACTACTATCATATTAAAAATCCATCTTGTTATAATTAGCATATGAACAATATAGATGAGTGCATATATTTTTTGCCAAGCATTGATATAATTGTAACAGATATTGAATCACTATAGACGAGTGAAGATATTTTTTGCCATAATTGTAATAGATATTGAATCAGCAATATCTTGGCATAAAACATTAAAGTAGACTGCAAATAAAGAATGTAAAAAGTAACTTGCAACTTTGTGATGATTTGTATCATTAAACTTCTTCCTAACATTCATTTATATTGCAATAAAACTAGTTGGACCATTATATTTTATCTAATTATTTTTTTCTCTGGTAAGATACTGGTTTTCAATTAAATACAAAATGCTTCCAGGAATATTCTGGAAAATATCTTAACATAGGTATTTTTGATGGTTATTGCCAAAAATCATGGATGTAGGAAAATATTTCATCTTCAATTTTATTAAAGATGGATATGATTGTTTACAGTGATTGAATAGCAGACTCTGAAGGCTTTGAAATTCTTATAAATTCCCAATCAATAAATCCATTTATATATTGTCTTGTTTTATGGCATACTAGTATGACATGCTCATGAGCAGAATGTTTTTTAAAAACATGTTCTGTTTATATGGGAAAAACTAATGCAGTAGTTAATAATTTTTATCAGTGTGGATACTTATATTGTTTTTGTCTAATTAACTTGCTTTCAGACAACATTCTTTATACTGCTGATTATTTATTTAAATAATCTCAAATCATATGGTAAACCATTTTCCATTTATAATGTGACTATGCTCATTTAATAATACATATATTGCAAACAAATAAGATTTTAACTATTCTTATTGAATATTCTATCTAATGAGATCATCTTGAATAATATCATAGATTAAATTCTATTTTTGTTAAGAACATTTTTTGCATTTACTATTTATTGAAAATGGCAGAAATATTGGGAAATATATTTGAAATTTGTTTCATAGTATTTTTTTACATGATATGAAGAGATAAGCTGAAAGGACCATCTGATCTTAATATAAATAGTATAATGCATTAATGTAATCTGATAGTGGATAAGGTAAAGATATGATTAAAAAAACAACATGAAATTAAAAATTATTATCTTTGACCCATCATCATTTGGAACATGGAGATCACATAAAATTTTCTTTCCTATAAAATGTTGCAGTTTTCTATTAGTGATAAAATAATATTATCAATGAGGAATAATGCAAAATTGACATTGGAGATGGATTAGAAGATATATATTCAGCTTTTGATTGCAATTTATGCATTACCATATATAATATTTTGTAAGTTATTTGGGATTCGTTCAAGATAATGTACAATAAAGAATCAACAGACTGGTAATATTTCTAATGTTACAATGTATCTGTGATATCATTCTCCTTCTGTGCTGAATATATGTAGCTTACATAATTCTCTGATTTGAGATAAAAAATATTTGAATGGATATCTTGATAGAATGAATTTATTTCTGCTATTTCATATCGCTATTCCACTTGGTAATTATGTAAAGATATCTTGAAAATGAATGTCACTAATTCAGTAAGATTGAATGAGTTTTAATTTTAAGAAAACACAAATTTAATTCTCCACATAAACAGAAGTAACATTTATTTTAAAAAAAGATTATTTACATTTTAATATTTTTCTATATCTTCAGGTTCATTATATTTTTACCATTAGTGTGTTTAGTTATTTAGCATGTTATTTTTTTTAGGCAGATAATTATATATAAAGATTATTTTTAAAGGAATATATCGAAATTCCTCTCGAAGATTCACTAATGTTTTATGAAGTCCATTGATTCTGCCATGATTTTAATTTGGCTACAAGAACATATATTTAATGTTGCTAAATTTTATTTCTAAAACAGTTAAGTGCAAAGCCCATAGATGGTTCTGAATCTCTTGAGTGAATCTCCATAATATCTAGAAAGAATCAAATGCAGCTTGTTTTATTGTTGGCTCTGGGAAAGATATTTGTTTGAGATGTCATAAAAACTTTCTTATGATATAATTTCTTGGTTGTTTGAAGGATTTCTTAGATGAGATTAGTTTTGAATGTTTTTTAGGTAATGAAAGTACATCTTGAGTTAACAGACAATATTGTCTATTTAATAGCTTTTTATGTAGCTTGACATCTGATCAAGAAATATGTGAAAGGAAACCACTGCAAAAGAGTAGATTTTAATAGTTGTAGTAATATTTCTTTTGATAATATTTAAATGTATGTCAAAACATTTAGTATGAGTAGTTTTTCTTTAAACTGCAGTCTATCATTCATCAATAGCTATGCCTGATGTAATGAAATCTGTCCTAAAAAAATTGTATGATAGTCTCAAATAATAGTAGTTAGATTTTAAAGAACATTGTTCTCAAAATTATTTTCTTTGATAAATGAAAAAAAAAGTAATTTGGATTTGCTGTCCAAACTTATTCTTAAATAGCATAGGGTAAAGTTGTTGTGTTCAATCTATTATGGTTTAGATTAAAAGTTGAGTATCTTGTCTTTCTGAGGTTAGGAATAAAATAGCAATTCTTTGAAAAAAATAATTAAATCTTTATGAGAATATTAAAAAATATTTGTTTTCTCCTAATTTTATTATTATTTTATTCATTTATATTTGTATTTTGCTTATATTTTTACAATTTTTTATTCACTTTTTTGTTGTCTTATTAATATATTGTAATGGGAACTATTTTTTTCCTTTTATATCTATATATAAATTTATATCTATATAATTGTATTTATTGGGGATGAACGGGTGATACAAACAATTACTGAATATATTTAGATTAATATTCTAACTAACTCATGATCAGACTGGGTATCCAGCCATTTTTCCTGACTAACATTCCCATAAAACAGGTTCAAATAGAAAGAGATTCTACCCCTAGTCATTATAGATATTATTTTTTTATAATATAACTATGATATTACAAAGTAAGGCATATCTCTATAATGAGAAAGAACTATAGGCCAGATTCAAATACCTCATTAGTTTTTTTAATGTTTACCATTTCTGTTAAATCACAATTGGTATGACAGTGCATCACAGAGCAATCATATATTTGACACTGTAACATGAATTTTCATTTATTTTTAATAACATAATAATGATACTAAACAACAACAATAAAAAACATTTAATGACTATCTCTGTACCACAACTTCATGGAAAAAGAACTAGCAACTATTTTCAAATAGTCCTGCATATTTACAGATATTTGCACTAAAAAGTTCACCCACAATATGATAATAAAAAATAATTAATTAATAAAACACTAGAATATTAATTAAAAAACAATAAATAAAAATATAAATACACATTGATATGTACTCATTAAATACATAAGAGAAAAGAAAAAAAAATATTGATTACAAAATATACTAAAAAATATTAATTCAAGTGCATTCATGGAATATATAAGTAAAAATATTAATTAAAAAATAAATTACAAAATATTTATCGATGTTTCTAAGAATTTATGTATTTTAGTTATTTATTTAGGCCTATTAATAAAAAAATAGACTAATAAAGTTTTACCAATTTATTTAATATTCTGTGATTACTCTTATATTTTCAGATCTTTACTTTGAATTTGGGCATTAGATGACTAAATTCTCACAGATTAAAATTTTTATCGGGATTGTTCATTTGTATGATTTCTTGGTGTTTTTTTGGTTTCCAGACTTGGAATAATTTTATGGTTAGAGTTGAATTGATTTTTTTTAAACAGTTCCTATCTCTGCTAGCTAGATATCCTATCTTATTCTTTGATTTCTTGTTTATGCACACAGTTTCTTTATCATCTGATTTTAGCAGATGAACCTTTTGTAGATGGATAACTCAGTTAATGGAAAATATTTTTTCAAAAAGTGATGGGTTTATTTTTATGTCTGGCTTAGAGCATTATCTTTAGGATTATTAGCTATATCATGGCAAGCTCAGAATGTAAAACAGACCCAGAAGTCATCTTGCCATCAAACAGGTATCTATACAAGACATTTATTTTTCATCTTGCAGAATATAGTTATTTGCTGGATAATATAATAATACTTCATCCATGTGTTTCAGCTACTCTCCTGTACATTGAGGCACTGGTTTGATTCTGACTTAGGAGAAGAAGCAGATGACAAGTAAGACATCAGAATAGACAATTAATAAGATGAGATAAGAAATTTCAAGCTCTTTTTATATCCTTTTCTTGTCACTGATTTGTGAAAGACACTTTTTTAAGTCTTGATATCCATCTTGCATATAAATTTTTGACTTATTTGTATCTATTTTTTATTTTACATTATTTAAGTAGTTTACTGCTTTAATTATATTATTAATTACTATGGTATTTATTAATCCTTTAGTACTTAATCAAATCTTATCAAAAATAACAAATATTCAGGATTAATTAAATACTTTTTTTTTTCATATATATTTTCATCTATTTAATTAAAGTAAATTAGTAGTTTCCTGTGTAAAATTTTTATTTTATCTTAAATAAATTTATTATTTAACTTTAAAAATTTTTATTATATAATCTACTCAAAGTAAATTTATTTCATTAATATAAATCGATTTTATACAAGTTCTTTTCACCATTTTTTTTATATTATAAATACATATATATATATATTTGTTTATACATATATACATACATCAACAGTTTAGGCCAAATGCAGCATTTGTTACAATATCATATTAGTATATTTTAATTATTTTTTTTTTTTACAAATTATTCTATTAATTTTTTTCCAAATAATTTTCTCATTTAAAATTCTTTTTTTAATTTTTATAACACATTTATATTTTAATATGCTTATTTCTTTCCTTTACTCTCTTACTAATTATAAATGCAATCCTATGCTTGTTATTACTACTACTTTAGGTTTTTTGATTTTATTACATTAGTCTTTAAATTTAAACCATTCTTCTCTTTAAAGGACTTTGTAACACAGTGGTTAGTGCAATCTCCTGCTATGTTGCAGTCCAAGTAAAAATGAGAACTTTTTCCATTCATGCGTAAGAATTTTTAATGCAGAAAGTTCATCCATAGCCAATTCAACTAGTATCTGATTATAATTATGGATGTTTTAATTATTATTAGCTAGTATATAAATGTACTGACTTAGTTTAGGTTTGTTAGTTAGATGCAAAATAAAAAAAGATATAATTGTAATCTAATATATCCATCATTATCAGAAGGAAAAGCGACAGATTATCAGGGATTTGAGATCTGGGTTGCCTTTATCCTTCATTTTTACACTCTATTGCAGAAATGTATAATATGTTCTTAGGTTTATTTTATTATTTCCATTCTATTCATTTTTAATACTTTTTTATTTCCGATTTTTATAACGAGCTTTTTCAGCATTATCAAAAATATTTATTTTGTCTTATTTCATTTTTATTCACATTGTGCATAGATATTGTATACTCTTCATTTTAGGATTATTTATTTATAAACTTATCAAAATAAACAGATAACACAATTTAGTAATAACACAATGTTTCAAGTAATATTATTTCCCACTCTTTTTCAGGCGTTGTTGTCCTGACAAATGCCAATATTAGCATAGTGTCAAACTTACATCTTTAGATTCTTGAATATTGAATTTTATGGCAATACTCTAACCAACTGAGTTATTCTGTTAAAGGCAACCAGTTAGTAAACCTATGAAGGTTGGTTCAAATCCTTCTGATTCCTTCAATTTTTTAAATACATTTTTCTAAGAATAGATTAATTAGAAGTTTCCAAACATTAGGCATTGCCACATTGTGTTGGCTTATAGAATTATTTGCCATTGTATGTGAACAGCTTCTTTGAATTTTCTTCTTTGCACCTTTTTCTCTCTATTCAGTATGGTCTACTATGATAGATACATTTTTATTTCATGTGACAATGGCAAATAATCCTATAAGTCAATCTAGTGTGGCAATACATAATGTTTAAAATCCTCTAATTAATCTTGCTCTTAAAAAAATTGAAGAAATTGGGATGATTTGAACCAATCCTCATAGATAAGTATATGAAATTTATACTAATTGTTGCCTTTAACAGCTTTGCCTTAAATTTCAATATTCAAGAATCTAAAGATGTAAGTTTGCCCCATATGCTAATAGTATCAGTTGTCAGACCACCAATATCTGAAGAAGAATGGGTAATAATATTACTAAAAATGTTGTGTAATTACTAATCTGTGTTGTCTATTTGTATGTTATTACTAACATTTAATGATAGATCATGGGAATAGCCCAACATATTATCATAGATCTGTTCAGGCTTTTATCAGTTCTATATAATTTTTTTATCCAAGATAATTACAATTCACCTACAGTAACCTTTGGATTTTAACCAAACAAAAGGACAAACTAGATTTAACAGTAGTTTTAGAATAATAGGTCATCTCCAAGTGTTGAGAGAAGATATAAAAAAGATCAATGAATATGAATTGCCATTGTGCTTTGAATTTGTAGATTACAAAAAGTCATTTAATTCTATAAGTATTTTTTATATTGATTATCAAGATATAGACCTTGGATATTGTTATATTTTGAAGAATATTTACCACAATGCAGAAGCAATGATTTGTTTACATAGTGATATTAATATAATTAACATTGAGAAGGTGTATGACAGAGAATTTCCATATCTCCAAAACTTTTTACAGCAGTTATACAAGAAATATGTTGTGGATTAAAATAGAAAGTTAAGAGTAAAAGTAAATGGGAATTACTTTAAGTCATCTATATTTTGCAATTAATATGATTGCATTTGAAAATAATGCTTCAGAACTTCAGAAAATATTACAAAAATTATTATATGGAAGTAATAGTAATAATAACAAGTCAGATGTCACATGACTTATATATAGCTTGCACTTACAAATATGTAAAATTGAGGGGGTGTTAAAAACTATAAAAAATTTTTTTTTTTTTTATTATTATTACTTCTATAAAAAGAAAAGAATCATTATTATTTTTTTTTTTCCCCCCCCCCCCCCCCTTTTCTCTTTGGGGGGGTGGGGAGGAGAAAAAAAAAAAATTAAATATTTTTTTTTTAAAAAAAAAAAAAAGAATGATGAATTGGAAGAAGTTAACAATAACAAATACCTTGGTTAGATTATTAATGCAGAGGGAAACATAATGGATGAAATTAACCATAGAATTAAATTTGTATGAAATGCTTTTGGTAGAAATAATTTAATACTAAAAGAAACTATGCCTATGTATTTGAAAAGAAAATTTTTTAATACATGTGTTTTACCAGTTTTTAGTTATTACTGTAGACTTTGGCACTTAACAGAAGAGCAATACACAGACTTTAGACCATTCAATTAAATATGGAGATATGATGTATGTTATATCAAAAATGAAATATATGAGTAAGAGGGAAAACAGGTATTACTGATATCATTGAAAGAGTTAATTCACTAGAATAGTGATGGGCTGGTCATATTTCTAAAAGATATGTTAACAGATGTACAAGTGAAATCTTAAGGTGGATCCCAAAAGATTAAAAAAATCTAGGAGATCGTGTGTGATATGGATGGATGAAATAAGGAAAATTGTTGGTGTGATGTGGAGAAGAAATGCTAGAGATAAAAGAAACTGGATTAAACTTGAAGAGAAATTCATATATAAGTGTCTAATGAATGTAATTGATGTGATTCACTCTCCCTTCCTTAATGAGAAAAATTGTTCATATTTCATCATAGGGTTATTATTTTTTATTAGAAATAGTATATCAGTCATCTTTTTTTAACGTTTTATTTATCTTTATGGATGATCCCAATCTTCAGAAACAAATTTTTATTTCTAGGTTGTTTATTTATTTATTTTTTTTCAAGAATAGTTTTATTAAAACAATTTTGCAGACATTATTTTTTACTAAATTTATTTATCCATAAGGATAAATTAAAATTTGGTCTTTATGAATCGACAGTTTTTTTTATTTTAAAATGGTACTTTTGGATTTCCAAAACATATTAGTATCTTCATTAATGTCCAGTATTGCAATATTAAGAATTTGACTGCTGGTCTATTAATTATTCCAATGCAAGTAATACTCTGTAACTATAAAACCGGGAAGTAATCTAAATGCAGGCCAATAATGGGTTCAAGTTCTGATTTTTTCCCCTTCTTGGACAATTCAAGCTTTTGACATTTTTAAAACTTTTTGATTATTGACTCTAATTTTTAAAATTCTTAATAGATTTTTTAAAAAACAAACCTTAATATTATTAAAGTTTTCTGTACATCTTTTTGATTCTGGATCAGATAATGCATTTTAATAGGGAAAAAAAAGATAATTTTTTATCGTAATATTTTTTTTTCCTTTATCAATTAATTAATTACTAAATTGCTACAAAAAACATGAGAAAAGATTTTTTTTAAATAACTGATTATTTGTTTTATTTTTCATATTCAGGACATAACTTCTTAATCAGCAAATAATTTCAATAATTTTAAATTAAAATTTACATTATGATTTTAAATTTATAAATAAAAACGTAATATTATAAACAAAGTCATAAATAATGGATGGGTATTAGAACATTCACTACAAGTAATACTAAAAATGTATATATATATATATTTCTAAACAATTTCCATAGCTACTTTAATTACATCTCTCGAGACATAAGAAAAAAAAAGGTTAATAGATCTTAATAACCTTTTTGATCATATCAGGTTAGCAAATTTTGTTTGTTAGTTTGGTCCCATAGTCTTCTCCAATTCATATTCATAACGTAGTTATTAACATGAATTAGAAAAATGTCATTCACAAGGCAGTTTTTATCCCGAATAGTGAGTATACGAATGATCTTAAATCATTCTTTATTAGATTGTTTAGAATAAACTAAAAGTTAAAATCTACATCCTGGTTAAAAGAAATGAGATAAGGGTGTTCTAGAAATGTAAAAATTTCTCACCTAATAAAAAAATGGATTAAGAATATATATGTATTAACTGAAAGATTGTTGATTAAAAAGCACTAGTTAGACATTTTAAAAAACTAATATATATCTATGTATATGTGAAAATGAGATAGGAGGAAAAATTGCCATTCTTAGATGTTTTTGTGGCAAGATTCCCTCAGGACAAAATAAAAAGTTTATAAAAAGCCATCACACATTGGCAAGTACTTGGCATATATATATACAATCATACCAAAATCACAAAACATGGAATTATACTATCACTATGGAACAGAGCAAATAAAGTGTATTCAGAAATCAGTGATTTGGAAAATGAAAAGAAATTATATAGAACAAACTCTTATGAGGAATGATTATCCATCAGCTATCATCAAGAAACCTTAAATAACAACAAAAAAGATACCAAAAAACAAACAAAACAATAATTGGTACTGTAGTGTATTTATATATACCAGGAATATCAGACAAATTAAAGTGAATCTGAGTTAATATAACATTAGAACAGCTTTCCAAAGCCATACCACACTTCAGAAATTCTAACTTTTACCAAGCCTAAACTGGAAATGCTGAAAACAAAAAATTTCATCTGTGAAATACAATGTGAATGTGGAGGAAAGTATATTGGTGAGACCTGTAACCCTGTTGAACAGTGATAGAAATAACCCAAACTAATGGTAAAAAGAGAAAAAACAGATGTTTCTATGGTAGCAGTACATGTATGTACTAATGATCCTATGTACAATTGGGAAAATACAAAAATATTGGATAGAGGAAAAGGTACAAAAAAGGTAATTCAAGGAAGCTATTCATGTAACAATGGCAAATAATGCTATAAGTCGACCCAGTGGAGGCAATACATAATATACGAAAGCCTCTCTCTCTTAGAAAAAAGTAGATAAATATATGAAATTTTTACTATCTGTTGCCTTTGACAGAATAATTGTTAGAGCATTGCCTTAAAATCTGATATTCAGAAATCTAAAGGTATGTTTAACTCCTACACTAATATTGTTATTGGCTAGCAACACCTGAAGAAGAATGGAAAATAATACTCAAAACATTGTATAATTACTAAACTGTGTTGTCCATGTGTCTGTTATTAATAACAAGTTGTTTGTATTTGAAAAGTTTAAATAAAAGTTAAAAAAATTTCTATACATTCGACATTTAATGATAAATGGAAATAGTCCAATATTGCATCTAATATACCATCTTCAGGCAAATAGATGCCCTATCTTTATAGATACTAAATCCATAGTTTACTATTTTGATTTGTTCATACTGAATATCTACCAAGTCCATGCTAATATTAGACTGAAATTTTATAAAAAACTAGTAAAATCTCCATGAGTCAACAGCTTATTATTTTAATTTGTCTACAGGTAATTATCAAATAATACACATATCCACATAAGTTATGAAAGATATATGAAATTGTTGAATTGTGAAATTTGGATATATAATAACAGAGCATAGCCTAAAGATTTCTAGATTTCTCAACAGAACATGGCTGTCTTATCTGGTGAACCAGAGTTGTAATTCCCCCAACTCAGTTTGCTGCACTATGGGCACCCAGGGATAGTCTGGATAAAGATGCTGACAAGATCATATGTGTGGTGGCCAGTGTTCCCTCTAATTTTCTGTGACCTGTTAAGTGTGTGCAGTTTTTTCAAAAATAAAAAAATTTAGTGCAGCAATTTAAAAAAGCGCATATAGTAAAAAAAAAACAATATAAGAATAGTATTAATATTCAGCCAAATTTTGTACCTACTTATACACATTGACTCGATCTTACAGCATACCACTTGTAAGTTGTACTACATACATTACAATGGAACACAATGAAAAAACTACTCTAAAATCAAGTCAAATCATTAGTTCATGAAGACAGAATTTAGCTGATTACTGTGGCTTCCCTTTCCCATTCAAATGAAAAATAAGAAAATTTAAATACTTACAATGTAAAAACGTATCTGCTGCTAATTTTTATAATTAACACTTATTATTGAATAATTCTAGAATTAAGGATTACATTTGTTATTAATGGCATTTATTTTATACCTTCTCTCTCCTGTCTTTTGGTTTTAACCATCCTGCATAAACTTTACTTAAATTTGCATTGTTTCCATCATTCATATATGATTTTATTCTCATCAGCATATCCATATGGTTTTCTTGCAATCGATTTCTTTGTTTCGTTTTAATCAAATTCATCAAACTAAAACTGCGCTCACAATCTGCACTATTGGCCAGAAAAGTGCCTCTGATGTCTAGTAATTTGGATAGATCTTTAAATTGTTCGTTATTCAAACTAAACATAACCATTTCTTCAAAATCTTTTATTTGTTTAATTTTAATTTTTTCCTGCACTGCATATTTAAAATCGTTATACTGTTCGCTTATAACAGATTTATCTGTAAGAAAAGCATTATATTTTAAACACAACTTTTCAATTTCTGCTAGTCCATAATTAAAATCGCAGGATAATAAACTGGAAACATAAAAGGATATCCAATCTTCTACTTCATCCATTGGAAACCTTTCTTCCAAATTCTCACATAATAAATTACTAAATTTTAACATATCATCTGTTTTTATAGTTATATTTAAATCATTAGCCTTTTTTAAAAACACGCTTATTTTATTGTTCCATGCCATGTTTCCAAGATGTTTTTCCTTGATTCTATTAATTTTTGCATGAGAAAATTGAAAAGCATCTATGGGTGTTAATTCACGGCATTGAAAAATTTGACATAAAGCACTGAGTTCTAAAATTGAAGACAAAAGTTCTAAATTTATTTGAAATTCAATGTTGCTTAACTTTTTCAAACAAAATTTGGAAATTGGATCATCTTTATCTTGATTAAAATATTCAATTAATGATTCATAATTTGTAATAATTGCTTTTATTGCAAAATGTCTTGACAAGCACCTCACCTCATTAATAGCTTGAAAAGCTATAGATTTATTTTGTGAAGCTTCAATAATCTCTTTAAATTTACTTGTTTTTGTCATGGATCTCGAGAATAATGTATAAACAGTTCTCATCACCATTTCGATTTCTCTTGTGGCTTTTACTTCTTTCCATGCATCCAAAATACATAAATTTTCTCGGTGTGCAACACAATGTTGTTGCACTAAGTGTGGTACATTCTGCTTTAATTTAGCTGCTATGCCATTTCATTTTCCTAGCATTACGGATGCACCATCAGATGTAAACATAACCAGCTTTTGCAAATCAATTTGGTTATTTTCATAAAATTGTAAAATTGCAGAAAAAATTGAAGAGGAATTACATGTCTTTAATTGGATTATCCCACGAAAAACAGTTTTATATTGGTCAGATTTTCTAAACTTAAAATATAAAATTAAACATTTGGTTGTAGAAATGGCTGTGCTTTCATCAACAATTAAAGTATGAAAATGTGCCATTTTAATTTCATTTATTTCATTTTTTACAACAGTATTCACCACTTCCAAAAATGAAAAAGCATAATTTTTACTACACCAACTTTCTGGAATATGGACACATTTTTCCATGTGGTTATTTATTTCTCAAACCAAAAGCAAAGACATGTTCATTTTAATTGCCAATAATAGATTATCAATTAAAATTTTTACTTCCTCAGGATTTGATTTCTTTTTCTCGTGATCTTCTAGTGTTTCTTTTAAAAACTGTACCAAACCAGTTGCTGATAATGAAGCATTCTTATTTTTCAGTTTTTGTACACTTTCTAAGTATGACTTACTAATTAAATACCGTTTTAAAGTCTAATTTCCACACGCAATCCCACATTTTTCCACTAACAAAATCACTACGTACCTCTTCGTCTCAGCAGCAATTACAAATTACACCCTTTTTTCATTAAATATGAATATTTCTTATAACTGAATTTGTAATTTATCATGACTTTTCAGACCATCAGTTTCCACGAATTCATTAAGCCACTCAATTTTAAATTCATTAGCTGTTCTTTTTTTTTTCAAATTCATTTTTAACCCTATACTGTAAAAATACTTTTAAAAATATTTATTTTCACAAAATTATATCACTGAAACACATATATTCAATAATAAAAGCTGGTAATGATTTTGAATTTAAATTTTAACAAAAATATGGCAATTTTAACACTGATAAAAGATGATGCAATCTTTATGTATGGCGTACAAGCGTTACAGTAATTCCCAGCCTTGTTTCTCATCAACGATAAATGTGCTGTCATCTATACCTATACACAAATACTATAGTTGGCAGTTTATTTAAATCTAAAACTACATGTGATTCAAATTTTTTTCATTTTATTTTTTTATATGGATTTCATATGCAGGTGCAATTTTATTTTCTGCATGAAAAACAAATTTTTGTGCATGCAAATATTTTTCATGTGCACTATGTTTAAAATTTATTTGCATGTGCACATGTGCACAGCTTAGAGGAAACACTGGTGGTGGCCTATCTTAAATGCTGATATTGAAGCCAAAGTCCACTATTGCTGGCAATGCAAAACAAATCACAACATGTCAGCAAAAGACAAAACAGTCCAATGGCCCAAACATGAAGGGCCCTGGTCTAGACTTCATCTGGACCATGCTAATCCATGGAAAGACAAACTGCTCTTAATAGTGGACTCATTTTCCAAGTGACTGGAGGTTGTGGAGGTACCATCACTTCACTCCACAGCCACGATAGCTCTGAGAATGCTATTTGTCACACATGGTCTTCCTAAAACACTAGTGACTGACAATGGCACAGTTTTTTCATCTGGTGCATTCAAAACCTTCTGCACTAGTAACAACATCGAACTTGTGAACAGCCCTCCATTCCATCCTGAAAGTGATGATCAAGCAGATTGATTGGTACAAGAAGCTAAAAAGTTGATAACAAAAATGGATACAGGTAAGTTGGAACACCAGAATTGCCAGGACTCTGCTAGCATAGCACTCCACTCTGAGCACAGTAACAGGGAAGTCTTCTGCAGAACTGTTATTCAACAGACCCTTAAGAACTATGCAATCAACTGGAGAAACCAACCAAGCGGACAATACGTCAACCAGTGCATCTTGATGACTATGTCCCGCAGAGCTAATTTTAACCAGGGGAAGGGATGTCATATCTGATTTTGCCTTTAGAAATGGACTATTCCAGATTCCTTACCTGATTGGCTAACACCCAGTTGCTATCCAAAGGTATTTAAATCCTTCAATGCGGTTCACCCACCAAATCTGCATGTTTCCAGTAAGGTAGAGGATCTGCCATTAAATAGTAAACCTTTTGGAGGCAAGGCAGAGAGCAATTATTTCTGTTAATCTGAACAACAAAATGTGCTCTCCATTAAACCTTCAGCCATTAGCAAAGTTACTTATCTAGTCATTATCGTGATGTGCAAGCAGTGAGGCAAGGACATCCATCTTCGTACTGGAAACTGCTACATCCAAATTAGAGCTGATTCGAGGCAAACTAAATAAATAGCTGAAAAAGTCTTACCAGAGCTCATGAGGCAGGCTAATCATTTAGCTAGAAGTGAGTTCTGTACTCGGCTCGACTATCTCAGCATTCAATTCTATCAACTGTATGGATTCGTTTGTTCAACTAACGTGTATATTTTTAGCACTAATAAATTGTACATATTAAATTGCTAAGTAGTTATTCTTTTTGTTTCTGTCTGTTGGTTTGGAAATGAACCTGTAAGTCCAAAACAAACACAACAATTTGCTTCAGATATCTCTTAACATAAGGTTGTATTTATTGACATTTTGTACATACTAGTAGTTAAAGTTTCTTAATTAATTTTGTTAAAAAATGTTTTCCAGACAATTAAAATATTTTTTTTTTTGTAAATATTTACAAATTCCCATTTTGTTAAGAAAATTAGTTTTTTGATATGTATATTTTCTCTTTATGCATATTTTTCTAACAAAACACCGTTAACTAACAAATAACTTGTAAATATTTAATTTCCCTTCACTTAGAATGAATTAATCTTTCCCAAATGTAATATTTTTCATCAAAAACCAAATCATGTTTTAAGTAATAGATATGTTTATTTAGCCTGATTTGCATTCCTGATTTTTTTATACAACAACAACAGAAAAAAGCTAAATAGATATGCTCTATATGATATTTTCATTAATGTCCTGCTAGTATATTAACAATTGTGATCTATATCTAATATTATCTTTTATGCATAATTGTAAGTAATCATGATTTATTTTTTACATTTTGTTTAAAACAAAAACATTAACAACCAATGAATTTCCATAGATTAAAGACATCTTGTTTCTGAGCCATTTTTAGATCAAAAATAATTCAACAATAAAATTGAATGATTAGTTTGAACTTCAATTCAGGAATTTTTATTTCTCACTTTCACCACTAAATCAAACATCAGTAGGGTGACAAGCTTGATAATTTAAAATTCTTAGATAAAGATCAACCTGTAAACTTCTTGTGCTTGATAGTCACATGACCTTCTAAGCTATTGCACATTAATTATTATATTCAATAATATATCCATAACTCACCCCATAATTATAAACCTTCAACTCCTGCTAAAAATTTAAACAAATGCTGAACACAAATCTTAACTTAATTTTAAAATATATTATAAATATCATGCAAGTCAGCAAAAAAAATTTCTGTCTGTTAGGATGAATTGATTTTTTTGTGTTGTTTTATTCAATCCTCTAAAGCAGAGGTTCCCAAACCTTTTTGGGTCAGAACCCACTTTTTCAAATAGTAATTGAATCAGTGCCCCTCTTACAAAAAAAAAAGTCTATTTTTTTTTCAATTTATTTATTACAGGAATTTAACAATACTTTCGTCTTGCTCAAAGCAAAATAAACAAAAAATATTGTCAAAAATGCAACTATATAATATTATTAATAAGAGTACTGAGCTTTTTGTTATGACACAAATTTATCAATATTTGGTGCCATTTTTATCCTAAGTCACTGCATTGCATTATTAACAATCTGTTTCATTTTTTTTTTTTGTTAATAGATTGATAAAAACACTAAATCCCCTTTTAGCTAAATATGATGATGGGAATGCAATGAAGAACTTTTTTGCTGCAGCCCATAAAGCTGGATATAATATTGGGATATGCTTTTGGAGTCAAAATTCTTGATACCCATTTTTTAATTTCAATTTCAGTTTTTCCATTTGTTCATACTTATATCAATTTCTCCTGCTGCATGTTGATTTGAAAAGTTCTAGAACCCAATCTGGAAAAGTCATATTAAGGATGTCCTGAAATCAATTCATGAAATCTTCTTTAAATGCTTCTAAATGCTAGGTTTATACCAGAATGTTATCATCATTTGTTGCTTCTGAGGCCAGATTTAGAAATTGATAACATATTTTTTGGCCTATATTTTGTTTATACAAGGCAAGTTTTGATATGAATGCAGAAATAGTTGGCTTCATTTTGATAAAATTTATAGCATCTCCTTGCAACTGTAGATTTATTTCTTTAAATTTATTAAGCGAATCTATCAAGTAAGCTGTAGCATTCTTAAACTTTATTAAATTCCTTCTTAATAAATCATCTGTTTTCAAAAAAAAAACTCTAAAACTGAGTTAAAGAGCTCAAAAAATTATTTTAGATAGATATCCCTGGATAATCAATGAATTTATGTGTGCAACAGTAAAAGACTAAAATATTCTTTGTCTTTGTCACAAAACCTTGAGAGTATGGATTCTTATCTTGTTAACTGCTGTGATTACATAATGAAGGAAGCAATGAAGGTTGATCACTCAGATTTTTGCCCCAAAATGATGTCGATGAATCACACAATATACAATGACTACATGCCTATTTCAAATTTGAAATAAATTCACTGTATCAACCAACTATCACCAGAGCACCATCAGTAGCAGCTGGCAATATATTTTTCAATGGAATACCTTTTTTTTTTTGTAAAATAGCATTCCAATACAATTGTCTTGTGAATAATAGTTCTTGACAAATTTTTTCATCTTTTGTGAAGCCATAGTAGTTAAAAGTAAAGCTTCATTGTTTGATAAATTGATTTGTCGAGTTGCAATACTTCAAGAACTGATTTAGTGAACTCTCCATATCCTGCACAATTTCATCAATTCATATCTGCACTCTATTATTACTAATGGGACTTTTAAAACTAGCATCAGATGTTGTTGTGCAGTGCATTGTGCAGAACTTCACTTACAACTGGTAGTATCAATTCTTCACTAAGTGAGCAGTTTCCCTGATTTAGCAATAAGCAATGTAATACTGTAAGAGGCCATAAACCATCATTGTCTTGTTTTATTATCATTGAAAACATATCAGGCAAAGTTGAACATCTTGAATGTTAACCTTTGAGTATTTGAAAGCAGTATAAATCTTTTATTTTTTCTGTCAGTATGGATTTTAGTCAAATGTCCTAATTATGAAGATTTTATGGCTTTATTGGAAAAACTTTCTGGAAAATCTGGTCCATTGGTAGAGTCTTGTTTGTAGGTGACTGAATAAAACTGTACTTCAAATAGTCAACATTGTACTGACATTTTTTTAAAATTGAACATGGTTCTACCTGGAAAATAAAACAAATAAGATAATTAATTTCATTATATTTAAATTTAGTATAACATAGTTTGTTATTAAATACTGCTTACTAATAAAAAACCTAAAAGACCATAACTATGTCAGATACTCATAGGTGACATATAAAAAATTGATCAATATTTAACACAAAAAATAAAACAAACATTATTAATTATGACTTTGAAATTGAATCCAGATCTTTGACAAAGTAAAACTTGATTGTTATTTGAGCCATATAGATTTGTGCAATCATTCAAAGCAAACTCTGTGAAGTATTTTGTGGTAAAACTAAATTGAAACAAACATACATATTAATTTTGGCAAGAATCAAATTTAAGCCACTTGATAACGGTCATACTTAGAATTCACCTCATTTCTTTATTCCACCAACACAGTCACATCATAGTAATCACAATAATCTTATGCAAAGTTTAAAATATATAATAATAATAATAATAATAATAATAATAATAATAATAATAATAATAATAATAATAATAATAATAATAATAATAATAATAATAATAATAATAATAATAATAATAATAATAATAATAATAATAATAATAATAATAATAATAATAATGATGATGATGATGATGATGATGATGATGATGAATAAAAACAAATAAGTACTTATCTATCTGGCAATAATTATTTGTGCCAATAATATAAAGTACACAACATAAATTATACTTTTATTGTATTCTCTGTATAGGCATCAAACTGAAATTTAGTTTTACAATTTCTCTGAAGGAGTATAAAAACAAACTGGTATGGCTTAAAATATTTTCATTCTATTTATAGTAATGTTCAATGAACCCATTAGAACATGCAATAGATTTGGTACAATAATCTTGTTAGGACTTACACGATCTGAAAATGTATAACTTGCTCAAACTTGTAAAATTTCATTGTGTACAGGCTAGTACAAAATAGTAGGTAATGTTGGTTCAAACATGCATTTATGATTGATTAATAAAGCTTTGCAGAATGTTCTTATGAGTATAGCCAAGGGAACTGTGGCTAATCCTCAACTCCCTTCTATTATGTCTTGAACCAGCAATGCCCCTTTAGATATTCTCAGCACCCACCTATAGGCAGTACCACTCCCATTAGAAAACAAAACCTCGAAAGGAATTTTTTTACTACCTACTAAAAATTGACATGCTTTTTCTGCCTAGTGTAGCAGGAATCTTGTTAATTTTTATATAAAATCAGATTAAAACAATAAATCTTTTTTGTGTTGACATTTTTTCTTGCCTAATCTTATTACAACTTAATCTACAAGTGTACAATTTTATACAAGTTTAATTACGATTAATAATCCAGAAATAAATATTCAAAAGATACTAAATCATCATTACGTAGTACAGGAGTTACACTTGTAGATTAAGTTATAATCAAATATGACGAATAAATAATGAATGATAATGAGGTATTAGAATAGTCTGATTTGGCCAATTAACGAAGCTAGTTCATCGGAAATTCACTTTTGGGAATGATTTTCTTCTTTTTAATGTCTTTATTTATTTGAAAGATAATAAAGTTGAGCAATTCAAACATACTTGTACTTTACAGATTGCTTTGTATAGTTATCACAAAACTTATTACTTTGACATTGTTATTATCATCATCATTACTACTATTATTAGTATATGCAATGGTAGAGAATCATACTCTGCATTGTATTGTTCTCAGATCAATTCCAGATCTGGCACTTGAACTTCATATGAACTGTCGAGCAATAAAGCCATTCAATTATTTATTTATTTATTACTATTATGTTTCAATGAAAAGCTTTATTTATCTTAGAAACTTGCAAGATTTTTACATAGCTAGGATTTCTGTATTACATGGCCAATCTGCAGATGTATACTTATATATATATATATAGAAGTTGCTTTATTGGTTTACACATAAATTTTTCCATGCTTGGATTGCCACAATATAAAAGGACAATCTGTAGTTGTAGGTGTACTTATCTAGAAGTTGATTTACATGAGATTACAAAATTTTTTAGATGCTGTGGATTAGTTATATGGTTTTACATAACTTGGATTGCTGTGGTTACAAGGACAATCTGTAGTTTAAGTTAACATATGTAAAAGTTAATTTATTGATTTATCCAGGACTGGAGGAATTTTGACAAGCAGTGAATTAGTTATGAATTTTACATAGCTTGGACTCCTGTGGGTACATGGACAATCTGTAATTGTAGGTTTATGTATGTAAAAGTTGGTAAGATTACATGAATTTTACATGCTTTGGATTACTGCATTTACACATGCAAACCAGGTTTAGTTTTATATTTGGTTGGGATGCCTGGCAATTTTCATGGGAGTGTGACAATTGTCTGTGACGATGTCAGTTATTTTTGACTTTTTAGAGTGACAGATTTTCTTTGGGTGATCAGGTTTTCTTTTGGATTCATTGGGGATATGGGTTGGGAGTGGGTTGGTATGGGTGGTTTAGGCATGGTGGAATTGTACCTGTTTACTGATGCATTGGAATAGATGAGTATCATGGGGTGGGTTGATACAGCTATGTTAGAATACGTTGCAATTGTTGAATTGGATAGATTGGTCAGGCTCTGGCTGTGTTAGAGATGGAGGTTGGTAAGACTTGATAAAGATTAAGTATGAGATCCATCATTAGATTTCTAGAGAAGTGTGGTGGTATAGCTATGTTAGAATTGGTTGCAATTGATGATATGAAGTTTGTGGTAGGATAGTCAGACTCTGAGTCTGACTATGTTAGAGGTGAGGCTGAGTGAGGCTTTTGATGAGATTCATAGATAGAGAATATAGGGAGACATGGTGAAAGCTGGATAGGTGGTTAGGCTTATTCATTGTTAATGGAAATAATGTTATATTTTTTGAAATTATCCTTAGTAACTTGATTTAAATTGAAAATTTGAATGAAAAATATAACACAAAATTTGGAAATATATATATAAAAAATTGGAAATAAGTTTTCAATTGATTGGAAATTGGAAAAGATATATAATGTTAATATCTTTTGTTATCCTAAGGCTTTGGATATTTTACAAGAATAAAAAAAAACAGAGCTTGACAATTTGGTTGTGAGTAATTGTTGGGGAATTTGAGATCAAATTTTTATTATTAAACAAAGATCAAAGTTTACTACAATAACATTAAAAATCAGCATATGCTTGACTGGCCTTTGGACTTTGAAACGGTGTTATTGTAGACAGATATTGGTCATGTGATGGTTCTTTTTTAAAAAATTATTGTTAAATAATTAGATTTTAATTGAAATTCTGAATGAAAAATGTAACACAAAATTAGAAATGAGTTATTAACTGAATGGAAATTGAGAAAAGTATATGAAGGTAGTTTTTTTCTTCCATTAGATTCAGATTTCAAATACTTAACCCTTTGACCCCCAGTACGACTTTTGTATGATTTTTCTAGAAATTTCTATTTTGAGCTGAGTTTACGCATAAACGGTAAATGTCACACATACGGGCCTTATGTCATTCTTTGCGCCATTTTGTTATCTATATGAAAATGTAAGAATTTTTTCTGCACGACAATTTTTAGATTTTTTATGAATATTTTTAGCGAAGAGTATCTAAAAAAAATTTTATTTTTTTATTTTTATCAGTTTATATATCATAAAAAAGTTATTCCACAATGGTTGGATCATTTACTGAAGATTTTATTCTGATTTTCCATTGAAGTTGTCCACGATTCTGGGCCCTCTTCTCAAGTTATGTTTTTGGATAACATTCAAGGGTATGTAATTACTTTTTATATATATATTTTTTATAAATTATAATATTTTCTATGTACTGAAACAAATAAATATGCTATAGAATAATAAATTATAATATTTTCGTTGTACTGAAACAAATAAATATGCTATAGAATAATAAATTATAATATTTTCAAATAAATATGCTGTAGAATGGAAAAAAGTTGGGGACTGGGGTAATCTGTCACCGCGTGAGCTGATGCATTTTTTGGCATGATTATAAATATGAATAGTGTATCACGCATGACCAAGTTTGAATTTATGGACGAATTATTGCATCAGCCCGGACTTGCTAAAGTTATGACTCGCAATTGATTTATGTCAATTTTAGGCAAGTAATCTAGGATATTGTATAGATTTCCTGACTTCCTCAATGCATCCACTTATTGTCACAGTGCCATGTATTTGAACTTGAGCCTTTCTTCATATCTTTTATGCAAAATAATAAATATATTTATATATGTAATATAGGATATTTTATACACAGTTTCTGGCTTCATCAATCCATCCACTCTATGTTATAGTGCCATGTACTTGAACTCAGCCTTTCTTCCACACATGTAATCATTGTTAATAATAATAAAAAATTATCTTTATTGATTTATTTTTATTAATTTTATTTTTTATGAGTTTATTTTATTTTTGAATACACTGTTCTGTTACCTTTTTCTCCACTAAAAAACATTCATATTGTTATAGGTACTTTTGAACAAATGGACACATCTGGCTGTAGAATAAAATGGACCACAGCAAGGCCACTGTTTTAGTAATTTTCTCAGTGAAAAATTACCTCAGGTAAGACTTCCAATACATCATTTTTTTGGAAATTTTGTGATGGATATGATGAAGCTGTTTATGAAATTGTCATTTTATCATTTGAATTTCAAAATTTAGGATTTGTGAATCAGTGTAAAAATAAACATTCTTAAAACTATTAAAAATATTCTTTTTCTTAACTTTTTCTTTATGAAATGATTATTTTAATAGCTTCATTACATTCTTTCATATATGACCTTTCTTTTAATGCATGTTTTTTTTTATATTTATTACATTCAAACACAAAATATCTAAGTTATTAGAGTTAGGGTAAATTTTTCTAAAAATTAACAATGGTATAAAATTCAAGTTTGTTAACTTCTTTATGAGCAAGTGAACTGCTTCCTGGGAAACTGGAAACTGATTTTTTTTTCCAAACAAAATTTGGAATTTGCTACAATAAGCTTGACTGAACATTGAAACTTTGAACTTGTAATATTGGTGGCAGGTTTATTCTGATCATGTGATCACTTTGATACTTTATTGTTTTCTAATAAATGCAGATGTATTTATCATTGAGTAACTTGATTTTAATTGAAATTTTGAATGAAAAATGTAACTTAAAAATTATTAAGTAGTTATAAAGGGAAATTGAGAAAACTATATCAGTGTAAGGTTTCTACCTTGTCAGCCTTAGATTTTGAGTACTTTTGGAGCATGAAAAACTAGAGCTTATTAACATGGTTGTAGATAAACGAACTGCTTTCTGATGAACTATTATGATGATGATGATGATGATGTATATATTTTAAACTTGTTCATTTTTTTTCTCTTCAAGCTAGAATGGTCATACTAATATTTAAGTATGTTAACTGATTACTTAATATAATTTGGATTATTTTTTGATTTTAGATAGTTATTGATTATTGTTTTTACTATGGTTTTGGCAAGATGAGATTCTTTGGTATATCTTTTAACTAATTTGTATTAAAAGGATATGGTGTTTTGTTTTATTTCCTACTGAAACTTCAAGTAAACCATGAAGCAATACACATGTGTTAAGTGGGGAAACTATGTCAGCATGTGCTCACATGTTATAATGAAGGCTTTTTCTGACAAAAATAGAAGTTAGAAAAAATGCACTCTAAAGAAAGACTTGGGTTTAAACCCAACTTTTTGAGAAAAACTACACTACTTCTTCCCTTTTTAGTGTAGAGATATTATAAGAATGAGATGAAAAAGCTATAAAAAAGTAAAAAAATATATAACAAAAAATATCAATTGTTTATATCATGGGAAGTGGGTAAAAGAGTGTGATTTTAGAAAATGTACTATATTATTAAAAAAAAATAGCAATCCACATAGAAAATGATAGTTGAAAAGTAGAGAATCTAAATTTATACAATAGTTATCAGCAGATAAATTAAAAATTTTGCCAATATAAATTATGTCACATTTTCACTTATTTAGCACTGAAAAAAAGACATTTTTATATAGATAAATTTTGATCTCAAATGTAAAAAGAAGATTTATTGCTATTAATCCAGATGTGAGATAAAAGAAAAAGACCAACCATAGACTTAAAAAAAAAATTTCTTTTGAAAAATAAAAAAATATAATTTCTAGGATTTTTTTTTGATAATATAGAATAAAGATAAAAGTTTTAAATTATTGCAGAGCAAACACATTCCATTATCCTTTGTAGAAGAATAGTGAAATTGAAAATATTAGTCATCAGACTTATCAGATGGTGAGAATTTTAATGGTTTTTCCATTATTGCTTTACGTTTCATCTAAAACAGTCTAATGTTGTGTTAAATGGGTTAAGTACCTCAAAGAAGTTTAAAACAAATTGTAAATCTGAGTGCAACCTGAAGTATTTATTTAAAATGTTTTTCCTATTCCAATTAGATTTGGGGATTTTTTTTCTTCAGATAGCTGACCCAAAAATTTGAATCCAAATCATTTCATTAAGAAACAAATTTATCAATTAATTAAAAAGAAAACTCTTTGGTTCATATTTGAGTCTTTAAAGAAACTGACCAGCAAGAAATTTTTAATATCTTTTCCAGACATGTTTATTATTGCAGCTGTTAATGTAATGTATTTATTAAAGGGATAAATGAACATGGATGGTTTGTTCAATAACAAACTTCTGCAATTATAGTGATGTAACTCTATTTTATGTTTTTTTTTTGAATGCATGATGAATGTGCATACAAAAGTAAATATTAATTCTCATTTTATATTTCCAATTACAAAAGATAGTAATAAATTATGACTCACATTTCATGGAGACTGTAGATTCATCAGCTGAATCAGCAACTGGCTACAGAAAACAAATAGTGTCAAGAATTATTAAATCAGAAATTTCAGCTGTGACCAAATAATTATATTTTTATTTGGCTTTAATCTTTAAATCACTTTCAGGAAAAAATTATATAAGTTTGAAAGTAAAAAAAAAAAGTTAAAGGGACAATTTATTTGAAGTGAACAAATGCTTTACTGCAAAAAAAATATTGTTACTAATTTTCTTCTTTTCTTAGTCAATGTAATATCTTATAAAATGAAAACACCCTCAGAGACCATGGGCAGAAATCTGGTCATAGATTTGAGCTAACAAAGGCATAGATAGTATACAAGGAGAGAGGAGATGGAAAGCGGAAGATTAAAGAAGCATGTGCTATAGCTGGTGATCTTTTTTTTTACTAACAAAAAAGAAACAAGTGTATACATTTCAAACAAATGGGTTATTTAAATATTCAAATTTAAATTTTAAATTAAAATTGAATACATTAATATAAGAACCATTTAACCACACCACTATATGCCATGAATATGATATAATAAAAATATATTGAAGGCATAGGTAGTAATAAAGCTAAATATTATTAAAAATCTACTTTTTCTGTGTGTATTTTCATTTTACCAGATATAAAAAATATTAGAACCTTTGGTGTGGAATTTATTACAAAAAAAAAAAAAAAAAACATTGTGGAAATTAATGGTATATTAGATAAAGAGGCAAGATAGAGATTGATGATTCGGGTTTATGCTGGAAGAAATTTTCATTCTCATAAAAAAATAATTTTTATATAAATGAGCAGAAATCATATTTAAGCATTAATTTCAATTGTCATGGAAGATTTTAATGGTAGAAAGAGAAAACAGTGGAAAGATGAATATCTTGGGTACATTTAAATTCAGAGAAATAAATAAAAGATGATTTGACTTATAAAATTTATTGAAAAAATGAAAATCTGCATATTTTAAATTCTTTTTTTTAAAAACAAAATCCAAAGCAAAAATGGATACAAAAGTAATTAAAGAGAGGCATAATAGAAATAAAATATATGTTGACTAATTATATACATATTATAATGTTATGTATTTAGTAGATTCAATTCAATAAGTAATCAATGATTAGTGAAATGTGAGATATGAATGAAAGCAGAGAATGGCAAAAGATATTTAGAATAAGAAGTATCAGCTGTTAATGGTTCTAACATTTAGAAATTAATTTAAAATATTTACACACTTCATAGGTGACTCAGAGATGAAAAAAAGGATAACACTCTTCATTAACAATTGCTATTTTGATAGCTGGAACAAAACAGCAACTTACCAAGCATTGTATAAAAAATATTTTAAAAATAGCTATTAAAAAAAAAACGGAATATCTGCTAATTTGTAAAATAATATAAGAAAGAAATGATGATGCCAAAATAAAATGGCAAAAAAGATGTAAAAGAAACAAAATTTTTAGAATTATAAAATAACATTCTGATAGTAAAAAAACATTGTTTCAGCAATAAAACAGAAATTTAACATTATTAAAAAGAGGGATGGTACATCATGAAGTAAAATGTGTAGAAGACTTCTTCAATGAATAATATAATTAAAAAAAAACAGAATCATCTACAATTACAACTATTTTTTCAAAGACTATCTTGTGTTTAGAAAGGAGAGTATTCATTAAATGTTTAAATCTATCCAGCGCATGCGTAGTGGAGTGATCTGTAATTATTATTACAGATTAAAAACATAATGCTATATAAATAAATCGTTATACAATGTTTAATATTTTTTGATATAGCAACTATTTTAGCTGAAGAAATGTAAATCCATATATAAAGAATAGAAAAATTCCAGGAAATGATGAAATTATAAAAACTTAAAAAAAGAAGGGGGGGGGTATTTGTCAAGCTATATATTATATATATTAAAAGACTGAATTGAAGTTGGGCTTGCCATATTTCTAGAAGAGATGATAATAGATGGACAATTAAAATCTTAAACAGGATTCCAAGAGATTGTAAAAACCCAGAAAGAGACCACATGTAAGATGGATAGTTGAAATAAGAAAGTGTGCTGGGGTGATGTGAAGTAGAGAGGCTAGAGATTGGAGAAAATGGATTGAACTCGGAGAGACCATCCTACAGTGTATTAATAATGGTTGACAATGATAATGATGATATATATCTAAATAACATATACCAAATAATTGAAATAATGCAGTAGGTAGATTGATATTCAAAAATGCTGATAATAAAAAGATATTAGAAATTTTAAACATCAGTGTTTGATTATTTCTATATAAATGTTTATTACATCATTATATAGAGAACTTTGAACTCAAACTAACTAAAAGAATTTAAAAAGATGTTATTGTACAGTAAAAATCACAATCAAGCATATGAAATGATATAAAAGAACTAATGAATATAAATTGCCATTTTGAATTGGATTTGTAGATTATGTAAAGTTATTGAATTCCATAACTATTTCTACAGATAGATATTAAAGTTTTGGGTTAATAAGTATTTTTAAAAATTGCAGCAAACACTATATACAACATGGAGGTATTTCGAAAAATAATGTTGATAATGTAACAGGATGGGGGTATCTGGAGGTGGAAAAAAAGTAGAATTGAACTGGGGTGATGGAAACATCAGCACTCGCAGTCAATTTAAAATATTAATATCAATAATGTACAAAATCAATAATTTTAAAAAGTGTCTATAAGTAATGAGATATTTAATAATAAAATGAGATTAGAGAATCTCTGAGCACATTGAGAGATCAGCCAGCTAACTCAGAATAGCAATTCAACCAGCATTATAAAGTAAAAGTAAGTATAATTCAAATACCATTCATCATCATTAATGAGAATAAACAAATCAGTACAATAAAATATATAAATCAACAGTCAACCTTGTGACTGGATTGGAAAATGGGTCTTCTTTAGACCAGGCTAACTATTGAGCCTTTGCCAGCCTGGGCAATTATTTAAACATAACTTGGATGCACCAGCTTAGTGCCCATCTATTAAAATACATAAGAATCAAAAATCAAAACAATAATGCTGGGACATTTAAAACATGCTGATCATCATCAATGCTCTGGCCAACTATAAACTTAAATTTTTTTAACAAGACTAAACTAAAATAAAATATAGTGCATGGGATTTAAAGAGTATCCTCTTTTGTGCCAACCAGGATGATGATTGATCATCACTGGATGCCCTAAAGCACTAAGTACACATCACCATTTATCTGTGTCTGAATCTAGCCCAGAAAACACAAGCTCTATTACTGTATGTGAACAAGAGATGATGGAATACAATTTCAACAATTAAATAAGTTTATTAATAACAATAAAAAATGATTAAGGTCTTATAAGGGTTCTGATTTTGAAAAGTATACATTGAGTTACATGATTAATAAATTAGATTTACTTAAAACCCATTCAGCGCACAGGCATGTGCGTGAATTTTTTGATTTTGATTATAATACAAAATTTCAAATGATCACATTGAGGTTTAAATAATTATTCAACATTTAAATTGTTACATTAATTTGCAAAAAGTATAATAAAATATATTCAAATTATTACTATGGTTTACATATATAGCGCACAGATGTGAGATGTATAATATATAATGAATATTCAATAACATAAATGATTAAAATTTGCTTATATGTCCTATTTGATAAGCATTGACATATATGTGCGCACAGATTATTTATAAATTTAATTTTGTCAAACAATAATTTCTACAATTACAAATTCCATTTGCAATATACATAAAATTTACATATTTGTTATAATGATAAAAGTTATTCTCACAATTATTCTTTTTGTTGAATATAGCATTTTTTTTTCTTCTTAAAATAAATCCGATTAAATTTTTGACAGTTAATTGTTGATTGATTTAAAATGTCTCTTTTTTTTTAATAAACGAAATATACAATCGTTTTATAGAATTAAAAAAATATAAATTTCTAAATGTCTTTCTGCTTGATTAGTTAATGCTGATGAAATAGGCAAGGTGAGAGAGGAAAAGAGAATACATGAATTGCATCTCTTCATGCCATGATAAGTAGATAGTCAAGCATGGACCAAGCACACAATGCCCCATGATGTTGTGAGAAAATACCTCATTTTTAAGCACTGCCCCTTCTAAGTACCCAGACAGATCATCCACAAGAAATAGTATCCAGAAAAAATATCAGGCACTGAGCCAGCCCTGCTCATCTCTTGTGAGTCTTAGGGACTTTAGAAAAGGTCTATTCATGAGACCAAGGCCTATTCATGAGGCCTACATATACACTTCTGGACTACCCTGGGAGCTCAATATCTAGGTCTAGATAGTGCCAAGCATATACTTCGGAGCACCATAAACACATTGCATCCACACAGCCCTGCTCAACCATACATCCACCATAAACATAAAAAGTACAAATTCACGCATCACCTTCAAAATGTAACTTTACTAAAAAAATTATTTAAAATTTCATTATTATATATAACTCTACTCACTACAGCTGTATATATTTTTAGCTGTTATTCTCTGCCTTTAGATACGTCAGCATATATATATATATATAATTATTCATATAGCAAACTGGTTCTTTCGATATATTAGAAAAATATAATCCCGGTTTGTTGTCATCATCAGATAAACTTATGCAATCCATGTATAATGTTGGTCTCCCATCTGTATAGAACTATTCAGGCAATCAGCTGTCTTGGTTTGATATATTTCAGACTATGAATCTCAGCATAAAAAAGTGGGTCATTTTCTCTATGTGAATTCAAACTCCTGCTAAGGAAAACAGTCTATTATCTTTCCTTCAGCTATATCAGTTTATGCTAACTGGACTGCCAACTCTCTGATACAGCAAACAACAAACTGCAGCTATCCATTGTAGTCAGCTAATTGCTGCTACTTACTCAAAAAATTTTAGTAGCCAAGCTGTTCTGTTCAGCTCTTGCAAAAAACTACTATTCAGACTGCTCTCTTCAAAAATCATTACCCAGACTTTGCAGTGGCCCAGTACAACCAGACTTCTCTGGTCAACTCTTAACAAAACTGCAAGCAAAAACTAACTGATATTTTTTTTTATCAATCTTTTATAACCTTGGATAGGTCAGGTGACAAAAACACAGTGGCTGTTTTTAATCTACTTTAATCCATTTGAAAACAAGCTGGAAATTTTTTATCAAAGTGTGATTTTCATGTTTTTACTTTAATCTTTGGAATTTGACCAAAGTTATGATAATCCTTTAGAATTTTTAATCTACAAAGCTTTTTAACTACATAGTAGAAATACAAACAAGCATTAATTAAAAAAGATATTTTATACAAGTATTAATTAAAAGATTTTTAAAATAAATTATGCTTGTGTTTTTTTTTGTTAATTTCACAATCAGAATTACAAATATTATTTATCAGACCTTTTTAAAATATTTATTTCCCAATGAAATTTTACTTTAAGCCCAGAGTTATGTAACCCTTTATTTATTATTTATTTTATTTTAGTAAATGTAGAAAAAATCTACAAAAATTTATGTCTGTGTTTATTTCTATTTGTCCTTTACTTTATATATATATGCTCACACACTATATTATTATGGATGTACCATGTAACCCAACGGTTACAATAAGAATGAAAAACACAGTGATTATAATTTTTTAAATTTTTTTATAGCAGTTTTGTGGAAATATTTTCGGGATTAATAAGGGAAGTTAAAAGAAAAAAAAATAATGACGATTTTTTAAATAAATATAGATTATGAAGCTAATGAGATTATTTTCATAAATAAAACTTCAGACATTTTTAAGAATTTCACAAAAACTGACAACTGAATGATAAATACTAAAAAAAAGAAATGTTCAATAACTTTTTTAAAAAAAAAGGAATATAAGAATAAATTAAAAAATACAGAATTAGTAATAAATTAAAGACTAAATAATACTATAATTCAGAAATAGAATGGTAGGCTCTGAATCATAGCCTCACTTTTTTACTACTGGGTGCTCAAACATCTTAGGGATTTCTGAGCAAAAACCATTATTTTTTTTTTAATTCAGTAGATATGGAAAGCATAAAAGATGAAATTAATCATAGGCTAACACTGGATTGAAAATCAATTTTATGATATTACAGAAATATTGTAATATGCTTGGAAAAGAAGCTTTTGATAAATGCCTATTTATTAATCTGAAATTTGGATTGTTAATAGAAAAATAAACAAAGACAAAATTATACAGTAAATAATATTTGTTTTAAATCGCATGTTGCTATTAAATTAGTAATGACTTGAAAGGTTGCTATTCTTTCACATGCACCTTACTATTGTTTTCAGACAGCCAATAGCTGTTAAACAGCGGTCTGAGGAGCGATCAGGCCTAGACACATGACAGAGATTTTTTGATAAGAAAAGAATGATAAGAGATATAAGTCAAATTAATAAAGAAGGATAAAATGGAGGAAAAAAAAATCACTGATATTATTGAAAGAATTATGAAGAGGAAATGAATCGTAGACTAAATATGTTACTAGAAATGATGTTAATAGATGAAGAATTAATATCTTGAAACTGAATTCCAAGAGTTTGTAAAAGTGCACATTAGGAACAAATAGATCATGTTTTTAGAGTGATGTAAAGAGAATATTCTGCTGCAGATATATGTTAAGATGATATATATATACAGTACTAAGTTTTATATTTAAATATAATTAATTTTATCAAACTTGTAAATAAACAAAGTCTATTATAAATATAGAGCACAGAACCTGTAATATCTTATGGTAGAATTAATTTCATATATGCATACTATAAGAATCCTTTATAAATCCCTCTTTTTAAAATCAATTTAATAAAATTGCAAATAACTTCCTCTCATATCAATATAATCTACTAATTAGATAAAAATGAATAAAGTTTTATCTAATCTTCAATTTTTTATATGGGAAAATAGATCAATCATTGATAATTCATAGAAACATTATACTAAACATTGCATGGAGAGTTTTGCCTGTTTTTTCAAACATTATGCTAGTGGTAATCTTAGTAAAGTTTTGATCTATGCAGCTAAAAATTTAAGATGACAATTCTGATATAAAGTTTATTAATTTGAACAAGTCAAGACATTCTAAAAACATTTCAATAAATTTATAAAGAATGGTTAGTTTGACATTTTTCTAAAATCATCTTTAATGTAATATTTCAACTTTACAAAATATCAGTGCTAGATTAACTGCCCATATAGGAATAGAAAGATCAGATAAAAGTATGTTTTATTTTAATATTAGAGGATTGCAAGTTTTCTAAAACAATTCTTAAAAGTCTGGCTTGTGAAGATTTTTTATGGTATCTGCATTTGAAGTTTAGTAAGTCATATATATATTGTACCGGTCGAAAATACACATTGATCCAACATTCTGAATACAGATAAAGTACCTCGAGTCCAACCATGTACAAGATAGATAAATCAGGTACATCGTGAATTCTGCCCTATTTACCTATATCCTCAGGTCAAAAATCTAATCAATAGCCTTTCTCGATGATACGATCGAATTCCTTTATTTTCACTGTGCCGGCAGCTGGGTCTTAAAGCATGAGATTTTATTTTATTATATTTAAATGAGAACTTGGGTGATTGGTTGATAGGTATATTTAAAAATCAAAATTAATTTAAAATAAAAGTAAATAAAATGATTCAAGAACACTGGAAGTTTGTTTTAGTTATATATATATTTAAAATCATTAGACATTCTACATTAATTTAACTCAAGCTCTAAAAATAAAAAAATACAATCTTTAAATTATCTTTATCATTATATGAGTTAGCAGTTAACATTGACATTATTGAGTTTGTACAATTTATTTTGTGAAGTTTATACATCTTTACTGTTGTTTACATTTATTCTCCTTTTTAAAATAGCAAAAATTATTTTATAATTAAATGACCACGGATTTCAAAATTCCCCATGCACATTTAATACAAGCTTGTAATATAGTGGTAGGTTTAAACATCTGTCTAACGCACATATATAAGAATGACTATTTTAAGGAATTCTTTATATAAGATTTAAAAAAAAAACATTTCTATTAAAAAAAACCTTAATTAAATAGACGATTATAAGACTAATTTGATGTCTTACTCCACTAACAGATAAAAAAATTGATTTCATTTCTCTTTATAACATTAATAATTTGGATTTTCAATAACTAATGTTTTATGACATTAGTGGACCTTGCTGGCATAGCTTATAAATAACTTTAAAACTGTAAGCGGTTATAATAAAAAAATCTATCAGTTAATTATCAAAGCAGACAAGTCACTTTAGTTGGACTTATAACTAAAATCATATCTATAATAAAATATATCGTGAATTATCCAAAACCAAACGATTTTAACTAATTACGCAAATGAACAAAAGAGTCGATTACTCAGGTCGAAGATCCTTTCAGTAGAATCATTTCCCTATGGCTTACGTATTAGATAGGCAAAATAAAAGCAAAATAATGTCAGGTTAATAAATATAAGAATGCACAGGAGAGAAGAAACGTAAGTAAAAAATACGAGCCGGATTATGGACACTCGTATGTCTATTCCAACGAAGAATAAAAGGAAAATCGATACATCCACATTTTGTGTCCATATATCGATAGGAATAGGACTTATGAAGAGCCCTCATATTCGCCTCTATGAATTCTGCTTACAAACCTACTCTATCTCAACCACGCTGTCCGATTCACAGGCATATGCGAAAAACGGAAGCTAACTCCAAATCACCAAATCAATGACCATTTTAGGTCTGTTCATGAGACTCCAAGCATTCCTTATTAACCCGAGATATTATGATTATTAAATAGGAATGAATTATAATTAAATAGCCTTAAAATGATCTAATACTGCATAGAGACCAACCTGCATAACCAACTATTTTATATAAATATTTAACCTATAAAAAAAAACATACCTGTAGAAATAAGGGAATTTAATTCTCAAAAAAATCACCCCTTCCCTCTTTCCTAATTTAAAAAAGGCATGATAATTAACTGACGCTATCCAGCGGCGCTGTTACTAGATCAAAAATCTATAGCATATTTTATTCTATTTTGAATTACAGAAATATAAAATAATAGAATCCCATTCTGGGAAATCTATAATAAATTTATATGAAATTACGGTAGATTTGTTTAGACATAGCCTCACTTGCGAAATAAAATAGATCAAAATTATTTTATTTTAAAATCAAATCGTTCTTTGTTAAAATTTTCTTTCCCTAATAAAACATAATTTGCTCTCTTAGCAAATTACGCTCTTTGGAACCCCGTAAGTGAAGTTTGTCAAAAAAAAAAAAAAAATCAAAGCATGAAATCTCATACTTTAATTAATAAACAAAACACATAAATATTTTCATATTCAACAATTAAAAATATTAAAAAATTATTGTGAGCTAAATAATTTAAAAGAAAAGGTTAAAGAGACAGTAAAAAAAAGATTCTTAATAACATTAAGAATTTTTAAGCTTTATAAAACTACATTTAGATTGTAATAATAATTTTAAGATCTTGATGACAGGATTTAAGCTCTTCGGAATTTTACCTGGAGTTCCCCGGTATGAGTTCACGGGCAAAATTTGATGGCTGGTGGCATTTGAAGGCAGGTTCTGGCAGCAACATAACGGAAGATTTCAGGTCTCAGGAAGGAAAGGGCAGTGATTTACCCTTTTTACTCCTCGCTTATCACTTTTAATGGCATAGAGATGTTCTGCCTAGTTCTTTCTCTTCTCTGTCTGTTCTCTCTCTTTCTCTGGTCCAAAAAGGGCCACTATTTATTACTTCCTGCTGCCTCAGGTGATCTTTTAGAAACAATAGAAATTGTTTTTATTCTAATTTTAGAAAGTTTGTACCTCGATAAGGATCATTATATTTCAATATAATTTTATGTTAGTTTTTAATTTAGATAACAATGTAGAATCTCTACTAATTAATGAATAGAGATTTCACAGTGAATGGATTTTGGTAATTTATCAATGCTTTTAATTTAAACATTTATTTTAAACTTCTTATTGAGGTACAAATCTTTTCAAAAAGGCCATCTTGGATTCTTATACTGAAAAAATAAAACATTTTAAACATATATATCTAAACTATGTAAAAAAAATTCAAAGTTAATTATTTGAATTTTTTTTTCTTTTTATAATAAAAATAGAATAACAGTGTGTTAGTATAATTATATGATCCAAAATAAATTTTAGGATTTATTCAGGATCGTTAAAAAATGTTAAAATATTTTTTTAGAATAATGAAAAAAAAGCAAATGTTAATAAAATAAATAATTTGGTGGGTCAGACTGTGAAACGGCAAATCTGAAGCAGATTTACCATTTCAATATTAATTGTAATATTCTCATAGATAAATGAATTTATAGCATTATTTCTGAGAGCTTCCAGGTAATAAAAATATAATAGATAAATAGCTGACATTTCAGAACAATAACAAGTACCTTCTTCAGCAAAATGTCAACTATTTAACTATTATATTTTTATTGCATAGAAGCTCCCAGAAATAATACTATGAATATATATACCCCCCCACATATATATATATATAACTTATTAATCAATGTCTGTATTCCAATTATAATAAAATATATATAATTATTCAAAACAATACAATAATTAATACAGTAAAAAATATTTTAAAAACAAATGTACTGTATACCATAATTTAATAGAAGTACTTTCAACTATCTATGTAGTCGTTATCAACTAGATTCAAATTGTATTGCAAAAAAACTGTTACAAATGTAAACAAAAAGAATTCCATCATACATCATTTTCCCCACAATTCATTATTTTTTCTATTGGCAGCCTGTCTATTTATCAAATGTTGCTTTTCATTTTTTATTAATATAGCTTCTTTAATTTTACGTTTATTATTATTTCTTTCAATACACAAAATCTTAACTTTATTAAATTATGGTATATATTTGTTTTTAAAATATTTTTTACTGTATTAATTATTGTAGTGTTTTGAATAATTATATATATACATCACATTATAATAGCCAAAGCATAAATAAACATTAGAATATCAACAATCTGTTGTTAAGATGACCTCAATATATAATAGATTTATCTTATTATCTTGGCTCTAGCATCTTTAACCAGATAATGAGCATAAGCACATACTGAAACAGATTGAGATTAATCTGCCAAAAGTTTTAAAATAAATTTATTAAATGAGTAAAAACAAACTGTCTGAATATAGATTAATAAATAACAATTTTTACAATCTGCTAAACAAAACTACTACTCAACACTTAAGATATAATGAATCACAAATTCCCAATAGTTGTAATGATGTGATTCAGTGATCATTTTTTATTTAGTTAGATATAACTGCAAACTAAAGGAAGATGAAAAAAAAATTGTCCATAAAAATTAAGACATATTCGGACTTTTTGAAATTGGGAAGAAAAGATGAAGAGATAAATAATTTAAAAACTAGATAGATACTTTATTATAAAGACACAAATATTGAAAACACAATTGAAACAGGATTCATTGTAAATAAAAAGTGAAAAAAATATCATTATGAAGATAGATGATTAAATTCAGATAATTCTGATTTATGCTCCAACAAATTTCATGATTATGGAAGAAGTAAATGCACAAAATGGCTTTGGTCACACCAAAAACATTTTAAAATTGTGATGAAAGACTTTAATACTAGAACTGAAAAATGATTGACAGATTAAAGTATTATGGGTAAATTTGCCTATAATCACAGAAATAAGAGAGAACATGGACTTGTGAAATTTGTAGAAAAAGAAAAATTATATATTATGAATTCTTTCTTTGAGGAAAATCTTGAAATAAATATGGAAGTATTCAAATAAGATATAGCAAAATTGAATTATATTTTGACTAACAGAAAATATGTATTTCAAAGTATAATGTTCTCAATAGATTCAATGCAGAATGTCATCATTGATTAGTAATATATTATTAAAAAAGACAGTGCTAACAGTATTGTTATTATTAATCTTCAACACACTCCAATGAAATAATTAGAACTCGCCACTCATTTTAAAATATTAAACTCTAAAGATCAATGAGAAGGTAACTGCTACTCTGTTAAAAAATACAATAAATGTAGAAGTTTCAAAAGAACAAAATAACAACTTGATATTGAGAAAAAAATGTTTCAGTTATCAGAACAAAATATGGAACTATTCCAAAAAAACATAGAAATAAAGAACAAGAAAACAAAGTATTTCTCACAATTATTATAACTTCTAACTTGCCAAGCATTTTAAATGAAAAGGTAAGATATTTAATTAAATCTATGAAGAAGCAAGCAGTTCCAAGAAGTGATGGCATTATTTTTGATGTCTTAAAAGAAGTGGGTGAAGAAATAAAGTATTGGCAAAATCAAAAATGTCTAAATGAAAAAGTATCAAATTATTGAATTAATACAATAATTATATTAATATTTTAAAAAAGTTATAAAGAAGATAATATTACAAATTATAAACTCATCTACATTTTTATACAAAATCTAAAGAAGATAATATTACAAATTATAAACTCATCTACATTTTTATACAAAATCTTGACTAAGATAATGACAACTCATAAGTAGTAAACTATGGATTCAAACCAGCCAAAAAAATGAAGCTAAATACATTTAACTATGGAGAGGAGTTATGTAAAGGATTAATAAATATGAGGAATTATTGGGTTTTGGATTTGTAGATTATGAAAAGACATTTGATTGTATAAGCATGTCACAGTAATTAATGCTAAGTATCATTAAAATACAGAGTATTGTCATATTTTGAAGAATATTTATCAAAATGCAACAGCAGTGATTAAATTACAGGATGACACTTTTTATAGCATTTTTATTTGTGGATTAAAGTAAAAAAATAAGGAAATAAAAATACATAAGGATTATTTAAATCATCTAGATATTATAGATGATTAAATTAATTTTTTTGCAAATAATGCTTCATTGCTTCAGAAAATGTTGCAAGAATTATCAGATGGAAGTAAGAAAGTAGGAATAAAGATAAATACTAATAAGACTAAATTAACATCAATGAATTTTCTCAGAAATAAAGATTGATAATGATGAATTGAAAGAAGTTAATTACAAATATCTTAGTCAAATTATTAATACTAATAAAAAATAATGGGTAAAATTAAACATAGAATTAAACTTGGATGGAATGCTTTTAGTAGAAATATCTTAATATTGAAATGAAATATGTCTGTGTTAGAAAAAGATTTTTAATAGACATGTTTTTATAATTTTTACTTATGGATTTGATGTGTGGTCATTGAAAAAGCAATACTGAGACTTCAGAACACTCCCTGAAGTATGTCAGGAATAATAATAAGAGACTGAAAATGAAAAATTTATGTGAAAAGGAACAAATTGTTATCATTAACATCATAATTGAAATTAAATGACTAAAATGGAACATGGCTAGACATATTTCTAGAAGAGATAATACATAGATAATTGCAGTCTTTCCCAGATATGAAGAGATGATCAAAGATCATGTGAGATAGTGAATAAATACATTTGTTGACATGATGGTAAGAAAGATATGAATGGAAAAAAAAAACTGGTTTGGAGAGACCTTCATCTGCTAATGGCTAATAATGATTAAAATGATAATGATAGATAAATTGTGCCCTAATTATGATGTAAAAATATCAAAAGTGTGTTTGGTCAAAAATTTAAGCTATTGTGAAGTATATATACCATCAAAAATTAAAAAAGAATTCCATTTTAAATATTCTAATTTATCATTAGATTTATTATACTTACCAATGAATCGAATCTTTGACAGAGAAATACTTTCTTATACCAATTCATACATTGGTGTGTGAATATGTAATTGATGAGAGGATTTTGAGAATGGGTTATCTGCAGACAATGATAAGATAATGAAATAAATAATATCTATAGCTAAATGCATTATTTTATATGTAGTTGAATACATTTGCTAATGGAGTAGTACATATATGTAAACATTGTAATGGCATCGATAGCGATTATAATGACTATAATAAAACATAACATAAACGTATTATAATAATAATGATTTCATGATCTAGCTAGATTACTATAATTAAATAGCAAAATCCTTACATGTGATATGTGCTAGATAAAAATTATAAACCTATGGTATACAGTGTTATAAAGGTATCATGCCTTCAATTACAGGTAAGATAATGTCATTTCTTGATTAAACTAGTAAAACTTTCTGTCCCAATACCCGTTAATGTTATTTATTCCCTTCGATACTTGCAAAATCAGAAATAGGTGGGACAACAAAAACTCAGATACATTAATACATTATACAATTTAATAAATTAACAATAAATCAGAAATCTTTCAGATCTATTTTACTAATGACACACATATTAATTAGAAATATAATTAATAGTTTATAAAAAATGATTGCTATGAATAAATAATGTTACTAGCAATCATTATATTTCAAGTTAACTAAATAATTTTGTTTATGTAAAAAAAAGATTAAGAGATTTATAACATTCCTTTTCCTTTTTATGAATTGCTTCTTTGTTTAATAACCGGAAGCAAAATAATTTCAAAAATTTTTAAATTCTTTTTGGAAATAATATTATTAACTGAAACACACAGGTTTATTATATACCTGTGTTTATATATGTAATATATAGAATATATGAGCACAGTCTTTTACATGACCCACCACTCTCCACACTATCTCATAACACTGATATTCTTGAACACATATATGTTGAAAAGATAAATAATCACCAATATCCGTATTTCATGCTAAACCAGCAATCATCAGTTTGTCCAGATTATCATCTCTCTCTCTCTATATATATATATATATGCTATAAGTGCTCAGATATATATATATATATTAAGATAGCCAATCCTCATACTTTAATGGACAGGCTTCAATCTACTCCACACTCCACTCTTAAACTGCCCATCCAATTGAAAATGTGATGATAGAATGCTCTGAGGCAGAGATTCTTGTCACACCTATGTTAACCTAAGAACAATCTGACCCCTCATACACAGGACATAATCCATTTAATACAAGGGATGGGAAGACATCTGACTATGTAATAACTGAAACACACAGCCTTATTATATACTTGTCTTTATATATGTAATATATAGGGTATATGAGCACAGACTTTCACATGACCCACCACTCTCCATTATCTCATAACACTGATACACTTGAAAGCATATATGTTGAAAAAATAAATAATCACCAATATACATATTTCATGCTTGTAACGGGCACACATGCCGTTACATTATTTAGTTTAAAAATTAGACATTAAAAATAAAAGTTTGCAAATAAAAACTTCTTTTTTAAGAATTAAAAATTGAAAGTTAAAAGTCATCTAAACTTTATATATATAAAATCGCATAGATGAAAAATTATTAAAAGAAAACTTTATTAAAAAAAAAAAAGTTTTAAAACTAAATATTAAGAAAAAAACTTGAAAGATTTAAAGATAAAAAGAATGTACAATAAATTAATGCTATTGTAAAATGAAAATGATTATTTTAATTAGTTAAAGTAAACTAGCCCTTTGGGCATCTCAAAATTTATAAATAAGGTCAGATAGGAGAGAAAAAACAATAGAAACTAATAGCTAATAAAAGAAATCCCTCAGGAAACAGACCTCAATGAAAGAATCATCATCATCATGACATAGTGTCCACTCGATCCAAAAGTTTACTATAAAAGGAAAAGCTAAAAAAAAAGAGATGTGAAAGAAGAGATGCTATATGGTTAGTGTGGAGAGAGTTGAAGGAGAAAAGATTGAAAAGACGCACTCTTCAATCCCTTCAGTTTTTTTAAAGAGAAAGAGAAATGACACCCATATTGTGGACTATAGGACATCTGGGCCCGGCAATAAAATACCAGCTACAATAAAGGACCAATGGCTAACTGCATACTGATCTCCTCAGGACTTTGTGGGATTTTACCACCTTCCAAATTACAAGCAATTAGAAACTAAGGACTTTTAAAACAGTAAGAACATTTTTAAAACAGTAAGAACTTTAATTCTAAAACCTTTTCAGTATTTAATAGAAATAGAATCCTATCTGAACAATGTAAATTATTAATAATTAATTTTATTTGATGTATTTTTTTTTAAAAATCATTTCCATTAAGTTACTTTTAAGTTTTTATTATGACTTTTTTTTTGTTAAACAACTTTTAATAAATGTTAAATTTAAGTCGGGTGTGTATGGCTGCATAGATTTGTAAAGTTATATTAGTTTAATTAAGGGAGGGTTAATCCTAGGTTATTTATTTTGTAGTTAAATTGGGTTAATCGATTGGATATATTGGTGTAATTAGTAAATGTAGTATGAAGATACACTATGTGCAGGATCACATTATACACCATACTTGGGTGAAATAAGCCTATTTCTTATTGCCCATTGGAGACAGATGGTATTTCCTGCTCTGTGGATCACCTCTTTTTGCCTATGGAATGGGATCGTAAGTTGGCAGAAAGGATCGCAATCTTTTCCTATGGAGTTTTTTTTAATATTCTTCTTGCCTGACAGATGTAACACTCCTGTACTTGATGAGAGGTAATTTCTTCTCTATAACCATGCTGTTCAAATGTGCATTCCTGACAGTATGGTATTGTGCTGTCGTATTCATGCTGCATTCCATACATTGATATATCAGATAGATTGGTGTTGGTTTGACTGCGTACTTTTGGCCTAAGGTTAAATAAAAGATAGAATATTTTCTGTCAAATGCAATCTATGTAGTCTATCCATACTTGACACTTTAATAAAATATTAAACTCATCTGTGCAAACTTCTAAAATAAAAAGTTAAATTGTAAATTAAAATCTAAAAGTAAAGTTATAATGTTTTATAAAAAAAAATTAAAGTAAACATACTAAAATAATAATGCTAAATTTTATATATGTTTAATAAATGTTTGTGTGTGTTATTACTGGCAGTAGCTTCTTTTATTTATTTTTTTTAATATTGAAAATATTTTAATAAGTATTTATATTTTATAAGTCTCTATGTCTCACTGAGCTAGTGGCATGGGCTGATGGTTGGAATAAAACATATGTAAAATTTAGATCTTAACAGTGCGTATCTGCCTGCTATATAAATTTTCCAGGTTCCAATAGCCTCGTGGTGCCCTGTACAGCAGATACAAGATACGAAAAACTTCCATGACTTTCCCCAACCATTATAATTGAACTCCCACATGGGCTGATGTATAATAAACCATGAGTACCGTGAATAATTTTTTTTGTTAATGAAATATTTTTATCTACTGTATACTTTAAATCTTATAAAAGTACTGCCAGAAAGAATAGCACATATATTAAATATGAGAAAGAAAATACATTAATAATTTTAAATTATAATTTGGTAATTTTTTTTAAGAGAAAAAGTCAAAAGGTTGCAATTAATATAAGTTTTTTTGTTAATATATATTATGCTTTAATGTGCATAGGCACACACAACCACATAGGTTTATGATTGTAAATGTGACACCTTATGTTGAGTGTTCTTTGGGAATTTACTTCAGTGTAAGTCTATTTAAGCATTTCAATTAATCATAAATAAGTTGGTGGTATATATAATTGTGTTGCAAATATACAGATATAAACCCATTATCTCTTAAAATGTATTTACTTCAATGCAACCTCCTTAAATAAATAATTTGCTTGTTGTGCCGTTTGTTAAAAATGAAATGTAGAGAAAAAGGAACTCGGGGGGGGGGGGAGTGTAAACATAGATGGTTCATATAAAAATGATAGTCAACATCTTTTTTTTGTACATAGTCATATTGTAAAATTACTAACTGAATGTCTTTGTAAATTTTCGTTAATTGCGTACCATAATTACTAATTCTAAGTAAAATATTTTTTTTTGTTTATTTTTCTTAAGCAAGTTTACTGATATGTAACGGGCACACACACTATTACATTATTTAGTTTAAAAATTAGACATTAAAAACAAAAGTTCGCAAATAAAAACTTCTTTTTTAAGAATTAAAAATTGAAAGTTAAAAGTCATCTAAGTTTTATATATATAAAATCGCACAGATGAAAAATTATTAAAAGAAAACTTTATTAAAAAAAAAATAAAAAGTTTTAAAACTAAATAGTAAGAAAAAACTTGAAAGATTTAAAGATAAAAAGAATGTACAATAAATTAATGCTATTGTAAAATGGAAATGATTATTTTAATTAGTTAAAGTAAACTAGCCCTTGGGCATATAAAAATTTATAAGTAAAGATCAGATAGGAGAGAAAAAACAACAGAAACTAATAGCCAATAAAAGAAATCCCTCAGAAAATGGACCTTAATGAAAGGATCATCATCATGCTGACATAGTGTTCACTCGATCTGAAAGTTTACTATAAAAGGAAAAGTTTGAAAAAAAAAGAGATGTGAAAGAAGAGATGCTATATGTGTTAGTGCAGAGAGATGTTGAAGGAGAAGGGATTGAAAAGATGCACTCATCAGTTCCTTCAGTTTTTTTAAAGAGAATGAAAACTGACCAATCATTTTCCCATATTGTGGACTATAAGACATCTGGGCCCAGCAATAAAATACCAGCTACAATAAAGAACCAATGGCTAACTGCATACCGATCTCCTCAGGACTTTGTGGAAATTTAACACCTTCCAAATTACAAGCAATTAGAAACTACAGACTTTTTAAAATAGAACTATATAACTAATGAACATTTTCAAAACAGTAAGAACTTTAATTCCAAAACCTTTTCAGTATTTAATAGAAATAGAATCCTATCTGACCAATGTAAAATATTAATTAATTTTATCTAATGTATTTTTTTTTAAAACCAATTCCATTAAGTTATTTTTTTCATTCTTTTAAGTTTTTATTATAATTTTTTTTTTGTTAAACAACTTTTAATAAATGATAAATTTATGTCAGGCATGTATGGCTGCATAGATTTGTAAAGTTATATTAGTTTAATTAAGGAAGGGTTAATCTTAGGTTATTTGTTTCGTAGTTAAATTGGGTTAATCGATTGGATATATTGGTGTAATTAGTAAATGTAGTATGAAGATCCGCTATGTGCAGGATCACATTATACACCATACTTGGGTGAAATAAGCCTATTTCTTATTGATCTTCAGAGACAGACGGTATTCCCTGCTCTGTGGATCACCCCTTTTTGCCCATGGAATGGAATCATAAGTCGGCAGAAAGAACCACAATCCCTTCCTATGGAGTTTTTTTATTGTTCTTCTCATCAGACAGATGTAACATTCCTGTACTGAATGAGAGACAATTTCTTCTCTATAACCATGCTGTTCAGATGTGCATTCCTGACAGTATGGTATTGTGCTGTCGTATTCATGCTGCATTGAATACATTGATATATCAGATAGATTGGCATTGGTTTGACTGCAAACTTTGGGCCTAAGGTTAAATAAGGGATAGAATATTTTCTTTTCAAATGCAATCTATTGTACCGGTCGAAAAGATCCACCATCTAAACTGCAAGTCGGATCCAAACTCAGCTGAACCAAACTGAATTCAAACCCAACTCATGAGCTCAGATCAAATCAATGGATGACATATATCGATGGTACATGACTATGCGCCAAGGAACTAGATCAATGGATGATGATGATTAATGAGACCCCTGATTTAACTCTAATAAAGTATAATAAAATAACTAAGAATTTTTATAAGTCAACTCATATATATATGTTCAGGTTGCCAATACAGACGGTTAGCATTAATATTAAAATAATTTGAATAAAAAAAAAGTTTAAAAAAACCAAATGTGTTAATAAAATGTTTAATAATAATTATAATTTTATTCAACTTTTAGATTGTGATTTTAAACAGAATTTATATTTACAATAAAAATGGCAGTCCTTATTATATGGCAATACTATTACGCAATATTCTAGGAGAATTATATATATTTATGCCCCGACGAGGAAGTAAAGGTAGATAAAGGTATTTGGCTGTGACAGAAATTATGATTCAAATTCTAAAAGAAAGAATGTGAGATTTATTTTCACATTCATAAATCAATTCACAAAGAGCAAGATACTTGTTTAGGGCATAACTTTAATGTTTAATAGAGAAGTTACTTAATTATAAATAAATATAAATTTGTTTGACTTTAATAAAATCAATTCATCATGATTTACGAGCATGAGAGTGGGCTTTACTGGAATTGAGAAATAAATGGTACTGACGACTTATGAGCTACAAGAATAAATATGAAAAATAATGGCTTGTCTGTGATTTGAGAAAATAGCAGGGCGGCTTGTATTTGACAAGTCTTTGATGCCCTATATGAAGGATCCATAGAACATGGAAAACCAACCTTTAGTGTTCCAAATATAAAATGAACAAGTGGAGGAAGTGCTTTCTTCCTAGATAATTAAACTAATGGAAATATCACCGAGAACAAGTCTATGAAACAGGAGATGGCTCGCGTCAGCAATGTTCGGAAAATGATGTCTTGGTAATCATCGTGTCTAAATAATAAAACCCATTTTGTATAACGAATGCTCTACGTGATGACCTGATCAAGTTAAATTAAAGTCAAACGTGTTTTAATCAACAAATATTTAATGCAGTTAGAAAATACTTTAATTATACCCTAAATCTCATCCCCTCCCTGAATATTAATAGAAAGTATAACATTTGAATTAGAATATATTCATTTAATTCCTTTATCGACCTTTTTGCGAAACAATATATTAATGTGAATAAATAACTATTATAAATTCAGTAAAGTGGCCAGGAGCATAGGTTAAAAATTGAGCTAATAATTTGTTGTTATTAGCCATTAATAAAATAGCAAAAATTGTACAAACCCTTCAACTCGATAATTAATAGAACTGTATCAAAATAGTTCTAGTGGGTAAGAATTACTGTAAAAATAAATATAATATTATTTAACAAGGCAAATGCAATGAAGGAAATTATTATCGAGTTGAAGTTATTATTGGCATATAATAAAAAAATAAATGATATTAATAATCATCTACCAAATATATAATAAGGTTAAATAAATGGACCGTCATCGTAAGAAAAGAGAAAGTTAACAAATATTAAATTTAAAGACTAGAGATTAAGATAGAGAATTACTACATAATTTAAAATAGCATTAATACATTAAGGAAAGAGAAGAGCTTTTAACAGTACTTAATTTAAAGGTAGTGTAAAATAAAGTTCGAAGACTGGCCAGAAAGTAACGGTTCATATAAGAAAGATATTACCATTTCTTCATGGTTGCTCCTTAGATTACACATGGCAGAGACCAGTTGGATGAAACATAGATGCGCATTTTGGAAAATTATTTGAATGACATTTTGAAGGATTTCTCTAAGGTTTCGGGAGCTTACGATTGGTATATGAATTTTTATATTGCAGCCACATTGAAGATTTTCAGGGGATTTCAGAAACCGTAGTCAGAACTCTTGAAGTTAAGCCCCCCCCCCCACCATGGTAGAAACACTATTTTACTTCATAATTTAACTGGGTGGCTTCTTCTCTAATGAAATATATATGGCTTCTCTTAATGAGGAATAATAGCTGCTTGGAAACTTTTCCTGGGCTCTTTATACTGTATCTGATGCTTTCAGGCTAGTGCATCTTTCCTAATCAATCTTAGAAAAATTTACTAGTTGTTTTTAGAGACATTCCTTCGATAAGGCTGTCAAACTCATTAACTTGAATTCAGTTTCTAATTAGAAAATGAATTTTTAAAATCAGAAAAATGACTTTAATTAGTGACCATCCTTACATTTTAAATACTTATCTTTTTTAATTAATAAAAACTTTACCCATTGTTTTTGGAAAGGGACAATCTGAAAGCTTATCGAAAGAATGTAGCTTTTAATCACTAAAAATTTAACATATTATTTAAAAGTAAAATAAACATTCCCGACACAATGAAACTTTCGAATATACGCACAATCCACGCAGTTGTATAATATAAATATTCATGAATAATTTTATCATGAATTTATTAATAGCATTGATTAATTTAAACTCAAACAAATTAATTTTAACACACATTTATAATAGTTTTTCTTTAAGGAAACTAGCGTGGACTGAATGTATAAAGCCCCATTGCATCGGAAATTCAAGGTTAGTACAAGGGTTTGAAGTTGGCTACATGTGAAAGATCATGAAGCTAGGATCGAACTTAGATCCGACTGCTTCACTATGTAGTCTATCCATACTCGACACTTTAATAAAATATTAAACTCATCTGTGCGAACTTCTAAAATAAAAAGTTAAATTGTAAATTAAGATCTAAAAGTAAAGTTATAATGTTTTGTAAAAAAAATTAAAGTAAACATACTAAAATAATAATGCTAAATTTTATATATGTTTAATAAATGTTTGTGTGTGTTATTACTGGCAGTGGCTTCTTTTATTATTATTTTTTAATATTGAAAATATTTTAATAAGTATTTATATTTTATAAATCTTTGTGTCTCAATGAGGTAGTGGCATGGGCTGATGGTCGGAATAAAACATATATAAAGTTTTGATCTTAACAGCACATATCTGCCTACTATATAATTTTTCCAGGTTCCAATAGTCTGGTGGTGTCCTGTACAGCAGATATGAGATACGAAAACCTTCCATCACTTTCCCTAACCATTATATGCTAAATCAACAATCATCAGTTGGTACAGATTACCATCTCTACACATATCTGCTATAAGTGCCCAGATGTATATTAAGATAGCCAATCCTCATACTTTAATGGACACGCTTCAATCTACTCCACACTCCAACTCTTAATTGAAAATCTGATGACAGAATACTCAAAGGCCACCCTGAGGCTGAGATTCTTGTCACACCCATGTTGGCTAAATTCAATCTGACCTCTCATACACAGGATGTAATCCATTTAATACAAGGGATGGGTGGACATTTCTACTATGTAATAACTGAAGTACACAGGCTTACTATATACCTGTGTTTATATATGTAATATATAGGGTATATGAGCACAGACTTTCACATGACCCACCACTCTATCATCAGATTTTCATTTGGATGGACAGTTAAAGAGTTGGAGGGTGGAGTAGATTGAAGCCCATCCATTAAAGTATGAGGATTGGCTATCTTAATATATTTCTGAGCATTTATAGCATATATGTGTAGAGATGGTAATCTGGACCAACTGATGATTGATGGTTTAACATGAAATACGTATATTGGTGATTATTTATCTTTTCAACATATATGTTCAAGTGTATCAGTGTTATGAGATAGTGTGGAGAGGGATGAGTCCTGTGAAAGTCTGTGCCTTATATATTACATATATAAACACAGGTATATAATAAGCCTGTGTGTTTCAGTTATTACACAGTAGAGATGCCTGCCCATCCCTTGTATTAAATGGATTATGTCCTGTGTATGAGGGGTCAGATTAATCTTAGATCAACGTGGGTGTGACAAGAATCTTGGCCTCAGGGTGGCCTTTGAGCATTCTATCATCAGATTAGCAATTGGCTGGACGGTTGAAGAGTTGGGGTGTGGAGTAGATTGAAGCCCGTCCATTAAAGTATGAGGATTGGCTATCTTAATATATATCTGAGCACTTATAGTATATATGTGTAGAGATGTTAATCTGGACCAACTGATGATTGCTGGTTTAGCATGAAATACGTATATTGGTGATTATTTATCTTTTCAACATATATGTATTCAAGTGTATCAGAGTTATAAGATAGTGTGGAGAGTGGTGGGTCGTGTGAAAGTCTGTGCTCATATACCTTATATATTAAATAATATTATTGTGAAACATTTTATCTTCATATATATGAACTAAAAGTTACAATTTTTTTAAAATAACAATTAATAAAAAATCTTTTTTTTTAAAACGATAGATTAATCTTTATATATATATACTATGTACTTATAGATATAATCTCCAGCTATTAGCTCACACATAACAACATGAACGACTGATCAAAAGAAGACTTCCTTTTGATTAGTAATAGTTTGAACAGGTTTGCTATTATTTTCATTCAGCCTGTAAAACAGGTTATGTTTGTTTGTTGCATATCAAAGATTTGTATATGAAATAGTGATCCTATTTACTAATTAATTTTCCATCTATATTATTTAAGAATATTAAATTTAAACATATATATTATATCGGACTATTTTATGTATATATTTAGAATATTATTATATAATTTAGACCAGATCAAATTATATATGAACCATTATTCAAGCAGAGAAAGAAATATAGTCACTATTTTATATACAGTATTAACCATACTAACGGTCAGACTGGGTATTGTCTTTAAATACATAGACTGCAACTACCTTTCAAGTCCATTAAATCCATTCTTCCTATTAAATAAAAGCAAAACACCTCTCCCATGAATACTTTTACTTACACTGGATATTGAGCCTGGGCACCATCCAAAGAATTAACTGGAATATCCATAAGAGATTTTAAATGCTTCTAGCACCTGATTCCTCAGGTAGCTCAAATAAAGATAAGAAACTCACTTCATTAATGATCACATATTAAATATTTAAATGCATGTTCCTGACTGTGATTCATATTGATACTCAATTTCTTTAACTTCTGTAACCAATTAATGTAACTTCTTAACTCATTTGATGTGGTATCTAATCATTCGGCCAGCTATTTGAAATGCCCACAAAAGTGTGAACCTTGACTGCATAATTCCATTTGTACATTTTTCTGTATTTCTTTTAAACTATCATCCTAAACAATAGAACAACATATGCAAGTTCCTTATTGTATTTCATATTTATACCCAATTTTTCTTTTAAATCATTATAGCCAAATATTGTGGTTTTTGTAACTTGCTTGATGAACACCTATGAATAAAGTTTATTTTTGAAATGAACTGAAGGCTATATAATTAACTAAATTTTATACAATGAGAGATTCAGAGAAAAGATAATTGAGCTCAAATTAACAATTATAACAATATATTTATTTACATATTAATAATTTAAATCTCAAGTTAGTAACTCTTCAACAATCTATAATAATTCGTAAACACTCATTGACTTGACAAATTCAGATAGTTTTTTTCATCCGAATTTGGGTACAAATGCGAGTCCTAAAAAAATCTCTATCATATTGTTCATTCTATTTACTCTAAATTGATTGCTTTAGTACAATATTATTATATACTAAATACTGATACTGTGATGAGCTCTTACTTTAAAGCATCATTTTATTATGTTAAAAAAAAAAAAAAAAATCTGTGATAGGAACAGTATCACAATTTTTTAATCTTCATCTTAAATCATATGTTTTAATGCCCTGTAGTGCAGAGGTATAGTGGCAGACTAATCCATGGTTCATGGCTCATGAATCACAGTGCTCTAATTTTTTATGAACTGAACAATAAATCATTCAATAATTTTTTGTATTATGTGTGCAATATATTATTATTTTAATATTTACTTTATTGTTCTGTATTTTTATTCCATTCTTTATCTTCTAGAAAATGGAGAATTAACTATAAAATTCAGTTATTTATAAACAATAGAGCATCCATTTTCTGTGAATTGTAAAAGTATTACTCTATAATTAGAAACTATTGGACAGAAGCTCTAATTGCAATTTCTTTATTTTTTTAATTAGCAAATATGTTTTGATACACATACGATAAACTAAAGTGCTGTAATTAGTCTAAATGTGGAAGTTCTTACTAACCTTAATTACTTTGTAATGCCTGACTAGTCGAAGATTGGTTGCCATAAAATGGTTATAAAACAATAAAAAAAAAGTTATTTTTTTGCAATTTTTTTATTTGAATATATATTCTTAATTATATGTGCACTAAAACTGCTGATCTTATACATGAATAAATTTTTCACTTTTTTAACCTTGCCAATAAAATTAATTTGTGTTAATTACTTTATAATCCCCCCACCCCACCCCATCAGTTCTCACATGTTTTATTGCAAAGATTCCGAGTATAGATTTTGGTGAAGCACGTCAAATCTAAAGAAGTCCTCAAATATAATACATCTTTGATATTTTTTTTACTAAAAATTCAGACATTAAGCTTGTATATATTTTAATGATATTATATAAATATCAGTTTACATTTTTTTATATTAACTTATAAACTGAATTCTGTTTCTAAAAAATGAAAGTTGATTCAGAGATAGACAGTTCGATTTAAATATTATCCATAAAATAAATACAAATAATATTTATTGTAATTACATCAACAAACATGTCAGTACTAATGCTTATTGTTATATCTGTAAAGTACTTTAGAAGTAAAATCGTGGGAAAATAAAAGTTATTATTCTAAGCATAGAAAAGTATGTGCGCACATAAATAAATAGAAAGAATTGAAAGGTATATAATAGTTATCTAAAAACGAGTGTTAAATTATTGCAGAAGAAAACATAGTTAAATGAAGTGAGAAGGAAAAGACTACAATTGTATAAACTGTAAATAAACTTATGATTTAAACAGAATAATGTTAAATCAAATTATAGAAACAAAATCCAAGATGGAAGTAAAGACTAATAAAAAGATTATGAATTCCTGAGGTGATAAGAAACCTAGATTAATTAAAATAACTTTTAATTAATAGACAATGGAATGCGCGAGACTAAAACGCAGTTTGAAAGGAGAAAGTGATTCATTCTTTTCCTGAGAGTCGAAGTGAGTGCAAGGTCTTTGTGAAATTACATTCACTCAGGAATATCGAATGCCACCCAGCCAACTCAGGGCTGAAGGTTAAAAATACCGACTAGGGTAATGTACAACCGACCACGGTTTATTTTTATTTTGTAAGCCTCCGGGTTTTGTAATAATATGATTGTGGGAAATCAGTAATATATGTATTATTTAATAGACTAATTATAGATCTGTAAACTATACTAAAATTTATGTCAAATATAGCTAACATTTATTTTAAGTATTATTTGTAGTGTTTTATTATTTTGTAAAGGCATAACAAAAGTGGCGCAGTCAGTGTTCAAACTTTGTGGGTAGATTAATGAATAGTCAGTAATAAAAAGTTTTTTTTCTTCAAGTAGTGAAAAAAGAAAAGAAAAACAAAATGTCGATAGGGCAAGCTAGCATCGCAGAATTCGACATAGGTCGTCCGCAGGAATGGCCGTATTATGTAATGCAGTTGCAAAATTTTTTCAAATTGAATTTAATTTGTGAAAATGAAAAGAAAGTAGCCACATTTTTCTGTCTATCAGGGAGAAAGGTTATTGAAATAGCAAATAAACTTTTTCAGGGACAAATAACAGATCTAATTAGTTATGACGAGTTAGTAAATAAGTTAAAGAGTATGATATCGCTCTACATCAGCTAGCTAAAAATTGCGATTATGGCAATTTTGTAGACCAAATCTTTATAGATCAACTACTTTGGGGAATTTGCAATGAGAGATTAATACAGTCTTTATTTTCAGAAGTAAAATTAACGTACGATAGTGCAATCCAAAAAGGGATTGTATATGAATCCGTAATAGACCAAGTAAGAGAATTTTCTAAAAAAGAAGAAAATAGCAGAATAGAGATTTATAAAATAAACAAGTATGAAAAAAAAGATTTTAAAACTGATAGTAAGTTTCTAGTTGAATGTTTTGCTTGCGGTAAAAAAGGCCTTTTGGCAAAAGAATGCAGATTTAGAAAGGAACAATGTTATAATTGCGGTGGGAAGGGCCACATAGCAAAAGTATGTAAAATAACGTAGAAAAAAATGAGTAGTAGAAAAGATTTTAAAATTAAGAAAAATAGTATTAAAAATAATAATGGACTAGATAACCAAGATCAGTTGTTTTTTACAAATTTTAATATTTCAGAAGAAAATTAAAATGGAAATAGATAGTGGGTCCGGGATTTTGTTAATTTCTAAAAAGTTGTGGAATGAAATAGTTATAGATAATCCTGGAATAGAATTACAAAAAGTATTGTTAAAAATTAAAAACCTAAATGGAAATCCCATTAAGATAGTAGGGAAAGTTAATGCAAAAATAACTCGTAGCAAAAGGAATTACGAACTTCCAGTATATGTAGTACAAAAAGATATTACTCCGTTAATAGGTCGTGATTGGTTTGATAGGTTGGGAATAAAATTTTCAATAGTTAAAAAAATTTCAGTCAAGAATGAAATGTTAGTAAAATACCCAAAATTATTCACAGAGGAATTGGGGTTGATTGATACAAACCTGATTGAATTAGATCTAAGTGATAATGCAAAACCTTGTATTTGTAGACCCAGAAAAATACCGTTCGCGCAACGTAAAATGGCTGAGGAAAAAATTAATAAATTAGTTGAAATGGGGGTTTTGTTACCTATAGAAGAGTCAAAGTGGGCTACACCAGTGGTCATTTTAAACAAACCAGATGGTAGAATTAGAATATGTGGAGATTATAGAATAACTGTGAATAAGTATTTAAATAAGGGTTCATATCCCATTCCCAATATTAGAGAAATTTTAAGTAGCTTATCGAGTGCAAAATATTTTGAAAAGTTAGATTTGAATGCAGCCTATCACCAAATAAGAGTTACTGAAAAGACAGCTCATGTGTTAACATTGACAACCCAGTTTGGGCTTTTTAAATGTAACTGTTTACCATTCGGAATAACATCGGCTCCGAATATTTTCCAAGCAAAGTTAAATGGAATATTAAATGGTATTGAAGGTGTACACCCATATTACGATGACATTTTAATTGCAAAATCAATGTCGGATAGGTTAGCTGAAAAAATTAAAGTTGTCTGTAAAAAGCTATGTAATGCAGGGGTTAAACTTAACTTGAAAAAATGTGTATGGGAAATGCAAGAAATAAAGTTTCTGGGGCATTTAATTACTAACAAAGGTAAAAAACATTTAACTGAAAAAATAAGTGCAGTTAAAAATGTAGACTCACCTAAGAGTGTTAAACAGCTGCAAACTTTCTTAAGACTGATAAATTTTTTTGAACCTTTTTAAAAAAATAAAGCCATGGTAGCAGCACCACTGTATGAGTTGTTGAGGAAAGGTCAAAAGTGGACATGGAATGAAAGTCACGAACAAGCATTTAAGGCAGTTAAACAATTATTAACATCAGATTCTTTTTAGTGCATTTTGATCTAAATAAAAAAGTAGTATTAATGACCGATGCATCTCATTTCGGAATAGGAGCAGTATTAGCTCATAAAATTAACAGTTTAGAAAGACCCATAGCGTATGCGTTGAGAACGTTGTCAAATGCTGAATGTAATTATAGCCAGCTAGATAAAGAAGCACTAGCAATAATGTGGGCCATTAAAAAATTTCATCAATAGATTTATGGAATAGATTTTACAATAATAATGGATCACAAGCCTTTAATAAGCATTATAGGGAAAGATTGCCTTATACCGGAATATTTAAGCCTGAGAATGACCAGATGGGTAAATATATTAAATAGTTATGATTTCAGTTTAGAATTCAGAAAAGGTAAATGTATAGCACATGCAGATGCTTTATCCAGAGTACCGGAAAATAACAAGAAGAGTGAAATAGAAGTCGAAGTGAATTTCATCGATACATTAAATTCTAAAATGATAAATAGTAAAAACATTAAGGATTGGACAGAAAAGGAAGAAAGTTATAGAATATTATGTAAGTGGATTAAAAATGGATGGCCAGAAAAGAAACCGGAACAGTTATCAACCACATCTGGATGAACAGAGACAAACTATCAATCTGTAAAAGGTGTATAGTGATGGGAGATAGAATAGTGGTCCCTCCTGAAGGTAGAGGGAGAATCTTAAAAATAATTCACCAAGGACACCCAGGGATAGTGAGAGCAAAGGCTCTAGCCAGAAGTTATGTCTGGTGGCCAAAAATTAATGTAGATATTGAGAACTTTATAAATAAATGTGAGATATGCCAAGCAGAAAGGACCTTACCAGTAAAACAATATGTGTCGTGGCCAAAGCCATCAAACCCATGCCAATGTATATATATATTGACCATTTTGGACCTATAGAGGGAAAAACATATTTTATATTAATAGATGCAACTTCTAGATGGATAGAATGCTATTAAGCAAAATCTACAAGTAGTGAGGAAATAATAAAAATACTAAAGGAAATATTTTTAACACACGGTTTCCCGGAGGCGATTGTGTCAGATAATGGATCAAGTTTTGTAATGAATTTAAACAGTATATGGACTCATGGAATATAAAACATATATTGACCTGCTGTATCACCCCGAGTCGAATGGTTTAGCCGAGAGAGCAGTGCGACAAACAAAGCAATTTATTAAAAAGAGTACTAGTAGGGATACACAGAAGATTTTAAAATAATTCATGTGGTATCAAAACATTACACCATCAACAATGACAAGAAAATCTGCTGCGGAAATACTATTTTGAAGAAAAATAAGAACTGGACTTGATTTCTTAAAACCAAAGAAATTCAAATGATGGGAACCAGAAGAAACAATAGAGAAATTTGGAATTGGAGATAACGTAATGTGCAGAGACATGTTAAGGAAAAAGTGGATAAATGGTATGATAGAGAAAAAATTATCAAATCAAATTTACATAATTAAAGGTGAAGATAACCAAATCTATAGACGTCATAAAAATCATATTAGAAGACAGTAAGAAAGTGAACAAAATAGTTACAATTCGCAACAACAAATAGAGATAGCAGATGAACCTAAAGATATAAAACAGAATGAGAGAAATACGGATATTAAAGCACATGAGGAAATGGTTTTAGAAGAGACAATGGAAATTGACAACAGTTTTCCTCAAGAGGAAAAAAAATCACCGAGACCAGTGCGTTTTAAAAGAAAACCAGCGTATTTGGAAGATTTTCTAACATTGGAAAAACAAAACTTCTAAAGTGGGGGAGGAGTGTTATATCTGTAAATCATTGCCGATAAAAGTACTTTAGAAGTAAAATCGTGGGAAAATAAAAATTATTATTCTAAGCATAGAAAAATATGTGTGCACATAAATAAATAGAAAGAATTGAAAGGTATATAATAGTTATCTAAAAACGAGTGTTAAATTATTGCAGAAGAAAACATAGTTAAATGAAGTGAGAAGGAAAAGACTACAATTGTATAAACTGTAAATAAACTTATGATTTAAACAGAATAATGTTAAATCAAATTATAGATACAAAATCCAAGATGGAAGTAAAGACTAATAAAAAGATTATGAATTCCTGAGGTGATAAGAAACCTATATTAATTAAAATAACTTTTAATTAAAAGACAATGGAATGCGTGAGAATAAAACGCAGTTTGGAAGGAGAAAGTGATTCATTCTTTTCCTGAGAGCCAAAGTGAGTGCAAGGACTTTGTGAAATTACATTCACTCAGCAATATCGAATGCCACCCAGCCAACTCAGGGCTGAAGGTTAAAAGTACTGACTAGGGTAATGTACAACCCACCACGGGTTTATTTTTATTTCGTAAGCCTCCAGGTTTTGTAATAATATGATTGTGGGAAATCAGTAATATATGTATTATTTAATAGACTAATTATAGATCTGTAAACTATAATAAAATTTATGTCAAATATAGCTAACATTTATTTTAAGTATTATTTGTAGTGTTTTATTATTTTGTAAAGACATAACACTTATACAGGAGAAAATTTTAAAAGAAAATTAAAGTATTTAAGTTCAGGAGTTTAAACTTATGTAATCAATATTACTAAAAGTATTATCAATATTGCTTTAAGTCCGATAAAATCAATATTATGATAAAAATTTTAGATAGTAAAAGTTTTTTAAAAGTACTACAATAAAATTAACGAATTTTGTAAAATTTGCAATAAGATACTCCAATACAAACTTCCACTAAAAGCAAAGAAAAAAAAAAGCTATATAAATAAATTACAATTAATGACCCATTATCAACAATTGTCATCTAAATAAAAAAATTATTTCATTTGTCATATTATGGAAGATAGTATTACTAGAGCCAATCAAGGGGGGGGGGGCAGGGGCTTCAACTTGGAAACTCAATATGTTAAACAAAAGTATAGGAGAAGGCAAATTGATGTCACAGTTTGTAAAATGGCCTTAATTTTATAGTTAAATTCCCAAAGCAACTGCAGTGCTCAGTGACTGGCAGAAATAATAGTCTCAGCTTCCTGTCTGGCTAACATTGTTTTACGATACTAATGGTGCTAGAGTGAATTTACCCTATCCAAGTACTATCAGAATCTGATCTATTTGCTCATTTCTCCAACTCCTAACTAATTGCTCCTGAAGTCCAGTTTTTGGCCCTGTAAGTAAAAACTCTTGTTTCTTCTCTCTCCCCACATTCTTATTTTAAGTTTTGAAGGGCCTCTAAAATATTAGTTGTCCTGGGGCTTGCATTTTCTCTGAAAGACTCTGAGTATTACTATAACAAATGGAAGTTTGGTACAAAATTTACAAATCCTTACATAAAGTATTTGCTCAAAAACTTGATTAATTTACAGAAAAAACAATTATTTCTCAGTTAAAATCATTTATAATTAATAAGTCCTTTCATTTACATTTTATTCATTGCAACATATTGCTTTATAATTATGGTATTTATGCATTATCTGTAAATAGGAAACTTGTCAGGCATTTTTGTGTTAATCATTCATTTTCAGGGGGCTCAAATAAATTTTGCAAACAATATGTCTGCTACAAGCTATTGTATTTAATATTTCCTTTTATTTATTTTTAATATGATTATAAAAACAGAAGAAATTACACAAAAATATGACCTTTGATAGTAATTAAAATAAATATGAATACACAAACTTATATCTGTGAGTTACTTTAAAATGTTCAAATACAGCATAATGTAATTCCTCAGTTTTATAGGTCTTCCACCAATCTGAATAAATAGATCCCTCAGTGACATTTTCTTTGATCGCATCCATAAGAAAAACTGCTGTTTTATGTGTAACAGTACAGTAATGCACCTGCCAGTCTCTCTGCACAAAAAGCTATCAAAGTGCCCCCCAATCATGATTTTTTCCTGCTGTAAAGACTTTCAATAAATGTAAAAAAAAAAACAACATTCAATAATTGGTTAATGTTGATTATAACCTTTATAATATACATAAAAAAAGGACTTAAATTTTGTAAATAGAATTTATAAGAGATTTGTTAACATTTTATAAAACTTAAGACAAATTTATAATCGTTTTGTTAATATTTTTTAAAGATAACGAGTAACACATGTTTGGTAAAATAATTTTCGGGGGAAAAAATTTAAATACTTTGATGCCCTGAAAATGGATAATTAGAACAAAAACACATGACAAGCTTCTGGTTTACAGATAATACATAAATACCACAATGAGTTTTATTTTCTTACAGTTTTGGTAGCCCAGCAGTCTTCATTCGAGCTTCAAAATATTTAAATACACTTTAATACAGAAATGATATAATTTTTTATAATTATATTTTAATAAATTCAACCCAGGGAGTGATCATCGATTAGTGACATGTAAGAAACATCTTAATGCAAAACTAGAGAGACAAAAATTATTAAAAAAAACAATATTCACAGTTGATATTCCTAATCTTCAGAAATATTCTAATAAATTTAAATTAGAACTTGGAAATCATTTTAAATTAGAACTTGGAAATCATTTTCAAATATTAACAAACTTTTGACATGATTCAGTTTTAAAGGAAATCAATAGGAAAATAACTGATATACTTTTAAAAACTGCAACAAAGATAACTGGTAGAAAAAAGCAGCAATTGACCAGTAACATTTCTATTGAGACTAGAGAATTTATGAAGAAAAGAAGGGATATAAAAATATATAAAAAAGAAGGGATATAAAAATATATAAAAGTGACACAGTAAGAAGAATTGAATATCTTGTTTTTTGTAAAATGTTGTGAAAAAGAATTGATAATGATATAAGAAAGTATAATTGTGAACTAGGAAGAAAAGCTATAGAAGAGAATAAAAGTCTCAAGAGTGTAAAACAACATTTTGGTTTTGGTAGGAAACTTATTTTCGCACTACAAAAAAAGATGGAATTATTACTGGACAGAAAGATGATATTATGAAATATGTAAAAGAGACTATCAAGAATTACATATTAATAAAAAACAAAGAAAAGTACCTCCTACAACTATTATATCTTCAGAATTGCTAGGATTTTAGATAAAGAAGTGAGACATGCAATTAAATTTATGAAGAAGGGAAAATTTCCAGATAATTATGGATAATCAATATCTTAAAGAAAGCAGGTGAAGAAATAAATTTTTTTTGGCAAAGTTATATACCAAATGTTTAAATAATAAAGATGTACCAGATGATTGGAAGAATGCAGTATTAATATTAATATTTAAAAAAGATGATAAAAAAGATATTAGAAATTACAGGTCTATCAGTCTTTTATCAGTTTTATATAATTTTTTTACCAAAATAATTACAAGTTGTCTACAATGAACTTTGGATTTCAACCAATCAAAAGAACAAGCTGGATTTAGAAGTGATTTTAGTACAGTGAATCATATCCAAGTATTGAGGAAAGCCATGGCCAATGAATATGAGTTACCATTATATTCTGAATTTGTAGATTATGAAAAAGCATTTGATTCTATAAGCAATTCTTTAATGATTAAAGCATTGAATCATCAAGGTATAGACCCAGGATATTGTCATATTCTGAGAAATATTTATAAAAATGCAAACAGCAACAATTAGATTATATAATAATATTGGGAAGATTATCACTGAGAAGTGTGTTTGACAGGGTGACTCCATATCTCTAAAACTTTTTACAGCAATGCTACAACAACTATTTTGTGAATTAAAATGGAAAGTTAAATAAATAAAAGTAAATGGACATTATTTAAAACATCTAGATTTTGCTGAAGATGTAGTTGTTTTTGCAAATAATACTTTAGATCTTCAGAAAATGTTGCAAGAGTTATCAGACAAAAGTAAGTAAGTAGGACTAAAGTTAAATGTCAAAAAGACTAAAATAATCTTCCATGAATTTTTTCAAAAGATGAAAATAAAAATTCATAATAATAAATTAGATGTTAACAACTATAAATACCTTGGACATCTTATTACAACAGATAAAAATGTAATGGATGAAATTAATCTTAAAATTAAACTTGGTTGAAGTGCTTTTAGTAGAAATGATATTAAAAAGAAATATGCCAATGTGTTTGAAGAGGAAGGTTTTTAATAAATGTGTTTTTCGAGTTCTTACTTATGGATCTGAGACTTGGATTAACAGAAGAGCAATACAGAGACTTCAGACAATGTAAAGAGAAGTATGAAAAGATGTGTGTTAGGAGTATCAAAAAAGCTTGAAAATGAAATACATGGATAGGAGAACAAACAGGTGTTACTGATATCATTAAAAGAATTAAGCAACTAAAGTGGAGTTGGGTTGGACAGATTGCTAGAAGAGATGATAATAGATGGACAGTTGAAGTCTTTAAGTGGATTTCAAGAGATTTTAAAAGGCATAGGAAGAGACTATATGTGAGATGGTTGGATGAAATAACCAAATGGGTGAAGGTGATGTAAAGAAGAGAGGCCAGAGATTGAAGAAGATGTTTTGAACTTGGAGAGACTTTCATCCTGAAGTGAATTGATAATGGTTGAAAATGATGATATCTAAAAACATACACAATTCATATTTTAAATACATTAAATTTTAAAATTGTGGTTTTTTTTTTTGCATGTTTATATTCAGAATACTTTTTTAAGTTGACTTATAATTTCTTATATATAACTTATATTTAATGTCAAATTATATATATAGAAATAATTTTTATATTTTTAATTATTGTTATAATTTAGTTATTTAATTAAAGCTATTTTTAATTTGATATAAATGGATATACTTAAGCCATATATTACTTTTTATTTCATATATTTTAAATTACCTATTTTCTATTAGCATCTCCTGTTACTATCAAAATCTTAAATTTTTAAAAAATACTTCTAATCTGTATTATAACTATGTCTATGTTTATTTTTTGTGATTAATATTTTCCTTTATTTAATTAATTAATGATAATAATATGAAAGGCTAAAACCCTTCGGCCGATGCGCTTTAAAAAGGTTCCCCACTGACAAAAGCCACAAGCCAGAAACTAGTCTGGGCATATTGGATGAGTAGGCACTAGATGGAGATTTTATACACAAGCCTTCTGGCATCCACTGATTACTCTGGCTTGCACTGAGTGGCAATATGTATAGAGAGTTTTGCTTGTTTTAATAAATTTTTGTAAAGTGAATACTAATCAAGGGTGATAATTATACATGTACTGTATGTACATAATTTATAAAAAAATTTTTTAATAAACTTTATTTTACAATTTAATTATAAACATCCACAGACAGTTCAGTAATCGTGAGTATTTAAATATTTTATAACTTTGATGAAGTTTGTTGGGCAATCAAAACTATAAGGCAAAAAACTAATTGTAGAAACATTATGTGGCACCAATTTAGTTTGTGATCATGGCCATTCTGAAATCTAAAGACCAGCCAAAACTATCACTGCCACATCCAACTGAGAAATTACATAAATATTGAATAAAAGTACTTTAAATTCATATTTTAGAAATTACAAGCTAGTAAAAATAATATGCTTTATTTCATATGGACATATAGTATAATCTTGTAGTATTTGGAAATTATGAGCTTGGTTTAATCAGACCTGCAACTTTTAGCCGATATTATGTATCGGCCAAACCATCCTTCTCTTTCCCCACTAATTTCAGAACTTTACACCATCATATTTCAAATATTTTATGAAAGTAAGCTTAAAAAAAAATCCCTAATAAAATAAAGCACATTATTTTTGCTAGCTTATAATTTCTAAAATATGAATTTAAAGTACTTTTATTCAATATTTATGTCATTTATTAGTTGGATGTGTCTGTAATGGTGTTTAGATTTCAAAATGGCCATGAGTGCAAATTAAATCAGGACCCAATATGTTACATTTAATAAATTATAAAAGAAAATTAGTTATTATATTTGATAATAAAATAAATGCACAGAAGATAAAAAAGAATATTATTATTAAAATCATTTGGCAGTCAGAGGGAACTAAGCTACCTACAATGCTGATAATTGGCTGTTTCAATGGGGTCTACCTTATTAATAAATGTCCTGTCTATATAATTATATCTCTACAGTTACTATTTTGATTAATACAACAATTAAACATTTTACTGATTGATTTAGAAACAAACTAAACATAAAACTTAGTAATTATTGAACAAATAACCTTAGTTAAAACTAATCTTTTTCTCCTCTTTATACAGCTTATTAGAGAGATTTAATTGTTATGAAGACTAGTCTACTCAATCTAACTAAATGTTAAAAACTATCTTAAAGATAAAAAACTTTAAATCTTATTCACATCACTATCTTTGTTTGTGTTGATTTGATAATCTTATATTTCATATACAAAAACTGATTTTATTTTTGATTTAAAATTCACATTCACGCATTCTATCTCAGCTTAATATCCCTAATAAAACCGTTTTTCTCACTGCAAAATATTATTGAGAATGAGCCATCTAAATCTTAAATGGTAATTTCTTACTTCTTAATATGATAAGAATCTCAGAATCTAATCTTCAGCCTTTGAAACATAATCTCATTCATAGAAATCTTAAAATCATTTTGTTTAATTAGTAAACAGAATTGATCATGGAAAAGAATGGATGTTATAGCATGACTATGGGGAACCTATGTCATGTGTGTCAGATGACATGCAAAAAAAATTTGATAGTCCATATAAATTATATTATTATTAATATGTATTTTATTAAAATTATTTGTTAATAATTATTATGAAATTTTTGATTTCCCTTATCCTTTGTTTTGTAGTAAATGTATGACTCTTTATCTTTAATCACATATGCATTATACATGTGTCAGTGACCAATCATACCCAACACAGTGCACGAGTATTACTTGTGCAAACAGGCACTTTGGTATGAAATTTTTTAAAATTAACTTACACTCGAAAACGATTTAATAAAATGTTTTACAAAGATATATTTCTCAATATTTTTTTTTAGTAAAAAATTTTGCTGTTCTACTTAACATAACTAAGGTAAGTAAAAAAAATAACAGAATCAAGTAACAGAAAATTCCAAAGTTTATGGACAGAAGTATATGGTATGATTAATAAGGACAATAAAGTAGTCTGTATTTTGTATTCTGGGTTAGTAGTATGCAGAACTTCATCAGTAAACTGACATTATGAAGCAAATCAAACATTTCTTCTTATGCAAAGGAATCATTATATCAGAAATTAATTTATAAAAGATAGATTAAGAAATAGAATGTGTACTATTAAAAGTAACAAAATATGATTCTGATATATAAACATTTAACATCTAATGTACAGAAGTAAAAATCTCATTCGAAAATATGTTCATGACAATTCACTTTTGTTAATTCTATGCTAATTTTTAAAGTTATTTCAATAAAATTCTGTAATAATTAATTTTGTACTAATTTTTAATCTATTAAAAATTGCTTAGGCATGTCAATAATTTGATAAATATTATTTGTAAATTTTTGGTAAGGCTTTTAAGATTCTCCACTATTATTGCAACATATAACAAATACTATATAACAAAAAAATAAAAATGTACCTCCATTAAAAATTTTATTGTTTAAATCAATATAAAAAAAAGGTATTTAGCTTTCAGATTTGCTAAAACAGCCAAATAATTTTAATCTTGCAAAGCATTTTTATGTATTAATACCTTACATCAGGGATGACCAATATTTTATAAACCCTATACCAATTTTTTTTATGCATGAGATCACATGTTCCATATAAATTTTGTACTATTTAATATTTTTTCTTAATATAATACATTTTGTCTTTGCCAGACTTTTAATGCTTGGAATTAAGCAGAACATTTTTCAAATTTGAATTATTCAGATCTGACCTCGTTCATTTATCCTTTTTTTTAATAATTTTTGTAAAAAAGAATGAACAATTACAAAATGAAAGTTAAAACAACTATGGACTTGCTTTGAATTAGTATTCAAAATTAGGCAAATATGAAATGTCTATTTATAGATTGAATGCAAAAAAAAAAATTAATTTGATTCACTAAATTTAAATTTTTGTCTTGATTATTAATAAAAAACTGTTTTTTGATTCTTGTATTGGTTTATAAAATCTAATCTTTTTATTTTTATAATCAGACATTCAGTGCAGTGTGTCAATGTGAGAAGTTAAACCATTAAATATCACATCATTATTTCCTATGTTTGCTCATAACTGTTGTTAAAACAGGCAAAACTCTCTATACAGTAGTGCCACTCAGTGCAAGCCAGAGTAATCAATGAATGCCAGAAGGCTTGTGCAGATCCAAGGCTCCTCACTGACGAAACCCACAAGCTAGAAAATAGTCTGGGGATACTGGATGAGTAGGCACTAGATAAGGATTTTATGTACAAGCCTTTTGGCATCCATTGATTACTCTGGCTTGCACTGACTGGCACTACTGTATGGAGAGTTTTGCCTGTTTTAACAACAGTTATAAGCAAGCATAAGAAATGGTGATCATGTAATGTTTAGTGGTTTAATACCAATCTTGCCTAATAGGATAGTGGTGGCTATGGTTATTAAAGAATCAAAGACCCCAAATGTATGGGTACTGAACTGAGTTCAGATCTATATGACTATATAAGCTACTGAGCTTGGATTGAAAATATTATTGTTTTCAATTTTAAACTCATTAAGTTTTATAGTTAAGTAGAGATAAAAGGTCTAAGTACAGTGCTCTCAGATTCAAGCTCTTCGTTGATGAAAGCCACAAGCTAGAAACTAGTTTGGGGATATTGGATGAGTAGGCACTAGATAGGAATTTTATGCACAAGCCTTCTGACATCCACTGATTATTCTGGCTTGCACTGAGTGGCACTACTGTTAGGAGAGTTTTGCCTGTTTTAATCTGAGTAGTTGATGCATGCATCTTAAGCTGGACACCATGCTTTATATTAAGATCTTTTATTTCTGTTTTAGTATCAAATTGTTTTAAGTAATCAATCTATTTTAATTATAAACCAAACAATCAACTTTATCATCATCATCATTTTCAACCATTATCAATTCACAGCAGGATAAAGCTCTCTCCAAGCTAAGCTTCACTTTTTTTGCAAAAAGCAGAATTTAAAACTTAAAATGAAGTAAAAAAACAAGAATTTTATTTTACTTTAGAATACTGAATAGACATCATCATCGTCACTATCATCATTATAATAATAAAAAAATGACAATATCAATTATTGTAATCGAAAATTAGTATTTTTCACTTGCATATTGAGTAATTCAAATTACAAATCCAAGAATCAAGTAAGACAACTGAGATAGTCAATCTTATGGTGCATGTGTCAAATTTAGATATAGATGCATTAATTTTATCACACTGAAATCTATTATAAAAATAAAAAGTCTTAGGAAAGTAATATTATAATCAACAAATTTTTTTTTAAATTCACATTCAGTAAGTAAAAAAAAAATTGTTTTGCATTCAATCTGTAAGTAAACATTTCGTATTTGTCTAATTTTGAGGACTGATCCAAAGTGAGTCGTAATTGGTTTTAACTTTCATTTTTTAAAGCCTTGCAATTGTATTCTTTACAAAAATAATTTTCGTTATCGTAATTAATAAAAACAAAACATGATCTTATCTGCGTTATTCAAATTTGAAAAATATTCGGCGTAATTCAAAACATTAAAAATCTGGTAAAAACAAAGGATCCAAACATTTAATTAAAGTAAGCAGTAATTAAATTTAAATGTTAGCATTATTTTCGTAATATAATAATGTAGTATAAGCAAGTTTTCTATATAGTAATTATTAACAATAATATTTAAACAGCATTAAAATGTTGCACATGCGCTTTGGATTTTAAATATAAAATGAATGAATACTAACACTTCAACCACATAATAAAGTCTTTGGAAAAGATAGAACATCCAAAGCGCATGTACAACAGTTTAATGCTGTTTAATTAAATTTCTATCTTTTTCAAAGACTTTATCATGTGGTTGAAGTGTTAGTATTCATTCATTTTATATTTAAAATCCAAAGCTATATTTAAAATCCAAAGCGCATGTGCAACAGTTTAATGCTGTTTAAATATTATTGTTTATAAAAAACATCGCGCTATATAAAGTAATTGACTTATTTACATATAGTAATTATTATATGGTGAGATAAATGTTAAATACAATTTATCAACGCATAGCACAAATGTATGTAAGCATGTGAACTCAAAGATAAAAAAATAAATCAATTAAATTAATCTGATTTATACTGAAAGAATATATAAAATAAATTGAAATTTTTTAAAGATGCTGTAATAACAAATTGACAAAGCAGAGAAATGCGAAACAGTTTGTTTTGATTACAAGAATATTTTCTCAGCGGAGCAGATAACATGAATACTTTGCGGTAATCCGATATTTTAAAGGCACAATGTAATAATTGTTTTAGCTGATAATTTATTTAAATTTATTCCCAGGAAACAGAGGTATTTGTTTTAAGGTAAATGTTATCCCCTAATAATTTTATATATGTAACATAATGATATTTTTCAGAGGGAAAAAATTAACATGTACTATAATGAAGATGTAATTGGGCCACATTCTTACCTATAAAAAGGGGACAAGGAAATGATTTAATTGTAAATGAAATTTTTGAATAGAGATGCGGCAGTAGGCAAAGCATTGAAAAAGATGAATATTTAAACAATATAAATTTTAGTATTAAATTCCAAATGGTTTGGATGTTATTAAAATTCGTGGATTGTGGACTAATTATAATCTTTGCATTCATCGTATGCAAATAAATTAATAACATTAAAACTATATGCAACTGTACCATGAAAAAAACATACATAATAATAAATCTCTGTAAAAAGTCTTTTATATATATTTCTCTCCACAGCTCAGACTTCTCCAACTTATTCCAAAGTGAAATAGGGAAAAAATAGGAATTAAATCACTAAATTTGCCAATTGCTGGCTAATGGGTATTTTAATGATTTTCTATTATTGTTTTATTCTCTATCTAAGAATAGTAAATATTTATTTACTGACAAGTACTGGATGTCAGATTATTTATCCATGAACTATTTAAAACAAATCTAACAAAGGTTTCAAATTTTACCCAATTTTGATTCAAACCCCAAATAATTATCATGTAAATATGTTATAATTTTAAAACTAATATTGTAGAACATTTTTGAGAGAACCCCCAAAAAACTATCTTGTCTGCATTATTGTTTTATAACTTTTAACTAAGACTTTGTCAACTGTGCAGTTTAATTTTAAGTTTGTTAGTTTCAGATATTGTAGTCTCATTTTAAATTAATGCATATTTTCAGAAATTAAATGAATTAGATTATGTTAGAGGATGAGTTTTATAATTTTGTGAAAATTATTTATTAGAGTTATTAAAAAAAAGCGCATTAGGACTTCATTTGCTTTATAATGGTACATTAATTAATGATGTGAACTTTCTGCTATTCACAAAAATTGCATAAAAGAAAGTTTTAAGGCAAGTACATTTATTAACTTAATTAAAAGTCAATTTCTTGGGCCTTTGGTTGATCATGCTGGCACCTTTAATGAAATTAGATGTAAGGGAAAAACTTTTATAGTTGACCTGTTTATTGCTTATAGGGATCTCCAGAATGATCTGAATGCTCCCAGTTTGGAAAGTATTAAATATAAAGACTTAATGAATCATTTTAAAAGTCATGACAATTCATGGTTGGATATATAAAAAAAATGTGTTGAAAAAGTTCCACTCTATATATACACCCCAATCCTACTTGAAATTTGTTTTCAAACTAATGAATGGTTTGTTTTCAACAACTAATGTTCTAAATGAAAGACTACATATGAATTTGGATCTGATCTGTTTACTATGCAAATCTGGTAATAAAACTTTTCAGCATCTATTCGAAGAATGTTCGGCATTTGGGCAGATAAGAGCTAGAGTGTTCCACAGGCCAATCATAAACTTAAAACTTCTACTTAGTCAATACCTTGAGAAATTTAACCCCCACAATGCAATGGTAACTGTGCATATCCTTAAGATAATATAGTATATAAGATGTACTATGATATTCGATAACAAGGAATTCAACTGGCTGAGAAAACTCTATAGTGATTGGGAAACTTATTTCCATCAATGTCTGAGATACTAGCCAAGGAAGACAATGAATCGAATCTGGGGTGGTCCTGGAATAACTCTATGTGAGATTATCAGATAAACATTTATTTTGAGTAAAAGTTGGAATTCTTTTGGATGGTCTATTCCTTAGGCTAATCAAATTTTTGTTACGTGCTTCACTCATTTGAGTTGCATTTGCTTGATGTCTTAGAATCTCCTTCTATTACATTGTTACAGATCAATCTCATTGAGTTGAAGATAACTATTTAATAGTCTGGAGCCTTTTTGTCTTAATAGTAGAGTATACCAATTTCTTTGACTTTGGTATACAAAACTGTAACATATATATATATATATCATTTGTTTAATTACTTGTATAAATTGTAAATATTTATATTGTTAATAAAGTTTTTATTATAAATAAAATAAAAAAAAATAAAGTTTTTTTTCACATTATTTTGCATACAGGAATGCATGATTAGAAATATTTCATAAATATACTGAATGATTAAAGATCAAAATTTATTTTCTGGGAGACTTTAATTTTCATGTTGTTATGAACAGTAAACTTTAGCCCAAGGTTATTATGAGTAATGATAATGCCAACTAATATTTCCCTTTTCATAACATGGATTAGACTATGGAAAACAATTTGTTTAAACTGAAAAATATGCTATAAAAACTTAGAAGATTCACAGCCAAAATAATGATATCTAATGGACTGCATTGTTGTTAGGAATCAGAATGAAAAGGAAGTTCATAATTTTTTTTTGGGGGGGGGGAGAGAAGTTCATAGTATATATAAGCATTTAAAAGTGCACATTATTAATCAAATCCTAGATTAGTGTGCTTCAAAATTAAAAGAATAGTTGCATTAAAAATAGATGCTATTCCAATTACATTAATAAAAAAATTGAAGCATTTACTAGCTATGGTAAATCTTAACAGTTTAAAAAACTGCTGAAATTGCTAGTTTTGAATATTAGGATTGGATTGAGACATGGAATTCTCTAAAGAAGTATATTTTAACATAAGTAAGAATATTCTTGGATTAACTAAAATGAAAAACCCTGACTTTCTCTGATAATAATATTACTGTTAATAACTTGATTAAAAAGAATCATAGTATAGGAGTTTGCAACATTAAAAATAATAATAATTTATGTCAAATATATAACAAGCTAAGTTGAAGTATAAAGAAATATAATGATTACAGTTGAATAATGTTTGAGATACAAGAGGACAGAAGAATTATACCAAAGATGAAAAATATTAAGCTCAAGTAATAGACTTTAATTTGCAATGATGAGAAGAGAAGGTGAGAAATATAGTATTTTTCAGATTGTTGGTAGTATTAAAATTGGAAGTGTTGCTATTAATATAGAGAAACTAGGATAGCTCTCAAATCAAGAAAAATATAGGTAGAATTAATAAATAACATTCATTACAACTTAATCACAGGGAATGGAACCTTTTCATAATACAGCATCACTGTGGAATATAACATCTGACTATTATAACAAATACTGAAAAAATAGATGCAAATTTAGTGCATCTGGGATGCACAATCTATTTAAATTTAACCACACCTCACAATATTAAAAACTATTGTCCATTATATGAATTTTTGATTATGGGGCTCAAAATGGCCAATATTGTATACAGATGGAATCTCAATAATCAAGAGTGTTTAGTGTTCAGTTTCATGTTTTATTAAACACTATATGATGCTAATGATGTGCATGATAAATTATCTAGCAATTTAAAGTGTGCAGAGTTAGATAAGAATAGATTATGCAGAATGATTGAACTCATTCCATAATTTTTTTGTAAGTATAAAGATCAGAAATAATTGTAGTAGAACAATAGGAAAAATGTTTTTGTGCATTTAAATAGATTCAATCTTCAATGAAATAACAGCATGGTAATGATGAATATTTTATCACTTCTATTAGATGTCATATAAGTCAACTCTGAGTAATCTTGAATAAAATTGATTTGGATTAAAAATATGTTTCTTTGTTTGAAATATGAGATGACATTCAAGCACCAAAGTAACAGGTTTAACACAACAGTTACATTCAGTTAACAAAACTAAGATACTTCACTAGCTGACAATCAATCCAAAAAACATTAGCTCTTAGATCCACACTCTGTGAAAAACATTAATTTTGGATATTAAATTATAAAAAAAAATAGATGGGTTAAAGAATTTCCTAGATCATCAAAGCCTTAAAATTTTAAAAAAATATAGGAACAGTGTAAAAAAAAAAAAAAAAAGCTAAATGTTTGGAAAAAAAAAAGATGACTATTATAAAAAAGGAAGAAAGTTAAATGTACCTGAGGCAATATTTTATTCGTTTAGAGGTATTATTGTCAGAAAGATTTCACAGTTTAAGAACAAATCAATTTCAACACTATTATTTTCAACAATTATTGATCCAATGAAGTATGAAGTCTCTACAAGTTTAATCCGATTTCTTTAATCTATAGCCTCTCTTCTTCACACCACACTAGGAAATATCTTATTACATCCATTCAAATCATTTATGATCTCTTTATAGATTTTTTACAAACTCTTAGGATCTAGTTTAAAATGCCAACTTCCATCTATTATCATTTCTTCTAAAAATATACTAGCCTAGTTTCATATCAGTCTTTTAATTCTTTCAATAATGTTTATTCTTTCAACAAGCATTCCACTTACAATCTCTTTTTGTTATTCCCAGTATACATCTCTCCATACTACACTGAGTGGTCTGAAGACTCTGTATTGCTTTTCTATTAAATGTCCAAGTCTTAGATTAATAAGTAAAATTTACTAAAACATATATCTTAAAAACGTATCTTTTCAAATGCATGGAAATATTTCCCTTTAATATTAAATTATTTCTACTAAAAGAATTTCATTCAAGATTAATTCTATGATTAATTTAATCCATTGTGCTTTCATATGTATTAATAATCTGACCAAGATATTTGTAATTTTTAACTGCTAAATCATGATTACCAATTTATTTTCTTCTTCTGAAAAAAATCATTGAACGTTTTTTAGTCTTTTTTAGCATTTATTTTCAGTTCTATTTTCTTACTTTCTTCTAATAACTCTTGCAACATTTCTTGTAGCTCTGAACTAATATTTGTAAAAAAATAAGTATATCATTTGTAAAATCTAGATGACTTCAATATACTCCTTTAGCTTCATATTTTAATCCATAAAATATTTCATATAAAGCTGCAGTAAAAGTTTTGGAGATATGGGATTACCTTGTTGTATACACTTCTTAATGCCAACCTTCTTAGTATTAGCAGATAATTTAATAACTGCTGTTGCATGTTAATAAATATTCTTCAGTTTATGAAAATATACTTGGTCTATATCCTGTCAATCCAATGCTTTAATCAGGTTAAAAATATTTATAGAGTATAATGACTTTTCATAATCTACAAATTCAAAAAATAAAAATAACTGATATTTATTGTTTCTTTCTTCAAATACTTGGATATTATCCAGCACACTAAAAACACTTAATTCTATCTTGATTTTTTAGTTGGTTGGAATCCAAAGTTCACTATAGTCAAGTTGCAATTCTCTTGGTAAAAATATTGTAACTGATAGGTCTTTAATTCTAATATTTCTTTATCACTTTTTGAAAGTATCAATATTACCAACAAATTCTTTCTACCATTTGGAACATTTTTATCATTTTATATATAACTTTGCCAATATCTTTTATATTTATTCATCTGCTTCTTTTAAAATATCATTAATTTCATTATATGCTGGACTTTGTCCTTACTTCATATATTTAAATCCATGTTTTACCATTTCATTTAAAATGCTGGAAAATTCAGAAAATATAATAACTATAGGGGATACTGTATTTTTTTGTTCTTTATTACTATATAATACATTATAGAAGTCTCACTATTTTCATAAAGTCATCTTTTTTTAGTAACACTTCAAACTTTCATCTTAATGCACAAAGAATCATTTCTTTGAAACCAAAATGTTGTTTTACACTTTTGAGATTCTTATTACCTTCTATATGGCTTCTTATTAATTCACATTTGTATTTTCTTCTATCATTAACTCTTTTTTGTACCATTTTACAAAACATTTGATATTCACTTCTTAAAGAATCATTTCAAAAAATTTTTCATATCCCTTTTTTATTTATATATTCTCATGTCTTAATAGAAAATTTACTCTAAATTGTTATATTTTTGTACTAGCTATCTTTTTTTTATGTTGTAATAGAGTATTAGTTATATTCTTGTTGATTTCTATCAAATATGAACCATCTTCAAAGTCTGCTAATATTTTAAAATGATTAGAAAGTTCTTATTTAATTTTTTTGAATTTCTGAAGATTGAGAATACCAACTATTAAGACTTTATTTTTTAATAGTTTTTATTTTTCCTGTTAGGCATTAATATGTATTTTATACTCACTAATCAATGATCACTTCCAGTCTTGAATCTATTAAAATAGAAATTAAATGAAATAAATAGTAGGAACAAAAGCTTTAGTGTTAATCTTTAGGCTAAAAACATGTTTTGCACACCACAGCAAATTTATACCAATAATGCATAACAGTAAATAATGCATTCAAGAAATGAAAATAATCTTCAAAATTTAAAAATTCAATTTATAATTACAAAAAAGAAATAGTAAAAATTAAAAGCTATGAGTAAATGTATTTTATAGTAAATCACTTTTTGCTTGATATTATTATACTTTTCTTGATTTATTTTTTGATAAAAAGTAAAGATATTAAAATAATTTCTGAATGTAAACATCATATCCTTGTCAAAATCAAATATTTTATTTAATTTACAAAGATAAAAATTAAATATAATCTATTTGTGAACTTATGATTTTCATCAAAATTTAAACAAAAACCATCATTGTACAATTAGAATGATCACTTTTGAATATTACATATTAAAACAATAGCAAACTCTCTATACCTGTGTAAACATAGGTAATGGATATCCTGTGATGTTTTAGTAATATTACATATTAACTTGAAAATTCACATCCTTGATTTTGTTTTACTTTTCTTTGTATGTCACAACAACTAGTTACTTTAGTTGGAATTAATATCAGTTAATATTAATATATATTTTAAAACAAGTTTTTTCTATCATATGAATGAGTCATTTCAGGTTTGATTGCAGTGCAATTTCACTGCTACTGAAGTCAAATGAAATGATTCAGTGATGGATCAGATGTTTAAACAAGCCTCTTTTAAAAACAGATATATAAAGATATTGCAGATTGGTAGAAATTATAATCAGTTCAATGTTTTATGAATGATACCATCATTGCATGGAGATATGTATATGTAAACACATATTAAAAAACTTACTATAGGACAAAGTCTTTTTAAACATCTATTTACAGAAAAGCAGAGAAGAATACAATACTTATCAGGCTAACTGGTTCTCATTTTATTTTCTAAAATAATAACTAGATACTATCTTATCAAATAATAATTATATGAAGAGCTAGGTTAGTTACTTGAAACAAAAATTCTTAAATGCCTTGGAAAATTTTGTGTGAATTTGATCTTCAGATAATGCACTTTGTAGAGAGATGTGTTTACCACTTTGTCATATTTATATAATATAAAGAGCATTGCAATAGCTCTAAACAAGCTTTTTTAAACAATAAATGCTACAAGAGAAAGCATTCAAATCATTTTTATCTAGGATTGTTCCCATCCCCAGACCAGTTTTGAGTTATGGCTCTCTTCAGTGAGGAGCTAGGATAATAGATTCAAAACTCTAACTCAAGATATGCATTTATCTAAAAGTTAGCCTTAAGAAAAAGATCTGACATTTTTAGACCCCTACAAGTCTTTAAATTCAGCTCTCCAACTGAAATAATTATATGGGTCTGAATTTAATTCAGATATCTAATATATTAATGGGATTTGTAATTTAATTTAGCCAAATCCTCCAACAGCAAAATAATAACAGTAATAAAATCATATTGTATGTCATATGACCTATATAGCTTGCATTTACTACTACATAATATAAAGAGCATTTCAATAGCTCTAAACAAACATTTTTTAATGATAAATGCTACAAGAGAAAGCATTCAAATCATCTTTATCTAGGATTGTCCCCACCCCCTGATTAGTTTCAAGCTATGGCTCTCTTCAGTTAGGAGCTAGGACACTAGATTTAAAAAACTAACTCAAGATAAGCATTTATCTAAAGGTTAACCCTTAATTTTAGTTGGAGAGCTGAATTTAAAGACTTATAAGGGTCTAAAAATTTCAGATCTTCTTAAGAGGTAACTTTTAGATAAATGCTTATCTTGAGTTAGTTTTTTGAATCTGGTATCATAGTTCTTCACTGAAAAGAGCCATAGCTTGAAACCAATTCAGGTAGGGGACAATCCTAGATAAAGATGATTTGATTAATTTCTTTTATAGCATTAATCATTAAAAAAAGCTTGTTTAGAGCTACTGAAATGCTCTTTATATTACATATTGCTAAATGCAACCTATATAGATCATGTGATATACAACATGATTTTATTAATATATATATATATCATTAAAACCAGTCTACACTTAGACAAATCCAATATCAATAATGATCAACAATCTTAAACAGTTATCAAAGCACCCTTCTTCTAACAATAAAGGTAGATTCCCTTTATTGTTTTTATTGTTAAAAGGAGATTGACTTGATAACAGTTTGAGATTGTTGATTGTTATTGATATTAGGATTGTCTAAGTGTTGAATGATTTCAATAAACACATTTAGACTTGCGCATTATTACACTTTATATATATTGAAATGAATGTTTTCACAGCCAAAAGATGTTTTATAAATCATGTTTTCAGTGGCAATTGTGTTTAATAAAATTAAAATAGTCATTTTGACAATATAACTGCTCCACGTTTAAACTTTGGAATAAGTTTTTTTCTTTCACTCCTTGCTATACAGTACTATTTATTATAACGATGTTCAAATGATCAAAACAATAAATACTTTATATGATAAAATTTCCGGGTTAAAATTTTTTGTCCATAATGATGAGTTTTTTTTTTTTTTGTAAAACTGAAAATAATTAATCTAAAACAAAATTGAAATAGATAACTAAATATAAATAAAAAATTTACTTAATACATTTAATCAGGCTAATATTTCCTTTTTTATAATTATATGACCAACTCTTTTACGCAACTCCATCTAATGGACATTAAAATATAATTAGTCACATTGGCATTAATATACATATTACCATATACAACAATATAAAATCAAATTACTATCTAACATCAAATTAAAAACACACATAAGCAATAGTTTACAAAGCCTACCTCAGCACATAATCATTGATATAGAATTTTAAATTTGTTGTTGACTAACAATTTAGGTTTGAATTAATCTATTTGGTTTATTTTATTCTGCATACTTTTGTTTTTATATTGTTATAATAAAAACAAATTTATTAAATAATGTTTTTCTTGATGACTTATTTAGAGATTAGGTTTTTTCTTCTTTTCTTTATATAAATATATTCAAAAAGTAGTTAATATTTTACTTCTACTAATCTTTTAAATATTTGTTTTGGAACAAAGTTGTCAACCTTTTTTGCCCATTCTTTTGTATTTTTCAATGAAACAACTTATTTTTGACCAAATATTTTTGTTTTTGATAAATTTACAAGCTTAAATGTATATAACAATAATATTATAGTAAATAAAATATCAACTTTGCAAATAAAAAGTAGCAGTAATGTTATCATTACAGAGAATTTTTCTATCAGATTTCAATTAAAAATGCTTTTAATGTAAAAAAAAAAAAATCTATCAAATCTATATGTTTTAGATAAAATTTATCTAATAAAAATATTTTTTAAAATATTAAAAACAACCTTTCCCCATTTAAAACAACAACAAAAAACAATAATACAATTATTAAAAGTGCATACCTCTTGTATGACATCACACATTTTTAATAGGCTAATTTTCTTTTAAAAATTTATATTCAAATAAAAGCTAAACAAAAATATCGTATACTTAATTTAGAAATAAATATTTAATAACTCTTAAAAAAGAGAAAATTCTAAACATAAATAAAAATAAACATTTTACAAAAAATAGATATTGTGTAGAACTCTAAATTCTTTTGAGAAGAATATAATCTTCCTTAAAATACTGCATTATGGTGATATTTAGATACAGTAGTTACAATTAACATCTTAATCTGCTAAATAGTTTTTAACTATTAAAATCACTTTTAAAAGCATAAACAACAGATTCTGGCCATTCAAACTACACATTGGAATTTCAGTGCTAATGCAAATCTAGCAATTCCCTAGACCTAAAGATTAACAAACTTTATATCTACTTACATATTTTTCACTCTTCTTCTTAGCTACTAAAAGAAAAGAAAATGAGGAATTAAGTATAGGATCTTCATTCACCATGATTGATCAGTTCAGAAAAACAGTTTGACAACAAAAGTTCATATTGTCATACTGCTTTTATATATCAAAAATATATTTCAGTATTATATATTTAAAAACATAATTACAGATATGGATTAAACAACAACAACAACAACAACAACAACAACAACAATAATAATAATAATAATACTACTACTACTACTACTACTACTACTACTACCGTGGTCCTGCTGTGTCTAGTTAGATGAAGTAGATAAACGTTTCCAACAAAAGTATAAAAAAATACTGAATTGCCAAGAAACAGTTGATTAAAACATCACCTGAAGATAATTAATATTCACACCTATCAGGGAAAATGGACTTTTTACTCACAAAGTGATTTATTGCTTATAAGTTTTAGTTTTTCTAAACGCTATTCAGATGCTATATATTGTCAATATGGCGTCCACATCAGAATCCAAGATAAAGTTTGGCGTGAATCAAACTTCACGAATATATAGCAACATTAGAGCACAGACAACATATGCAAACATAGCTGAATTAAATTTGCAAAATACAAAACAAATCCCAAGATTTAGAAGGGTCAATCAGGATGATCTGAATGAAGTAAATGATATAAATATGAATCAATATGATGCTGATGTGCCTTTACAAAACATTTGGTTAAAAGAAGAAGTGGAAGAGATAAATCGCAGATTTAATGAAACCATATCGAAAAAATTATTCATGTCATTTAAGAAATTTTTTTCAAATAAGTCAATCATCTTAGCAGCAACAGATAGAAATCTCTCTCTCTACAAGTTTCCAAAGGAAATACTATATAAAGAGTTATCTAATAACAAAATGTGGAGCTCAATTTCAATCATAGGAGAGCATACCAACTCAAGATATCTGGCAGTAGAATTCATTAATGAAACGCAATGTACAGATTTTCAAGAAAAAATTAAGACTTCGGAAAATTATGCTCTTGTGATTGTAGATAGAGAGATGCAAAACTATCACACTGGCATTATTAAAAATACATACTTTGGGTATAATATACATGATTTCACAAAATAAATAAAACCCTTTGGGCAACCGATATACATGAAGCCAATATATCGCTCAGACCCGCCTACACTAGTTTATTCAAACAGGTTTTATTTCAAGATCAAAATGAATGAAGGCATAAGACCTGAAGAAATCCCAAGCATAATAATGGATCAGGAAGCATTACTGACTATACAAATTAAAGGACTTAGGCCACAATGTTTTGTGTGTGGAAGTAGAGATCACCTGGCAATAGGCTGTGGAAGAAAGCATAACAGCAATGACCAGTCAACAGCTAAAACAGAGCAAATATTAATTAAAGAATACACAACAGAGCAACTGAAAGATCAAGCAAACCCAGACAAGAAGATAGAAAATCCCAAACACCCAGAGACTGGCCAAGAAATAGATGACATGCAAACAAATAAAAAAAATGGGCAGAAATGACAGATAAAGAATATACAAAGGAAGGAACAGAAAATCAGCCAAGGCCAGATAAAAAGAGAAAATACACCAAACATGAAGAGGGTGACCAAGAAATGGGTGACATGCAAAAAAATTATAAACAAATAGATGATATACAAAGAAATAAGAAGCAAAGTTTGCTGAAAGTTGCTGATCAGTCAGTACTATTACAGCTGCTTGAGGCAGACAAACTAATCACTGAAAAAGAAGGCAAAAGAATTGAAGTCAGTCCAAAACAGATAAAGCTTCATCAAAAAAAAAAAAAAAACAATCAAAAAAAGGAAATCAAGATAACAATCAAAGACTGGAATCTGAGACTGGAATAGAAGATACACCTGATGAACACCAAAGATCAAAAAGAGAAATAGACAGTATGCAAAAAAATAATAAAAAATGTGGAGAAATAAGCCAACTGGATGAAGAAGATATAATTGAAGCCACAGAAAATAAAACAAGCACAGACAAGAAACTAAAACACACCAAACACATTGAGGGTGACCCAGAACTAGATGATGTAAAAGGGAAAAATAAGGATCTGGATGGCATTCAACATAATAAACAAAGTAAGCAAAAAACAGATAAAAAAGATACAATGGAACCAATGGCAGACAAGAACATAAAACACATCAAACACATTGAGGCCGACCATGAACTAGTTGGCTTAAAAGTGGAAAATAAGCCACTGGACAACATACAAGATAATAATAACCAAAGTAAGCTTAAAATGGCACACCAGGAAAGGCCAGCTCAGCTCTATGAGCAAGAGAGATTAAACAATGAAAAAGAGGATAAGAGAATTGCAGCAAAGGTAAGCCATATGAAATGTGACCAACAAAATCAGTCAAAGAGTGCAAATAAAGATTACCTGCAAATTATGGCACTTGAGACTGAAACTGAAGATGTGATTCATGTAGATAGAAGATGCAAAATTTCATCCAAAGTCATACCATGGTCAACAATTATTAATAAAACATCTGCTGAAATGATGGAGGCTATTACTCCAGATCTGCCTACCCAAATAGAAATGCACACTGAAGATAGGCGCAAACCAAGGCATCCACCAAAACAAGATAGAATATATAAAAAGGTGAGAATTGAACAAGAGAATCCTCACAGTGAGCAGAAAATATATAATTGGGCTGTAGCAGTGGATGAAGAGAGTGGCCTGGTGTTTCAAGATGCAGTGGAAATCGAGGAAGAAAAGTAGGAAGACATGAATTCTTAAACTCAAAAGAAAAAAAAAAATAATGAAACTTAAAATTGCTGTTTTAAATGTCAGAGGACTTAATGCAATCAATACAAATTTCAAAGTCAGAAATTGGATAAATCAAATCCGAGCCCATATAACATGATTATTAGAAACAAAGATATATGCAGGCTCAGCAATAAATACAGCTACCTACCTGAGTGGCCAGGGCTTCTCTGCATGTCCCAGAGATTCATCCTCCCCATCTGCAGGAACTGGAAGAGTAATTGTTCAAGAATGTCTTTTTGAAAATTTCAAAATACTTTACATTGATTCAAACCTTCTAATAATAACACTGACTCAAAAATAATTACAATGAATATAGTGCTTGTATATATGCCAGTAGAAAAGCAAAAGATAGAATGTATAATTTATAATGTAAATTTCTTGCCATGAATGCAAGCCCCACTGTTCTGGTTGGGGACTGCAACTCATCTTATGAAGAATTTATACAGAAATCACTCCTATTGGACAATAATGTGATTAATTAACATTCCTAAAGTGGATACAATCATGTAAAATTACTCGTATAGATATGTACTCTTAAAAAAATGAATATTGTAGCACCTGAAATTGAACTGACAATAATAAGATTCAACATGTATCTTGCTATGGCATTGTAATACTATGTAACTAAAAGGATCAATAAAGTTTACTATTGTTGAAACTTAATAATAATAATAATAATAATAATAATCACATTCATATCGGCTTTTTCAAACCAAATTGTGCAAACGCTTTTTGCGAGTGTTAAATAATAAATGAATACCCTCTGACCCATACAAGATATAGAATTTATGCAGCAATTACTACAACTCAAATATTTATATATGAGCAAATCTGAAGTACTGGCACTGAAGGTAAAAAGCGTTTGCACAATTTGGTTTGAAAAAGCCGATATGAATGTGATTACAATTGTATACAGACGCTATAAAAAATAAATGCTGATTTATATATATGATTAATTTCAGTTGGAATGACGTTCAGTAAATTCTAGTAAATTTCATCGGTGTCATTCATTCATAAGTTATATATAGTAATTCAAAGTGACTGTTCTATAGTCACACCTTCTGTGCCAGTACTTCAGATTTGCTCATATATAAATATTTGAGTCGTAGTAATAAGAGGATTCCTTTTATTGCTGCATAAATTCTATATCTCGTATGGGTCAGAGGGTATTCATATATTATTTAACACTCGCAAAAAGCTTTGCACAATTTGGTTTGAAAAAGCCGATATGAATGTGATTACAATTGTATACAGACGCTATAAAAAATAAATGCTGATTTAATAATAATAATAATAATAATCATCATCATCATCAATTAAAAGCATCACAAAGTTAACAGTTAGACTTTCTATTAGTATTACCTTTTTCTTTTTTTTTTTTTATTTAAAAAAGACCATTAATCTCACCTTGCTTTTTTCCATTAGCAATTTTGCTTTCAAATTTGAAAGCTTATTCAGAAAATGAATATTTTTTTAACATACTGAAAGATAGTGTTTGTATACAATCTAAATAATCAATATCCATATTGAGATATTCTTTTAATAATTTTTAGTAATTAAAATTTAGCACTATCTGTTAGGATTTTCACTTTAGTAAGTTAGAAAAGAGTTTTTTATTATTATTTTTTATTATTATAAAAAAAAAGTTACAGAATCTTTTAAAGTTTTTTAAAAAAGAAATATTTTTTTTTTATGTTATCATTGAATTTAAAAATATATTTTAAAATGCACATATTATTATCATTGTTATTATTATTTTATTCAAAGTTTAGGTGATTCTTCAAGACCTGAAGTGGGGAAATGCTTGTAATCAAAATTTAAAAATAATATAATTACTTTTAGTGAAACTCATCTGGTTGATCAAGTGAAATATACCTTTTTTTTGAAGAGAAATTATTGACTGAAAGAAGACTGAATGAAGTTGAATTAATTGTAATTTAACTTGTAACTTTTTCTTGTAATTCCAAGATGCGACAATAAAAGCTAATGATATTAAAAATTGTTTTGTACAATGATAAATTTTTTTAATCAATGCTTTTAATTCAATATTAAAGCCAGAAAATCCACACAAATGTTTTTATTCATCATCAGAAAATATTATTGCGTCATTATCAATGAAAGACATTTTCTGTTTTTCCTCTGAACATTTTAATAAAATAATTGCAAAGAGTGATGCCAAGCGTTGTTAGCCGAGAGGTCAGCGCAGCCGCCTTGCAAGCAAGCAATTGGTTGCAGACGGTTGTTGCCGGTTCACCTCCCAGCCGATGCTATGACATATGGAAAAAAAAAAGAATGATAATTAAAACTGTGCTATTAGAAATAATAGTATTGGCTTTATGAATTTCAATGATTTGTTATTATTGAATCCTTTGCACAATATATAGGGTGTGAAATAATTAATGTAATTGTTGTTCAATAATAGCAAACCATTTAATACTTTATTTAGGAAAAATAATCATTAAAAAAACTTGAATTTATCAGCAGTCAAAATAGCACACTCCAAGGTTAAAATAATAGTTGCATTAAAATTTAAATCGTATCCCAAACATATTAGTAATGATTTTGATATTCATTCTTTATAAAAAACTACTACTTATGATAAAATTATCACATTGTAATTTTAAGTTTAACATATTATTAAGGCTTAAATCTCTCTTAAAGTGTAATTCATTAAAAAAAAGGTTTGGTTCTTTGAGAATAATTGTATTACCAACGACTTAGATAAAACAATATTCTCTGATTGAAATAATATCAAAATAATTGCATACCTTTTATATGGAAGAAATATCTCATATTAATTGCATAATTTCAATGAATATATATAAGACTTTAAAATAATTAGTGGATAAATCAATGAATAGTAGTATTTTAAAAAAATATAATGATATTGCAGGAAGATGGAGAGAGAATTTTATTTATTTTTGAGTAATGATATAAGAATTTATATGAATACATTATTATTTTCTTGAGTATTTAGATTTGAACAAAGATATTCATCTTGATATAATTTAAACAGTTTTTTGTACTCTTAAAATTTGAAGAGCTGAAAGAATCCGGAGGGGATATGTATGGAAATATTAATTATTATGCATTATATAGATTTAAAAATGTTTGAATCTAGTCTTGCATTGGTGGTTGAGAAAGTCAGCGTGACTGCTTTGCACTTGCAGGCAATTACCCGGGTTGAGGGTTTGCGTCCCGGCCAATGCTATGACACTTAAAAAAAATGTTTGAATCTATTTACTCATATTTGGAACCATTGAAGTTGCTTCTCTCCATATTATTTATGCTTCTATTTATTTACAAAAGTAAATAGATAGAAATAACTGCAATAGTTATAAAATGTTAGTGTTATTTTCAATAGAAAAATACTTTAAAGCATTTAATGCTGATGAATTGAACTAGCACAGTGTCATATTGTAATTCTATTTAGAAAGTAATAATCCTTCCTCACTTGTGCATTTCTATTATATTAAATCAGTAATATAATTTATCCAAACTTCAAACACTTTTAGCAAACTTTATTTGTACATACACCTACGTTTCGACTGACCTGCAGTCTTCTTCAGAGCTATGATATAATGAACAAAAAAAAAACAACATAAAATATATATATTAAAAACCTGAAATAAATAATCAAACCCAAATAAAACAATTAATATAAAATAAAATGTACTACATAAATGAAAAATAAATATAAATTATACATGTGTATTCTTAACTTTATACATATATACATTCAAGGACAACTATTAATCTAAATATTATCTATTTTATTATTATTAACAATCTACTAATATTTAATTAATATTTAGATTAATTAATATTTAATTAATATTTAGATTAATAGTTGTCCTTGAATGTATATATGTATAAAGTTAAGAATACACATGTATAATTTATATTTATTTTTCATTTATGTAGTACATTTTATTTTATATTAATTGTTTTATTTGGGTTTGATTATTTATTTCAGGTTTTTAATATATATATTTTATGTTTTTTTTTTGTTCATTATATCATAGCTCTGAAGAAGACTGCAGGTCAGTCAAAACGTAGGTGTATGTACAAATAAAGTTTGCTAAAAGTGTTTGAAGTTTGGATAAATTATATTTATATGATATTACGGCAAACATAAAGAAAAGTGTGATTTTGGTAATATTAAATCAGTAATATTAAATGTGAGCATACTCTCATTTCAGCCATAATATAAAGACTTTGAGAAAATAAAATTAGCCTATACAAGTTTATTTAGGTTTGAATATCTTATTTTTTTAAAGTCTTTATCTTGTGGCTGGAACAAGAGTAATCCTCACATTTAACATCATTGATTTAATATGTTAGTATGACCACAAGTGATGAAGGATTATTATTTTCTAAATAGAATTTCAAGGATTTATTAAATAGGCTCATTCCAATCATAAATAGATAATTACAATAACTACAATATGGTTTTAGACAATCAAAAAGTATTGTAGGTGACTTTTGTTGCAAAAATATGTAAAAACAAAAACTGACAAAGCAAAAGTATAATGTATATCTTGTTTTTTTATACCAGTTTGAGTAAGGTGTTTGAGTTTAATAATTGTGTAATTATTGCAGTATTTGAAAATAACTGATAGTGTAAAATTTATATTGTGTAGTTTCTATATAATAATTTAAGAAGATGTATTAATAATAGTAATGGGAATAAATGGAGAATTAAACATGTTAGTTATAAACAGAAATGTGGACTATTTCCAACATTATTTGCCAGAAACTTTAAAAAGTTGAAAGGCAGTTTTAGTAAGTAGATAAAAGTATGCAATATAGATTTGATGATAGTCTTTTTAACTAGAGCTAATTAAAAGCAAAAACAAAATCTTCATGTTTTAAGCATACTTTTATTGATGGTTGTTACTCTTGTTAATTCAAGAAATTATCAAGAGAATAATTTTAATATTTTTTGATTGCTACTTATAAAAATTTAAGCTTTAATAATTAATGTGCAAACAACTCAAATGATTTATTTATCAGACAGTGATAGAAAAAAATCCTTTAGTAACTTTTGGCTTGCAAATGTGAATCCATTTAAATATTGTTGTAGCTTTCTGTGGGAAAGTAGAACTTGGATGTTGTAACATAGCATAGATTCCCATGGGTTGATGATGCAATTAACCAATTATTCCATTATCAACACTATCAACATTTTCAATCGTTATCAATATACTTTAAGATGAAGATCTCTGAGATCTCTGTAAGTTTAATCCAGTTTATTTTATTGTTCTTGTTCTTCACATAAACTCCAGTAAAGTTCTTTATCTCATCCGTACATCTCACATGTAATCATTTTTTACATTTTTAAATCTCTTGGGTTCCAGGCTAATACATCATATATTTATCTATCATCATTTCTTTTAGAAAAATGTTCATGTTAACTTTATTTCACTCTCCTAATTCTTTCTGTTCTTTGAATCATGAATTTTATTTTCAAGTCCTCCATGTTTCTGTCATTACACACTTTGTTGTATAGTCTGAAATCTCTACATTGCTCTTCTGTTGAGTATTCAAGCTTCAGATTCATATCTAAAAAATGATTAAAATTTTGAAAAGTTAGTAATTGATGAGCTTGATAAATATTTAATCGATTGGTGAACATTAACAAATAACCATCAATTTTTGATTGATAGTGGCAATTTGCTAAGGTTAACCACTTTCTTTAGAATCAAATATGCACTAATTCTACTTAAATCATTAAGTTTTTAGCTTGTAAAGCAAATGTAACCTTTAATGCCTCTTGGATGAGACACTAAAGTTAACATAAAATGTTTCATTTCCAAAATTCACAAAGTAAGCTGTTAATTAGAACTTTTTGAAAATATCTTTATATATGATTTTGCAAAGCTAGTTATATTGATCATTTATATAGTCACAATGAATAATATAAGTACATCCCAATATATTTATTTTTTAAATATAATATGCATTTTTTAGATTAAATTATTTTAAAACAGAGGGGAAATTAAATAAAACAATAAAGGAAATCCAGTGCTATCTTCATTCAGACAATTACATATAAGTATGATTATATTTCAGATATTAACTCAGCTGATTTAATCGTGAAAGTAAATATTTAACTTATAAAGGAAACACAAACGTGTACATCCTTGAAAGATTGTGATATCGGACAATAGGAATCTTTTTTTTTTTGAAAAAAAAAGTTGTGCGTATATATAAACATGTGATTTATTTTTTATAAAATTTTATTTTCTTAAAGCCAAAATAGATGTAAAATAAAGCGGTTATCGAAAATGTAAATTGTATCAATCAATTATAAATTATTTTATCTGCCGCTAAGCGCAAAGATAATATAGATGACAGAGGGATGGAGTTTGACTGCAATGCCTAATAGTTTTTTAGTACCATGATGCGCCTTTAATTTTAAACATATCTAGGTAGAACTTCTTCGATTAGGAAGTTGGAGGCGAAAAAATAATAATGTTCTCTTTTCGAATCACAGTAGTGAAATTTATTAACTTTTTATTTATTCAAATTTAAAATGAATTTGACTTTTATTTATTTTATGCAGAAGTTATAAAAACTCCACAATAATTTTAACAAGCTTAAGTTATAACTTAGATCAACCTTTAAGCATGTGCGCTTGAAAATGCGAAGGTAGATACCTCTACAGGTCTTAACCACAAGCTTACGCAATGTGCATTAAATAAATTTATAATTACAACTTAGATCAACGTATGATTAATGTTGGCATAATTCATCTTATGATATGTGATGCAGTTAAATAGCTTACACAAATAAATAGAAATATATAAATTCCTATAACTTATGAAGATTTAATGTTAGGATGCTAATATGTAAATTATCAATATCAATGATCATTTCTTGCTCATAGTACCTAACATCTGTTTATTTTCACCTACCTTCTAGCAAAGAAATTAATATATAAAGTATGGCACTTCCTCCACCTGTGCGATTATCTTTTTGATTTTAATAATCAATAAGCATTGCCCTTTATCTGACAACTCCATATTAATCTTTCTTCTTTAGTTAACAATAACTAGATATCTGTTTAGTAACCAACATTGGAAAGCTAACTATATTTGTTATGACCAACTATTTTAAAAAGTTCAAAGTCTGTGCTTAATCTAAAAATTTTTTAAAGCTTGTTTAAATCTCCATATCATAGTCAAGAATGGTGGCTGGGCTAACTACTATACAACATAAAATTTACTGAAATAAACATTAATAAATCACAGATAATTTATTGGATTAAATGCTTTAAGAATTATATACAAGTTTTGTCTTAAAAAGCCGGTTTATTAATTTTCAATAATTAAAAGAAATAGGAATAGTAAAAAAATATAGAATTGCAGTAACATTTTTTTATTTTATTTAATAAACATTTCACTGGGATAAAAGTTATTATAATGTTTGAAAAAAAAATACTTATGTATATAACTGATAATTATTTTAACTAGTGATAAACTATTTTAATTAATAATATTGATTTCATTTAAATTCTTGTAGAAAAAATATTGACTTGTTCCATTTACTACTATATATTTTGGAGCCAAAAAGAAATTTTCCTATCTAACAATAGTGTAAAAAAAATTTAATGAAAACAAATATATTAAATTTTATTAATGCTAATACATAGAGTTTTGTATAACTGTACGAAAAAGATATGCTTTCAATTGGTGTTATATATTGTCATATAAATAGTGGTTTAAATTACTTTATATACGAGGTAGTGTAATTATCAAAGATACAACTAACAATGTGACATGACTTGCCTTGTGCTTTATCACATATATTTATGTTAATGATTTGCAGATTAAGAAAATCATTTTCTTTGCTCTTGAAATTGACTTCTTTATTTTTATATCATTAATTTCTTTATGTAAAATACTTTTAGTGATAAAATGAAGTGTATTACAATTCATATTAATACTGAAGTTTTATGCAATTGATTTTATTTCTATTTTACAAAAGTTGGTACTAATACTATATAATATCTACTCACTAGTTAATGCTACATATTAATTTCAAATGATTCAAAAATTTGATTAATTAATAAAAAGTAAAATGTTCACATTTATTGTTGAATCTCCATCTGTTAATGTATATTAAATAAAGTATATATATATAGCAGTAACAATAATTTTAACAGAAAAATATATACCAATAGGAAATAGAAAGAACCCAGAGATATATATCCATAATAAATAAAATTCCAAAAATGAAGCACGTCTATTAACTAAAATCTAGAACAATGAGCCATAAAGCAATATACATAGAAAATAAAATGTCATACATATTAAAAATCTACACAAGCCTAAGCACACTAAAAAAATTTCAGTTAGCTGTAAGTTTCATGTTTCATTTTTCACATCATACCACTTCATTAGCTGACATAGTTTCATCATTTTTATAAAGCATTACTTGTATTAAACTGTTAGCCATAGAATTTTATCTAGTAATAAACAATGAAAAGATAGATTGTAATTAGATGTCAGATTATTTCCATCATCTAATATATAGCATAATATTTTAAATGGCATTATACCTGAAAAAGGAAGAGAATAATACCACTTGAATCATTGTGTTATGTATTAATCTGCCTGAATGCATTTGAAAAGTTTAAATAAAGTTTGAATTTTTTAAAAAGTATTTAACAATTAACATTAGACGATGGAAATAATAATTATAATTATCATCATAAACTTTCTGACAAACAATGAAGAGAAAGGATGTCATGACTGATGCTGTTCTGTTATGCGTGGGAAGAAAAGAAAAAAACCTAAAAATAATAAATTTACTCCACTTTTATGGGATCTATAGAAATAATGTCATTTATTTTGTTCATTCAGGACTGGTGATGAGTTTGACTATATATTTCTCTATTTTGTTTAATACATATTTTATACTTGCTTTTATTTGATATATTTGCTGTTCAGCATGGTTTTATTTTTGGAACTTCATTTATTATTGATTTGTATTTGACCTTACACCAGTTTCTGATTTTTTATGGATTACTTTTGCTTAAAATATCTGTTCATATTGATTACATTTTCTAATTTTATATATATGTAAATAAGCATTTATTTTATATATAGCGCAATGTTTATAAATTGTAATACATTAAAGATCAGTCTTTCAACACTCGTAAAAAGTGCATGCACAATAGCTTGAAAGACTAATCTTTAATGTATTACAATTTATAAACATTGCACTATATATAAAATAAATACTTATTTACATATGTTTAAGTTTCATTTGAGAGTGACATTTAGTAAATTCTAGATAATTTCGTCGACGTCATTCATTCAGACATCGTAAACAGTAATTTAAAGTGAGTGGTCTATCCTCATGCTTCCATTTCCAGTACTTAAGATTTGCCCATATATAAGCATTTGGGTTTGAAAGAATAAGTGGATTCATTTTATTGTTTCATAAATACTATATCTTGTGTTGGGAGTGAAAGTATTCATTTATTATTAACACTAGTAAAAAGTGCATGCACAATAACTTGAAAGGCTGATCTTTAATGTATTACAATATATATATACATCATCATCAACCATTATCAATCCACTGCAGAATGACAGTCTCTCCAAGTTTAATCCATCTTCTCCGATCTTTAGCTTCTCTTCTCCACAACACCCCTGCACATTTTCTTATTTCATCCATCCATCTCACATGTGGTCTCTTTCTGGGTCTTTTACAATCTCTTGGAATCCAGTTTAAAATTTCAATTGTCCATCTATTATCATCTCTTCTAGCAATATGTCCAGCCCAACTCCATTTCAATCTTTTAATTTTTTCAATAAGGTCAGTAACACCTGTTTGTTGTCTTACCCATACATTGCGTTTTCGATCTCTTCTTGGTACTCCCAACATACATCTCTCCATACTCCTTTGAGTGGTCTGAAGTCTCTGTATTGCTCTTCTATTAAGTGTCCAAGTCTCAGATCCATATGTAAGAACTGGTAAAACACATTTGTTAAAAACCATCCTTTTCAAACACGTAGGCATATTTCCTTTTAGTATCAAGTTATTTCTACCAAAAGCACTCCAACCAAGTTTAATTCTATGATTAATTTCCTCCAGTATGTTTCCATCTGTATTAATAATCTGACCAAGGTATTTGTAACTGTTAATTTCTTCTAATTCTTCATAATCAATCTTTATTTTCATATTTTGAGCAAATCAATTAAACATTACTTTAGTCTTTTTAACATTTATCTTTAGTCCTACTTTTCTACTTTCATCTGCTAACTCCTGCAACATTTCCTTCAGCTCTGAAGCATTATTTGCAAAAACAACTACATCATCTGCGAAATCTAAATGACTTAAATACTCTCCATTTACTTTCACTCCTTTAGTTTCCCATTTTAATCCACAAAATACTTCTTGCAGCACTGCTGTAAAAAGTTTTAGAGATAAGGAGTCACCTTCTCTTACACCTTTCTCAATGTTGATTTTTCCAGTATCATTATGTAATCTAATTGTTGCTGTTGCATTTTTATAAATATTCTTTAAAATATGATAATATCCTGGATCTATACATTGATAATCCAATGCTTTAATCACTGAAGAAATGTGTATAGAATCGAATGCTTTTTCATAATCTACAAATCCAACACATAATGACAACTCATATTCATTTGTCCTTTCTATGACTTCTCTCAATACCTGGATATGATCTATTGTACTAAAACCACTTTTAAATCCAGCTTGTTCTCTTGGTTGGTGGAAATCCAAAGTTCTCTGTTGACGAGTTGTAATTATCTTGGTAAAAATTTTATATAAAACTGATAAAAGGCTGATAGGTCTGTAATTTCTAATATCTTCTTTATCACCTTTTTAAAATATTAATATTATTACTGCATTCTTCCAATCTTCCGGTACATCTTTATCATTTAGACATTTGGTATATAACTTTGCTAAAATTGTTTCTATTTCTTCACCTGCTTCTTTTAATATATCAATTATAATTCCATCATTTCCTGGAGCCTTTCCTTTCTTCATACATTTAATTGCATGTCTCACTTCTTCATTTAAAATTCTGGGCAATTTGGAAGATGTAATAGATATAGGAGGTACTTGTTCTTTATTACTATATAATTCTTGATAAAAATCTTCTACCAATTTCATGATGTCATCTCTCTTTTTAGTAATAATTCCATCTTTTTTTCTAATTGCAGATATAAATTTCCTACCAATACCAAAATGTTGTTTAACATTCTTGAGACTTTTATTTTCTTCTACAGCTTTCCTTGCTATTTCACAGTTATATTTTCTTATATCATTTTCAACTCTTTTCCGTACCATTTTACAAAATTCGAGATATTCAATTCTTTTTAATACATAATTTTTATATATCTTCATATTCCTTCTTTTCTTCATAAATTCTCTAGTCTCAGTAGAAATTTTATTAGTCAATTGCTGCTTTTTTCTACCAGCTATCTTTGTTGCAGTTTTTAAAAGTGTATCAGTTATTTTCATATTAATTTCATTCAAATCTGAATCATGTTCAAAATCTCCTAACACTTGAAACCTATTGGTAAGTTCTAATTTAAATTCATTAGAATATTTCTGAAGATTAGGAATATCAACTGTAAATATTGTTTTTCTTAATAATTTTTGTCTCTCTAGTTTTACATTAACACGTAACTTACACCTTACTAATCGATGATCACTTCCTGTGTTAAATTTATTAAGAACATTACAATCTTGAAATATGTATTTCCTGTTAGTCAAAATATAATCCAATTCTGCTGTACCTTCATTTGGATGCTTCCATGTCCATTTCCTTTTAATATTTTCTCTAAAAAAGAATTCATAATATAAAGTTTTTCTTTTTCTACATACTCCACAAGTCTATGTCCTCTCTCATTTCTATTACCTTAACCAAAATTACCTACAGCAATTTCATCTTTTATTTGTCTACCAATTCTAGCATTAAAGTCTCCCATAACAATTTTAAAATGTTGTTTACTCTGATCAAAAGCCTTTTGTACATCCATATAAAAATCTTCTACTACTTCATCACTATGAGAACTTGTTGGGGCATAAACCTGAATTATCTGCATTTGGTATCTGCTATTAAGTTGTATAACTAATCTTGCCACTCTGTCCAATACACCATTAATCTCCACAATATTGTTCTTCCACTTTTTATTTATAATGAATCCTACTCCACTTGTATTTCCAATATGTGTGCCTTTATAATAGAGTATATGTCCACTTTTTAAATCAATTGTTTCTTCACCTTTTCTTCTAACTTCACAAAGTCCAATAATGTCCCATTTAATATGACAGTTTTTCTTGTAATTCTTGCAATCTTCCTTCACTTGAAAGTGATCTGCAGTTGTAAGTACCTAAATAAAAAGTCGTCATCAAATGGCAGCCTGGGTCTGCAATCAGGGGATTCTTAGCACCCTCCGCCTTCGGCCACCAACCGCTGCCTTGGTTGGTGACTTTACAGCCTCCTGGGAATAAGGGCCATGCTTTATTTTTGTCTGTCATAATTGTATATATGTATTGGAAAAATATTTATCATTTACACAAACATTCATTCTGCCTTATCAGACACTGAGAAGAAAGACCATGGTGTTTCTTGATCTTAAACTCAGAGGTAAAAAGCCAATAAACTCACCACGCTGGCTAATGCATGTTGGTGAGCAGCCCATCCATGTTCATATACTATATGAATAATCACATAGTAATAACAGCTGCAACGACAAGAATGTATGGAGTGGACATTAGGAATTTGCATTGCTCGGTTCCTTTAAGGCCTCCAAGAGGAATCAAAGGGTCTCCTCTCAGTTAATAGCAAACTCCTTTCTGAAGCTTATATATATATATATGATTGTTTTATATAATAGATTAAAGTTTCATTTATGGATTTGAAATTTTAAATACAATGCATTTTTTAACTGATATAACTTTTTGTTAAATAATTCATGTTTTTTTGCTAAGTAAATCCATTTGCTGAAGAAAAACTCTGACCTCTCATCAGTTTCATCCAATTTTAAGACCTCAATCCATCTAGCTTGTGTCTCATTTTTTAACTATGCTTATATGTGACTCTGAAATTAAATAGATTTAGGAACAACATACCAATGTATAAGTTTTTGATTAAGTAACACATTCCTTATAATTTAAATTAATGGTTGTAATTTTTCTAACATAATTATGGCAGATCATTATTATTATCTGCCACAAAAACTCTTTCTAGTTGAAATTTGGGTTGGTCTTTAAATACTTTTTAAACAATTATTATGCTAATTGGGTAAACAGACTATAGTTCAAATAATCTTATAAAACATCAATTGATAATACCACCTCTTCAAGCTATCTTGCAATTATATGATGCTAAACTTCTTGCTTGCAAACTGCAAAATTTATAATCAGAAGTTATCACATTTAAAATAAAATAAAAAACCACTGTAAATTATATAAAATCACAACTTTATATCTTGAGCATTTCTATTTTATTAAAGGATGGTATTTTTAATAATTATATAAATGTCAACATAGAACTTCTTAAGTATCTGAAATCTAACTTAAAAAAAGCAGTTGTTCAATACTAGCTTACCATTTATTATAAAATCCAACTTCCTCAAAAAAAATATTACAAAGCACCAAATATTTGAGGTGATTGTACACTTTATAATCCACATCTCTTTAACAGCAGATCTTATTCCAGAAAATATTTACAAACAACTTAATCATATAATCTTTTCTATCCTTCATCTATGCTTCAACATCCATAATCTCTCCACTAACATAATGTTTTCTCTTAGATAGAAATCATATGCATTATCCCACAGTTTAAATAACTTACACTTTAATACACTTGAAATCATTGGTTAAAAAATGTTTTAAAGAATTTATCCTAAAAAAATTAAATTAATTTATTCTTCCAAATTCTCTATCTTGCATTAGGCAATAAAACATCATGGTATTTCATAATTCAAGAATTGATTTTGTTTGTGAAGAAGATGAATTTATAAATTATATTGCATGTCAAGTTAATTTTTTGTCTGAGATTTGAAACTAGTGGGTTACAAATATCTGTTTAGTGCCTTCCAGAATTGTCTCACCAATATATCAATTAAACTAAAGAATTACATGTCTAACCACATGTTTTAGACTAGACCATCTTTAGACCAAGGAATGCAAAAGTCTTTTCTTTTCACATCTTTGAATTACTGTCCAAATCATATCCTTTGTTAATGATGTAATGATAATTTTTAAAAACATTGAAAATTTTTTCTGTTCTGCATATTTTTAATCAATTCCAAACATACTTAATACATAATACAAATTTGCAAATCATTAATATAAAAATTGTCTATTGATTATAAGTTACTATTATTTTTTTATAGGTAACCTTTGATCTTTTTTGGTATAAAATACAATTAAGTCATTATTTACACCATCTTATAATGAACACATTTAATAGAAAAATAAAAGCATTTTGCTCCAAGTTGCTTTATCTTATCATAAAAGTTCATATTGTAAATATTATTTTGCTCATGGATTTGGTTATTTAATATTATCTTTAGCAAGGTCACGCCAATGATCAAAGCATGCATTGGGCCTTTTCTTACCAATAAGAATATGTTTTTCCCTCTGCAAAGGAAATCACAATTTGACAAGCTTATATTTTGTAACCTATATCAGAAAAAATTATAACAACACTAAATAATCCATTCTTCAATTCCACACATTCAATATAAATGTTTGTTTCACTGTCATATGTCAATAAATACTTTTTCATACATTGTGCTTTATTTGTTCATGGATTTGATTATTTAATACTACCTGTAGCAAAGTTATGCCAATATCAAAGCATGCACTGGGCCTTTTCTTACCAATAAGAACATGTTTTCCCATCTGCAAAGGAAATCACAATTTGACAAGCCTATATTTTGTAACCTATATCAGAAAGAAAAGATAACACTAAATAATCCAATCCTGAATACCACACATTCAATATAATTGTTTGTTTCATTACCATATGTCAGGAAATACTTTTTCATAGATTGTGCTTTTAATTATGCTGACTTACTAGACCAATATGATATCTTGTTGGAAATTTACCTAATTATTTAAATAATTTATCCATCAAGACACATAAGGACAATTCTTCCTATCATTAAGACTTTAATTAAGTTCCAAAATCTTTGTACCTATCAGTCATGGGTAAACTTTATTATTCATCTGCTTTTTTTATAAACAGGTTTAAGTTAAATTTTGAACCCACATATGTGTTATGCAATATCTATTTTAAAGATATGTAACATATTTTAAAAATCTTCCCATATTTTGCATTTCTAGTGTAAAATTAACACAAAACAATTGCTTAAGAAGCACATTAAATACTTTAATCCATACAATGCATTATTAATTGCCTATACAATTACAACCATGTGGCTTGCACACTTTTCCATTATATTTGACAAAAAATACAATGTATTCAAAAGAAATAATAGAGAATAGTTTAACATATATTTAAATTTTCCCAAATTCTTACCCAGGAATATTATATAGTTGTGCAATAACAAAATATTAAATTGTTTATAAAGATTAACATTCCACAAAAGTATGACACTGTTAAGAAAGTATACATTACTTAAGCATTTAGCTATCAGAACTGTTATATTACTTTTATTTATCCATAATTTTATTAGTATATGAAGACATATCAAATTGTGTGTGCTGAGATAGGTTGTGAATTCATTATGTTTCAACTGTGGTAATTTTTTTGTGAGTAAATATTTTGAAACGTGTATATATATATAATCATTAAAATCAGTCAACACTTAGACAATCCCAATATCAATAACAATCAATAATCTCAACCTGGTGTCAAGGCTAAATAAATACATTATTTTCTCGATTTTATTTAAGTTAAACTACTAAATATAATTTCAAAAATAAAAGCAGACATTTTATTTTTTATTAATTAATTATTTTTGGGTTATTGATAAGCAGTATGTAGTTCCAATTATTAGGGAGAAAATCATACACCACACCAGTACCCAAAACTTTCTGTCCATTAAAGCTTTTTTTAAAAATGCATCTAGATTTTACAATATATAATTTTCTGCATTTGTAGTTAATTTTATATATAATGTTAGTTTTTTGCTACTTGTTAAATGTATTTTTAATATTATTTACAAACCTGTTAAAGTGTAACTAGTACTGCAAATTCAAAATATGTGGGTTCATTCTTTGATTGTTTCCTTTGCATTATGTGATGAAGACATCAATTCTTATTCTTATTACCATCATCATCATCATCATTATTATTATTATCATCATCATCATTATTATTATTTATTGATTTATTAACAAATTTTTATTAACATTTTATATGAGAGTGTATTTATATATATATATATTAAGTTGACAGTATATATTGGAATCATCCATGTATATATTTGATTATTGTTAATATTAAATATTATATGATATTTCAGCTGCATCATACTATTTATCTGGGTAGTGCAAATCATTTAAAGTTGTTGTAGAGATGTCTGAAAATTGGAAAACAATTTTCTTTATTTTTAATTATCTGAGTGATGATATCCTTGATGTTTTTATATTACCAAGATAATCAGATATGAAAAATTTTGCTTATATATATACACACACACACTCAAAGAACAATCAATAGTATATGATATAAAACATGAAAAATATCAGTGAAAAAATTTAATAATAGCTTTGTAAACAATAATAATAAGAACAATACCAACAACAATAATAAATTGTAATGGAACTTTATTTACTTTTCTAAAGTTACATAGTTTATTTGTTACCAATAGCATTAGAGTTATTTGCAAGAACAACATTGAAATGTAATACTATTTCACAGTGTGTTTGTTTTTCAGTTTTGCAAAGCGATCTAGCATGGTTAAACAAATATTTATATTAAATATTGGATTTCCTATTGTTTGTTTAATTCTGTGAGGTAATGGCATTATATTACAAGCTAGAGTGTAAATTATATTATGGACATGTGTTTGAATAATTGCTTTGTTCTACTATTTTGTAATGTTTTTTTTATTGGATTGTTTATAATGTGTTTGTGAGCATGCCAGGGTTTCTCCTGGAATTGTAACCACAACAATAATATAAAGTGAATATCTATAGTAATGATTATAAAATAATAAAATACGATGACAAAAATATCTTATTACAAATCCTTTGAATAAAAATATCAATATAAATAATAATTGTAAAATGTAATACCAGATATGTCATATGTCCAAAACATATATCAAGACATGCTTAAATTTATGTAGCAAAGTTGATTAATCAAACAACAGACATGTGGTTAAATGAATAAATAGGTAGCAACATAAATAAATACACATAAGAAATCAACAACCATTTAATCACTATATAAGTAACAAAAATTCTCTTTGTAAAATTGCATTTCTATATTAAAAGTTATTATATTGATATATGGGGGGACATTAATATTAATTTGTATAATAATGACAAAATGTTTTTTTTATGCAGTGGTATGGCACCACTAATAACTAGGTTTTAACATATACTCTTTGAAGATCCTGTTAGGTCTGGATCATAGCTTTGGTTCATAAAACTCATGGGTAATGTTGCACTACTTAGATAACTTGGTGAAATGCACAAATAAAAAAAATAACATGGCAAAACAGATGTAACAAAATAAGGCAAAACTCTCCATATAGTAGTGCCACCCTGTGCCAAACAGAATAATCAACAGATGCCAGAAGACTTGTGCATAAAATCCCTATCTAGTGCCTACTCATCCAATATCTCCAGACTAGTTTCTGGATTGTGGCCTTTATCAGTGAAGAGCCTTGGATCTGAGAGCATTGCACCTGGATCTTAGGATCTAATGCAACCCTACAGCAGCCACCTTTTATCTCTACTGTAAAGGGTAGCTTACAATGCACACATTCTTAAAAAGATCAAGCCTAGTTATTGAACCCAATCCATTTGGAATTTATATTAATAATGGGAAAGATTATTTGTTTGTTATTATTGTTACATATATACAGATAATACACAATAAATTATTTTATTATAAAATAAAATACGATCAATATTTTACAAAGTAATATTGTATATATATAATCGGTAGTTACGGATTATTCAACCGATGACGCATTATACTTACCGATTTCCTTTCCGGTAGACATCATCGATTTTTGCATGACAACATTGTCATGTCAACCAAGACACTGACATGATTAATCCAATTTTTGGATTTTTTTGACCTGCGAGATTTAAAAATCGGAGAGAGCCTTGGGAAATTTTGTCATTTGTCTGTCTTTTGCTACTAGTCCATCGCAATGGATGCTATTTGTAAGTAATTTTCATTTTTATTTTTAATAAATAATGCCATTTTGATGTATATAATTTTGTAAATTATTCTGCAATTATAAAAATTACAATTAATTAATTTTATTTTTAATTTCTGAATTATATCATACAGAAATTTTTTTTCATAAATTCATCAGCAATTATAAAAATTACAGCTATGAGAGTAATACAATGTCTGATATAGGTGTACGCCGAGCCTTTGGCTGGTCAAAAACATCGGAGACCACCCCCTGCCAATTCCAGCGCTATGTGCTGTATTTTATAATTGAGCATAATATAGGGTGGTTTTATAAATTATAATATAGTTTTTTTTTAGACTAGAACCTGTTTAATTTCTGAATTATATCATACAGAAATTTTTTTTTCGTAAATTCATCGGCAATTATAAAAATTACAGCTATGAGAGTAATACAATGTCTGATATAATTTTTTCATACAAGTACATTTTTTTAAATTTTTTTTTTGTTAGACCGTTTTAATTAAAATGCCAGATTCGCATTAAATCAGGAAAAGTGTTCTTTATTTGTATATTTATTTTAAATTAAAAAAAATATATGTACATATTTCTGCAATTATAGAATTACTATAATAATTATACAATTATTATTATATTAATTACTTTTAATTTCTAAATTATTTTGACATATGCATGTACATTTTTTTAAATTTTTTTAAAATTTTTTTTTAGTATTTGCCAACTGATGATGTATTGCCCTGAAGCCATATCAGTCTGATGTTGCAATTTTTAACGTGCCAGGTCCACATGATCTGTGGACAAATTTTAGCTATTGCATTTGTCTGTAAATCACTTGGACATTATCTTAAAGATCGCAAGGTCAGACTGATATGGCTTTAGGGCAATACATCATCGGTTGGCAAATATGGAAGAACCATATAAACTATTTGATTAAAAAAACTGTAATGTATATATATTTTTTAAATTTAAAATTGAATATTAATTTATAGTTAAATGAATTTGGGATGGCCTGAAGTTAATTGGGTGGACACACATGTGTGAAAATAAAACTGATTTTATTATTATTTTTTTTTTTATTTGTAATAAATGAAATGTATTTAAACAATACATATAAAAATCTAAATGAATTTAAACAATAGGCAGTTTAAAATATCAGCGTTCTCAGAATTTTTTTTAAAAATAGACACTTTTACAAATCATTCTTCTTATCAAAAGAGATAGCTGCTACAACAATAGACAATCATTTAAAGTAAAATTTAGAATGCTAAAATGGAGTTTTACTTTTTCTTTTATTTAAATTATAAACATTTTTAAAAGTCAAATGCTGTAATTAAAAGTTTACCAACTTCAGAGGAAAGCAAGTAAAATAAGAAGTAAGAGTAAGTGATAAATTCTTAAATAATTAAATCGTGTTTTAAAAGTTATTGGAGTAAATTTGAATATTTTAAATTTTTTTCAAAAAGAATAATGAGAATTAAATCTGCTGAAATTGGAAATGAAAAAAATAATGAAATAATTTTCTTAGTATATATTTAAAGTGCTTCAATACAAATATATGATTATAAATAATTATTAAATTGTACTTTAATATGAAAATGGGCTAGAGCAAAACATGCTATTGTGTGTCATGGTATTTCCTACCAGCTGCATTAAACCTCTCTCTCTCTCTCTCTCTCTCTCTCTCTCTATATATATACATATAAATATATATATATATATATATATATATATATATATATTCTACTTTATTGTAAACTCACAAGAAGATGCCTGCAGTCCAAAGTAAACAAGGATTGGAATATGTTATGGTGAATCAAATGAGGATCAAGGTGTTTGCCATTAAACACAGCTACAGGAGACACCATTGCACTTATCTATCCTTGCTAAAGAAAATGATTTACTAAGTGAAACTGCTTTGAAGAACAACTTGCCTAAATATCAACTACTACTACTTTTATTAGGATGATTTTTATGAACTTTGTTCCAATTACAATTTTTTTTTTTAAATCAAAAAATCAATATTGTAAATTTTTGTTTACTTATTTATTTATTTTTAAATCTTGTTATCTATCTGTTGTATTTTCACACTCAGATGCTGAAGCCTCATTTTTCAGAATTAGCAAAGAAGAAAAGGGGGGATTATTTATTTTGATATTTTTTATATTTTCATTATAAATAAAATTTAGGTAAACCCACCTGCTTCACATCAGGTTATCCACATAAATATTGAGGTAAGATTCTCTAAATTTATTTTCATAGGTTAAATTACAACACTTATACAGAATACATATTATATGTTTTATTTTGTGATTAACCTTGTGTATATATTTTCCAGTATGTTTGACTAATTAACTAGTATCTACCTACCTACCTACCTACCTACCTACCTACCTACCTACCTACCTACCTACCTACCTACCTACCTACCTACCTACCTACCTACCTACCTACCTACCTACCTACCTACCTACCTACCTACCTACCTACCTACTCTACCTACCTATCCTACCTACCTACCTACCTACCTATCTACCTACCTACTTCTACCTACCTACCTACTCTACCTACCTACCTACCTACCTACCTACCTACCTACCTACCTACCTACCTACCTACCTACCTACCTACCTACCTATCTATCTATCTATCTATCTATCTATCTATCTATCTATCTATCTATCTATCTATCTATCTATCTATCTATCTATCTATCTATCTATCTATCTATCTATCTAATATATAAATTGGGGAAACTTGTTAAATAGGTTGTTAACATCTGCGAATATATATAATTTAGCTAGCCAGCATCTCAATGATATTAAATAACTAAAGTTTATTTTTCTATATAATTATGATTTGTAGAGAATGAGTGACATAGGTGGATTTCTACCATGGGGTATAAGGGTTGGATTATAATAATCATTAATTAGTAAAATGGTAGAGGTTCACATGTGTACATATGATTATTATTATTTTTTATATATTTTTTTTATCATTACTATTGTTGTTATACTTGATATTTATTTTTGTTAATAAATGTTTCAGAGTTTGTATTATTCCGGTCTCTGGTTTATTGAGTTGTCCTGACATTCCACAGTTTATAAATAATTATGCATGCACACACATCTATATTTCTTATCATATAAAAGCTTGAAAATAAACAAGTATAATAAATGCTAGTTGTAATCTATATATAGGTGCAGGTGTTGCTGTGTGTATCTGTTCATACCTGCTAAAGGAGTCAAAAGCAATATTCTCTCTGGGTTTGAATATTAAGGCATACAAAATTTAAAAGGGGGAAAGTGGATGAACTAACCTAAATTGCATTTAATATTATTAAATAGGATAGAGTTAGTCAATTAAAGGGTAAGCAATCATTGTTTAAGCATTTCATCTGGTTCTCATTAGCATTCTATCAGATGACCCACAGTCTGAACATAGTTGGATGCAACTTTTTTCCCTTCTAAGCCTGGTAGGTTTTTGCAGATTGTTTCATTAGGGGTAATAAATTAGAGCATATTAACTTATCCCTACACCATATTGCTACATCTGCATAGTAGTACAGTCTGAAAGTTGTTTAGCAATGTTTGGAATTAGAAGTAATCATTCTGTCCATTATATCTGGTGTCATCAACTTTTGGGGCTAGTGGTCATCGTTATGTCCATTATATCTGGCACCAGCAACATTTGGGGCTTGATAAATAGGTGTATCATCACATAAATGCTTTTTCTAAGTTGGTCATACATTGTGACTGAACCAGCTGATTGTTGAATCTGATCTATATATCTAAGTGGGAATCGTTCCGTCCGTTATACTACTTAACTACAAAACTATAAGAATGAAATTGAAAACACAATATTTTCAATCTAAGCTCAATAGCTTATATAGTCATATGGGTTCTGAACTCAGTTTAGTATCCATACATTTTGATGTCTTTAACAACCATAGCCATCACTGTTCTATTAGGCAGGATTGGTGTTAAACCACTAAGCATCGCAAAATCACCATCTCTTATACAAGCACATAATTGTTATTAAACAAGGCAAAACTCTCCATAGAGTAGTGCCACCCTGTGCCAACCAGAGTAATCATTGAATTCCAGAAGGCCTGTGCATTAAATCCCTATCTAGTGCCTACTCATTCAATATCCCCAGACTAGTTTTTGGCCTATGACCTTCGTCAGTGAGGAGCCTTGGATCTGAGAGCACTGCACCTGAATCTTAGGTCTAATGCAACCCTCCAGCAGCCACCTTTTATCTCTATTTAATTACAAAACTATGAGAATGAAAACACAATATTTTCAATCTAAGCTCAATAGCTTATATAGTCATAGGGGTTTGAAGTCAATTCAGCACCCATACATTTTGATGTCTTTGGCTCTTTAACAACCATAGACACCATCCTAGCATAATTCATAATTATCATTAGTTAGCAAAAATAAATAAACAAACTGTCCTGTAGAAGTGTATGGTCTTAATATGGAAAAATATCAAAATCTTACCTCATTCCATATTGCCTTAAAGATGACCTTCCTAGTTCAAGTCACTAATCTTAGTTTAGCTTTATGACTGAAATGATTTACATTAGGGTCTATGCCAGATGTATTATCCTTGAAAGATATTGCCTCAATTAACATTATTCTACTAATAATTCTCTCCCAAAAATTTATCAAATTAATTATTCTCTGCTTTGAAATTATGGCATATCATTAAGTAAAAAAAAACAAGTAAAAAATTTAACCTAGGACAAGATATCAAAAGTAAGTAAAAAATCGAGTGAAATAATATGTAAATTTTAAATAAGTACACACAAAAAAAAACCGCTATGAAATTTGAAAATAAGTACATGAGATCTTCTAATTGTCTCCTAAAAATTTATCAAATTAATTATCCTCTGCTTTGAAATTATGGCATATCATTTAAATTTATCAATAGTTAAAAAATATATAGCAATAGGAACATTACACAAAAAATAATATTACCAATTTTCTTTCAGGAATTTGCAGTAGGCACTTGGATTTTTGCAGCATAAAAATTCATTAAAAATAATGTTATTATTTTGATTTAGAGAACAGATTGCAGCACACAGTGGTTATTAGTGGTTTAAAAAATAGAACATGGTAGAAATGAACAGCAGAGTTCAGCAAACAATTATTGTTCCACAAAAAGGTTTAAATTTTTAGGCTTTTGATGCAAAATTATTTACAAAAATATCCAAATTTTGAAGCTTATTGGAGCAAAATTATTTAGAGAAGCTTTTTTTCGAACAGATTGCAGAACACTTAAATAATAACTGCACATTTTAGAGAACAGATTTTAACAGACTTAAATAGTAACAGCAGATTATTTGGTTTACAAAAATACAACAAAGATGGCACAAATTAATAGTGCGGGATTTTGAAATGTTTCCTGAAAGTTTGTGCATGTTTGATGTTGTGTTCATCTGTGTAAAAAAAAATCCATATGAACTCTGTCAAAAAATAAAATAATCCCAACTTCTATTTCTCGCAGTACAAAATAAATAATATGTCATAATAAAACTAGCAGGTATTTCAAAAGGCTAGTTCAATTACATTTTGAATAAATTTGTCGACTTTGGAAATTATATTTTTCATGTGAAAAGTCTATTACATCACATTTCATTTTGAAAGTACAAACTGTGACATGTATTACAGTGCAATTATATTTCTCTTTTTAAATCTTTAATTAGTATATGACTATGGATTTAATTCAGTAATTTCCTAAGAATCTCATATAGCATACATATATAGAATGAAATGTTTACATGTTATGGATTTTTTATTAATTTTATTTTTTTGATAGCTAACGGATTTTTATGCTACAAATAATCTTTCTCTATTGTTAAACTTCTTAACTTAACTCAACAAAGGTAATTCATGTGAATTGAAAATGGCACTGCAAAGATTGCATTTACTTTCACTCTAAATATACAAAATTTATTTTTAAAATTAACATTTAACCTACATGCATAAGTGAGAAACTGGTAAATAGCCATGTAAACATTTCATTATATAAGTATGTTATATGAGATTCTTAGGAAAATATTGAATGAAATCTATACACATATAGACCAATTAGAGATTTAGAAAGAGAAATATAATCACATCATGATATAATACACATCATAGTTTGTACTTTCAAAATGAAATGTGACATAATAGACTTTTCACATGAAAAATATAATTTCCAAAGCTGACAGATTTAATCAAAATGTAACTGAACTAGCCTTTTGAAATACCTGCTTAGTTTTATTATGACATATTATTTATTTTGTATTGCTAAAAATAGAAGTTGTTGGGATTGTTTTTATTTTTTGACAGGGTTAATATGGATTTTTTATGCAGATGAATACAACATTAAACATGCACAAACTTTCAGATGACATTTCAAAATGCCATGCTGTTAATTTGTGCCATCTTTGTTGTATTTTTTTAAAATGAAATAACCACCATTAATTAACCTGCTGTTACTATTTAAGTCTGTTAAAATCTGTTCTCTAAAAATGTGCAGTTATTATTTAAGTGTCCTGCAATCTGTTGGAAAAAAAGCTTCTCTAAATAATTTTGCTTCAATAAGCTTCAATATTTGGATGTTTCTCTAAATAATTTTGCATCGAAAGCCTAAAAATTTAAACGTTCTTTTCATGGAACAATAATTGTTTGCTGAAGCCTGCTATTCATTTCTGCCATGTTGTTCTATTTTTTTAAATCACCAAATAACCACTGTGTGCTGCAATCTGTTCTCTAAATCCAAATAATATTTTAATGGATTTTTATGCTGCAAACATGCAAGTGCCTACTACAAATGTCTGAAAGGAAATTGGTAATATTATTTTTTGTGTAATGTTCCTATTGCTTTATATATTTTCATTATTGATGAATTTAAATGATATTTCATATATTAAAGCAGAAAATAATTAATTTGATAATTTTTTGGAAGACAATTAGAAGCTGTCATGTAATGCTAATTTTAGTTTATATAAATCATTGAGGGAAGGGGTAGTTTTGGGTTTGACTTATTTTCAAATTTCATAGTGTTTTCTTGTTTTTTTTTGTGTATACTTTTTAGAATTTACATATTATTTCACTTCATTTTTTACATACTTTTGATGTCTTGCCTTAGGCTAAATTTTTTACTTGCTATTTTTTGCTTAATGATATCCCATAATTTCAAAGTAGAGGTTAATTAATTTGATAAATTTTTGGAAGAGAATTAGAAGCTCTCATGTAATGTTATTTTTAGTTTATAGGCAGTTTTGTGTTTGACTTATTTTTGAATTTCATAACATTTTCTTGGTTTTTTTGTGTGTACTTTTTTAAAATTTATATATTATTTATTTCTTACTCACTTTTGATGTCTTACCTTAGGCATTTAAATTTTAATTTTCCATCGATTTCAGCCATTTTTGGATATAAATTTATCACTTGCAGACTTCTTAGCAGTGCTGCAGCATCACCTAGTGGCCACAATACACATCACTGAACACTACCAAATTTTTTTTAAGAAACTATTTATATATAAACAAATTGAGTTATTTTAAATAGCTAAAATTTAGTATAATTAAAATTTAATGTCGTTTTGAAGATATGTGTGTGTCTAATGCAATGTGTGCTTATCATATAAATAATTCAGTAAGATGATTTTATTGTGTTTAAATTCAATAGGTAGATTGCCCTATTTACTTTGTTTGCTCCACATGTGTCTGAAATTAAATATTGTTATGTATGTGTGTATGTATTTTATATAGTAATACTATAAAAATATCCACCACCCTTGAATTTTGTGTATGGTACTTGCCAATCCATAATCTATATTATTTCTTCTTGAGAACCTCATGAATGATTTGTTTTGCTTTGGGTAAAGACATTTCTCCCCATTGATTATATTTTGCTTTGTATGATGAATGGATAGAGGCTATGTATTGATGTTTTGGTTTTAAAGTGATGTGGAAGCAGATACAGTAGTGGCCTGTGCAGTGTGAACATTTATAGTGAATTTAAGGTGCTTTTTTATTGCTTGATTTTTATGCAGAAGTGAAATATATATATGCACATAGTCAAATTTAGATTAAATATCAGACATGTTAGCATACAAAAGGGATAACAAAACATTGAAATACATTTATACTTAAATTGTGTGACATTATACTGTTAATAAACTTTCTTTAGTTTATTATTAGATCCATTTTCACATTTTTTACTGTTGTCTGCTCCCAATAAATATTTCCAAAGAATCTCTGTTCTCCACAGTTTAGAAACAATTTTAAGGGTTTATAAGAGATAGTAAAGCTGTGGAAGAATTTATACTTAGTATCATCACCAGTCAACTCTCATATTCTATTCTATAAGTCTAGTGGTGCTCTCTAGTATTTGATATTAGTGTGCCTACTGTCTATTACAATATATAAATTACAATAGACAATTTGCTAATATTGATCTACAATGTTCTTAGAAAATCATGGTACATCTGCTTTTTTGTCTAATAAATTCAATTGATAATAATTAAAATTTTGTTGATAATGATTACCATTATTATAATTAAGCCTGTTATATATAATACATTATTAATGGATAACTTATTATTTTACATATACATATCAAAAGATTCATTAATAAATTCAATACATAGATAAATAGATAGTTATACAGATCTATAAAAGCTTACGTAAATAATTGATGAATGAATGGATAGATGGTTAAAAGAGAGAGAAATGTATAGATAAATAAATAAATAGGGAGAAAGTTAGGTAAATGGGTAAAAAGACTGCTAATAGCAGATAGATAGATAGCTAGACAGACAGATAGACAGACAGACAGATAAATAGATGAATAGATAGAAAGATGATAGATGGATAGTTGGATGGTAGCTGGATGGATAGATAGATAGATAAATAGATAGATTTTGTATAAATTAACCGGACAAATAAATAGATTAATATTAAAAACATACTTATACAAAAAATATAGATTAAAATTAAAACTGAAATTTGAAAACGCGAATTTTTATATAAAATCTAATATTTGAAAAATTATTTATTTATTTTTTGCATGCATTTCAATTTTCCTTCTTTTTTCGTCTGATTTAAACTAATTAATATTTTTTAAAATGCGAATTGCATCAAGAAATAAACTAATTATTACTAATGTATTGTAGGTAATTAACATTGTTTATTTCAAAATTATTTTTTAACAAAATCGTCTATGACTCTGCGCTTTGAACATTTAATGCATACAGCATTAAAAATTAAAGATATTTGATTAAAAACTTTATTATCATTTCGCCTTTAAAAGATTAAAAATATAGTCTTATATAATTATATTACAAAATTTGTATTAGAGATTTCTGCATTTTAATGACTGCTTACTTTTTATATGAAACTTATTTACAAACCTAAGTCAGAATTTGAATTATAAAATTATAATTGAAAAAAAAAACTTGATAATATTTACTCAGCCGTCAGATATGGTTAACATTCAGAAGATATCGTAAATTATTCACTCTACAATATATCTTAACTATTTCATTATGCAGATAATATCTTAAAACAATTTACAATAAATAATTTATTTTAATTAAAAAGGCTTTCACCAATTCAGTTTTTGGTTCAAAATGCCATAAACTGGAACACTATTATTTGTGTGTATTTACATAAAATGCACACACACTTCATTTTTTCTTTCAAAAATTTAATATTTATTATTGAATTATTAATATTAATTTATTTTTTCATGTTTCAACATTCAGATGTAGTCTTCATCAAAGAACTACAAAAAATATATATATAAAAGACAAGTTTTAAAAAAACATTCTCTACAATTAATTACTTAATCATATTAAGCTTTAAAATTACCAAAATTGCAAACTTGACTCATTAGTCTTTTATATATATATATTGTAGCTATGCACAGCTAAATAATGCATTAAATGTAAATGTCAAATATGAAAGCTAATAATTATAGCATTTTCTTCTTGAACTTTGTTAATTAAAGGGTTAAACATTGAATATAACACTAATAATTAACTTTGATAAATAAAGCATTTTGTTCTGGTATATGTGAGTTTCTTTACATTTCTCTCAACAAATATTTCTGCCTAAAAAAAAACAAAAGCTTGTTAACTGATTCTAAAAATTAGTTTTGGAAAAGAAGAAAAAAAACTGTTCTTAAAATTATCAAATCTGCAATAGAATTTTTAATTAAGAAATGCAGAAGTTCAGAATAAGTTAAAGTACTAAAAAATAAAGTAAAAACTTTTTCATTATTATTTTCTCTATTTTCTCTTTTTTTTTATATTTCTAATCATGGATGTTGTCCTTACTGGGTTTATTAAAAGGTAAACATTGACTATGGTCTTAAATATCTATTTAATTATGCTGTTTATTGATAAAGATTTTATAGAGAGTTGGATTGAAGTAATTAAAGATAAGCTAAACAGCTATCAGTAAAAAAATTTAAGTCGATAAGTTTACATTTTATGAAAACCATTGGAACATGTATATGATTAATTAATTGCAGAGAATGTTTTTTTTTAAAAGTTGTCTTTTGTATATATATTTGTAGTTTTTTGATTAAGACTATGTTGGAATGTTGAAACAAATATTATATATGTCTTTACTTTAAAGTAAAATGGGTATTTATATGTGTGCATTATCTAATTTTTTTTATGATTGTTATTTTTTAGTATATATAATTTCAACCTTGATATGGCATCAGGGTAATAAATATATCTCTGTTTTTTTATTATGTGTATTTATTTAATTTAAAATAAAAAAGAAATGGTAATGTAATATTATTATTGGCTGTAATGTTAAATGTTTGGGAGGATGTAAAGACAACTTGCAGTTTTATTGTTACATCTGTTTTGCTACTAAACATTACATGATCACCATCTCTTATACTAGCACATAATTGTTATTAAACAAGGCAAAACTCTCCATACAATAGGCTTACCCTGTGCTAACCAGAGTAATCAATGGATGACAGAAGGCCTGTGCATAAAATCACTATCTAGTGCCTACTCATCTAGTATCCCCAGACTAGTTTCTGGCTTGTGGCCTTCATCAGTGAGGAGCAATGCAAGAGCACTGCACCTAGATCTTAGGATCTAATACAACCTCCAGCAGCCACCTTTTATCTCTACTTAACTACAAAACTATAAGAATGAAATTGAAAACACAATAATATTTTCAATCTAAGCTCAATAGCTTATATAGTCATAGGGGTCTGAACTCAGTTCAGCATCCATACATTTTGATGTCTTTGGCTCTTTAACAACCATAGCCACCATCCTAGTGCAAGCCACAAACATCATTAGTTACCAAAAATAAATAAATAAACAAACTGTCCTGTAGAAGTGTATGGTCTTAATATGGAAAAATATCAAGTAAAATCTTACCTTATTCCATATTGCCTTAAAGATGACCGTCCTAGTGCAAGTCACTAATCTTAGTTTAGCTTTATGACTGAAATGATTTACGTTAGTGTCTATGCCAGATGTATTATCCTTGAATGATATTGCCTCAATTAACATTATTCTACTAATAATATATGAGTAGATCCATATATGAAATATATATTTTTAGTGACTAGGTTGGCAAAACTGAAAGATAAATACTACCTCATCTAAATTACAAATGATATCTGATCCAAGATCAATTCCATTACAATATATGTATAATATTAAAGTGCCACAATAGCGAATAAAAAATAAATTAAACAGAATTAAGTATACTTTCAATATGTTAACTTCATAATCATGGTTACCTAAAAAAACACAAATACAATATTTTTACTGTTAAAAAATTAAAAAAACAACAACTCATATTTTGCTTAGTTAAATAGTTGTTTGAATGATAATCTGCTAATTGATCAGAACAACAATTATGTCCATATTTCAATTGAAGTGAGGTTCTGCAACTGATAAAAGTAATTACCAGCAATTAATATGTTAGAGATATCATCGGTAGTTAATTTAAATTTATTAAAAAATTGATGCTTAAATGTAAATTTATAAACTTTATCTATTTTGAAGAGTGTTTTGTGTGAGAGTTTCACAAGTATGATTAAAAAATAAAACACTAGACAAGTGAATTGAAATCTTGATGTCAGTAAGAGAAACAAAAAAGAGATCAATGAGAAATCTTTGACTTCCAATAAATAATCCAGAATTTAGAGAGTACAGTGAAAGGAGTGATAGCAAGGCTAGTTGATTGAGCTTTTGTTTCAAAGTGGATGATAGGAGCAATTAAAGTCACACACCTGATAGTTAGATTAGACTTGCGTAAGATTTTATGCCAAGCAATAAAGAGAATATTTACTATGTCTTTTGCTTTTTAGCATGAATATATTGCTATAAGATAGTGTAACTGTGACTGAAAAATAAAGGAAACAATGATTGCATTGACTGAAATAAATATTATTTTTAATCTTCCTTAATGGAAGTTAAATATTTATTAGGATACTTACACTTTGTGCTGGTCTGCTGAAGGGTTTATGTACAAATATACAGTTATTGCTTAGATCATTAATAATGATTGATTTGGTTGATGAATAAACTTTTGTTCTCTAATGACAAAGATATCAGCATAGTGAATTATTAAAAATTGATATAGCTGTGAGATTCTATTGTCTGAATTGATTCCTCAAACATTTATGGCATTTTTATTATTTGAAATATTATATTTTTGAAGAATTGGAGTAATGACACTTTTTGCTGTCATGTTTGTTATCAGAATTAGGTATTGTAGCTCTTTTACTATTTTCATTAGTAGAGGAGGTAATTTTGTCAGGTGCTTCTCAAATAGGTTTATTTTTAGTTCTGGATATTTTTTAGTGTATGCGGCATCTTGATTGTAACACACAACTGAATTGTGTTTACAACTTTTATTCAGGTCCATTGATTGTTATAAATTATTATCTGAATTGTATGATTTTTATTCATATTCATGGATTGTTGTAAATTATTATCCATTAAAAAAATTTGAGATAGATTCTCATAACTGTAATTTACTGGTGGTATATCTGTGAGATTGTTACTGCTACTGCATCTGTGACTGAATTGTGTTACATCAGATTCAGGATGGATAGTAATTGCAGAAATGTAATGTAGGTGAGGTATTATTGTTAATGTGATAACTCATGTCAAAGTGGGCATGCAATTTTTAGAAAGTACATTGACTTATGAAGTAGTCTTATGACCATTATTACACAAATGACCAAGCTTGTCAATTTTTCCACAAACTGTTGCAATTTCCAAAGCTGCATTGAGGAGTAATATGTCCATGTCTTGAACATTTGCAGCACAGTGTTTTCCAACCTTTGATACTAACTGTAATAGGAATGGATCTCATAAAATATGATGTAGAAGTTTATCTGTTACATGTTCCTGTTTTAATTTTAATGGATTTTCCAAGAGTTAGTGTAAATTTCAAATTTTATAACTTGAGCAGTGTTCATTATATATTTTTCGTAAAACTTCTTCCATGAAATCAGATGGAACATGCACAATATGGCCATGTACAACTGGATTTGGACCCTTAACTGCAGAAAATAACATTTTAAAATTTAGATGCTTGTTTTCTGCCTCTTCTTGCTGTTGTTTTGAAAACTATTCCCATGCTATAAATAATCTTGCAAAGAAGGAAAGCTGTAGATTTAATGATTTTATCATGTTATATTTGTGTAGCTTTTATAAATAGTCTGATAGTGAATAACAAGATAACATTAGTTGTTTATCTAATGGATCATAATTTTTTTTCACACTAATAATTAAGATGGTAGGGAAAAGATTATTTGCAAATATTTTTTTTCCAGTAATCATTTAATTTACAATAAAAAGTGTATTCAGGTTTATTAGTTTCATTTGTTCCATGGAATTAAGGTGTATAAATTTTGTACTCTTATTAGTATTAAGTGGGCAGTTTGTACTTGTCTGTTTTCAAACTTATTTTTTCTTTTTGTTCAAGAGTTCAGCAGGGTTAATGTTTTTTATTTTTATAATGTGTTTTGCATAATAGAAAAGGTTGAGTGCACCTTCATTTTTTCCATTTTCTTGAATGTTTTCTATTTCCTTGCCCCATGTAGCTTTTTTCTGGTTTAATTTCATCTAGGGATGTTTGGAGATTGTTAAAATGTTATTATTATTATTTTTCTTTAGTGAGCTTTGTTCTTTTATTATTATTTTTTTTTAGATTCATGAAAAATGCAAAGATTGTTGGCAATTATTTTTATATTGTCATAACTTTTTTTCTTTACTTATGATTTTAGAAATTTTACCCTTTTTGTAAAAAAATTCAGTTCTTAATTGACTATTTACAGTAAACAATTATCAGAAATTATGCTAATGTTGAGACAGCTATTACAGTATAATTCACCTTATTGACTTCTTGTGAAGCAGATATGTTAATGACAACAGTTATTAGTATCTTAGTCTTGACTCATATTGCAGGTCAACTAGCAAATAGTAATAGCTAATTCATTTAAAAAACACAACTAAATTGGACAACTTAAATTTCCGACAATTGAATATTGTACCATGTGGTAATTAATACACACAAAAAATATATATTAATATATACATATATGTCTTATACATAGATGACTTTGATTCACCAACTTTTTGAGGCAATTCTTTGTTTATGCATTTCTATAATGTTCAACAATTTGAAAAGGTGTACTTTACCTCTACTAAAGTCTTGCTTTTAACTTACTGGACAATCCCTTGAGACATTCTCATAATAATAATAAAATCAAAATGATCTGCTTAGTCCTTAGTTCACTTGTTTACCTACAGAAGTCAAAAACCTCAGAATGATGTCCACTGGTGATCTTTCACTGTTTCAGGTGTAACGAGAAAAAAAGATATGAAAAGAAACAAAAAGTATTATTCTTATATCTTTTCCTTTACTTTTTTACATTCCTTCATATATATTACTTTTTACAAATCCCCACATATACATTCTAATGCAATTTTTTTAATTTAATTCCTTTAATTTTCTAACAGAAAAAAAAAAGAGGAAGGTTATGCAAATGCTCTGATAAAGACTGCAGGACAGTCAAAACTGTTATAAAATTAAAGGAATTATATAAAAAAAATTGCATTAGAGTGTATATGTGGAGATTTATAAAAAGTAATATATAAGAAACAAAAAGCACACTATTCATTTCTCTCTAATTTTTATATCCCCTTAATTTTGTGTTTTCTCTTTTTTTTCTTTTCTTTTTCTGGAGTAACTATTTTTATTGTGAATCTGAATGGGGGGTATTTTATAATTTGTTAGTTTTAATTAATTTCTCCCTGAACTAATTAATCTCTGTTATCAAGTTTTCCTTTACTTCATTTAACACAATAGATTCATTAGATATTTTAATCTATTAGAAAATCATTTAAAACTTGTACAGACTAAATTTATTTCTTAATAAATTTAATTATGATTTTTAACTTTTTATCTCTAGAAATTTGTTTCTTTTATAATCTAAATTTATTTTTAAAATCAGTTTAATTAAAAATAATTCTATCCATAGAAATTTATTTCTTATTCAAGCCAGATTTATTTCTGAAATTGGTTTAATTAAAGATAATTCGATCTCTACGAATTTATTTCTTATACAAGCTAAATTTATTCTAGAATCAGTTTAATTAAAGATATTTTTTTTCTATAGGAATTTACTTGATCCCATATTTATTTTTAATAAATTTAACCAAAACTGAATATTTTCCATTAGTAGTAACAGGCATAATTTTTTTTATTAAATTTTGAAAATAAAACTATATATTCTACATTGTACCTTTCTTTTTATCACAACTACCATATAAGTATTTAAAACAATAAAAAGCTCATTAGATATTTGTTTTTCATTATGTATAGAAATTACATAGAAAAATTAATTCTTATAAACTCATAATTGAGTATTATGAAAATGTAAAAATTGAAATTCAAGACTTTTATAATACACTAAGCATGTTTTCAAGAAGACCACTGTCAGAATAATAATGCTACATTTATTTGGCAGTTGAAAATTATGCCTATATATAGATGTAATTTATTATGTGAATGAGGCTTAATATGTAAATGCAACATTTAAATGTTCTATTTTTTCGACAATGAAATATTTGAATTTTTTCTGTTGATTGCATTTGGACACTTTGCAATTATCCAAGCCTCTTTATATTTTTTTTTCTATCGTCTATTTCAGCATAAATCATTCTCACATTAGTGGAACTGAAAGTATGGTCCATAGAAAGCCTATGATTGAGGAAAATTGATTTATATTTATTATTCTGTTGTGCTCTGATGTATAACTATGCATACTGGGTAGTCTTGCAGATCTATTTATTCAAGATTCACTTAATAAACAGAACTACAAGATGGGGTAGTGTATGTTATTTTGTAAACAGCTTAAAGGGTGAATAAATCTATGAGTATCACCGACCATACATACTTATACAATATAGCTGCTTATATATGTATATATTTAGAACTCAAAGAAATAGAATAATTAGAGATAAAATAAATGATAAGCATTACCAGATTGGAAAGTGATTAATTAAAAGATGGAGAACAATTATAATTAGTTATTTTCTAGAATATTCCACATTATGGGAAAATATATTAAAACATGGAGATAAGAAAAATCGATGTCTTTTTACACACACTCGCATCATGAAAGCAGCTTTAAGTATAAATGAATTTATTTTTCTCAATAAATAATTATTTAACACCATAATTTTTTAATTCATTAATAAAACTAGTGAAAGATTTTATGTGAAAAAATTTTAACCATAAAAAGTTTGAAGTTCACTGAGTGTTTTGGTATTTGAAATAAATTTATTCAAACCCAAGTAATTGAAATCAACTTTCATAATTTAATAATATTTTCACATGTTATTTTATTTCTCTACTAGCTAAATATTATATTAAGCAGTGACTACCTAATTGTTCTATCTTAAGATCATTTTTACTTATTTTTTATTTATGTATATCAAATTTCAAAGAAATATTTATTTTAAGTTATGCATATTTATGTATTACAGGAAAAATATATTTACATAAAATGTCATTCTTCCCTAATATATATTTTAATTGTAATAATAAAACAAGTTTAATTATTAAAAAATATTTATTAAACATAGGACTAATTATATAAGATTATTGTGAGGCTACATAACTATATAGAAGTTCAACAAAATAATGAGAACACATAATATTTCTATTAATATTTAAACAAGAACTGTAATCATTAAAGATAGGAGAGTAAAACTTACTTGAACTGACAATAGCTATGAATATGAAGTCTAGGAACTTCGAAAGTGCTTATGTTCTTTATGCTAACTTCGAAGGCACTTAGCACAGATAAACATGTCATTTTTACAAAATTAAACTTCTCTAACAAGCGTGTAAGGGCAGAATTATTAATAAGAAAATCAATAAAAGCAGAAAGATTGTAGTTAAAAAAAATCTCACATATTTAATTGATTATTACAGTGTTTATCAAGCCAATACTGTGAGGTTTACAAGTAACAAATTTATAAATAAATAGGCATTATTGGGCTTTTTGTTTTTGATGTAAAAAATACAATGCAGGAAGGCTGGTTTCATCAATACAATAACTAAGCAGTAAAGTATTATTGTATAATTTTTTCCACTATTTGTATGCACTAATAATTATATATTAAAAGTGTCCAGAAAAATTAAGCTTCTTTGCATAGATAAAAAATCTCATTTTTAAAATAATTTTTTATTAAGAACATTAACAACTTACTAATTGTTTAACAACAGCATATAGTGATCATCAATATTTAAATCATGATTGAAGAGGTCATGAAGTTTCTCCCACATGTAAAATGTTACAGAATTCTTTTGATTTTAATACTTAAAGTTGATTGTCTGTCTACATACCCAGGGATTCTGAACTCAAGAAATAGCATGATAAAGATTCAATGATAAGATAATTGTTGAAAATTAGTATAGCCCAAGTCATGGTAGCACCTTATTGAAGAGTTAATCCTAGTGATAGTGTTGTGCATTTCCAGTCTGCTTGGTAAAAAGAGAAATTAAGTGTACACTAATAAATAAATTTTGTTCAACCAAAATATTTAATTCACTTGAGCTGTATTGTGCCAAAACCAAGCAGTAATATGACTAAGGGGATTAAAAATCATACGGATATAAATGATGACAGCCCCTTAATAATATTTTACAGTTGATTAGAATAAGATTTAAGTAGTAGTTTTTTTAATAATTCTGAAAAAAAGAAAGTTTAAGACAAGTGAAAATAATGATCTATTTAGTCATGTGACATTCTACTATGTAGTTATATAATATATCTATAAATTATCATGTCTGCATTGTCATATATATACATTTCAAGTCAGTGGCTTTAAAATAAATGCTTAACCATATATGTTCTATTTATGATTCTCATAATATATTGTTTAATGTTAACTAAAGAGGGCAGTTAATTGTTGAGATTTTTAGCAGTTCTCTTTCACTGTAGCCATTACCCCTAAGAGTATATAATCTTGAAATGTTAAATGTTTAATTGGTTTTGAATTTTTAAAAGTTTAGATGAGTTCAAAAGTTTTTGTCACAGGTTATAAATCTGATAATTAGAAAACCTTCATGGAATTTATGTAGATAAGGAAACAAAGTAGGTATTCTTATTTCTTGTTGTGTGATGAAATACTATTTTGTCAGATATTCTCAATATTATGTCTATTTGTGTATATGAAACACAATCAAGTCAATGGCTTATGCACTAGCTAATCAAAATGTGGATAGTGTGGTTTTTATAATATTCTTTTTTATTTTTGGATAATAGTAGTTTGATGGTACAGTCATTTTCTATTTCCAGAAATAAAAAAGAATAATATAAAAAATAAATAAAGGTAAGTTATGCAATAACTATTGTTGACACAACAATCATAATCTGCAAGAACATCCTTGCATATCATATACTGTTGTTTATTTGACATATTCCATGCTATCTTTTTTTAACTTTTTGTACATGTCTTTCTGAAAGACTTTGGCACCTTGCCTGATTGTAATCCTCCAACACATTTTATTCTTATTCATATCCTCTTAATTAAAGCAATTACATTTCAACTTTTTAGAATGATTTAAAGATAATACTTATATTGCAAACAGATCTTACTTTTCCCTGAAAACTACATTCAATTCACTTTTAAATGTCTTGCATTGGTGGTCGAGAGGTCAGCGCGACTGCCTTGCACTAGCAGGCAGTTGCCCAGGTTGCGGGTTCGCGTCCCGGCCGATGCTATGACATTAAAAAAAAAATCACTTTTAAATACTTTTTTTAGAAGAAATCTGTTCCTAATAATTCATTGAACATACTTATTGGCATTATAGTTAGGCCAACATATTTTAAAAAATATTTTAGAGTAACTTTAAATGATTTTTTTCAATGTCTTATGTTACACCAATAAAAAGTCCATGTTTCATTGGCAATTCTAAATACCCATAAGTCAGCAGAAGTATTTACATTACTATGTTGACCACAACAAGACATAGGAGTCTGTGTTGCATGCCATTATCTGAAGTTTAAATTTGAAACTAAAAAAGCTACTAAGATTCACCAAGCTGCATTTAATGATTAAATCTAAAAACCTTTAAAAGTTTTTTTTTTCTAATTTTATCTGATAAAGCCTCTGAGTGTTTTTTGCACATTAATTATGAATGTATCTTTTAAACATTGAAAATACTAGAAGATATCGTAGAATTGGCAAGAGCAGAACAATCACGAGTATACTGTAAATCTAGAAGCCCCCCCAATTTTTTTATTTTATTTTACTTTGCACTGAGTGGAACTACTGTATGGAGAGTTTTGCCGGTTTTATATCACATTCTATTAATTGCTTCATAAAATTACTTTAAAATAATTTTAAAAAACAGTGTATATAATATTTAAATATAAGTATAGTATATATACTTAAGCTAGACGTAATTAGAGAGGATTTGAACCCAGACTTTCAAGCTCTCTTCAGTCATTCATTCTATTTTATATAAACGATACACATGACCACCTACATGAGAAAAAGATAAATGATTTCCAATATAGTATTTCGTGATGAACCAACACTTATCAGTTGGTCTGGATCAACTGATGAGTTCAGCACGTTGGAGATCATTTATCTTTTTCACATGTATGTGATCATGTGTATCGATTGTAAAAGATAAAAGGTGGAGAGGATGACTCAAGGAAGCTTAAAAGTCTGAGTTCAAATCTCTTCTAATTAAAAAACAATTTCGTAAATATTAGAAACAAATTTGGACTACTAACTCCTATTTATAAGCATGGTTGATTTCGAACTGCTTCAAATTTTTCAGCATCAATGGAAAGGGAGCAATCATTTAATTTCAAAAGATATCGCAAAACTTTTCAATTAATTGAATCAATATTTTTTTTTTTTGCATTTTTCTGACAACAAAAAACCATGTCTGTGTGAATGGAAACAACCAATTTCAATAAAATCCTTAAATTTTTTTTTGCTGTATTGGATAATATTTTTCATATATATTGCAGTCTTTTATACTTTCTTTATTTTTAAAAATTGGAGTAATAGAAGTATCCTTAACTTAAAGTCAGATTGCTCAACTGTTTAAGTTCATATATTTCTAAAAAAAATCCAATAGTTTTGAAGTCAACGCATCACCATTACATTTTAAAACTTTTTCAGGGATCGTATCACATATGAAATCGTTCCATTTTTAAAATTATAAAGATTTTTTAACTCTATTAATCTGAATGTTTGTGCAAATCTAAATGATCTGTTAATATAGATATATTATTGTATCATTATTCAGAAGGCAATAAAAATTCCCCGTATTAGTTTAAAATATCACTTCTATTTTATAAAAATGTTGAAATCGCTGATTTAATATAATCATGATATTGTTTTAAATGTCTGCATATTATTTTATATGCATAAAAAATGTAAAAAGATTATGATCAACAAATGGTAGTATTTCCTATTTACTACATAATAATTAGATAATTCGTAAGCAAATTTAACATATTTATTAAATAAATAATTTGGTAAGACAGTTAGTTCATCATCATCACTACCATTCACTGCAGTGGAAAGGTTTCTTCAAGTTCAACTCATCTTCTCTGATCTTTAACCTCTCTTCTTCGCATCACTGTAGCACTCTTTCTTATATCAGACCACAAGTGAAATGGATGGATAAAATAAGGAAGTGTGCTGAGATGATGGAAGAAGAGAGGCTAGAGATTGAAGAAGATGGATTAAACTTGGAAAGAACTTCAACCTGCAGTGGATTGTTAATGATTGAAAATAATGATGATGATGAATTAATCATTTTAGCAAATTATTTAATAAATATGTTAAATTTGCTTACAGATCATTGGATATTTGATAAAAAATTTAAGAACAAAACCTTGCAATAATTATTCCTCAAGGCCATTGTGTTTTGTGTGTGTGTGTGTGTATTAGAATTTTAAATATTAATACTATAATAACTGATGTAGCTATATTTGCTGATAACAAAATTGCCACTATATTTTCATTAGAATTAAAAAAAAAATTGAAAAATAAATAAATCTGGAACATGTATTTAATTGTAATGAAACAGAATTGTGAATGATTGAATAGATGCAACACAATATTGTAAATGTATATGCAAATGTACTTTTTCATTTTATTATAAATAACATTATTAATTTAAAAAAATGTTCTTTATATTATAATTTTAATTTATATACACATACTATTATTAATAACAGTATTAATTTTAAAAAATGTTCTTTATATTATAATCTTAATTTATATACATATACTATACATATATAAAGCACCTGTTATATATATACATATCTGCCATATTATTATTACTATTTGTGGGATATTCCGTGTAGTTAAAAAAGCTAAATGCTGACATTTCAGTACAATATCAAGTATCTTTCTCAGAGTATTCTCTTTCTCAAATTATAATAAGAATGCACATGAGATTTAAAATCGTTTTTATTGTTTTCTTTCTCCTCATATATTGGTTGAGAAGTTTTAAAATTTATTTTCTCTTCCAATAGCTTCTTCCAAATGTTGTTAATCTTCTTTAATTCACATCTTTCATTTATGCTCTTGGGCCTTTATATATATATATAAGCCTCTAATAGCTCTAAACAAGCTTTTTTTTTTTATATGATAAATGCTATAACTAATATTGATTTATATAGTTACAATGGCTACTGTATGTTATTAATTACAATGGCTTCCCAACATGGTGAATACTCTAGATCTTAAGAGAATTATGTCAGTGATTATTTTGATTTTTTATTTGATTGTTTTTATTTGTTTTGAAATGAGATATTTTATTTATCTCATGTTTGTAGTGACTATATCATTATATTTTATGATAGTTACAAAATGGCTGTCATAGTATTGATTTTTTTTATAGTTTCAATATATATATTGAGATGGAACTTCATCATCTCAATATTTAAGGGCAAATTTAAATGTTGGCCAAGAACAAACTTAATTTCATTTTTAAGTTGTTTTTTATTAGTGTGGTATTATGTATATATATGCATACACATTAATAGAGAAAAAAATGTTTATAATGTTGGATCAGCTTATTTAAATGTAAAAAAGTAAAAATGTGTACTTTATAGCCAAATTTGTTATCAATGTGTAAAATGTTTTTTTCCATAGTTCAGGAACAATATTGAATCTTAATTTTTTTAATCAATTCTAATCAGTTCATTATATTAATGAAAAGTTTAACAAAATCAATTTTTTTCTTCATTTAGTATTGTTCCAATTTTATGTTTGTTATCTGGAAAATTTCAGATTGATTTAATTATAAATTTGATGAATTCATTAAATAAAAAATTGCTGGCTTATCTGGGTTAAAAAAAATGCAATCACTGGCTTACTAATTAATAAAAATTCCTAAAATTCTTGAGTGGGCTAAATAATTAACTTTAGATCTATAAAAAGACCAGCTGAAAATTAAAAATTATTCAGTTTATTAGTTCCTGCTTTACTCATTCAGCTGATTCACACATACTCTTATGCTTTTCTAATTGGCACTCTGCATTTTGTTTTAGTCTAACTTCAACAGTAATCCTGCTATATTTTATTTGTGCCCAGCTAGATGATGAACTCAAAACTTATTCCAGTGACTTTGTTTTTCACTACATGCTGTTAAAGCATCAGAAACAAACTTCACTCTCTAGCATGAACCTGTAGCCATTGTATGTTAACCTTGCCTGCTAACTGACCAACTTTGAGCAACTACCAACATTGAAGTGACAGTAGAAGAGATGCATTTCTCCTTGCCAATGAAGCAGTTCCATGACAAACTCCAATATTCAACCAAGGAAATGTCTGCATATGTATGCCTTTATATACTCCATCTGTACTGAAAGTAATAGCCCTATACCTACTTCACTATGGGATTTAGGCAAAACCTTTGCTTGAACTTATTAAGTTATTACTAATAAGCCAGATATATATGTCATATTATTATTACTATTTGTGGGTTATTCCATGTACTGAAAAAGCAAAATGCTGATGTTCCAATACAATATCAAGTACCTTCATCAGAGCATCCTCTTTCTCAAATCATAAGAATGCATGTGAGATTTAAAATCGTTTTTATCGTTTTCTTTCTCCTCACATTTAAATTCTATTGGTTGAGAAGTTTTAAAATCTATTTTCTCTTCCAATAGCTTCTTCCAAATGTTGTTAATCTTTTTTAATTCACACCTTTCATTTATGCTCTTGGGCCTTTTAAAAATCTCTATAGCTTCTCTTAGCAATCTCTGGTCATAGTGTTCAATTTTTGCTAAAATATTTGTTTTTTTCAAAATTGATATCACTACATGAAATAACCCGCAAATAGTAATAATAATATGACATCTTTTATCTGTGAAAATATTAGAATTAACATATCATCATCATCATCATCAACCATTATCAATCCATTGCAGGATAAAGGTCTCTCCAAGTTTAACCCATCTCCGATCTTTAGCTTTTCTTCTCCACAACACCCCTGCACATTTTCTTATTTCATCCATCCATCTCACATGTGGTCTCTTTCTGGGTCTTTTACAATCTTTTGGAATCCAGTTTGAAATTTCAATTGTCCATATATTATCATCTCTTCTAGCAATATGTCCAGCCCAACTCCATTTCAATCTTTTAATTTTTTCAATAAGGTCAGTAACACCTGTTTGTTGTCTTACCCATACATTGCATTTTCGATCTCTTCTTGTTAATCCCAACATATATCTCTCCATACTCCTTTGAGTGGTCTGAAGTCTCTGTATTTCTCTTCTATTAAGTGTCCAAGTCTCAGATCCATAAGTAAGAACTGGTAAAACACATTGGTTAGAAACCATCTTTTTCAAACACATAAGTATATTTCCTTTTAGTATCAAGATATTTCTACCAAAAGCACTCCAACCAAGTTTAATTCTATGATTAATTTCCTTCATTATGTTTCCATCTGTATTAATAATCTGACCAAGCTATTTGTAACTGTTAAATTCTTCTAATTCTTCATAATCAATCTTTATTTTCATATTTTGAGCAAATCGATTAAACATTACTTTAGTCTTTTTAACATTTATCTTTAGTCCTACTTTTCTACTTTCATCTGCTAACTCCTGCAACATTTCCTGCAGCTCTGAAGCATTATTTGCAAAAACAACTACATCATCTGCAAAATCTAAATGACTTAAATACTCTCCATTTACTTTCACTCCTTTAGTTTCCCATTTTAATCCACAAAATACTTCTTGCAGCACTGCTGTAAAGAGTTTTGGAGATATGGAATCACCTTGTCTTACACCTTTCTCAATGTTGATTTTTTCAGTAACATTATGTAATCTAATTGTTGCTGTTGCATTTTTATAAATATTCTTTAAAATATGACAATATCCTGGATCTATACCTTGATGATCCAATGCTTTAATCACTGAAGAAATGTGTATAGAATCGAATGCCTTTTCATAATCTACAAATCCAAAACATAATGACAACTCATATTCGTTTGTCCTCTCTATGACTTCTTTCAATACCTGGATATGATCTATTGTACTAAAACCACTTTTAAATCCAGCTTGTTCTCTTGGTTGGTGGAAATCCAATGTTCTCTGTAGACGAGTTGTAATTAGCTTAGTAAAAATTTTATATAAAACTGATAAAAGGCTGATAGGTCTGTAATTTCTAATATCTTTTTTATCACCTTTTTTAAATATTAATATTATTACTGCATTCTTCCAATCATCCGGTACATCTTTATCATTTAGACATTTGGTATATAACTTTGCTAAAATTGTTTCTATTTCTTCACCTGCTTCTTTTAATATATCAATTATAATTCCATCATTTCCTGGAGCCTTTCCTTTCTTCATACACTTAATTGCATGTCTCACTTCTTCATTTAAAATTCTGGGCAATTCGGAAGATGTAATAGATATAGGAGGTACTTGTTCTTTATTACTATATAATTCTTGATAAAAATCTTCTACCAATTTCATGATGTCATCTCTCTTTTTAGTAATAATTCCATCTTTTTTTCTTATTGCAGATATAAATTTCCTACCAATACCAAAATGTTGTTTAACATTTTTGAGACTTTTATTTTATTCTACAGCATTCCTTGCTATTTCACAGTTATACTTTCTTATATCATTTTCAACTCTTTTCCGTACCATTTTACAAAATTCGAGATATTCAATTCTTTTTAATACATCATTTTTGTATATCTTCATATTCCTTCTTTTCTTCATAAATTCTCTAGTCTCAGTAGAAATTTTATTAGTCAATTGCTGCTTTTTTCTACCAGCTATGTTTGTTGCAGTTTTTAAAAGTGTATCAGTTATTTTCATATTAATTTCATTCAAATCTGAATCATGTTCAAAATCTCCTAACACTTGAAACCTATTTGTAAGTTCTAATTTAAATTCATTAGAATGTTTCAGAAGATTAGGAATATCAACTGTAAATATTGTTTTTCTTAATAATTTTTGTCTCTCTAGTTTTACATTAACACGTAACTTACACTTTACCAATCGATGATCACTTCCTGTGTTAAATTTATTAAGAACATTACAATCTTGAAATATGTATTTTCTGTTAGTCAAAATATAATCCACTTCTGCTGTACCTTCATTTGGATGCTTCCATGTCCATTTCCTTTTAACATTTTTCTCAAAAAATGAATTCATAATATAAAGTTTTTCTTTTTCTGCAAACTCCACAAGTCTATGTCCTCTCTCATTTCTATTACCATAACCAAAACTACCTACAGCAATTTCATCTTTCATTTGTCTACCAATTCTAGCATTAAAGTCTCCCATAACAATTTTAAAATGTTGTTTACTCTGATCAAAAGCCTTTTGTACATCCATATAAAAATCTTCTACTACTTCATCACTATGAGAACTTGTTGGTATATTTTTATCAATTTTATAATTTTCAAAAATATATTTTATGTATTATTATACTGTTTTAGTATTATTATTAGTAATGTTTTTATTTAAAATCCTATTATAGTTGACAGTTGAGTGTTAATTTTAATAGGCTAAATTAGCCATTTTCTGAAGTTTTTTTTTTTAAAAAAAAGAAAATTATTCAAAAGAATTTAAGGAAAGTTTTTTTCTTCTCCTTCACTTTTGCAATGGTCAATTTTGATTACTTTAATAAGAATTTTAAAGAAAGCAATACTAAATTTAAAAATGTGATCAGGGATCATAAAGTGGTCAAAATCTATCCCTGTGTGTCGAAATAACATTATTGGGGGTTGTTCTGGGCTCGGAAGTCGTCGATGGGAAAATTGATTAAAAAAAAATCACAATTTATATATATATGTTTTTGAATATTCTTTCAATGAATTTAATACTAGTTTGTTTACTGGCAAAAATTACACATCTCACCACTGCATATTCAGTATAGCTACCTGTCTATGAAGAAAATGGCTACAGATCGAGTCGCACAGGGCAAGTAAAAATTGCCAAGCCCATGCTCTGGTTACACAAAAACTTAGCTTATGTCATAGTATATGTCAAGCATTTGCAGTGACCTGACATTATTAGTATCTCTATAACCATTTTTATCCCACTATTCATTTAATATTTCATGTAATTACAGTGTGTGTGTATATATATATGTTGATATGAATATTTTCATGGGTTGCATATATAAAAGACAATCCCATCTATTAAATCATACATTAAAAACTCTTTTCATTTTATTTCTGTTTTAAAAAAATTAAAAAATTAATGCTAATGACATTCTGGTCAGTTTTGATGTCTTGTCTTTGTTTACAAACATTCCAATTGGTGAAGCTTTAAATAAAATTTCACAATGTTGCAATTTATCAGACCATATTATTGCTTTGATTAAACATTGTCTCTTGAACATATATTTTGTAGACAATGGATAGCATTACAGACAAGTTTTGGTACTCCTAAGGGCTCACCTATCTCAGGAGTAATAGCTGATTTATTCATGGAAAATATAAAAACTTGTGCTTTAGGATCATCATCTTTAAAACCTCTCATTTGGCTCAGATACATAGATGACACTTATGTCATATGGCAACATGGAAAAAATAAATTAGATGATTTTTTCTTACATTTAAATAATATGCATCCTTATATTAAATTTACAATGGAGACAGTGTCTGATGGAAAACTTCCTTTTCTTAATGTTCTAGTCACAAGAACACCAAATAATTTATCTTTTTCAATTTACAGAAAGAATACACACATGGACAGATATTTACATTTCCAATCTCATCATCACCCAACTCAGATAGTTTATGTAGCCAAAACTCTTTTAAATAGAGCAATTAACCTTTCAGATAAGTCACATCTGAAAGAAGAAATAAATCATATTAATAGTGTTTTATTAGCAAATAGTTATAATTATAAATTTATAAAAAAAAGCCTTATTTCAAGCCCAAAATGGACAAAATAGGAAACAAAAAGATGATAAATCAGCTATTAGGATTTGTGTTCCATATGTAAAAGGAACTACAGACAGTATTGGACATATATTATAACACTATAATATAGATACAGCATTTTCTGCTCATCAAAAGACCAGCAATATAATAACCAAGCCTAAGGATTCAATCCCTCTTGAATCTCATGGTGTTTATCAAATAGTAAAGCTTCTTACATAGGTATCAATAATCACCACATCAGTTAGAAGAGATGAGCATGCTAATGCAGTTAAACAATACTGATCATCATCAGCACTCTCACTCCATACTATAGGTCATAAAATTGATTTTTTTAGTACCAGGATCATATCCAGATGTGATAATCTCTATCAGTGCAAAATTAGAGAAGCCATAGAGATACTTAAAAGGCCAGATTGTATCAATAAGCGAGATGATACATGCAAACCTCCTCCTATTTGGAAAGATTTTTTTAAAAAACATTCTTCATTTAACTTTCTTCACCAAATGAACTATACATATGAATCTCTTCTCTGTGAGAAATTTTTTTACAAATGATGCAATGAAAACAGCTAAAATGAAAGATCATCTTGAGAGAGTTCATTCTGATAAAAATAATAAAGATCTTGATTTTTTTAAAAACTTAAAAAAAAATTGCAACTCGATCAAATATAAATTTTTTTATGAAGCTGTCTGCTATAACTAAAATTGAAGAAGGATTAAACCATTAAAAATAAATTTTGTGGAGGTCAATAAGAGGTTTCAAAGATTTTTAGGGGGTTGATAATCAAAAAAGTTTGGCGACCCCTGATCTAGACTGGTTTTTTTTTAGTATCTAGTTTTTGATAAATAATAATGCCCTGGAAGTTTTGAAATCTTCATTACATATTTGTATTTGACCTATATAAATGTGCACATATAATTTTTTTTATATAAAGTCACTGATGTGTTAAAAATAAGATACTGTAAATAGAATAATAATAAAGTTTATAAAATGAGAAGCTTTTTCGCTTCACTTTTTAAAATATTTTCAAATACTAAATCTAGTAGAATTTTTATCATATTGACCTCATTTTTAAAAAATATTATAACTTTAATATATGTGTTATAAAATGTGGCAGTTCCAGAAATTACAATAAAAGAAATTGATTCTTGTTAATTAAATAAAAAATAATAATAAAAAAAATAATACATTTCTAAAACAAGATATATAAGAGAAATTATGATGAATTTCAAAGATTTTTAAATAATAAATAAATTACAGGAATTTAAAGTGTTGACAAGATAAAATTAAAAAAGTTATTAAAAGATGTAGAAAAATTTTCCAGGCTTTCAAAAAAAAATCCAAAGAAACTTTTAAAATTTCCTATCACAAAAACTTCGAGAATCTTTAAACAAAATGCAGAAGAAAAGCATGTGAAAACAGAGCATTAAAGACAAAAAAAAATAGAGATAAAACAAAAGCAATCAGAGTTTTTCCTTTTCTTTATTTCTTCTCTTCTTCTTAGTACTATCATATGATGATGTCTTTCATATTTTTTTTTGTATCAATATATATAATATTTTAAATACAAGTATATTTTATATACTTGAAGACTAGATGTAATATATGAGATTTGAACATAGAATTCCAAGCTCCCTTCATTATATGAGATAGAATGGATGGCTGAAGAGAATTTGAAAGTCTGTGTTCAAATCCCCTATATTACAATATATAATGTATGGAAATAAAGAGTTAGCAAGGAATGGTGCAAATTAATGAATGAGAACATAACAATTAAGCGAAAAAAATTAGCATCAGAAACCAATAAAAATAATAAACATAGTATCAATATACAAATAATAAGCGGCAATCAGATAGTATATCAGCGGCATGTTAATCAACAGTCACATTTTGTGACTGGATGTAAAACAGATAAAATTTTAGTTCTAATTATTATTAAGCAAATTTGGAGCATAATATTATAAAAAAGTGGACATCAGTATTTTATACTGCATTCACATTTATAAGTTTTAAAATGACTATAATATGAAACATATTGAAAAAATTTGAAATCATAACCATTATCAATATTCAAGACTATCTTGTTACCATGAATATAATGACTACCATAAACTAGTTGGTATTATCATAAAACCTATAATGTAAAATGAGTGGTTATTAAAGGTGATTTTCATTACCTTAAAACCATCTAAATGACTACTATATAGGATATATGAGCACAGACTTTCACACGGCCCACCCTATATATTACAGATATAAACACAGGTATATAATAAGCCTGTGTTGCAGTTACTAAATGACTTCTGAATACTGGTAGTTCAGAAATAGCTTTGGAATCACAAAAATTCTAGTGATTGTGAACAAGAGAAAACATATAACTCTTAAATTATACAATTATTAAAGAATTTTATTGGAATATCTTAAAATAATGATTAATAAATTTATTAATTAGTTAGAAGTAAAAATAATAAACAGATGAAAAGTTTGATAAAATACTCTACATTAAAAGGAAATCATTCTGATTTTGAGTACTTAAAATATCAGGCATTATTTTCATAGATTAACAAAAAGATAATAAATGATTTAACATGATTTAAATTAGTATTATAAATATACATAAATCATAATTTATATTAAGTAAACCCACATATGTATGTGCACATTTTTGTGTAGATAATACAAAATATTCCAATCATCAATAAGCTAGTAAATATTATTTTATAGTAAATATTTTTAGACACATGATGTGGATAAGATATACATACATACATAGCATGTTATCATATAAAAATATTTCAAGCATTAATTCTTAATTTTTAAAAATGTATATACTGAATTATTTTTGCAATCTAATTACAGAAAATACAAATACATTAATTCAATCAAAAACCTGGACTAACACCTACTTGTCATTAAAATATTTATTTGATTGTATTTTTAACACAATAACATATCTTTTATAAATGATGCATTAAAATTCAAGAAAATATACCAAGAGAATCTCCCTTCTAGTAGTTTTTTTATCATTGGTCATTCAGCTCCTTTATAATTTCTTGGTTGTCATTTTTTCTCATTAATTGGATAATTTATTCATTATTGAAAACTTATCTAATAAAACAAATTAAAGTACATGTTAATTAAATGCTTTTTCTTGTAGGAAATCAACAGAAAAGATCTTCATTAAGTGCAAATTTATATTTGATATAATGTCAATAATAAGATATATTTTGCTCATTAGTGACTTTCTTTTGTCTGTGTTTCACACATCAATAATATATAGATTTCTTATATAAAGTAGTGTATGTAGTCTAGACTAGGCTGTTTTTCATATAAATTACTAATATGACATGCTTTGGATAGCAGATATGAGATAAATTCTGATTGTCCTCAACTCAATTCAAATTTGATAACTTCCAAACTTCAGCACATAAAATGATGTCTATTTCACATATATTGGACTATGAAATAATGAAGACTATTTAGTTCAAACTTGATTATTATGGAGATAAACAGAAATTCCTTCCTTCTGAAGGTGACTTTATTTAATATCAGTTAAATTGGACCCAGTATTTTTTAATAGATACAATGGAATGCAAAACAGGATTAAGACTTTTTCTTCTTGACTAATAAAACAAGATAATAACTAAAATACCATGTCTCTGCTTTTTCATTTACACTCATGAAACAAAAATAAATGAGAAATTCCTTCTTTTAGTACTTTAAGTAAAAAAACATATTAGGATTAATTTTATAAATACATGTATCTTGAAAAAAACATCTTTGTTTAGACAAAAAGTTTCTTTTATTACATCAACATTTTTTATTAAAATCAAAAGTATTTGTGTTAAAAAGTCAACCTTTCATATTTAGATATTAATAAAATTATAATATTTCTAAAATATGCACACACACTATAGTTGTTTGCCATGAGATTAATCTACTCCTCTCTATATATAATTTTTAATAATTCTAATTTTAACTTAAGTCACAAACTTTCTAGCAACAATATTTGATAGAAAAAATCAACCAATTTTTTCTGATCATATGTTACTATCAATAATTGATGTCATTAGCAGCTTGAAAATTAATTGAGAACTCACCAAACATAACACACAATTTTTACTTAACTTCATTTGCAACATTATTCAATTTGATATTAAAGCTTAACATAATTTTTTAATATATATATATATATGAATCATAGTGTTGGAAACACTCAACACTGACACTAGAGCATATACCATATATGTTTGAGTGCTGTTGCTTATTTAATTATACATTTAGATATTGATTTATTAGAAAGATTTGAATATAAATTTATCACTTGCAGTCTTCTTGGTGATACTCACTTGTAGGCTTCTTGGTGGTACTGCAGCATCATCTAGTGGCCACTGTACACATCACTGAATACTACCCTTTTATTATTATTTTATTATCAAATTGGTCAATTTAATATTAAAAACATAAAAAATAAATACTAATATATTTGTGAGGTGGATTAGCGGTATTCTAAGAAACTGATGATACATGTATTGACTGATCTTTTTTTTACATAAATAGAAAACTAAAAATGTTTTCAGAGCTGTGATTGGAGCTTACATCAACTCAATTAATTTACATATATTCTTGAGTGCTGTTGTTTATTTAGAATTTTTTTTTTTGCCAATTTTTGAATATTAAATGAGTTTCATGTAAATGTTTTATTCAGTGTTTAACTACATTGAACTAAGCTGATTATTTTGATTATTAACATTTTATTATCAAGTTGGTCAACTTTATGTTAGTAATAAAAGAAATGCCACTGTATTTTCATGGGTCTTGATAGCCCTGAAGGCAAATTATAAATACTTTTGGTAATAATAGTAATGTTATAATAGAAACTTAATATATATGAATAATATAAACTTCTATACATAGAAAGAAAACATTTTTGGGATTATTAAATAGTTGATTATCAGATATTGATAATCATAGTAAAATAAATATTATTAATAATAAAATTCTCAGAGCAATTAAATTATATTCAAATGATGATTTGTTTAAAAATGAGATTAATATGATAAATCATGAGTGTTTTATAAATGATTATCCTAGAGATATAATTAAAGGTTTATTTTCTAATAAAATATTGATAAAATAAAGAATAGAATAAGATTAAATAATAATAGTAATAAAAGTAATTTATATTAGTTTCAATATATCAAAAGATTTATTTGTCAAAGTTAGAAAATAATTTAAAATGTTTAATAAAAATATAATGTTTTCATTTATTCTGTTTATAAAAAGAAAAAAATGTTTAAGTTTTTTAATTAATAATAATAGGAAATGTAATAATTTAGAGATTATTAATTCAGTTTACATAATAAAATGTTTGAATTGCATTATAAATAATATAGAGATGTCCTATGTTGGGACTACAAAAAATAAATTAGAAATTAAATTAAAACAGCATTTAAGTCATCAAAATTCAGCTATTCATAATCCTATGAATAAATTTAAGCATAAAGATTTTGAAATAAATCCTTTAGAACAGTGGTCTTCAACCTTTTCACACCTGCAGACCAGTAAAAATAAGGATAAGGTTCCATGGACCAGCAAAAATAAGGATAAGATTTCGCAGACCGGCCAAAGTCTAGATAAATTTTCTTAAAGATAAGCATAATTGTTATAACTGATCAAAACAACAATGTTAAATATATAAGATAAAGTTTTATATATATATGGAGTTTATATAATAAAAAACTTTTTTTAAATTTTTTTTAGAAAAGTAATAAAAAACTTAATTCTAACCCCCCTCCCAATAAACATCTGTGATAACTAAAAAAACAAATTAATTTATGAATGATTGATTAGATTTTGTTTTTGTTCTGTTTTCTTTTTTTTTTAATTGGGTAAAAATGAGATGAAAAAATAAATAAAAATTGGCTATATTAATTAAAAGTTTAAACTCTTATTATTTATTATTACAAACTTTTTACTGCCCGTCTAGCACGTGGACCTGCAGAAAAGTTCCGTGTCCCAGCACTGGGCTGTGGACCAAGGGTTGAAGAACACTGCTTTAGAATATATAATGTCATACCATGAAAGAATAATAAAGGAATTTACATTAGTGAAATTAAACCTGAATTAAATAGAATGTTAATTAAAAAGAAAATAATAGATTTGTTAATTAAATGTTTTTAGGGTATTTTGGATGGGTATATAAATGTAAAAAAAAATGATAAAGTTTTGAGATTGTTTGCAATAGAAAAAGTGTTGAGGTAAAGATAATTTTTTAATATTGTTTAATGTTTTTGGATTTGTTTGGAATATGTATTTTATATTTATTATTATATATTTGTATTTTTTTAGTGTTCCTTGAAAAAGACTATATTATGAAATAATCAAAATGTTGGTGTTATTTTATGTTTATAATAGTCATATAAAAAACAAGTTTTAAAAAGAAGTTTGGTGTATTCATTTATATATATATATGGTAAATTATGAACTATATTTGAAAAGAAAAACTGTGTAGATATTTTAAAATTCATTGATTTTTCCAAAATGTATGTACTCTACAGAGAAATTGAGTAATTTTTATGTAATATAACAAAATACATAATAATAATAATAGAAAACTATTCAGGAAAGTTAAAATTTTAATAAAAATAATATCTAAGCACTGCGTTAGACCTGATCTTCATAATCATAGAACTATAATAAAATAAAATATATACATTAAAATTAAATATGTCATTTAAATAAACAAATCACCAACTCTGTTCCACATATAAATACACCTGGGTCTGTTTTTATGCGGACTTATTTAACATGATTTTGAAGTTACGCGATTTTGAAATTCACCGGAAGTCGAAATCCGATAATGCGCTATTACTTTAAATAATAAATTTCGCGCACTTACGCTATATTGAAAGTAATAGCACATTATTGGAATTTGACTTTCATCTTAGTAATTTCAATATTTTCAGTGCTTTATAATAGTAAGATATTATGCAATAATGAAATTAAAATCATGATTTCCACATTTTATGTATACACACATTAAATTTTACAAGATTATAATGTAAATTTGTTCAAACATTGTGCGTGTTAATTTTGCATTTTAAGATCACATTCTGTTTTTGCTTTTTTAAAAAAAACGTAATCAATTATTAATCATTTAGTGTTTAGCAAGTTTATTTTTAAAAGGTGAGTAATAGCAGTGAAACGAAATTTGATTTTTAAACGGAATTGAAAATTAAAGACAAAAATAAGAATTTAATTTTTAGTTGTTAGTTTTAATTAAATTTTTCCCAGCAGTGGTGAATAAATGTCTTTTTATTATCGTAAGTCTAAGTTCATAAACAATTAATAAAATCATCGTCTCAAAGATTAATTACGTTGTCACCAGAAATCCATTGACTCAACATGAGTGTGAAGTTAGCGCTAGTTGTATTTCCTCAGTTTGCAAACGAATGTGTTTTTTGGCAAATATCGATAATAATTAAGACGTGTATAAAAAAAATGTAAATTATGCATAAAAATATATTATTTTGAATAAAATTAAATATTACAGTTTAAAAAAAGTTTGTCTTGTATCAATTTTTTTCAAATTTGAAATTTTTTATTAGTCATATTTTATTTCCTTATTTTTTTTTTGCGCGAATTTTAAAGTAATTTTACGTTGGTGCTTTGCTTTTACGCGAATTTTGAAAAATTACAGACCGCACCCCCCCTTTTTCAATGTAAGTTACATCTATTTTTGCGCGTGTTTTCTGAGGAACCTATCTATCGCGTAAAACAAGACCCAGGTGTATCCATACCTTTATAAATAATACACAGACTAAAAAATTTTAAAATAAATAAATACAAATTCACCAAGCGCTTTTGAGTCTGTATATCAGATTCATAGCAATTAATTAAAATTGAACGGTTAATATTCCAGAGCATGCTCAATTGGACACTTGTATTACCTTATTAATGATGTCATTAGACTTAGCAATAAACCAAGCCTCTTTTAACATTCTCTTCCTATCATTAGGCTCATTGTATTTACATGACAATACAAGGCTTAGATATTATTTTTATTAAAATTTTAAACTTTCCTAAATAGTTTTCCATTATTATATTCAAAATAAGAAAATAAAATATTTTATTAGAATAAATAATGTTTCCAATAATGTGATTTGAACTTACATCAATTAAATTTATTTACATATACTTTTTTGCACAATTGTTTATGTAATTACATGTATATGGTCCATGTTTCAATATTTTTTGTATAGCAGCTGCAATTTGAAACTAATAACTACAATTTTTAAAATAATAAATGTTCTAGTTGTTTAATAACTTAAATATACATTTTTAATTCTGTAGATTCCAGTTATATGTTTTTTCTTATTATTTACTTATTCCGACTTTTTTTTTCTGTCTTGATTTATTAGTATATCGCATGACTAGTAATTGAAATCTTGGAATTTCCTAATCTTAGTTCTCATGGTTCTGGGATTAAGTAAATCATTCAGAACAACAATTGCAAGGAAGCTTTAGGTAGACTATAAATCTATAGTTATCTTCTTTATTTAAAATTAACAAGTTCTTTAGAAAAATCTATTTAAAAAAAAAAAATTTGTTTTAGGCATATGCAAATAAATAAATGGACAGAATTTTAAACAAAAAATGCTCGCCCTGTTAATAGGGAAAAATATCAATTTTCATTTCATAATAATGTTGACTTATTTTAGATTTTTAAAATATATTTTATAAAAAAAATATTAAGTTATATACCAAAATGTTTGCAACAATAAGACAACAAAAAACAAAACAACAGCAAAGAAGAATAAAATAAATCAAAGTAATCATAATTATAAAAGTATGTACTAATATAAATTTTACCCCTCCCCCCTCAAAAAATTGAAAGTTTCTGTTTAATTAAATTATTACATGCTAAATAAATAAGCCATTAGAAAAAATGTAGATAATCCCAAGATGCAATTATGCTTTACTAATATAGTCAGTTGGTTCTAAACACTATATCTTCACAAACGTCTTTAATAATTATATAACCACAATCTTTTGTATAACTTAATCCAATGATGATGAAAATAATTGCAAAATAGGATGTCCTATGCAAAGTAATATAATTTAGATATTCATAAATATTTTAAAGAGCTAGTATGTCTTATTTGCAAATTATGATATAAAATGCCACAGTGTATTTTATACATTTGTAGAAAACTTTCATAACCAATTTTAACTTTGGAAATAACCAGAAGGAAGTAAATCAAAAGAGTAGGGTGGATGCTCAAGCACAACAATGCCTTTTTGGAAAGAAATTAGTCAGCATGTTATAGTGCTCAGAAGCCTTGATTGCAGTATTCAAGTCACTTGCACCAAATTTTGAGTCACAAACAATTAAAAATCTAAAGTATACTTAGCATTTACTGTCTAACCTTTAGGAATGTATTCATGGTGAATACCATGAGTAAGGTTTAAATTCAACTTCTTTGTATTCACAATTTTTTTGGTTTTTCTTCTTCTGTAATTTTCATTTTGAACTTTGGCCCTTGATTGATGACTCATATTGAAAACTCCTTATCTCAACATCTGTTATGATGTTTGACAAAAATTCTAGCTCTGCAGCCGTGTTTTTTTGCATGTCTCTGCAAGCCTTATTCTGATATCTATACAGCACTTGTCAACAAGTGAGGCAAAAAGTATGCACACATGTTTTTTTTTTCAAATCTTTCATTAAAATATAATGAACAGTGTTTTCAGAAATGTCAGTGAGTTTTTCAATGAATCTGACAGACACTGAGTTACCAATTGTTTATGATGGGTCTAGCTATGAATCATCTTCAGTGCTCTTCCCATCATCACAGAATTGTGCAAACCACTTGAAAACATTTTTGCAGTTGCCATACATAGCTTAAATCATTTAAAATATTTCAGTAACAGTTTTACCCAATTTAAAACAAAATTTTAATGTTAGCACATTCTGTCATAGGTTTTTTACAAAAACATTGTCACATTTCTTGTTATAAATCATAATCCAAATTTGCGGGCCTCTTAAAATTTGTATGGAGAATAACTAAAACATGTCACTATGTGACACATGTGTTGATTCCAAGATAGTGTTGCAGACATCTTGGAAAGAGAATCAGTCACATTTTCACTTATGTATGTGTGGAAAAGGCAACTATTAAGATAAAACCCTTAAATGATTGTGATTTATAATAAAAAATATATAGAACTTAGCTAAATTTAAAACTTGTAAACTAAATTTAAAATCCATACATAGTCTAATAATAATATAAAAATTCCCAGTGTAATCAATTATTAATAGAATTGATATATTTATCTAAAATAGTGGTAATTGATATTAAAACTTAATAGAGATTGTAAGTTTGAAGATTAAGTTGTGATAAAGTACAATGATTAAATAATCAGTGACGTTGAAAATATTTGAGAGAATATAATGACCTCGGCTAATTGATAATGCTTCTCTAGTAGAAATACATCATTGAGGTCACTTATCCACTTTTCCAATTTTTAAAAATCTTTTGTTTGCTAGCATAATAACTTAAACAAAATTTTTTCTTCATATGCAAGAAATTAGAATTAAAATAATATCATGCATGTGTATAGTTATAAAAAATAATATAGTGATCTCTAGCCTAATAAATAATTATTAATAAAAGTGATATATTTATTTTTAAAAAAGCTAATCCTTATTATGGTCGTGCAGGAATTATATTCCTATAGATTAAATTAGAACTATATATATATAATGAACCATCTGTGATTAGCCATAAAATAGGCATTATCATATTTGAAAAAAATTATTGTCATGATTTTACATATCAGTAAATGTTTAAAATCATCAAGTGATGTTTATCCTAATTTTGGAGTTATTATAGATACACCTGACAAATTAATATTCATGATTTATTTTCTTTTTTTAAAAAAAAAATAATGCAGTAAGTAATTTACTGCATTGAAATTAATATCTTACTATAAAATTATTCATAAATTTAAAGTTATATATTTTGTTATAGTTTACAGTAATTTTGTCTATTTATATATTTAAACAACAAGAGGTTTAGATATATAAATAACAAATTATATTTTCATGTATGTATAAATATATATGTGTGTGTTTAGATTGTTGTGTAATTTTAAAATCACTTATTTTGATATAGCGTATTTAAAAATATATTATTTGTAATGATTTTTTTAAACAAATAAATATACTTTATATTCTGATTTGTAATTTATTAAGAAAAAATTAAAAATTATTGTTAGTAATTTTTTTATGTTAAAATATTTTTCTTTTAAAATTAAGGGAAACATTTTGCTAGGAATGCTGTACACCTGGGTCTTGTTTTAAGCAATAGATAGGTTCCTCAGAAAACACGTGCAAATGAAATCGTGCAAAAATAGATGTAACTTACATGGAAAAAGGGGGAATGCAGTCTGTGATTTTTCAAAATTTGCGTAAAAGCAAAGCACCAACGTAAAATTACCTTAAAATTTATGCAAAAAAAAAAAAAAAAATAAGGAAATAAAATATGATTAATAAAAAATTTCAAATTTGAAAAAAATTGATACAAGACAAACTTTTTTTAACTATAATATTTAATTTTATTCAAAATAATATATTTTTATGCATAATTTACAGTACAGTAATTTACATTTTTTTATACATGTTTTAATTATTAACGCTATTTGCCGATAAACAGGTTCATTCGCAAACTGGTAAAGATTCTTCACAAGAGGAACTATAATTAGCGCCAACTTCACTCTCATGTTGTTGTTTTAATGGTTTTCTAGTGACAGCATAATTAGTTATTAATCTTTGAGATGATGATTTTATTGTTTATGAAGTTCGCAGTATCCAGACATACAACCATTTAGCTCTTGTTGGAATTTGAGAGCACGTTCGTGATTAGTGTCATTAGTAAGAAAATAATTTGCCAACTTATTAGAAAATTGAAGACCTTCTCAAATCATTTTGGAAGTGAAAGGAACAGGTCCCACTTCTGTTTCATTATCTTTTTCTACATTTTCTTCTGTATCTAAACTTTTATTTTTGTCTTTAATTTTTTAATTTTCAATTCCGTTTAAAAATCAAATTTCGTTTCACTGCTATTACTCACCTTTTAAAAATAAACTTGTGGACACTAAATGATTGGATACTAAATGATTAATAATTGATTAAACATTCTTTTTTAAAAAGCAAAAACAGAATGTGATTTAAAGTGCAAAATTAACATGCACAATGTTTGAACAAATTTACATTATAATCTTGCAAAATTTAATGTGTGTATACATAAAATGTGGAAATCATGATTTTAATTTCATTATTGCATAAAATCTTACTATTATAAAGCACTGAAAATATTGAAATTACTAAGATGAAAGTCGAATTCCAATAATGTGCTATTACTTTCAATATAACATAAGTGCGTGAAAGTTTGATTTCCGGAGAAACATGAATCGTGTAACTTCAAAATTGTGTTAAATAAGTCTGCGTAAAAAGAGACCCAGGTGTATATTGAAATGATTCCTATTTAAAGTGCAATAATTACTCAATAACATAGAAGGAACACATTCAAGTTAGATATTAGTTACTGTTTCTAGGTCAATGAAATAAATGCTATGTCAATAGACAATAATATAAAAGCCTGTGAAATTAAGTTCAGACTCTACCTTTCTCTATCACTTTAGTGGTCTACTAAATTTTTGCAGTAAATTTTAAAAAATATATATATATATTTAAAAATGTTTAATCTAAATAGCATAATAAAAAACTAAGCAGTGAATAACATTTTACTCTGAAAAACAATTTATCTTTGGAGGGATACGTACAATAACAACTAAAAATGGAATTTGTTTAAGGGCATTCTAGAGAAAAAGTTATAAAATGTTTATAAAGTTTTATATATAAATTAACCTACACATATATGTATCTAATTGGGCGTCAATAAATAAATAATTTGCTATGGATTATAATTCAAATGGATAATGATTTTGAATTTAATAAATAACCATTTAATCATTTAAAAAGGTTAAATCAATACTTGTTACTCAATGTTTCCTACAAAGCCCTACAGCTAATAAGAATTATTTGCTCAATATACTGCAGATATTTTAAAAAGAAACAAGCTTTTGGAAATTATTATATCTTTGAAAGTATCATCATTTGATGAATTATCTTTATGAGTTTTCTTCACATAAATTTACTAAAATTAACTTAAAGATTATGGAACTCTTTCTATATAAACACTGATTAGTATCTTATCCCATTTGATAAAACAGATTGTATGCTTTATTTATATAATTATCATTTGTATTATTATTATTGTTGTTTTTAAGATCACTTAAGGTATATAGGTGTGTAGATGAACACATAGATATATAATTAACCAAAAAGAAAATTTTAATAACTAACCTTAAATTTAAATGTAAACACTTATAATAAATTTTATTTAATAATTTATTTTAATTCATTTATAAATAGTCAATAAGTGAACTAAACAGATTAGTATTTTCTTTTGAATATATATATATATATGAAAAGAAAGTTACTGTTAACACTAACTGAAATAATTATAGAAAATATACAAACCATTATACAATTACAAATATCCAGTAACGCCCTCTGTTTAAAGATCTATATCTCAATAATAGCAAACCTTATTATTGCTATTATTGAGATATAGATCTTTAAACAGAGGGCGTTACTGGATATTTGTAATTGTATAATGGTTTGTATATATATATATTGGAGCACAACAAATAAATAAATATTTTCTTTGTGGTCAAAAATGTGCAATGTTTTAACATCATATTACAATCAAAACAGAAAGAACATTTTATAGTACATTGATTTAAACTATTCAAAATAAATAAATTAATGTTTTGTAATAAAATTATTGTTTATCATTAAACTTGAGTTAATAGACTTATTTGATTTGATACAGAGATGACATCAATAATAATTTAAAGTCTCTATGCAATCACAAACATGTAAAATTTTGGTTAGCAAAATAATATAATTTTCTTAGTTTGTTGAAATTCAGTAATCAATAAAGGTGAACTTAATGTTTTCATAAACATCAATTGGTATTAATCAAACATAAAAGCTAGTCATTAAATTATTGATCAAACTTTATATATGTCATTATCAAGCTTAAATTATTTTAGTCATTCTTTAATACTATTGTAAATTTTAGTACTTAATAATAAAAGGGCTATTCTATGAATGAATCCCAATATAAACTATTTCTTAATATATCTTTTATAAATTTTAAAATGTATTTTAAATTGTGTATTACAATTCTGGCATTCAGTCAAGTTATCATATGTCTAATATATAAATGTTATTAATAGAGTTTAACTTTATTTCAATATAAATTTTAGTTTACTTATTAGTAGAGCTTAAATAAAATTATTGCTTAAATTTATATTGTTACAGATTTGGTTTGCTTGATTTGTGAGGCTCTATTAATTTTAGCTAGCGTATTCATATTGTGTACAAATTTGGTGTTGTACATTTTATACCATTACAGATTTGGGCACATGTGAAATGAAGCCTGTCCTCTTGTTAAATTTATTCTGTTATAGATTTTGGCTTGCCCAAAGATGTAGACATTAGCAAGAGGAACTCTATGTTCTCATTTTATATTGTTACATTTGCGCAACAAAATCTAGAACTATGATAGATCATCCTAAGGCCGACCAGGTTTACGGTGGTGGAAGCCACAGCTCTGGCCTAACCATAGTTCCTCTACCATTGCTCATAGACTTACAACCTTACAAATGACACAGTTGAGGTCACAGCAGCATTTCTCTTCTTCACGTGCCGGCAGTAGCTCAACAGTGGCACACAAGATGGCTAACAATGGGTATTTTATTTTAGCATATCTATATAGGCATCATGTGGCACACTTATTATTACTAATTATTCATAAAATTTCAATAAATCACAAAGCTAATTACTAAAGGTTAAATAATAGTGAGTCGGTGAGCAAGACCAAGACAAGAAACTAGAATAAATTTAAAATCAATTTAATAAATTCAATGCAACAATAATTCAAAACATTATTATGGTAAGCAAGTTTTGGATTTCACATGCAGGTGATTCAGGGACATGACAATTCAATGGGGTTCACACATAAGTGATGCATTATCAGTAACAATTTTGGATATACAGCTTTACGCAATTTGGTTTACATATATAGGTTAGTTTACTAATAAGTGATTTTAACTTTCCAGTATAATTAATAAAGTTTGGAGGTTTTGTATTTCAGTTTTACATATATATGTATGTAGCCTCATATCACTCGCAGGTGATATTATGAAGGTTACAACTAATTATTTATTGGGCTATACATATATATCTCTATCACTCGCAGGTGATAAAATTATAATACAGTAAAATTTTGCATGAGCGGAATTTTAATTTAGAATGATTTGTCTTTGCTCATGGTTATCTATGCCAGGTTTATGCTATAATAGTACTTAGATTTGCCATATTAGCGGAAGTGATAATAAATTTTGTAAAGAACATAATTTACTTAGCATGAATATTTAATATATATTCTCTACACAGTAATATGCAATTTAGATTGGATTCTGGTCAGATCAATGCTGAATTAATTATTAAAATGGCGGGTTGAACTGATTAACGGAAGTTAGACTTCAGATACTAGTGCGTAAAGAAAAACATATAACTCTGAGCCTTATTTGCGTCTCATATGTGCCTTATTCACAGGATTTTTACCGAGTAACAGTTCCCTGTGACCGATTCTCATTGCTGTGGTATAAGAGGCCATTTTAGTCCAGCAGATCGAGCAATTTATATAAGAATGTGGGAGTCTTATGCTCTGGGTGAGTCTCATGCTCCATTATAAAAGTTGCAGAATAAGTTGGCGTGTACCAGTCACCATCTGAGGAAGATAATTGCCCAAACTAAAGGTAATGGTGCAGCATGACGACATGCGACCATTAAAGGAGTAAAGCAATAAGAAAATACTCCGTAGCGTTTCGTAAGGACACATATGCACCACTGACTACATAATCATATTTAAAATTAAGACGCTAAAGTAAAAGTTTCTTTCATGAAACTACCCACATCAGTTCATATTATAGTACTCTTAATAATACTATTTAGGGAATTTATGAATCCAATCTACAAAGCTACCTATATAGGCTTTGATTTAATTAGCTTAAGGAGGATTACAGCATATGGGGACTTAAAATATAAACTTATAGATTTATGCTTTATTTTTATCACTTTAACTAAATATTTGTTTAAAATATTAACTTAAAAAGCAAATTTATCTTAAGGTGATGATACATTTGTAATGATTTTTAATTCTAGACATTTTATCCTTTCCAAAACAGAGCTTTTTATTTCGTATATAATTATACGTGTTATATATATGCGGACATACATATATATGCGAGAGAATCTTTATTTAATTCTCGCTAATAGTTTAATTTAAGAATAAAGCTCGGTTTTGAAGTTTTATAGCATAAACAAGATAACGTAACTAAATAATAATGAAATTTGGCATAGATTAACTTAAGAAATGCATTTTAAATCATAATAAAATTTCAAGTAAGTGAAATTTGAAAATTGTTAATTTTAAAAGAAAGTTGTGCGAGGTTTGCTAAAATATGATTGATTTAGTTTTAAAATGCTATCTCAAAGATTAATGATGGCAAACATTATCATTAACTTAAAACAATAATAAATTAGCATTGAAATTTTCATTATTACATTAAACAGCTTATTGCATTTTACATGTTTCTAAATTTATAAAACATTTAATTTCTACGTCATAGCAAATTGAAACAGATAGGCATTTAATTACTTAGGGTCAAATTAATATGTAACCAAATCAAACATTATTTTACGAGTAAATCAAAACATAAAATCATACAATTATATTAATAAAGATGTGTGTGAATGTGAGTACTTTAGAATTTGAAATAATAAATCATAAATCATTTAGATCAGTTAAATCATTTTATATCAGATAAATCATTTCAATTAGATTTGTATCAGTTTTTATATTTTTAATTAGTTAACATATTTTAAATCATTTCACCTATTTTAAATCAGTTAAATTTGTATCAGGCAAGACTTTAGGATTCAAATACAGTTATTACATTTATAATTTGGGCGAGTTTTAGGTTGAAATTATAAAAAAATAAAATATACATAAGTTTAATTTACAATATTAGGATGGCCATTAATTTAAGGTTAAGCTAGTATTTAAATTTGGAATTAGTTGTTTTTAGATTGGAAGGAGTAATTACCGTTGTTTATCTTGATCTTCCTCTGTTCTGGCAAGTTCTTTGGATAGCGTGACATCTTTAGGTTCTGGTGGTGGTCAATTCATGCTCTCCCGGCTTAGATGGCTCTTCATCAGGCAGAAGGCTAGATTTCGAGCCCACTTACCCCGACATGGTAATTATTCACTTTATTATAAATATTAATTTAAAAAGCTCTGGAATTTTGTGAGTAATCAAAACTGTGTAATGAAAAACCAACTGTCCTTGAAAGATGGCTGCTATTCTTTTATATCCTTACCCTCCCTTCTCCTTCATTATTTTATTTTCTTAGAAGTGTTTTCTTGGCCCGTATGATAATCACCAGTTATCGCTGATTTGAAAAAAAAAATGTTAAAGTTTCACCAATAGCAAAAATGTTAATTTAAGAATGTTTTTTAAAACAATCTTTCCAAATAAAAGAAAGTTTGCATGTATTATCTCACTTATTGATATAATCTGGCCTTTTAAGTATCTCAATGGCTTCTTTAATTTTGCACTGGTAGAGATTATCACATCTGGATATGAGTCTGGTACTAGAAAAATCAATTTTATGACCTGAATCTATAGTATGGAGTGAGAGTGCTGCTGATGATGAATGTTGTTTAACTGCATTAGCATGCTCATATCTCCTAACACTGCTGCGACGATTACTTATACCTATGTAAGATTTTTTAAAAAACATTCTTAATTTAACAATTTTGCTATTGGTGGAACTTTAATGTTTTTTTCAAATCAGTGATTGTAGCCTCTACAACCATCTTTCTATCTTTCGTCACCCAGTAGATGACTTGTGTGATCAAGTCAAAATGTCAGTATATCAATATTTAAAATATTTTAACATGGATGAACCCGCAAAATATGTCTTTTATATATGCAACCCATGAAAATCTTCGTATCAACATATATATATGAATTCATAGTATTATTTCTGGGAGAATAATAAAAATATAATAGCTAAATAGCTCACATTTCAGCACAAATACTTTCCTTAGAGCTTCTTCTTTCTCAAATCATAAAATTAGCTATTATATTTTTATTATATCAACATTCCCAGAAATAATACTATGAATTCATCATTCATCCATGAGAATATTAGAATTAATATATATATAGTTTTTAAAAAAAAAACTTGATCTTGACAATGATAAATGTTATTTCATTGAAACATTGAGAATTAATACAAAATAATACACAGTTTGATCCCCAAAATATTTTATTTATATCATATAACCATGAAAACAGTAAGTATAATATATATACACCTATACCCTGCTTAGTGATTGACTATTTAGCAATATTTCACAATAGCGATCATCATCAATTTGTACCCACTACTTCGATTTACAATCGATTTTTCACTATAATGATTGGGAAAAAATTTAAAAAAATTTTTTTTTGGCAGCCATCTTGAATTTTGCATCACTGATGATGTCAGACAATAGTTATATTAAATTCATTTTTACCCAAAAGCAAAAGTATATTATTGTAATATGTATACAGGTAATGACTTTGCTGTAATTGCATACACAAATTTTATTCATAAAACACAATATTAGGGCTACATTCAGTATTTTGAATAAAGAACGTATAAACTTAAAATATCTATAATTACTGAATGTATAATACTGTATACATCATATATAATAACACAGCAAATGTTCATCCAATTTTTCTTTTAAAATATATATGTTCTACAATAATATCAATAAATTAAAAATCCTTCTCCTTTTTCTTTTCAAAAACTTTATTTTCTTATCTCAATACTGAACATATACAGAATATATATATATAATACAAAACTTCAACGTTTCAATGTTGATTTGTAATTAAATAATGTAAAAGAAAGAGTAATAAAATATCGCAGTGGGAGAGAGATATCCTTGAAAATGACTGTATGAAGATAAACAGTTGAAACGTTGGAGTTTTGTATTATATAAATACTGCATACAGTATACAGTATATATATATGTTCAGTATTGAGATAAGAAAATAAAGCTTTTGAAAAGAAAAAGGAGAAGGATTTTTAATTTGTTGATAATATTGTATACATATAAGTGTTGAATGTCTTTAGAAAAATTAAACTTTATTTAAATATAATGTACAATACTTGAATTATTTAAATAAAGTTTAATTTTTCTAAAGACATTCAACACTTATATTAGATGATGAAATACTCCAATATATAAATACAGTACAGGACAACTAAAATACCATCATCACAAACTTTCAGGAAAACACTAAATATGAATATTAAACTGCGTGGGTGTGTTTCTTAATTACGATATATTATTTTTAGAACACCTAGATAATTATGTAAAAATAGTTATTGATTTTGTAACTTCATTAATAAACATGTTGTTTGCACTCAAGTTGTTTTAAATCACAAGAAAAACAACATTTTAAAACACAAATGTCGAATTAGAAAAGTTTAAAAAGAAAAACAGATTGTACTGTATTTAAAATAAATGTTAATGAATTTCTTTCTACACGAAAGGGAGGGGGGCAGTATTAGATTACTAAAAATACTGTATTTATTAAGATTCCAACAATCGACTTATAGCAAATATAAAATAAAAGAAAAATAAACTTAGCATATGTTTTTAGAAAATTAGTACAAATGGGGTTTTTTTCTTTTAAAATAAGTTGAATTTTTTTTTCTAAAGTTGACCGATTTATGTATACAGTAATAAGTCTTTATGTTCAATTAAATAATTTATAATTAAACATTGTTTTTTAATTTGAATAATTTCACATAAGTAATAAACATAAATATACAGTAATATGTACTGTAATACAAATTTTAAAAAAATGCACTTCAGTATGGATTTTTTTTTCATTATGATGAAAAACTTCTGTGGAAGAATATAAAAACTCTTAAATTCAAATTTAGTTTCACTTTCTCTTTCTTTTTACTGTACTGTACCTTTTAAACAGTGAAAATATGCATTTTTCCCCTAGTGATATAAAACTTTTCTTTTTATATATAGTATTTAGTCATCATTGTCATGAAAAAAATCAAGAAAATCTTTGAGCTTGGGAACCAATGTGGATATATTTTCTGTTGACTGGAACCTACCAATTTTTTTCCCATAGACCTCAAATTATAAATACGTATTATATATACAATATTCTTGCTTAACGATGAGTTTTGGAGGACCAATTGCCATCGGTAAGCAGGATAAAGGTGTATATATATATTGTACCATCAAAATAGTATGCTCACTTAACAAGATTCAAATCCTAAGCAAAAGTACCTCGAATCCGATCATGCTCGAGATACACAGATCTGGAGCAATCCTGAATTCTAACCTATTTGCCTATTCTTCGAATCTCTGACCCAATGAACAACAATCCTTATGATATGGTACAATTATTTTAATTCCAGGCCCAGAAGCCAAGCGGTAGAGCATAAGATCAGACTGATGATGATGATCGAGATCAGAGTAGCCCAGGAGTTACATTTATGAAAGTTATGTTTATTAATGCTAAGTTATTAGCTAAAGAAAATACTTCTAAATACTAATTAGAAATAATTCAAAAACAAACCAGGATTTACATGAAATATATATATTTAATAAATATAGAAAATGCATATATATGTTACAAAATGGTTTTACGCTTGGAGTGTATTATACATTTGCAAAACTTGGGATATTTTTTTATAAAATCCCCTTTACATTAATTATTTCATGAATATAATTTTATAGTGTGCTATAACTTGTGCAGGGACAACATACAAATGTTCACAAATAAAATGCTGTGGATGGGTCAAACAAATATAAAAGATCGTGACCGGTTTAGATGATTAATAATATATAAAGGATAGTTTGTGATTTAGTAGTAAATGATTTTATAAATGGGCAAAAATATAAAATCTTAATCATTTATCTACCTTAGTAATATTTATATATATTTTATCAGCATTGTTTGGAAAAGACATCTTTGGAGCTTATGCATAAGAGACAAACAATGCGCTATATTTACAAGAATAAGTTATATAATCATTAATAGAAATTAGATTTATGTCTATGGGAATCAATAACTGTTTTAACAAAAGCAGTTTAACTCAATGAATTGAATGTATTTTACGAAATGAATCATTATCTTTAACATATCATTGTGACTTACTAAGGTTAGACAGGCAGTGATCAACTTAAAGAGCAGAGTAATGGTACTAGCATACAATAAAGAAATAATGGCATTAATGGCGGTTGTGGATATTTTATCATTTAAAAAGACAATACTCAATTCGAACTTAGGTGTGATACATCTGCGCATTCTGGTGAATGGTACTGATAGAGAGGCTGGGTTTGGAGGCTGAAACACATCCACCTCATGTTCCACAGGGAGTAGTGTCCCTGATTACGAAAGATTTTGAAAAGTAGGATGGGAGCTTCAGGCTTCCGACGTCCCCAATGACAAAAACATAAAGAAATGGAAAAATAAAATATCAGAATAAAGGAAAATGTATGCCAGCAACGTTTATATAATTTTATAATATAATTTTTATATAATATTATTTTAAAGTCTGAAAATGGTCTAACCTCATGCGCAATAACCTGTTTTCAATTCCGAGTCATTTTACAAATCATAATGAATAATAACTTTTATTTACAATATTAAACTAGCAAAATATATATTTAATTTCAATTCCCATATATGCATTAATCGCTAGGACTGGCCCTCAAGGCAACAGCAAGGGATGATCTTAATTATAAAATTAGCGATCTTTTAAAATGAAATTGTTAAGACAAATTCAAAGCAGTAAATTTAGCAGAATTCATCCACAATAAAAGTTTTTAATTGACTTTAAGAATAATGCATTTAAAATGAAACCAAACTTGCGAGCAATTTCTATTTAATATAGACAAAACTTTATTGATAGGTTTTAAATAAGCCCCACTTCTTTCCAAATTAAACAATTATTTCCCCCCCTTTTCCAGACTCGCGAATTTGGCAATTTTTGGCATATTAAAGAAAATAAATTATATCTATACATTAAACAAAATACAGAAAATCTTAATGGAGTTGCACAAAGTTATATATATGTAAATTAAATGTGAAAGGTAAGTTAAAATACATTATATTAGTAAGGGATTACAGAGAGAGAATTTCAGAGTATAATTAATAGAGATTTATGAATTAATACACGAATAGAATGTGAGATTTTCATTATATCTTAGATAAACAAATTATTTAAGGACTTTATACTAAAGGCAGCTCCACATTAAAGGTTACCTAAGGAAAGCAGCATAGCGGTGTTATTAGCAATCAGCAGGTGGAACAGTGATCATCTTGTATGGCTGGCCGGATGGAACATGGCAGTTGCAGGCAGACAGTTCTCTGAGAGAAGAAGAGAAAAGTGCTTTTCTACTCACAGCTCATAGCACTGAATTTCTGTTGACTTCTTAAAATGTTAAGGTCTTGACACACTTCGAAAGTAACTAGCTGAAAGTAACTAAAAACTCCACTGAACTCAACTGACTAAAATCTCCACTGAACTCAACTAAAAACTGACTTCTTTTGTTCTATGGCCCCTTTTATACACATTAATCCCACCAAAAATGCAGTCTCAGTTGCTCACAGCTATCTCTGTAATCTCTTGATTAAATGAAAAACATCATTTAATTAGCAAAATGTTTTTAAAATAGATAAGGCTCGAAATACCATTTGATATATTTTTAAATATTTGAAAAGAATTTTACTATTCTAATTAAGACATATATTTAATGAATGAAAACAATCTGATTATCGATAAAGATAATTTCAGTATTTCCAGCCTTCTCCATTTTTCTTTGTTGTTACATTCCAATAGTTTAATTAAATACAAATATATAAAAGATATTTACAATTTATATAACAAAACGTCTAATTTTCAGCAATAAATATTAATAAAATTATTGCTTTGTTCATATATATATGCACCATGCACACTACTGTCTTACTTTACTAAATATTTTTAATTTTATTAATTTCTCTACTCATTATGCATACAGTGTGTGGGTGAATGGCATATATTTACAGTGAGATCTGAATTGCAGGCCCCATAGGAGGTTAGTGTAGATGGTGAAGCATGAAGCTCGATGATGATTAGACATAGACTGCTTCATTCTTCCCCACTTAAAGTGATAAAAAAAATCAATAAAAATTACCTTTGTTGGAGTCTAATACAATGTTGGTGAGAAAAATAACCTTAATAAATGAGCATGAAAACTTTGCTCCTTGTTGACAAAAAAACTGCCTTCTTATTTGAATCAAGGTTTTAATATGGAGAAGAAAGAATCTTTCATTCCTTTTTATATTTTTATTGCAACTCCCTGTTGTTTTTTTCATTAACTGAAATATTTGGTATGAGGATCAGGTGGTGTGTATGGTTTCAATTGTTGTGCATTATAGATGCCATTAAACCCATTTTCTCCTTCCAATAGAAAAGCATTTTCATGACATCTCCGAACAAGGTATGGTCCACTATACAAGGGAAAATTTTTTTTAACTCCTTTTTTACTACACTGCTAGTCTTGGGGGATCTCAACCATACTTGATCCCCTTCCTGAAATTGGTGACATTGCATCTATCCCCTCTTTATGCAATTTTAGGCTGCCTGGGCCAACCATCTTCTAGCAGTTTCTTGGTCATAAATAGGGTCAATAACTATTTCATCTAGTGGCACCAGGTTTGGAAATAATTGCAATATGGCTTCCCATAATGAAGGCATTTGGGCATAAAACCGGTAGACTCATTTATCATCTGGTTTATACAGTTAACTATTTTTGGGTTTTATTTACCCAATACCAGTGGTTTGTTGATATGTAGGTGCAAAAGAGATGATTGAGTTCTCTCATGATTCTTTTGCATGGGTTAGATTAGGGATTCCTAATCGATGTCAACCGATGAATGAGTCATTTTCCATTCCTTAGAGGTGAAGGCTAAACCATGATCTGATAGAATAGAATTAGGTTTTCCCATCTCAGGGAATTGTTTATCTTGGAGGGTCCGAATCGTATTGCTTGAGTCTGCAGCCTGGACAGGATACACTCATACATATTTGGAAAAAACCTCATAGGTCACAAGTAAATATTGGAAATTTCTAAATTTGGGTAATGGACCATAGTGGTCAATTGCAATTAACTCATTGGGCCTTGATACAGTTATGGGTTTCATAGTTTCAGCATAAGACTTGTTCGGAAACTTAGTCCAGGCACATGTCGCACATTTTCATAACACTGTGAGGATCTGTGTGTACATACCTGGCCAGTAAAATTGGTGTCTCAAGGCTTCCTCAGTTTTTCGTGGCTTATAATGTCCCAAGGTTTTATGGATATGTTCGATCAGTTGCATCCTAATCTTATTTGGCATCATGATTTTCCATGGGTTCTCCATGTCTTTTGTTTTACATTGCAGGATCCCATCTTTTCAGCAGAATTGGGAGTATCACTGCACATTTCTTTTGTTTGTACACATTAGGTGATTGGTTTTCAGGTTGAAATAATGTTAGCATATTGGTCATCTTGTACAGCTGGTCAGATGGAACATGGCAGCAGCAGGTGGGCAAACAGTTAGACAGTTCTCCAAGAGAAGAAGAGAAAGGTGAAAGAGTCCACTACTCAAACTTCACAGCACAGAACTTGGGCTGGCTTCTTAAGATGCTAGGGTCTAGAAACACTTCAAAAGTAATTGATAGAAAAACTGAAAGTAACTACTAAACTCAACTGACCAAAACTGAACAAAAACTAACTCTTTTGTTCTATGGCCCCTTTTATACACATTAATCCCACCAAAAATGCAGTCTCAGTTGCTCACAGCTATCTCTGTAATCTCTTGATTAAATGAAAAACAATATTTAATTAGCAAAATATTTTTAAAACAGATAAGGCTTGAAATACCATTTGATATATTTTTAAATATTTGAAAACAACTAAAAAATAATTTTACTATTCTAATTAAGACTTATAAATTTAATTAATGAAAACAATCTGATTATCGATAAAGGTAATTTCAGTATTTCCAGCCTTCCCCATTTTTCTTTGTTGTTACATTCCAATAGTTTAATTAAATACAAATATATAAAAGATATTTACAATTTATATAACAAAACATCTAATTTTCAGCAATAAATATTAATAAAATTATTGCTTTGTTCGTATATATATATATGCATCTCACACACTACTGTCTTACTTTACTAAATATTTTTAATTTTATTAATTTCTCTACTCATTATGCATACAGTGTGTGGGTGAATGGCATATATTTAGGTGAGGTCTGAATTACAACCCATAGGAGGTTAATGTAGATGGTGAAACATGAAGCTCGATGATGATTAGACATCGACTACTTCAATATATATATATATAGTGACTATTGCAAATTAGGTTGCAATACTTTACAAAAAATTAAGAATAACATAAAATTTAGGAAAGGAATTAAATTAGAAAAATAATTAAAAATAAAAGTTTCAATGTTGTGGCACATTATCAATAAAAGATTCTAACAAAATTTATAGACATCGATACCTACAATATATATATAATTATAATTGAAATAATAAATTTAATGATTTACAAACTATTATAAACAATCCTTAAATCCACAGAAGTACTTTTGGTTAATTTCTTAAACCTGCCTCAACTGCTATTAAATTAATTAACGGACAGTTTATTAATATTACACGCATGCACCCCCCCCATATATATATATATATATGCTTGTTATAAAGATATTACTAGCCTAATCAATGACAGTACTAACAGGAATCTTTAGATCCTTGAATATTGAATTTAAGGCACTGCATTATTTAATTAGGCTATTCGGTCAAAGGCAGTAGAATTTTCATATAATTATTTATTAGAGACATCCTGATTTTTCCATTTTTGTTTAAGAATAAGGTTAATAAGTGATTTTCAAACATTATGAATTATCATATTATATTGATTTAGGGGTTGTTTATTCAATCTATATTTATAATTGGAAAACAAATTATTGTTATTGACATCAACAAATCAATTGAAGCTTTTTCAAATAAGATAAAAGTTAAGAGATATTTTAAAAAAACATCCATTGCAGATTAGCATCTGAGCTCTAGAAAACTTGGGTGACAATACAAAAATGCTACAAGAAGCAGTTTAAAGAAGGTATAAATTTTACGTTTACTCAGTCAAGCTACAGTTTAAGTACTCAGTCACTTAGTATTGCATACTGATATTTTCCGCAGATAAAAATTCAATTAAGTAGAAGGACAGCAATAATGTTCATCAGATATTTCTAATAGTTAACCCTAACTACATCAATAAGAAAAATCTAATCCTTCAATCTCCGGAAGTGAAAATCCAGATTATCAGTGAAAAAGTGCTTTTTTTTATTATGTCCTTTAATTGCAGTAATGATAATATACATTTTATACTTACAACCTTTCCAAAATATCAAGCTGAGGGCATATGACACTAGATATGTATCTGAGTATCAATCTTTCCACCATGTAACATATAGATAAATGGCCTGATGCTTGTTTTACAAATATAGATTTCAATCTTGATCAGAGTTTGTCTCTTTGATGCTATAGAATGAAATCAAGGAATATCAATGAATTAAAAATGGTAATTTATAGCTATACTGATTGATAAATCACACATGGATCTAGAATATTTTGAATTAATAGAAAATTTTCTGACTAAAAAAAAAAACTTCACTTGAAAATGCTAAGAAACAATACCAAAAGTCAATATAAATGTATGGCACCTACTAATGTTTTTCATGAAACATCTAATTACAATAACATTAATAAGAAATTTCATCACTTTGATTTGAAAAGTCCTAAATTTAAAATATAAATATTAATGATTTAAAAAGAAATTATGTATTTATTTGCAGATATAATGTAATCTTTATTTTTTACTTTGCTATTTTGGGGTGAAAATAAAAATCTCTCTTTAACTTTAATTTTTTTTTTGTATGTTATGACTCACATTATAAAAAGAATGAATTTGAAGCATTTATTACTTGTTTTAATGGCTGTAATTCATTGAGAATAATTCTACAGATATCTAATTCTGACAAGTGTATCGATTATTTTTTTAATAAATATGTTATTAAAATATTAACTAAGCTTACTCTCAATTTATTTTCATTGCTGTTTATTTTTGAGTTTTTTTTTATGGTGTGCAATTAATTAAATAGGGCTGATGAAGCACAATGTATTCCAGATATGTGGAAAACTCTCATTTTATTTAATATTAACTTAAAATTAATAGGTGAAAAAACTGATGGAAATAAATATTTTGATAAGTCTCATATTGTGAATGCTGAACTGCTTCAAGTTGAATGTCATTTCTCATCTCACACTGAGTCATGTTATTGTTTGCGATCTAACAATTTTTCTTTCAAAAGTTAACCTTGATAATGGCGGTTGCTTGTCCATCGAAATATCGGATTGTAATGCAAAGTAATACATGGTTTATTCCCAAAAATAACAATTTATATATATTGAACCGGATACTTTATCCAATTCAAAAGTTCTATCACATAAATTAAAAATTCCATTTTTGTAAAATTTAAAAGAAAATAGATTAAAAGTTTTATATGTGCAATAACACACATATTTATTTATGTTAAAATCTTATATTTTTAATTCTCAATCGATTTTAGTTTAAAACAATTTTTTTTTACTACGTTTGTTTTTTTTTTAAAGGAATTAAAAGCAAGCAAATTAATCTTTTTATAAAAATATTTTATTTTTAAAAAAAGATTTGGTTTTAAAGCTGAGATTTAGTTTTTTTTTTTTTAAAAAATTAATTTTGTAAAATGGGGCCTTGGTCAGATGTTGTTTTTCTAGTTAAGATTGAGTGGGAGATAGAGATTTACCCTGACTGAAACTTGTAATAAAGGATTGTGGGGAGATAACAATGGACTTAAATAGCTCTGAGTTTTTTTTTGATTCATTCATTCAGATTATTCAGAGAGACTATTCTAGTCACTCAGCTTATTTATTCTGATTGCTCAGATTATTCAGCTTTTTACTATTGAGGATTCATCAGATTTTTCTGTTATTGAACTGCTGCATTGTTGAAGTGATTCTAATTTTATGTGATATTTGTTTAATGGGAATCACAAATTGGATTTCTGTTGACCGACAATAATTCTACTATTTTCCATGATAAGTAGTGGCCATTCAGACACCATGCCTATAATCTACACCATGAAGAACCTCCACACCATGTGGGCTAAACATTTCCAAAGATGAACCTCTGAAGTTCCAAAATTATGACTTCAATACTAAGTGCCAAATCCATAGGTGATTCCGATAATGCCTCCATTCTTCTGAACCTGTAGTAAATTAAAGCTGCTGTATAGGACTCTCTATATAAACTGAACTTTGCGTGAATAGCAGAAATTAATATTACCTTGAGGTAACTTACCTTTCCATATTAAAATCAGGGCTAAATCTCTAATTAAGTCTCTAGAAAATCTCAGCTTAATCTTAAAAGAAATTATATTTATGATGAGTGACCTATTAATTTAAATATTAATATATATTTTTTTATATATTGGAATTTTAGTGATAAGATTTTTCATCTTAAAATGTTACTTATTTGAGAGTGTATGGCAAGTGATATTTTATGTGCTTAATGTTTTCTCTGTTCTATGACTAACCTCTGTTGATCTTAGTGGTTTTCTTTTAATGACCTGTCCTTTTTGTTTGTTTTATTTGTCATTAAACTTAATCAAACTTTGTTTGCATTTTCTGCAGACTAATGATCTTTTGGCTGGCAGTTTGTCAAGTATATTGTTCTGTTTTTCTTGGTAGAGATTTTATTTTCTATAGTTCAGATTACATAGTCTGAAATCCTCCCTTTTCTTGTGTGAGACTAACCTTGGCTGGTTAAAATGTACCTGACCATGAGCATTTTGCAGAATTATGACATTCTTAGTTCTGATGTTTCTTTTCCGGGCTAAAAAAACTCATCTGCGCTGTTCCATTGGTTCTCCACATGCATCCATCTTTCTAAATCTCTGCAGAAAAATGGAATTAGTTTAGATGAACCACTAGCAGAAAGATCTTATGTTATAGGTGAGAAATGAACTTGTCTGCCTGGGTATTTAATGCATTAATGCTTTCATACACTCAATGAAAAGATCTGCTAAGAAAATGAAGGTCAAGTTTTTATATTTATTTTGTTATATGTTTAATAAATTTAAGTTCTTGTAATTATTTTGGCTGACATTTGTCTCAGTGTTTTCCCAATTGTCTGAACAACATTCACAAGCCCCACCCTTAAAACAAATGTCTAGTTCCGATTTTTGAACTAATGGTGCTCTTGAGTCAGTATATGCGAAAGAAAAATTTTTTTGTCCAGTACAATTTATTGTAATGGACTGCCCAATCGATGGGCATCAATCATAATGGACAGCACTTGTGCAATGGAAAATAAACTACCCAATTGTTGGATGCCAATTGTAATGGACTGGATTGTGATGCAAAACTTTTAATTAATGATCTCATAGATTTGGGCAGCAGTTGTGATAAATATATGCATGAGAAGATACATTTTAAGCATGAGTAAAATATGGTCCAATCATTGATTGACAATTGTAATATTACCTATCCAACTAGCTGTACATAAAATATGCATAGATACCAAAGAGCAATAATAAGAGACATTAACTGATTTACTCTCAGGATTTAACATGACCAGTGAGATTTAATTAATCACCAAAATATAAATTGGAAACAAAGGGAATTTTATTGAATCCAACCTATATTTGCAGATAGAGGATTATTTGCAAAACAATATATTGATTATTTGTGGCATATGCAAGTAATTATAAAATTGAATATTGGCAAAACACAAAAAAATATCATTTAAGTAATTCAGTCTCAAGCATTGCCTAATGATCTTTGTACTGAAAGGAGAAAAATTAATAAATAAATGAAGTTCAAATAAATTACAGTCATTTTATATGAAATATTGGTCTATCCTTTATTTTAATTGTAGTTTAGTTTTCTTTCAAATGGCTATAGTTATATTCAAATATGCACAATATTTGTTTGTTTTTTAAGTTTCCATTTTAATTCAATATTATTTAAATTCATTTGTTAACAATAGGAATGGATTGATGTTTGTGTCTAAAGTAAAACCATCTACTATTTAACTTACAGAAAGATGCAATAATGAAAATCATAATAGCTTTTAAAATAACTGTTCAGAATCATAGATATGTTCCCTTAAGCTTAGATCACTTAACTTTACACAAAATTATCAGTATTCTCTTCATATTGTGTTGGATGTCTGTATACCTCATTTTCTATTAAAACCATATTCCTCTTTTAAACTGCAAATACGAACTCCTTAGATTTATTATCTCCAAAAGGGTTTCTATTATGGCCACTAAACTTAATGACTTTCTTTTATATCATCATTAATTCTGAGATTTCAATAAACAGATATAATACAGATGTAAAATGTCTACAGCCTGATATACCTTTTAAATATCTTATGATGAAGTTGTGAATTAATTTCTGAAGGAAAATATTAAATAATTATATTAAATATTAAACACTAATATAATACATTACATGTATATTTATAAATGATTCTTACGAGAACAAAAGACAATAAAATTAATTTCTAGCATTCATTGTGTATTACATATATATATAGTGTATATGTACAATGCATTTAAATTAAAACAACAACAGTGTTTTAATGACAAATTTTACTGAGTATATTATTATTTATGTTAATGAATTGATATTTAAAACCAATTTATTTATATAACTACATATATAAAGCAAATTAATTACATAACAACATAAATTTTTTAATAATAAATGACATCCAGCATTTTACTATTAATATTGATAAGTTAAAAGTTTAAATCAAGTTACTTATATTATGTATGTATATTATCGCATGTGAATAGAAATAAAATAGAAAATTTTAATACTAAATGAAATCTAACATGTTGTTATTTATACTGATTGATTAAAACTTAAAATTTAGTTTACTTATATAACTGGTGAAATTTAAAATCAATCATATACAAAAAAAAAAAAAAGATCAAATTAACTACCATTTAATCTTCTTCATTTTTTTTTTTTTCATTTTAAAGTTGGACAACTATTTGATATATCTTTATCCATTCAGGTGTATGTTGAATTAATATGTAAGATAATTTTAAATGATGAAAGTGTGAATCCAAAAGCCATTTGTAAATGATCATCTCAAAATATTCTTTTACCCATGTTAGGTTGAAATGGGTCAATTGAAAGTGACAGACTGACTTTGAGTACTTAGATAATACTTATATTGACTTGCTATATAGGAATAGCTATCCATTTTTTCTGGTTGTTTTCCACTCAAATGCATGCTTATCAATAATTTGTTTCTTTTCCAATGGATGTTACTTATGGAATAGGATAGGATGAAGGGAATTAAATCCCCATAGACTGTAGTTTATTGTTTATACTGCCATTCCTAATGACATCAAACCATATACGGTTGGGTCGAAAATATAGGTGGATTCATTCTATATTTTCTTAAAGACTTTATCTTGGGTTTGAAAAAGTAGGAGTATTCATTTATATAGTGACATCTGTAAAGCGCATGTGTATATCAGCTTATTGGCTTATTAATATTATAGATTATAGAACAAAAACATCGCGCTATATAAGAAAATAAATGTCTTGTTTACAAATAGAATATTGTAATTATGCAAAAAAAATGTATATTAAACAGCAGCAAAGTTTTGCTTCCTTTTCTTAATGGCGATTGTCTATAAAAAAAAATCCAGTTGCAATAGTGTTTATTTCATGCACTACTGATATCAATCCCATTATTATAACAATGGTTGATTTTTACAATATTAAAGATAAAAAAAAATTACATACAAAATATGCTTTACAGTTTACACAAAATAAATAAATAAATATGTAACAAATAATAAAATTACATCACAAATAATTTCAAAAACAAAAATATAACTTAAGCACATTTAGTAATTTTATATGCCAATATTTTAATAATTGATATAACTAAAGGCAAATACTTTAAATATAAATCAACATTTTCATAAAATCTATATACACATACATATATATTTTTTATATCACCACTGCCAATTTTAAATCCCAAAATCATAAATAAATGCATATACCAAAAAAAAAAAAAAGGAAATAAATAACGATAACAACAACTAACAACAAAAACAACAAATATAAATTCCCATATCAAAGCCAAACCAAAGATTTTTTTGTTGTTGACAATAATGACACTTTGATGGAAAGGGTGGGTCTTTTCAACCGTTACCATATATATATGAAGCTATGCTAATTCCATGTTTACAATATAAATAAATATAGTCAGAACATTAATTTAATTTCTACTATCTATAGAAACTATTTATTATTTTTGAAGTGATAATATTTAATTAAAAAATCAATCAATCTCTGCTGTTATAACTGATTTAAATATTATTACAATGTTCAATTTAATATTAAAATTTAACATAATTTTAGATGTAATTTAACTAAAACTTCCTTGGCATCAGCTTAAAGATAAGTTGAAGCTTTTAAAGAAACTCATTTTAAATCATTCGTTTTTAAGTAAATATTTAACACAATATTGCATAAAATATGTTATTGAATAATGTTAATTTGACTATGCAATCTATAAAAAAAGATGTTCAAACTTTAATATCAAATTGAAAATTGTTATGGTATTTAAATAGACATTATATTGCTATGTTTGTGGAGTGTCAATTAGACTGTTTATTACATCAGTTATGAGAAAAACATATATCCATCAAGAATTGCTAATTTTTGAATCAAATATTGATACTTGAAAGATTATAAAAAATCCTATAGACGGTATGAATTAAATTAACATTATTTAACATTGTAATATATTTAGATGATGTTTGCAAGATTACTTAAAATGAATTTAATTAAAAACTTAGACTTGTCTTTTAACATTAATCATGAATCCTTTTCTTGTTTTACTTAATGGAAGGCATTCTAATATTAAATTTACCATGGAAATTTAAAAATAACAGAACACTTTCTTTTCTAGATGTTTTAATTACTAGAAAATCTGATGATTCTTTATCAATATCTGTTTATAGAAAATTCACCCATACAAGCAGATATCTTAATTTTAAATTTCATCATTATCCTGTTCATATATTTTCTATGGCAATTTTTTTTTGATAAGAGCATATACTTTGTGTGATAAAGATCATCTTGCTCAAGAAATAAAATTAACTAAAATTTTTTACTTTTCAATGGTTACAATTAAAACATCATATATAAAGTTTTACATACTAAAAAGAAAAAATATGATAAAATTGACAATTCATCTTGTTATAGAGGTGGTTTACTTTACATTAAAAAATCACTGATAATATCAGTAGAAGACTATCTAATATCATTATTAAAATTACCTTTTCCACTAGTAAAAAGAATATTGATTTTTTTCCATGAACCTCAAGACCAAGAACTTTTGGAATACCAGGGTGCATATGAAATTGCATGTCCACAGTGCTCAAGAAGCTGTGCAGGTTAATCCAATAAATAAATTAATGTCAGAATTAGAAAGTATAAAATGACTTAAAGTTAAATATATCAGTGTTTACTTCACATTTTTTAGAAATTGGTCACACCCCTGATTTTGATAATCAAAAATACTTGATAATTTGGAAAAGTATTATTTAAAAATATGAGAGAATCTATTGAAATAATTAAAAGATCAGATGATTTAAATAAACCTGATGAAGCACAATGCATTCCAGCCATATGCAAAACACTTATTTGACTTCCTTCTTCTAAAATTAACTTAAATCAATTAATTATAAAACTGAAAAAAATAAAAATTTTGTTAATCCATCTACTATGTTTCCCCCAAAATAAGTCCTAACCTGAAAATAATCTCTAAGTATGACATTTCAGGATGTTCATAATATAAGCCCTACTCCAAATATAAGCCTTAGTTAAGATTCTCAACCAAATGGTTGAATTTCATTTGTCCATTAAAACACACAATGGACTTATTGAATTATAAAGTAATGAATGTTTAAATAATTACAAATTTTTATGTACTTAAATAAATGTTACTCAGAATTATTTTGCAGGCAGAATCAAAATGAAACTTGTGATTACAATTTTATTTTTTAATTAATGCCTCCCCCCCATTTAATCTGATAAAAGGAGAATTCCTTCTTCCACCTGACCTCCAAACTGTATATATTGTAACTAAATCAATATTGATATCTGAAAAGACAGAAAATTATTATTAGCAGTGATCTTAATTCACAAATTAATTAATCCAGCTTAATGTTTTCTGAGTAATGTATTTAAAACAACAATGTTCATTGATATGATTATAATCCTAAACATTATATATTCAAGCAGTGGAAAAAGTCATTTACATGTTCTTGAAATTAGTAATATTGACTAAATGAAGATTTTTATACTTGAAAAATGTCATCTTATGAAAATTAGCCCTAAGTCATCTTTTGGAGCAAAAATTAATGTAAACCTGGACCTATTGTTAGAAAAATACAGTATTCTGAATAACATACCATCAAATATATATATATATAAGAATGATTGTTTTTTACTTCATGATCGATTTTATTCTTTCTTAAGATCTAACAGTTCTTCATTAAAACCTTAACCTTGACAATGATGAATAATAACATTTCTTCAAAAAATTTCCAGGATTTTAAACAAAATAATACATGAATAATCCAAAAATATACTTTATATATATATAATTTTGTTACATATTTATTATAATTTAATAATTTTAACTAATATATTTGACTAAAAAAATTTAAAAACAATATTTAAAAAATATTTTAATATATATTATAATGATCGGGGATAATAGACTTAATGTATCTGCACTACAAGGGCGCCATCTAGGCATTTGAACCTAGAAAAATTTATAAAGTAGGCAGATACGCAAGTTAAAAAAATTTTTTTTTTATATTGGTTGATTCTGACCGCTAGCCCATTGTCACTAGCTCAGCAGAGTAGCAGAGATTTATATTTATAAATTCTTATCTAAGACTATTTTTAATATTAAATAAAGAATAAAATAAGCCACTGCCAGTAATTAATACACAAACAATATTTATTTACGCACATATATAATCATTTTAAATTTGAGGAATATCATTTATTATTTAGATTTTAATATTACCTTTTAATTTAAATTATTATTTTAAGATTTTAAATCATCCACACAGATGAAATTTATACCTATTTTAAGATTGTCGAGTATAAATGAATTTAATATTTTTTATTAAGATCATCGAGTATGAATAGACTACATAGATTTGCATTTGAAAAGAAAATATTCTATCCCTTATTTAACCTTAGGCCAAAACTTTCCAGTCAAACCGGTGTCAATCCATCTGATACATTGATGTATTCAATGTAGCATGAAAATACAATAGCACTAATATACTATACTGTCAGGAATGTACATCTGAACAGTATAGTTAGAGAAGACATTGACTCTTGTCCAATACAGGAATGTTACATCTGTATGGCAAGAAGAACAATAAAATAAAAACTCCATAGGAAGGGACTGCAATCCTTTTTGCCAACTTACAATCCCATCCATAGGCAAAAGGGGTTGTGTGGCATATACAGTGATTCTGCATGCAGCGAACCTCATACTACATCTACTAATTACACCGATATATCCAATCCATTGACCCAATTTAACTACGAAACAAATAACCTAAGATTACCCTCCCCTAATTAATTAATATAACTTTACAAATCTATATAGCCATTCATGCCCGACTTAAATTTAACATTTATATAAATTCGCACAGATGGATTTATAAAAGTTTGTTGTTTAATGTTGAGTATAGATCGGTTACATAGATTACATGCTCAAAAACATTTCAACATAAACATAAATGATTAAAATATAAAGTCATTGATGTAATTGCAGAGGGAATTCACTAGAAACCCAATGGCATTCATCATAAGATGCCACATTGACACCAATAAGTAAAAAGACATCGAATAAATACATTTTAGATATTCAATGTAAGATATCATTATTTACCAAATGTCTACATATTTTAATCATATATGAAAACAAAAATGTAATTAAACATGAACGAATCTATGCAAGTGTCCATGCCCAACTTAAATTTAAAGCATTTAATAATTTATACAATATTAATAAAAATAAAAATGGAAATGATTTTTTTTTTTTTTTAGGAAACCCATATATACATATAATTTAAACATTAATTGTCAATTTGAAAATCAGATAAGAGTTCATTTTTAAATTTAGGTTAGTTGAATCTTAAAAGTTTGAATGAAAGTTCTTAATTATTTTTAAATTTTGAAATTGTTCAGTTCAATAGCTTACAGTAGAAGAGTCATGGTTCTTGGTGGCAATTGGAAGACCGGTCTGATGTTATGGAGGTGACCTTAGCTGGTTTCATTTCGGAATCACAGTCATTTCATTTTTTTTTAAAATAGAGAGAAAGGGTGATATGTGCATCCTATCACACCTCTCAAAAACAATCAAGCTGCAACTGTCTGGATTCCTTTAATTTGAATTGTTTTCTTTTTATAATGATCCTATGGATTCCATGAACAAAATGTCACTAATCCTCTGGTGTTTCAATTACAGTCTGTGCTGACATTTCTGGTGTTTGCACTGGTCATTTAATTTCTTTTTCTCTTACCATTTAATTTATTTTAAGTGCCCCAAAGGCTAGTTTGCTTTTCAATTAATTTATAAAACAATCATTTCCATTTACAAAAATATTTTATCTTCAGATCTTGTACTTTTTTCTAAAAAAGTACGTTCAAATATATGTTTTTTTAAAAAAGAAAATAATTTTTTAAAGTTTTGCATCTGTGCAAATATATATACGTATACATGTTTAACAACTCTTTAATTTTTTTGGCTTTTATTTGCAAATTTAAAATTTTTATTTTTAATTAATGTAACAGCATATTTATATATCGTTACATATCAGTAAACTTCCTCAAAAAACAAAAACATTAAAAAAAAATTTACTTAGTGTTAGTAATTACGTTACATAAATTGATTATATATGAAAATTTCAAAAGGACAAAACTTTTTTAAAAGACAACACAGTAATTACACACAAATATAATGATAAAAAAAATATTGATTGTTTTATTCTTTACTAGCAGCTAAATTTTTGCCCCCTCCCTTCCAAATTTCTTTTCTTCTACTTTTAACTCGGGCAAGTTAAACGATTAGATTTTAAACAAGACTTTTTTTTTTAAAAAAAATTATGACTTATATTAATTATTACATTTTATTCCTCGCATTTATTTTTACATATGTGCAATTTTTCTTACTGGCAGTATCTTTAAAACAAAATTCAAAGTATAACTTTACGCTAATACAAAAAAATACATTTCAGAAAAAATATTACTGGCTTAATTTTCAAGATACTCGTGGTTTATTACACATCGGACTATAACATCACATTAATACAAAAATATACACTGATTTTTAAAGAAAAATGTTACTGGCATAATTTATTTTTAAAATTCTCAGGGTACTGGTGGTTTATTAAAGATCGGCTCACATTGGGTGGCCAATTATAATGATTGGGGATAATTGACTTAACATATCTGCAGTACAAGGGCGCCATCTAGGCATTTGAACCTAGAAAAATTTATAAAGTAGGCAGATACGCAAGTTAAAAAAATTTTTTTTTTATATTGGTTGATTCTGACCGCTAGCCCATTGTCACTAGCTCAGCAGAGTAGCAGAGATTTATATTTATAAATTCTTATCTAAGACTATTTTTAATATTAAACAAAGAATAAAATAAGCCACTGCCAGTAATTAATACACAAACAATATTTATTTACGCACATATATAATCATTTTAAATTTGAGGAATATCATTTATTATTTAGATTTTAATATTATCTTTTAATTTAAATTATTATTTTAAGATTTTAAATCATCCACACAGATGAAATTTATATCTATTTTAAGATTGTCAAGTATAAATGAATTTAATATTTTTTATTAAGATCATTGAGTATGAATAGACTACATAGATTTGCATTCGAAAAGAAAATATTCTATCCTTTATTTAACCGTAGGCCAAAAGTTTGCAGTCAAACCGGTGTCAATCCATCTGATACATTGATGTATTCAATGTAGCATGAAAATACAATAGCACTAATATACTATACTGTCAGGAATGTACATCTGAACACTATAGTTAGAGAAAACATTGATTCTTGTCCAATACAGGAATGTTACATCTGTATGGCAAAAAGAACAATAAAATAAAAACTCCATAGAAAGGGAATGCAGTCCTTTTTACCAACTTACAATCCCATCCATAGGCAAAAGGGGTTGTGTGGCATATACAGCGATTCTGCATGTAGCGAACCTCATACTACATCTACTAATTACACCGATATATCCAATCCATTGATCCAATTTAACTACAAAACAAATAACCTAAGATTACCCTCCCCTAATTAATTAATATAACTTTACAAATCTATATAGCCATTCATGCCCGACTTAAATTTAACATTTATATAAATTTGCACAGATGGATTTATAAAAGTTTGTTGTTTAATGTTGAGTATAGATCAGTTACATAGATTACATGCTCAAAAACATTTCAACATAAACATAAATGATCAAAATATAAAGTCATTGATGTAATTGCAGAGGGAATTCACTAGAAACCCATTGGCATTCATCATAAGATGCCGCATTGACAACAGTAACTAAAAAGACATCCAAATAAATACATTTTAGATATTCACCATAAGATATCATTATTTACTGCATGTCTATATATTTTAATCATATATGAAAACAAAAATGTAATTAAACATGAACGAATCTATGCAAGCATCCATGCCCAACATAAATTTAAAGCATTTAATAATTTATACAATATTAATAAAAATAAAAATGGAAATGATTTTTTTTTTTTTTAGCAAACCCAAATATATATAATTTAAACATTAATTGTCAATTTGAAAATCAGATAAGAGTTCATTTTTAAATTTAGGTTAGTTGAATCTTAAAAGTTTGAACAAAAGTTCTTAATTATTTTTAAATTTTGAAATTGTTCAGTTCAATAGCTTACAGTAGAAGAGTCACGGTTCTTGGTGCCAATTCCCATGATGTCCCCATTGGAAGACCGGTCTGATGTTATGGAGGTGACCTTAGCTGGTTTCATTTCAGAATCACAGTCATTTCATTTTTTTTTAAAATAGAGAGAATGGGTGATATGTGCGTCCTATCACACCTCTCAAAAACAATCAAGCTGCAACTGTCTGGACTCCTTTAATTTGAATTGTTTTCCTTTTATAATGGTCCTATGGATTCCATAAACAAAACGTCACTAATCCTCTGGTGTTTCAATTACGGTCCATGCTGACATTTCTGGTGTTTGCATTGGTCATTCAATTTCTTTTTCTCTTACCATTTAATTTATTTTAAGTGCCCCATAGGCTAGTTTGCTTTTCAATTAATTTATAAAACAATCATTTCCATTTACAAAAATATTTTATCTTCAGATCTTGTACTTTTTTCTAAAAAAGTACGTTCAAATATGTTTTTTTTTTAAAAAAAATAATTTTTTAGTTTTGCATCTGTGCGAATATATATACGTATACACGTTTAACAACTCTTTAACTTTTTTAGCTTTTATTTCCAAACTTATTTTTATTTGCGAATTTAAAATTTTTATTTTAAATTAATATAACGGCATATTTATATATCGTTACAATATATATATATATTTTAAAACTATAAACCATCATTCAACATAAAACAATAGATAAGTTAATTCACAATATGCATATATTTCATATCTAACAGCCTTGTATTGAAAGGTTTGAATTGTAGCTTGAATTTTATATATACAAATTTCAAAGCAAACTTGTTTAATTCCATAGTGTTAAAGATTATCATATATAATGTACTTAAATCAGTACTGTAACATTAAACCTACATCATACAAAGCAAAGTAAATTACAATTTAATTTGTAATTTTGTATGAATTGTAGAATTGAAATGCATGTAGAATGTGATAAAATTATTGATATTTTGTTAGATAGTCATTTATAATCTTAAAAAATATATATATTAGAGACTGTACTAAAATTCATATATTGCTTCTTTTGAATATAATCTAGTTGCAGTTTTTATATATATGCTTATGTATCTGCATATACTTTACAGAGTAGGTTTTATTTATTTTTGGTTTTTTTATTTAGCTGAGTGCAGTTTTGGTGATTGAGCACCATAATCATAGCTTTCAGCCAAATAAAAGAAAGAAAATTCACTTAATAAAGCATAGCTTTGTAAGCAAAAGAATTACATATGCAATGAAGAAAAAAGTAATATATATATAACTTAAAGGATATTTTTCAAAAGTTTCTTGGTATATACTATGATTTTTAGTAATGATTCAAAGGATTGAATTCATTTTAAAAAATGTAAGGGGCATTATTTTTATTTAACATAAAGTAATTTAAGATTGTTACATTATTATTCAATTATTATAAAATTAATTAATGAATTTAAAAGGATCTGCCTTAAAATGTTTATTTCTCTAATTATAATGAAAATAGTATAAAATTTTTATGCATATATTATCTTTTGACATATACATTAGTTAAACATTAAAACAGGCAAAACTCTCCGTAAAGTAAGAAATGGTGATCATGTGATTATTAGTTAAACATACTAGTGTTTTTGAAACACGTTAGAAAACGATTCAGCTATTTGTTTGCAAACCATACGACATGGATCGCTGTCTTAATATTTTACTTGGGTTTTTGAAATTTGATTTTCAAAAAATTATTAAATAATTATTTATTTGAACAGACAAAATTAAAAACTAACATAAAATATCAAATAAGTTAACTAAAAAACTATTTATGGTCCACAAATTGATTTGCATAATTATTGCAAACGTCAACTTTTTAATTTTTTTATATTTTTTTTCTTCAGAAGACAAAGTTGTCATATTTGTTCCAAAAGTATTAATGTTGGGTTAATTATTAATATGATTGAATTCAGTTTACATTTACCGTTATTTGTAAGGAATTACTTAAATTTTAAGAAATCTTAACCTTGAAATTTATTTTCAGATTTATAGATGAAATGTATACATATTTTAAAATACCATATAATTACAAAAATTGATTTTATTAATGACTATTGGTCACTGATGCAGAATCGCTGTCGTTTATCGACTATTAATAATCCATTAATTAATCATTTGGCTTTCTAACACCATTTCTCAGGGATTATAATTTTATCACAAAATAAACGCATACATTAATAATTTAGTCAAAGGTTAGTTGAAACAAACACTATCCAATAAACGGGAGACGGTCACTTAATACCCAAACGTTCACAATTAAAATAATATTAAAACTTATTTATTATATAGAATAATTTAAAAAACAAATTAATTATATAATTAAATTTCATTATTTTTAAGATAAATGTTTTAATATTATCAGTGGTTATTAAACACATTTAACAAAAATAAAACAACATATATATATATATTAATTTGTACTTTATTTTTTATTATGCTCTGAGGTCTTAATACATATAAAATAATTATCATTTTTCTGCAAACTTAGTCAAGTGTGAATAAAAATCTTGATGTTAATTAAAATTTTATAAGTAAATTATTAAGGAAATTGTAAGAAATTTTTAATATATGCATATTAAACGATATTATTGTTTAATCAGAAATTTCCTTTAATTTACTAAAGTACATAATTCCCTTTTTCTGTTTCAAATCTAATAATTATAGAAAATAATCCAAGCATTATTCAACAACTCTAAAACTAATACACAATTCTAAAAATACATTTAAACGTAATGAACAAAATGTTGGCTTCTATCCAGATGTTCTTTTATTTATGCATAATGAATTCCATGTTCTAAATGTAACATGTCTTCTGCCATATCTGTGACCCTGAAGTTCAAATCTGAATTACATAGTATTTCAATTTCTCTTTTATGTTCCAAATCAAGCTTATGATTTTTCTTCCAGTTAGCAGACCCATAACCAACTTGACTAACCATCCAATATTGATCAAATGCTCAAAATTTCAGCCAATTATTTACAAGCCTGATGAATAATATCTTATTTTTTTTATATTTGGCCATAATGTTCTGTTGAAAAGATGTTGCTTGTAGAGGACTAATAAAGAAAATACTTGTCAATACTTACAGCTTGTTTCTTCATTCTCTTTGCCAGATGTTTTTTGGTTAATTATCTATTTTCGGGGGCATCATGTTTAAACAATATGACTGTTTTTTTAAAAAATGATTATTGTATTAAATATTTTGTTGAATTTTTTTAAGATGATTAAAAGCACAACTCCAAATTATTGTAATTAAATAAAATTTAATACAACTGTAATAAATAAAATAAAAACATGATGAAAGAATAGTTCAAACATGTTTTGAAATTACATTGCCATTATCACCATTTGCACCTCATGCCCATTAGCACACACTTTTCATGCAAGGAAACTATTGTTCTGAAATTTTGAAAATACTTCACTGCATATTTTTCTGTCACTGGTAAATTCCAAATTTTAAACATTTTTGCAAAAGGTTATGAAAAATAATTAACCAATAGCTTGAACGAATGCTATGGTAAACATAAAAAAAATCATGACAATGTTAACAACATGTTAACAGTTTTCATTAAATGTTATGAATGGCATTTATAAAAAAAATATTTTTTAAAATTAACATGATTTTATATTCAGTTTTTTAATATTTTTTAAACTTAGCAAATAACACATGTTCCATAAAATAGTTTTGAGAGGAAAAAAAGGAAACAAATACTTCGATATCCCTGAAAAATATCTGGCAAAGAGAGAGAAGAATTAATACATAAGTATCATACCATTCCTAAAAAGTTGCAACTATAAAATGATTATTTATGCTTGCTGTATTAAGAATCAAATTTAAATCTTTTCCTCATTAGTATTTCACCTCTTTTCAAAGATATTGACATTTACAAAGGAACTCATTTTTCTTATCTTAAGTATAATTTGCAAGTGCTGTATTTATTAATATTACAAATATATTAAAGATTTTCACAGGTAGAGTTGTAAAAGTGTGTGTGCATATATATTGAAACAGATGATCTGATGCTCAGATCCTGTTTCACAGCCCACATCCAATCTCCTACCATCTAACTATATTCAAACCCGTCTTTACACACGTATACATATCTAATAATACATATATATTTCTTTTCCTTAGTATTCTAACATAAATCATGTAAACACATATATTTTAATCTAAAAATATTTTTATTTAATAATAATCGCATGTGTATACGGGTGTAAGTAATAAATTTATATATATTTCAGTGTAGGAGATTGCGAATAAATTAGTAAGGTTATATTATATATAAGGTATCATATATGAAACTTATTATTTTTTCATATGTAATTTTGTAGCCAGAAATGATGCAATCTTGTTAAAAAGTCTCTCGAAAAACAATTACCCGGAAGATCCCTTAGATAAAAGTAAAAGATTACAATTTTGTAATAATAAAATAAACCCATTAGTGGAAATTGTCCATGCTAGCTTGTTTTAAAATCATAAGATTTATTTTAAAACAATCGTTCGCGAAACTGATAACAAAATTGCATTGTTTCAAACGTCTTACTAGATAAAAGTATCCGGTCAAATTATTCCATATGAACCTTAAGTGCTTAAACCGCCTCAGGTCCAGCAGTAGTTGTTAAGTTACATCTTCAAAATAAAAGTATATATACTGCTGGATTTGAATACACAAGAGGAAGAGACCATAAAATAATTATGTTGCTATACATATTCCACACCAGTTTTGATTCTCACTCAATGTGCCATGAGTAGGGGAAATTTCACCTTTTCCCTCCATTCTAATATGCTGTTCCCATAAGCGAAGCTCTGCATCCCATACTGATGAACTTTATATATTTTTTCAATGAAAGTGAAATGCTGACCATCATAGAATAATGCTACCCTAGATCTAGTGAAACAATACCAATGGACTTGTAGTAAAATTGCTCTTCCAAATAGCAAGGTAAAGAGAACTTGGACCGCTCGTAATTCTTAAATCCTACCTTCTCTGTAATATTTATATTTTCTAATCATCTATATTAAATGTCTTCAAAATATGTAATTCTTATAACTCTATATAACTAATCAATACTAAGCCTCTCATAAAATGTTTCTTTTCTTTTATTTCCAAGCAGCAAACAATTCTCATTTAGATTTATGTATTTATATTTTAAATGAAATGCCAATAATATTCTAAAATCACAAGCATATAATTTATTTTCGTTTCCCCCACCCATCATTTATCGGGTAATTAACGTATAACTTAATCAAAACAAGTCTTACTCGACTTGCCCAGGTGCACACAATTTTAGATAAACAAACTAATTATATTTTCATGTTTACTGTGGAATAACAGATTGACATCTGTTTTTTATATTTTCCTTTCTAAATAATGCTCTATTTCTTATTATTAATTTATATTATATATGTAAAACCCATCTTAGCTATTACCGCCACCCATTTATTCTGTAATAATTTATATATTTTATAAGGGCATCTATTAACCAAGATTGAGATTTATTAAATGTGTGGGAAGTAATGAATAATATTAAGTAACATAATGTAAAAGGGAGGGGGATCTGAAGATCTTAGTTTATATTCAATTAGAATTATTATCCATGTTTGTTTAATGAAGAAACCATACCATTATGCCAAGTATTTCATAATTTATGGGCAATAAATATGTTTAGATAATCTTTAGTTATAGTTATATTGTATTATTAAGCATTGCATGCATATAGGCCACTTCGTTTATATATATTCGTGCTTCTCTCTCATGGAGGTATTTGCTAAGTCGAGCCCCATCGTCATTCTCCGTGTCCTAGAAACCAGGCTGTAAAACCATTTTGTGGACACCTTTGGTCATATGAGCATGCGTTATACGGGAATTGCTCTGGAAAATCCAGCCCGATAAAGACATAGCCGACCGCCCTTCGTCGCAATGCTGACCCTACCTACGTTTGCAGAGGAAATTGGTCAACTTCATTATTAAAATTCATGAAGCACACTCCAGGATCCATAATTGGACTACCCCAATCTGCCACCATGCACGCACTGCCCTTCAGTGTATTATTAGTCGCCCAGAAATAGCCATAAGTCATAATGAGATGATTTCTTTAAACAGATATATTTCCATTAGTTGACTATACGTATCAAGGCGATAGATTTAATATCGTTTATATAATTATTCATTATCCGTCCCGCACATTAATTATTTATAACTCAAATTAATAATAATATTGAATATAACCAAATGTAATATCTGCTTATAAAATTATTTTCTTTTTAAATCAAGTAGATGCTCTTTTTGTCTCTCCAGGGATGTAATAGTATTCTAGTAATGTATTCCAATAGCGCTAATTCATTAAGTCTTACATATATATTATTGACATAGCTACAAATATCATGTTATTGTTAAATATGAATTATATATTACTTATGAGGCTAATGTCGGATAAATAACCCGACATAATTTTTGTTATTAATAAATCTTAAATATATATATATCAACTCTCGAACCATTGCTTTCTTTTAGTTAAGTTAATATATTAAGTTATTAATTATGCTCAATATGACTAGATGATCTCCGCTAAATACATAATTAATGTGCTAGGTCACGAGCCTTCATTGCTCATAAAATATAGCTAGTTATTAATTCAGTCTATCATTAAAGTTTAGCCTAGAGTCTTTTTTGTGTCTCCGATGAGCAATGCCGGCGGTGAGAAGTAAATTAAATCGATGTCATCAGGATTGTTGTTCATAATGTTATAGATCTGGGAAATAGACAAATAGGGCAGAATTCATGAGTGTTCCTGACCTGTGTATCTTGCGCACGATTGGATTCGAGGTACTTTTGCCTAGATGCTAGATCTTTTTACGTGAACATACAAATCTGACCGGCACAATATACTACTTAAATTAATAGGTTAAACCTATAAATAGATGTAAAAGTTATTGTAGACTACTAAATCAAATAGTTTAGTTTAAAAACTTTAAGCAGTTAATGATAATTATCTGGAAAAAATCATTGATAACATATTTCTCTGATTATTATAAAAAAACTATCACCACTCATTCCTTTGTTTACATCATAATTAATTCATGAAATTATTTAATTTAACTAATATATGTTTTCATACACTTGCATTAATAAATTAAACATTATATAAATTTATGAATGTGAATGTATATATTCAAACTCTAATCACAAATATATTTATAGATCAGATTATTATTTCTGATATAGAAATTCAGGTATTTTAAGCCTCTTTAAATTTAAAATAAACCTATAATTAAAAAGAAAATGATCTGAAAGTTTTTGTTCTGGAAAATAGTTTACAATACTATTGATTTTAAAATAAGAAAGGCTTCAAAAATATAAAATCTTATTGGTTGAAGATAGCATAATAATAAATTATTACATACACACAAACACTAATTTATATGATCAACTAAAAACATATGTAACATGATACTAGTATGTATTATGTTAAAATCTAGGATTTATTATGCATGCAAATATTATTTTATAAATTTGATAAATATGTTTACAATATCAGACGCTTTACAAAGTAAATAATTATCTTTTATAACAGGGCTGGGTTCAAACCCTATTCTAAGGCATAGTATAGTATAAGCGGGCATATATATATACTTGATCAAAAGTAATATTAAGTTAAATTATTTTTGTTATATACGTGGGTGTGTATATATTTTAAATGGGTAAATAAAAATAGATTGAAACATAAGAGGGAGGGGGGTTATATGGTTTGTGCTCTTATATTTTGGTTAGAAGCGTGTGTATTTATATTGCTGCATGGGTGAATAAGTGTAATAAATTCATAAAAAGAAGAAAATTTACATGGCCAAGCTTTAATTCCAAGATGGATGACTAAGGAAAGAATTTCCAAAATGATAAGTTAATTGCAAAGAAAGAATCAGAAAAGTTATAGATTGCTATCTCAAGGAATAAAGTTAATTTAATTAAAAGGAAATTGATTCCAAGATGAACGATGAAAGACATAAATTCTAAAAAGATATATTAAATGAAAATAAAGAATCCAAAAATGTATAGATCGCTATCTCGAGACAAAAGCTATTTTAATTAGAAAGAAAATGTTATAAGTAAAAGACAATGAACAGTCGAGTGTGGATCTCAAGGTGTAATTAAAATTCTTGAACATATAAAAAAAAGAAAAGTTGTTGAAAGGTTTTCTATTTGCAAACCACGTGGTTTCGTCAAAAAGAAGAAAAGAACAATAGATATTAATTAAGGAGTTTTGAAAGCCGAACTTGGAGAGGACATTCCAGAACTGTTAATGTCACAAGCAAGATTGAAGAAAAATTAGTTCAAAAATTATATATATATTCATCAACCATGAACAGGCTGGGGTAAAGGACAAAAAATGGACCAGGATCTGCCAGCCATCCTGCGGAGATATTGCGGTTGCTGTCCATATATGAACAAAGTCCTTTCCAAACTACAGACAGAATGACATTCACCAAACACCATTGATTGTGCCTTACGGAATCAAGGGAGAGCTACCAAAAATCACTTGTTCACTATGTCAAAACATAAAGCTAGCGGACATTACCATTCATCTGCACCCAGGCGAGAAAAATTAAGGTAACGCAAATAATTTCTTAAATGCCAGTCATCTCTTAAATAAGAACTTATTTTCAATAAAATAATAAATGCATAAGGGCTAAAAGAAAACAAAGAAATATTTGAAATAACGCCCAATGAAATTCTATGAATGAATAGACTGGATAATGATTTATTGCATTGACTTTGTATTCTATAATATATATATATTGTTATATTTATGAACCTATGCAGAGTATGTGTTTGCATGCGTGTTATTGAAATATTTGAGCCAAGCCAATACATAATAATGGGATTTTGTTTTATTTCTATTAATAAATATTAAATTCCTGTTTTAATTATAAGTGTGTGCATTCAGTGTTGATTTCTTTAAAACTTAGATCATATTGTAAGATTAGAGAGTAGTATTAAGAATAAAAATAATATATTCTGGGAATCGTTTATGCATTTACGTGCACTCTTGGTTTTCCCCCCATCTCTTTCCCATGGTCAACGACCACCACCCCTGAATGAGCTAGCCAGAGGTAGAAGCTCTATCTATTAGAATTTGATACTCGATCTCTCCCAGCATAATTCTTATTTACTTGTAAATAGGATTGGTGCTTGGAGTCAACAACTGACATCCATAAATATGCTGGGCGAGTGATAAGAGTACCATGCAGAATTAACTATATATGTATGTTCGCATTATAATTTTCTTTTAAACAAAAAAAGAAACTTAGATTTTAAATACGTAAATACGCGTATACCATATATATACGCGATTCGCACAGGTAGCAAACCGTTACACTTTGTTCATGTACTTATAAACAAATAATTTTTGCAGTTGTAATTTAAAAGATCGTGTCCTTTCAAAATATATAGTTCAGATTAATAATAACAATATAGTCCACATAATGAATAGTAATGAAGATACTGAATACAAAGAAAAAACATTCAATCATCAATTAGCTAAGATTCAATATGTCAGAACTAGGTAGAATTATTTAAATCATCTAGTAAGAAGCAATTGTCAATGAATAGAATAAAAGTAATAATGAAAATGAAAAAAAAAAATTATCAAAAAAACTTCCATTAGAAGTATCTTGATTTTAATTTAAAAAAGGTAAAGTTAAGCCAAGTATAAAAATTGTATTTATAAAACTCATCATTTGTTTAATCTTAATTTCTCAAGGTTTTTTTATTATTTCTGATCAATTAAATGAAATTTTAAACTTAAGGGAATTATTAATGATGTCAACTTTTAAGAAAAAGAAAAAAATCAGATGTTTGCTAAGGTGACTAGATGCTGTCAGAAAGCTTTTAAACCTGCATTTAGTCTAGCAGTGAATAAAAGTATTGATAAAGTTAATATTTCAATCAATTAGTAGATTCAGTTAATTAGCGAGCCACATTTTTTACAAAAAAAGTATAGCAATAGCATATAATTATAATGTTCACTGTACTAAAACAGTAAGGTATATTAAAACCAGGAAAAAAAACAAAACTTTTAAATATATTTCTTTAAAGATGAATTTCCAGAAATTTCTAGGACAAAATACTTACCATCAAATAAATGTAATTCAATACTTTAAAATTTTAATGCTGCATAAAAACAAATCAAATTAATATATATATTTGCATCTTATTCTGTATTAAAATAGAAACAGTTTAAAAAGATATGTATAGAGTAAATTTTTTTTTTTCAGTTAAACATTTATGCAATAATGTCAAACTAAAGATCAAGAAAGACTTAAAGGTTATAAATAGTATATTATTGCTTAGATGTTCTTAAGAAATTTGAATATAGTTTTACTAATTGATTGTTTTTTCAGATGAATTTATTCATCAGTTTATTATATATATTACATTAATTAAAAACTAATTACAAATTCTATTAAAATTAAAAGCGTTAAAATCACATATTAATATTACGGCAAAAGCAATAAAAATTACGATGTTAATATAGGTTTGTATTGTTAGAGGAAAATCCAAAATTCCATATCATTGGTGAATTTTATAAAACTCCTATCATATTCAAAATAAAGAAAAATTATAAATTTAATTGAATCATTAATAATTTTTTTTAAAATTTTTTTTAGACAGAGTTGTTATTTATAGAAAATTCCTATCAAAAGTAGAAGTTGTGCTATAAGACTAAGTAATATATATTATGGCTATAAGACTAAGTAAAATGAAATTGTCTCATTGCCATTCAGAAGTCAGTATTTAAATAAAGACTTCTGGAATTAAAAAAATATATTATATTTTTCAGTTAATATAAATGAGAGAAATCAGTAATATTTATTGCCTTTTACTATCGTTTGCCAAAAGTGAAAAAACCTGCAGTTATTTTATACTTAAAATGATTAAAATATATATGCTTATCAACTTGTCTTAAGTTCAAAATTTTATATGTATTAGAAAGCTTAAAAGCCATTGGTTTAAATAGCAGGATGAAATCAAAAATAGTCATTATACATCATATAATAATAGTACAATTTTAGATAAAGGCAGAAACTTTGGTGCATAAAAACTGTTATATCTAAATCACCTATTAATCAAATTATATTCTTTCTTTAAATCATTTTTACATTACTGCAAAACCATGTACTTATTTCAATCCATTACTCTACTATAATCTGCTATTATTAAAACATTCTTATCATTATAAAAAAGCAATGCCTAGTGATGAATCAAAATGTCTAGTTTTATGGTTATTTAGTAACCACAGTTCTATTTCTTATAGTTGAAGAGGTATGTCAATACAATCTAATGAATATAAACTGGATAAAGCAACGATTGTATTGGAATTGTCTGTTACAACTAATAAATAAAATCAGGTTTAATTTATTTACAAACATATTTGTAATGGTAACATATCTTATTGATAACAACTAGTAATTCTTTAATCTCTTAATGCATCATGTTTTGTCAATTAAAGAATGCCCTCAACAGTTTATGCCATGGTATTGAGACTGATTCAAGATATAAAAATTCCTGGGTTAAAGTCCTACCTATTTCTTTTGTTGCTTGAACATCATGTAACCTTTTAAGTGACAAACTATTTGATTATTATTTATAATTAAGCAATTTGTTACTTAAATTAGAAAATAGACAGTAATCAATTAAAACAGACAAAATTCTCTATACGTATTGCCACTCAATGCAAGCCAGTAATCAATGGATGCCAAAAGGCTTGTGCATAATATCCCCATCTAATGCTTACTCATCCAATATCCCCAGACTAGTTTCTGGTTTGTGACTTTTGTCAGTGAGGAACCTTGGATCTGAGAGCACTGCAACTAGATCTTAGGATCATGTGATGTTTATTGGCTTAATTATCAATTATTGAACATCAAACAGCTGGATGATTTGATAGCAATAACTTATTCTTTGATTTTAACTTAATAGAAATTAGAACATAATTTTCCTTAATATTCTTTAGTTATAGTATTAATTTTTATCTAACTACAGTTTCCCATTATTAATTCCAGGATTTTAATTTTTTAAAAAGAAATGTTTTCCATTAACAATTTCCAAATACCATTAATTTCACTGTGCTTAAAATTATTTTTAAATTGAAATATTTAATTAAAATCTTTTTATCTATAGCAATTAATTACTAGCTTGAAATATAAAAGCTATAAATCAAATTAAAATATTTTCTTAGAAAAAGAACGTTACATTAGTAGAATAATTAAAATTTTTATTTTATCAAATAGTCAAATTTTATTTTTCGAATGATTAATATATATTCAAAAAAAAAAAAAAAAGAAGAAAATAAATAACTTATTTTAATTAATGCAAGGGAATAAACATCTAAAATGTTTTGATAAAATATCAAAAAACACTTTATACTCACATAAGGTTAAACTCTTCATTAACAAAACAGATTGATCTAAGGACAGATAATTAAATGTTGATTTTTCTATGGTTCGAAGAAAAATATCAGTCTTCAACTGATAGTCCAATAGTTATATGACAGTTGATAGTTCAATAGTTATATGTCTTCTGACTATGTCATCAATTAATTTCAGATGAAGAATAAACAATATTTTAAAAATGCCAATTATGTAACTTCCCAAATAATTTTCACATTAGTTTTATGATAGTTTTAATGTCAGTTCAATAGTATATGGAGTTTTAGTGTAAGGGAAATCGTGTGATTTAGGTATAAAAAATCTCTCTCTTTTATAAATATACTAAAATTTTCTTCTCTAATGAAAGACAATTTACATAAGTATTTCACAAATATTAAAATATATTTCCAAAATCAACATCAATAAAAAATGCTGATACAAGAATATAAACAAGTGTGTCTATTAGCTTTATTAAAATTCTAACACATCCTGGGCTCTACTTCCGATTTATAGCTTCTTTTTTTTCATTTCATTCAAGAAAATTTTCTTACTTATTCATGTTTTTAGAATAGGAACAGGAGTTAAAACTCACAAAAATTTGTAGCTATTTTTTAAATACTTTTATATAAGCTAGCTACTCTGTTATTGTTTATTTAAAACAAATTTTAATAAAATATTTCAGGGTTATAAAATGGTAATATTTGATATTGGTTCAATAAGTTTTCAGTGATGTACTTGAGAGGGAAGTATATTAAAAAATAAAAATCTAAAAATGAGTTTAGATAATTTCAAATAGAAATAAAAACAAATCTCACTTTTTTTTTTGATTGAAAAAATTGCTTTAAATTTTAATTTCTCCTGATTTTAAAAGATTTTTTTTGAAAAAGAAACAATAATATTGGACTTGACTTTTTTTTTTTTACAAAGTAAACTTTTTAAACAAATTGCATACAAATATTAACACATATAAAAAGAAATAAATGTAAGTTGCATAACATTTAATACATTCTGTATGAAAACACAGGCAAAATGTTGTTTCAAGGCAGATGAAGAATGATTTGAATTTGAAGAAAGTAATATCTTATGTAGGTGAATGTGTATCTTATATATAATTTATACACTTTATATATACTTGCATCTAAGGATAAGCTTGCTAATGAAAGTGGATACAATATACAATTAAAAAAATATACTAGCAAATTTTGTATATAATTTTTCTAGGTAAAAATTTGAGGGCATTTTAAATACTTATTAAATCACTCTTTGTTAACTTTTTTAAGAACATTGTATTTTTTTATTATCAAATATGATAAAACAATGAGAAAGCCACATGATTTTAGGAATTGATCTTTAATGTGTGATTTTCTTTCAAATTCTTTGTTTTAATTAAAATTGCAATAATTATGAAAAATATCCCAATACTAAAAAACTAAAAATAATATATATATTGTAACGTTTATTTATATACGTTACAAATATATTGGCATTGGGTAAAAAAAAACTAAAAGATAAAAGTGGATTTAAAATTTTGTCGAGTAATTTTTTTTTAAAAAAAAAAACGTACAATGAGGGTTGAATTACTCTTCTTATTTTTTTTTATGTGATTAGTAATAACAGTAATTGGAGAGAACAAAAGAATTCCAAAAGCAAGTAAAAAAAGATAAGCTGAAAGTAGAAATACTCAAATTAATTAAAGATGGCCGAAAACTTGAAGAAAATAAAGACTTTATTACATAAAATTTATAAAGACTGGATAAGATTAAAAAGGCATGGTACTAGCATGCACAGAAGTCCTGAAAACTGCATATAAAAAGGAGGGATCCGGTTGAAGGAAGGTCTTGTTCGTTTTGTTTCTCTAGTTGGTCTTGGATAACATTAATATATCCAAGATCGCTCTTCGCTGAAGGAATTCGGCATGTCGCAGTGAACCGGAGCTTCTGAAGACATCGGACCTAATGATGTACACCAGGAAAAGCCTTCATGACCGACTGGGGAAATGGACCACAAGATAAAGCAATAACCAAAAGGCCGAGCTCATTATAACCAAAAAAACTATGCATAGTTATCTACTACTGAATTCATGAAACTTACCGGTAAGAATAATTATCCTGATTGTGACAAAGTTAACTATTTAAAACTACTCGTAAAAATATACGTATAAAAGAATCCCGATAGTGACTTTAATTTTTCTATATGAGAGACTCTTATTTAACCAAGAACTTTTTGTTTATTTTAACTGATATTTATATTTTCTGGATATTTCCCACCTGAATTAAATGTGTTCTCTCCAAGGTATTAATTAGCTACTTAACATGAAGTATTTTAGTTTGTCAAAATTAAAAATATTTCTAATATCAATTCTCATTTGTGCGTTATTAATAATAGTTATTATTTTTTATTATTAAATTTATTTTTAGTGTAATAAGATTTAAACGTAAGTTACCTTTGCCAATATGTTTCAATACGCCCAGGACTAATAATCGTAAAAATCATTAATTCTCATTACGGTAGAATTACCGCCCCTAAAAAAAAAAAAAATAATAAAAATCTTTTTATTTTTTTTTGTTTTACAATTTGTGAGAGGTGCTGGCGACATATTTCAGCGGATTCTTAGGAATTCTGGTGCCCATATTAAATAAAATTAAAAGTTGATTTTGTCAATAGCACAATTCGTAACAATTAATAGGCTGAAGTTGATCAGGAAAAATAGCTGTGTTTTTAGAATAGAAATACAACTTTCTTCTTTTTTGACATAGCTTGATCAACTCACGCGCAGTTTATATTAGCGTGTAAAGGCCTAGCAAAACGAAAAACGTTACAATATATATATATGTTGTAATGGTAGACATATATGTCATTACATCATTTTAAATAAATTTGGAAAAGATCTATAAATAAAATCACATTCAAATAGAAATATATAAAAAAAGAAAAGAATTTAATAAAATTTTTATTTAAATTAATATATATATAATGCACAGATGGCAAACTAATTATGTAATCATTTAAAGTTAAAAATCTAAAAATAAGAGTGATTTCAATATAAAGGAATAATAAAAAAAAGCTGTTAATTATTATTTTTAATGTTAGAATGGAAATGCTTTCTATAATGATGTAATAGCAAACAGGCCCTTGGGCATAAAGTCAGATAAGAGATAAATTAAAAAATACCGGTGATAAAATTTTGAGGTCCCAATCTAAAGAAAACTGGCCAATAATGACGGAAATAAACACAACGCCCTCAGAATAAAGTCATCATCACCAAAGGGAACAGTGCCAAGCCAGGCATGATCAATTCTAAATTTTGAAGATAAGAATTCAAAATGATATAAAAAGAAACTTTTAAGTGGAGATTTAGATTTGGATTGTTCTTGCTGATTGTGTGTCCATTGAAACATATTTTATACACGTATTGTAGATCTTCAAAATATAGAGGTCATGCAATAAATTACATTTCCCATATTTTTACCAGCTGAGGCAGCCTCCAGAATGATGGTTCCTGGAAACTGGCCAGCAACGGATTTGTCTCCACCTATGACAATATCAATATGGGATGAAAGGAATTATGAACATAGTTGTGTGATGTATTAAGTACCACAAAGACAGACTTCAATAAAGCTGCAGCATTGGAATATATGAAATTTTGCTTTAAATGAACTTTAATTATATAATACAAACTTTTCCAAGCACTAAATTTTAAATGTCACAATTTTTAGAAGAGATCTCTTATCTGACTAAAGTTTTAAATTATTTATTATATTTTTTATATATGTGTTTGATATCATTTCCATTTTAGTAAATTTCATTTAAATTAATTATTTAAAAATAGGAGTAAATGGCTGCATAAATTGTTACTTTAAGGTGTGCTAATTTTGGCTAATTGTTTCATAGTTGAATCAGTGCTGGTGGATAAATGTACAGATGTTTTATGTCAATGTAATCTGGGTATTCACATTGGATACCCATTCCCTTGTGCCACATTAGCATACAGGGTATAATACTACCTGAATGTATGACCCAAAAGTGTAGCCATTGCATTGCCAATGGTCATAGATGTCTTTCCTATGCCATTGATTTTCATATGTTCTGGTTGGTACAGTAAGCCAGCAAAGACCACTATTTTCATTTATAGAACATCTCTTCATATATATTTCAATGATTTTTCATTTTGTATCACCAATTGGGCAGTGGATCATTCCTGTCTGTTGGTGAAATTTATTAATGATCATGGGAAAGATGCTCATTCCTTCACACCATGATTTTTTTTATTTCTCTAATGATATCATGCTACAGATTTAAATTCCTATCAGTATGATTCTGTCATGCTAACAATCTAATTTTGCATTGGTCACATCGGTATTCAGTAAGCTAGCATTGATTTAAATATGAAATTTTAGCTTAAGGTTAAAAAGGATTGGGTTAGTTATAGGCATATTCTATGTAGCGTGTTTATGCTTAGTAAAATATTAAAAATGTAGTCAAGCATTGGTGGCCGAGTGGTCAGCACAGCTGCCTTACAAGCAGTTGTCCCGGGTTCGCATGTTCGCCTCCCAACCAATGCTTTGACACATAAAAATTTTTTTTATTAAATTTTAAATGTACCCATCTGTGCATATAATTTAAATTAAATATATTTAATAATAAATTTATTCTTCAGATGTTTATATTAATGTGTGTGTGTGCGCGTAATAAAATGTTTTGTTTAGTTAAATTTTGGCAGTAATTTATTTACATATATTTTTATTAATAATATTTTTAAAATCAAAAATGAGAAATTTTAAATAGAGTGATATTTTAAGCTCAGTTTCTTCCTGAGTTAGTGATTGGGGCTTTCACTTAGATAAAGTTGAACATCACCCATATGTATCGGCCACTTTTATAAATTTTCTAAGTTCAAATAACCTAGTGGTGCCCTGGCATGGTAGATAGATTTGTGAGGTTCCACCGACTATTATAATATATATATACACAATTGCAACACTTATGAAAAATATCCCAATACTATAAAACTAAATATATATATATATAATAGGATGGGTAATTGGGATATGAAGGTGGGGTGATGGAATACCATCTCCCATTGAAAGTGATAGATCACTGTGATCAGTCCAGTTAACTCACTAGAGCAATTATAAGTATAATTAAATAAGAATTCACCAGTATTGTAAATAAGTATAAACAAGTAAAAGTAATACTCATTCATCATCATGAATGATTAACAATAAAATAAGTGAATGATTACTTAATATTGAATATAAAAAAATCTGAAAAGAATGCTGAAAAAATATACTGATACTAAATGTAACATTTCTACATAATGAAGAGATAAATAAATATCTTTATAATAAAGTTAAGAATTTCTATGAAAGAGATGGCTGAATATTACATACAAAATGATTATAAAAATCAAAAAAAGAGATAAAGTTTGTATAACCAAAAGAGTTTTCTATTAATTCAAAAATAACCTTTTGATTTTTTTAGCCTTAGAGAAGTTGAGAAGGCAAAATCTAAGATCCATTTCATACATTCCATCTGCTATTACTATGTGATTATTATAGGGTAAATGAAAATTGATAGGCTGTTCATCATTACATATCTGACAGCGTAGTAAATTTGTTGGCATTTGACCTCTGTATTTAAGATCAAAACAACACTATGGTTTTTCTTCTCAGAGTTATTAATTGAAACATATTATTAACAATGGACAAATATAATAAATATTAATGTTGTTTTCATAATTATTATTAGTAATAATTGAAAGGTTGCTAGTCTTTCACATGTGCTACAGTTGTTTCTGACAGCCAATCAGATTTTTAAACAGCTGTCTTTAAGAACGATCAGGCTTTTGACACACAACAGAGATTTTGATAAGAAAAGGATGATGCCAACCTTCTCTCAACTTAACTTTTATATATATAAGCCAGTCTTAAGCATCTTGGCCTGAAAGCTTGAAATATAAACATATTCATTTATTATTATTAATAATCTATTCAACTCAACTGAATTCAATTGAGTTGAATTGAGTATTAATAGTAACCGAAACATTGAACTTTCCTGAAGCAGATGTGCGAATGTTCTTTTTTTGTTAGATATGTTAGACAAAACTATATTATGGATGTTATTAACAGAAGGTGTGAAATTTTCAATCAAAACAATACTTTTCAATCAAAAATATATATTGTTATAATAATTTCCCAATTTCAAACCCTGGATTCCATTGATGGCAGTCTTTTGTTTAGCTACCTACAACTGCATGTCATTTTCAAATGAAGGAAGTTTACATGAATTGGAAAAATTGTCTAATATTATATGGGGTATTGGTGCAATATGTGAAATTAGATAAAAAGTTCATGACAGAATTGATTTAAAAAATGGTCATTTACTTTAGTGTAAAGGCACACATAGTAGAAGTACAAATGACATAGGATTTATTATAAACAAAAAATGGAAAATAAAGTTGTGGAGATTAATGGACTATCAAACATAGAGGTAAGGTTAATTATTTAATCTAATAATTCAGATGTGTGCCTTAACAAGTTATCATTGTGATGAAGTAGAGGGTTTATGTAGATGTAAATACTTTCAATCACATCAAACAACATATTGTGAAAGACTTTAACTAGAATTAGAAAACAATTGACAGATGGAAATTCTTTGTGTAAATTTGGAAATAATGACAAAAATGAGAGAGAATGCAGATTTTAAAAAGTTGTAGAAGAAGAAAATCTATAATATCATAAATTTTTTCCTTGAAAAAAAAAAAAAAAAAAACTAAATAAAAATGGGCATGGAAACCATTTAAATGACTGTATAGCAATATATATTGCAAGACTGTAATATTTTTAAAAAATGCAACACAGAATAGGATTATTGATTAATGAGAAGTAAAATACACGTTGATGCAAAAACTAGACTAAAAACTATTTAAAAAGACAGTATTAACTGTTGATGTTCTAATCTTCAGAAACAATATGTTAATAGACTTGAGGAGAATTTATATTTAACTGAAATGACTAGTCGATCAGGTGATGCTCTTTCAAAAACATCAACAGAGATAGCTGGTTTTCAAAAATGTAATAATTTATCAGCAAATTTTCAACTGTCCCCAAACAATATGGGAGAGGGGGTATATAAAAATATTTAAAAATAATCCATAAAGAAAATATCTGTAGTTCTATCAAATGATAAAAAAAAAAAGAGTTAATAATAATAATAATACAAAAAAATATAAAAATTAGCAAAGAAATTTATAAAAGAAAATACAAATTTCAAAAGTATAATTGATAGAAAAATTATTTCAACAATAAAAAAAAAAAAACTACTACTAAAAAGAGAGAGGATGAGTGCGAAATGATTTTATTATAATATAATAAAAAATTAAGAAACACAAGTAATTACAACTACTCTATTTTCTGAATTGCCAAGCATTGTAAATAAAAAGAGGAATGCAATTAAATCTATGGGGAAATAAAACTCCAAGAAATGAAGAACTATTATTGATATCTTGAAAAAATCATGGGAAGAAATAAAAAAAATATTGGCAAAACTATATATCAAATATTTACTGACAGAAATATAGCAGATGATTTTAAAAATGCAGAAGTAATATTGATAGTTAAAAAAGATAATAAAAAAGTATTAGACATTATAGATATATTAATTTTTTATCTGGTCTTCATAAATTTTTATCAAGATAGTTACAATTCATTTGCAATGAACATAAAAACCAACCAAGAGAACAAGGTGGATTTAAAAGTGGGTTTAGCACAGTGGATCACATATAAGTATTGAGAGAAGTTATAAAAAGGACCACCCATTATGCTTATAACTTGTATATTATAAAAAGGCGTTTGATTATATAAGTATTTTTACAATGATTAGAGCAATGAATCTGCAAGATATGGAACAAGGATATTATCATATTCTGACGAATATTTATTAAAATATTATGAGTAATAATGATTAGATTTCATGGAATTTGTAAGTAGATTACCATTGAAAAAGGCGTATTTTTAGAACTTTTTACAACAGTTTTAAAAAAGTATTTTGTAGATTAAAATAGAAAGCTAAGGAAGTAAAAGCAAATAGAGATTATTTAAGGTATCTAGATATTACAAATTATGTAGTTATTTTTGCAAATTATGCTTCGGAGCTTCAGGAAATGTTGCAAGAATTATTTGATGAAAGTAAAAGAAAATCACTAAAGATAAATACTAAAAAGATTAATATTCAAACGATTTTATTAGAATAATAAAGTATGATAATCATAAATTAGAAAAAATTAAAACTTTCAAATTCCTTAATCAGATTATTCACACAAATGGAAATATAATGGATAAAATTAATCACAAATTTTGGAAGGAAATATGCCTATGTGTTTGAAAAGGAAATTTTTTAATAGATATGTTTTACCACTTCTTAGTCATGGATCTGAAATCTTGACATAATCAAATGACATTATTGCTCAGAAGCTCAGCAGAAGTTTGAGCACAGGAAGCACCTGAACAGGAAATGATTTTCAAAATTGGACACTCTATACCATTGCACTAAACAATGCACTGCAATAGAAAAATAATTCAGAAACTTCAAATTACTCTTTGAAATATGGAGAAATATATATTGTGAGTATGAGGGGTGATGTGGAAAGAGAAGCTAAAGATCGGAGAAGATGGATTAAACTTGGAGACCTTCATCTTGCAGTGGATTGATAATGGTTGATAATGATGATCAAGAAATGATTGAAACAAAATATTTGGGTGACAATTATCATTAACACTATTGATAGAATAAAAATAAAATGGTCTTGACTGGACATATTTTTAGATGATAAAAGAAGGACAATTGAATATTAAAACTGGATCTCAAGAGATTGTAAAAGGTTTAAAAACATAACACATGTGAGATATATGGATGAAATAAGGACATTGGTTAGTATAATATGAAAAAGAGAGACTATAGATTGGAAAACTCAATTAAATTTGAGGTTTTTATCCTACTGTGGATTGATAATTGTTAAAAATGCTAATAATAATATATAGTAGAGCCACAAACTACAATATATTTCTTTTAAACCCTTCTTGCATTCAATGTTTTTTAGCATCTAAGAACTCATATTTTGCTGATAAACTGATTTATTAAACTGCAAGTGTACAGTGACTTTTCAACATGTACATATCTATAGCACAAATACTTTACATATATATAGTATGCATATATAAATTAAAATTATAGTATAAACAAATATTTTTAATATAATAGTATAGATAATAATAATAAATTGAAGGAACTGATTTATGTATATTTTATTGAGTATATGATCATTCATGTATTCACTGAAGTAATAAGAATAAGAAAAGCAACTAATTAATAGTATTTTTATTTTTAAAATAAATAGTGAAATGTCAGACTTTCATCACTATTGATATGCTCTAGATGATATTCCTTTTTTTCAATAATGTTGTTAACTTACAAAAATATAATAGAGGTCTTATTTTCACAAAATTAAATATTTTAAAAATCAATATCAATTTTTAGTATGTTCTAAAATTTTGTAAAACATTTAATATTAGGCTCAGAAAATATTTTATTATTCAATAAATACAAAGTTGGCAAAGATAATAATGGAAAAATAAAATGTATGTATGTGCTTTAAAACTAATTGAAAAAAAAAAGAAATATAATCATGTATGGCATGTATGGCTATTGGCATATTATAACATTTATTCACAATTTTTTTTAAAAAGTGTGATAGCATATAGTGCTCAGGAAATAAAAATGGCCACTTGACTATCATACAATTTGGAATTTTAATATTTTTTATGTATTTACATTTTTGGTTGTTTGTTTGCATTTTTTTTGGATGCTATATGATAGAAGTTATGTAATTAGCTGCAGTATAAATTGCAGTTTCACTGAACATGATTTTTATTGACAGTGATGTGTAAGAAAACCATATTGAGTAAAAAAGTGTGATTTACATATTGCCTGGCATTTGACTTTGATAATTAAGATTGTTGAGGTTTTAGTGAAAATTTGTCCATATTATATAGCTTCTACATGACCATATGAGGAAAAGGTTTTTACTGATAATAGAAAGTAAAACAAATGAAATAAAATCTGATGACAAATTTTTATTTTTATGACAATGATGTTTGGAAAGCATTATCAATTTGAGCCTATTCAACACAAATACTTTTTTTATTTGGATTCTAGATTTAGAGCTATGGATTCTGGACAAAAACAGTTAGATACTCATGATAGAATCATCAACTCTTCATCATATTAAACGTATTTATCTTCAGAATTTTTTTAAATGTAATTATTACAATTTATAAAAAAGTTAATAGCTCTTTAGACAGAAGGACAGAAAAGATGTTGAAGAAATTATAGAATATGCTGCTACTCTATTTGAGAAGTTAGAATTCTTTGTCATGTTACAATTTCACTTAAATGTTGTAAATCCTGAAAAATTATTATTTATAAATGAGACATGGATTTTCTGATAATGCAGCATAAAAGCTACCAGAAAAATGTTATTTATGTAAGTTCTACATTATAATGAAAATAGGATAGCTAGATTATAAGACCAATAAAAAGTTCATAAATTTTTTGATGAACTTTGATGTGGTGAAATTGGCTTTACAATTTTAATAGTATATTTTCGTGGAATTTGGCATGAAACTTAACTAAATTTCTAAAATAATATATATAAAAAATATTTTCTAAAATAATGATTTTATTTAATTTGATGATCACTGCATTAAAACCAGAAAATAACTTTTTTTTGAATCACAATTTTGAGTGTGTTGCATTTAGTGTGATTATATGTAAACATAAATGCATGTAAGTACGATTTATAATATATATTTATTCTAGAATATAAAACACCGATATACCCATATTTATAATCTATTTTAAATGGCTATATTCTGCTTGCTACAGTTTGGCAAAGTATAGCTCCTAGTTCTAATGTGAATTGTAAGAAGAAAGGGCTGTAGTGCCCTTATAACTTTCCCTGACTCTTCCAGCTGTATCTTGGCAGCTTGTCTTGTGAGTAGATACAGTGTCACTTCCACTGTACTATGTCAGTTTGCCTCATAATTGTGTTTGGCTTTAGCAGCTTCCAATTGTAAATGTAGATTTGCATTGCTGTGTTAACTTTTAGCTTTAATAACTATTGTCTGGAGAATGTATATACTGCTGATTATGTTTAATAGTAGTTCTCTGTGAGTGGGAGTAAGACTGCTCAGCTATGTGATCATTGTTAGAGAGAATGAGGATTTTGTCTTTTAGTTTTGTGACAATATTTCTCTTACCATACCTTCAAAAAGACTGACTATTTATGGCCAGATCTTCAAACTTAACAGAAACAATCAGATTTGGTGAGCATTATTTCCTATTGGCTGTTTTTTGCCATTGGCTATGCATCTCTTTATACACACATTGGTTAGCAGCAATGAATACTCAATACAATTGAGATAATAAGAAATCTGGACTCATCCATTATTGAAGGCAAGATGAGATATGATATTTCCTTCTCCTGATTAAAATTAGCTCTAGAGAATGTAGTCATGCAGGTGCCTTGATAGACATGATCTTTGCTTTGTAGTTTCTTCTGGCTTGGTGATATCAGCAGGTTCATGGTCATCATCTGTGGATATTGGAATAATAGTTTCATCACAGCAGACTGATGACTCATCACTGTTGTCTTTACTGATGGCTGGTCTTTGAACTGTAGAGTCATTGTATCTGGATAATAGGTTTCTGTGAGAATGACATTATTGTCTATCAGCAGTTTAAAACCACCACTGTTAGTGATATTTTAACTTTAATTATGACTTCTGGAACCCATTTGGTGATTCCCTTAAACATATGGCATAGAACATGAGTATTTACTCACTTTTTTACTTTTAGTTTTATGGATTATTTTAGGGTTCAAACCTGGATCATTAATAGCTACTTTTGGGTAAACACTGTTTGAATTTATTGTTGGGAGCTAGTTCACTTTACTCACTGAAAACCTAAGTGACTGAACTAGTCATATTCTAATAAATTGCTCTGTTTACAAGCAGATACGACAAAAGGAAGATATCTAATTTTAGTGGTCATTATTACTTTTACTTTTGCCTGACCCAAGAGTTCTACTAGATTGTCTTGGTAATCACTAATTATTTTGCTTCTAAGATGCAACTGATATTTATTACTCTTATCAATGATAACCCATGTTTTTTTTGACATAATGGACACTGTAGTGTCCAGTTCCACCATCACAAGCATATCATCAATGAGTATTCTGCTTTTTAAAGCAGAGTCAATGCCTCTCACATTGTTTATACATGCATTTTGTTTTTCAGACTTCTATTGCCTTTCTGTTTTTTTGGAATGGACTCAAACAAGCCAACACATTTGCAATATATACATACTGTATACCAGTATGGACATTCGGTGTGTGCATATATTGGTTGTTCACATCTATAACAATGCTTTTCACTCATTGTCAGCTAGATGCTTGACTGTTTTAGTTTTCTGATAATTAGTTTGAATGCTATATTTCATTTTCTTGATAATTTAATAAAGAGGTTGGTATTAATATCATTTAGATAGATAGTCGTTTCAATGATTAAATCCTAGTTAAAAAATAACTCTATCTTAATTAATTGTAGTAACCAAAACTTTATGATGTAGAGACGAATGTAATTACCAATTTGTAGCAAATATTCTCAGATTTATTAAGTTTAAAAAAAGACCTTTGCATTTAGAGTAAATAAATACATCACTGTTTAATTGAATGCTTGAATTATGCTTTATTAAACAAAAAATAACGTGTGGTCCTAATATACAATGCTTTCTGAATAATGTCTTCGCACAAAAATTATTTCTTAAGCACAAGTAAATAAAGAATTAAGAAACAAAAACAAAAAAGGAACTATAGGGTAGATATTACTTTTTTTTCGTCTATGAACATCTTATTTAGGTGAACAGGAAATACATATTTTGTTTCTAAATTAGGATTAAAACTTTTTTTTAAATAGTCATCTAAGAGAAAAAAATAAATATAAAAATAGAGGCATTTTAACTGAGGATATTCAGTCTATATGCATCCATTCCATCTCAAAACCGATACTCATGACCAAGCACATGTGAAAAAGATAAATGATCCCCAATATATATATATATATTTCATGCAGAAGCAGCACTCATCAGTTAGGGCCAGATCATAATTTCCTACACTTATATACAATTAGAGCTTGGCTTACATTAAAATAGCAATTCTTTTAACTTTAATGGACGGTCTTCAATCTTCTTACCCTTCCAACAATTCATTGAAAAATCAACAATGGAACCTCAAAGCTCTTTGTGGATTTAATATTCTAGTCATGCCTATGCAGACATTATAATATCAAATCCTTCAAGTGCTTTCCGTTCCAGCTTTGATTTTTCAACGAAATGGACGGTTGAATTGTTGGAAGAATAAGAAGATTGAAGCATGTCCATTAAAGTTTAAGAATTGCTTGCTATTTTAATATAAACTGAGCACAGGTTACATATATGTATGGGAGATTATGATCTGACTCAATTGATGAGTGCTGGCTTTGCAGGAAATACATATATTGGGAATCATTTATCTTTTTCATATGTGTGTGATAATGTGTATCGGTTGTTTGAGATGGAATGGAGGATGAATAGAGACCGAAAATACTGAGTTCAAATAATTCTATTTACTATAGTAAACATTCAGTATACTGAATGAATAGGATAATAATAAATATAAACTTTTCTTCTTTTTTTATTATTTATAATTAATCATAATTATAAGATAAATTGCTCAAAAATGTATTTTTTTTACCGATTTGAAGAAACTTAATGATATACAGATAACTAATCCACTCACAATACAAGGCTTGAGTTCGAATATTAGCAAAGTAAAAATATATTTTTTTTCAGGTTCTAATCAGGCATAGGATTGTAATTTTAGTAACCAGCAAATTTTATCTACCCAATATTAATTGATAAATATTCTTAACTAGACAGTAAAATAAGGATAGAAACCTGATAAGAAAAGAATAACTACAGTACTTATGAAGGACTTTTGGGAATAGGTTTTGTCTTGCATTTAAAGGTTCTTTACCTTTTTATTTATATAGATTTTTCACAAATGAAAATGAAAAGGAAAAAAAAATGCACTAAAAAGTTTGACTTCACGTATTTTATTTTTTACAATATATATTATTAATCAAATAACTTTCAATGGGTGTGGGTGTATGCATGTATCTATCACTTTTTATCAAATTTGATGATGGAAGCTAATTTATTTTTAAATATTTTTTCTTTCATAAAAAAAAATCGTAAATTATTTTTGAAATCAAGTCTTAGTCATGCAAATACTTTTTAATTTTTTTTTTTGTGCCATATTTTGCAATATTTTTGCGTTATTCATTATTTTTCTTTATGTCTTTATTAGCTTTATATTTGTTAAAATATTCCAATTTATTTCTATAATTGAGCACTAGATGGCAATATTTAAAAACTTATTTCCTCATTAGAATGCGCAAAGTGGAACAATTACAAATTTATAACAAATATGCAATGTATTATAAACATTGTAATTATCATTAAAATATTAAATGAAAAAAATAAATCTCATCGATGACCACGGAAATCTTTATAATACTTTTAAAAAATCTATTTATTAAATATTTTATTTTAATAATTATAAACTATATATATATAAACACCAAATAATCTTTTCAAGGATTCTCCGAAGTTCAAATTTTGTGGATTTTTACATTATAAAAACAAACCGAGAGGTCATCGCAGCTGCCTTGCAAGCAAGTAATTGGTTGCAGACAATTGTGGTTCGCGTCCCGGCCGATGCTATGACATATGGAAAAAAAAAAAAACAATAACAAATTTTTCTCTGGCTATGGACATTAACTTCTTGATTAAAGATAGGAAGAATAATTAGGCAATAGTGTACTATGAAACAAAAATACGAATCATCATTGATGATAATATACCATTGCGTGTAATCCTATTAGTGCAATTTATTTTAGCATTTATACAGATATCTGAAATAAAAAATGCTCGTATAATGTTTCATCATCATCATTGTCAAACATTAACAATCCACTGCTGGATGAGGTCTCTCCAAGTTCAATCCATCTCTGATCTCTAGTCTCTCTTCTCCACATGATCCCTGCCCACTTTCTTATTTTATATATTCATTTTACAAGTGATCTGTTTTGGGGTCTTTTACAATCACCCGGAATCCAGTTTAAGATTTCAATTGTCCATCTATTATCATCTCTTCTAGTAATATGCCTAGCTCAATACTACTTCAGTCATTTAATTCTTTCAATGATGTCAGTGACACCTATTTGTTCTCTCACCCATATATATAGCAGTTTTGATCTCTTTTTGTTACTCCTAACATACATCTCTCCACGATTCCTTGAGTGATCTGAAGTCTCTGTATTACTTTTCCATTAAGTGTTCAAGTCTCAGATCCATAAGTAGGAACTAGCAAAATACATTTATTGAAAACCTTCCTTTTCAAACACATAGGCAAATTTCCTTTTAATATTATTTCTACCAAAAGCACTCCAACCAAGTTTAATTCTATGATTAATTTCATCCATTATGTTTCCATTTGTAGTAATAATCTGATCAAGGTATTTGTAGTTGTTAATTTCTAATTCATCATAATCAATCTTTATTTTCCTCTTTTGAGAAAATCCATTGAACATTACTTTAGTATTTTTAACATTTACCTTTAGTCCTACTTTCTTATTTTCATCTGATAACACCTGCAACATTTCCTAAAACTCTAAAACATTATTTGCAAACATAACTGCATCATCTGAAAAATCTAAATGACTTAAATAAATTCCATTTACTTTTACTCCTTTAGCTTCCCATTTTAATCCACAAAATAATTTTTGCAAAACTGCTATAAAAGTTTTGGAGATATGGAGTCACCCTGTCATACATCCTTTTCAATGTTAATTTTTTTTAGTATCATTATATAATATAATTATTGCTGTTGCATTTTTATAAATATTCTTTAGAATATGACACTATATTGGGTCTATACCATGATGATCCAATGCTTTAATCACTGAAGAAATAATTATACAATCAAATGTTTTTTCATAATCTACAAATTCAAAGCATAATGACAACTCATATTCATTGGTCTTTTCTATAACTTCTCTGGAATACTTAGAAATCCAGCATGTTCTCTTGATTGGTTAAAATCCAATGTTCTCTATAGATGAGTTGCAATTGTCTTGGTAAAAATTTGATATAAAACTGATAAAAGGCTGATAAGTCTATCATTTCTAATATCTCCTTTATCATCTTTTTAAAATATTAATATTAATGCTGCATTCTTCCAATCATTTGATACATCTTTATCATTTAGACATTTGGTATATAATTTTGCCAATTTTTTTTTCTATTTCTTTTCTTGCTTCTATTAATATATTGATTATAATTCCATCATTACTTGGAGCTTTTCCTTTCTTTATAAATTTAATTGCATATCTCATTTTTTTATTTAAGATTCTGGACAATTCAGAAGATATAATAAATGTAGGAGGTACTTATTTTTCATTACTATATAATTCTCGATAGAACTCTACTACACATTTCATGATGCCATCTCTCTTTTTAGTAATATTTCCATCTTTTTTTCTTATTGCAGATATAAGTTTCTTACCAATACCAAAATATTGTTTCCACTCTTCAGATTTTTATTCTCTTCTTTGGCCTTTCTTGCTATTTCACAATTATACTTTCTTATATCATTACCAACACTTTTTCATAGCATTTTACAAAATTCGAGATATTCAATCCTTTTTAATGCATTATTTTTAAATATATTCATATTCATTCTTTTCTTCATCTCGGTAGAAATTTTATTGGTCAATTGCTGCTTTGTCCTACCAAATATTTTTGTTGCAGTTTTTAAAAGTGTTATCAATTATTTTCTTATTAATTTCATTCAAATCTGAATCATGTTCAAAATTGATTAATACTTGAAACCGATTTGCAAGTTCTAATTTAAATTCCTTAGAATGTTTCTGAAGATTAGAAATATCAATTGTAAATGTTTTTTTAAAATAATTTTTGTCTCTCTAGTTTGTTTTAACATGTATCATACATCTTACTAATCGATGATCACTACTTGTGTTGAATTTATTAAGAACATTATAATCTTGAAATATGTAATTTTCTGTTAATCAAAATATAATCCAATTCTGCTGTATCTTCATTTGGATGCTTCCATGTCCATTTCCTTTTAACATTTTTCTCAAAAGAAGAATTCATAATATAAAGTTTTCTTTTTCTGAAAAGTTCACAAGTCTATGTCCTCTCTCTCTCTCATCACAAGTCTATGTCCTCTCTCATTTCTATTACCATAACCAAATTTACCCACAGCACTTTCATCTTTTATTTGTGCGTTAATTTTAGCATTAAAGTCTCCCACAACAATTTTAAAATGTTATTTAGTCTGATTAAAAGCCTTTTGTACAGTCATATTGTAACCGGACTAGGATTTCCATCCCCATCTGATGGTTAATTTATTTCCCGATGAGAATATTGTAGGAAGGAAAGATTGATTGGTGTTACCTAATGCTGACTTTATTCCCCCACAACAATATTTTCTGCTCATCAGATAGTGTAACATCAAAGAGACTGAAAATATCTAAAAATTTATCTGTTTGGTTTCCCAAATAGTTCTATTAGAGTTCCAGCTTACTACAACCTTACTCACCCCAATCAGGTTATGCCAAATATAGCTCAGGAAACATGAGATTCCTGTGAACAAGTGCACTAAAAATGGATGACATAAAATGAAACTGACAAAATATATTGTTTTATATAACCCAATTTATTTAAATAACAGTATTTGGATAACACTCCTTTTTAATAGTTCATTGTAGTTCAGGTTCCATAGATCAGTCCATTTCATCAGTAACTTCTCCGATGCTTGGTCCTATCATTGATGATCAAACAGTGTCTATCTATCATTTATATTCCATAATCATGTTCTGCTAGCATTCACATAGTAGGGATTTATTTAGATATCCATGTGTACATCACGGATTTCTCCCTTATCATTTCTCAAGTTTAAATTCTCCTTCTGGGAATTTATGTTCTCCTTGTATGTGCATATTCATAGATGTGTTTATTAATCCCCTATTGCAATATACTCTTAGGTAAGTTTGATTTATATTTGGATTAATTCTTTTTATGTAATCATTTAGTAGCCAATAATTATATTCAAATATATTCACATATGTAATTCATGTATATAGATGCATATTTAATTCCTGTATGTAGATGCATATTTAATTCCTGTATGTTGAAGCATATTTAATTCATGTATATAGATGCATATTTAATTCCTGTATGTAAATGTATATTTAAATAATGTATATAGATGCATGTTTAATTCATGTATTTAGAAACATTTAATTCATATACATAGATACATATTTAATTACTGTATGCAAATGCATATTTAATTCATGTATACAGATGCATGTTTAATTAATGTATATAGCCATGTATTTAATTCATGTACATAGATGCATATTTAATTCCTGTGTATAAACACATATTTAATTCATGTATATAGACCATATTCAATTCTTGTATATAAACACATATTTAATTCATAATGCATTTATGGAGTATATCGGGATATGCCCACCCTAAATTAATTCTTATATTATAATTTTCATATTCTGTTTAGCAAGTTTAAAGTTAGCAATTTGAAATATATTTCTTTATACACTTTAATTGAGAGCTTAACTTCGAATCATTATTGCATTTCACCATTTCAGTCAACGTATTTCAATTTCCTTTTTTTAAATTTTATTTTAATAACAATAATGGCAATTATATTATTCTATAATAAATTATTTTGGTACATAACATTTTGTCAAATAACCACGTTTCATTTTATCTTTTCAAAATGCTTTTCTTATAGCATTTTCATAAACACCTTTAAATATTTCAAATGTTATCTAGAGTTTTTTTACCTTTAAATTTATCTGTTGGCAATTCACCATTATTAAATCATCACATTAAAAAGAGAATTATCTTAGAGCTGAATGGTATATATTTTGTTTTGGTGGTCATTTAGGTATGTTTTTTCATCTTCAGAGTGTGGGGAGAGCAAGCTATTCTTTCTAGCCAAACATTCTAGCTTTTTCACATTGATAATTTGCTTCTTCATATAGCAGTTTTACAGTTTCTCCTACTAATTGCTGCATTTCTTTGATTAATGGCCACAGCAGCTTCAAACTTAGTTGGTCCGGTTCTCTAAACTATGATTAGCTGTGTAGCAACTACAACAATCAAACACTAATTTAAAAAATGCTACAAATTGCCCAATTTCTCTATTTATATTCTCTTTTATCTCACCCATGCTGATCGACATATTTTTCAAAAACATATTGACTTCTTTTGCCTAAGGCAAGAAAGTGATGCTTTTTTAATGAACTAATTACAGCATTTTTATATTGTAATTCATAAACCTTCAGCTGGAACAAAAAATATATCGATAACATTTGAAACCACAGATTTTTAATTTAAAACTGTTTTAAAATAGGGAAAAAAATGTTAGTGTATACATGAAACAATGTGTCTGTTTCAATATAGAAATCTTCTACTATTTCATCACTATTAGAACTTGTTGAGAATAAACCTGAATTATATGTATTAAGTATCTGTTATTAAATTGAAGAACTAATCTTGCCACTTTGTTCAATACATCATCAATCTCCAAAGGTTGCTCTTCACTTGTACTTCCAATATTTGTGCATTTGTAGTAGAGTAATGCCCACTTTTTAAATCAATTGTCTTTTCACCTCTTTTAACTTCACAAAGTCCAATAACATCCCATTTACTATAAGACAGTTCTTCCAATTCTTGCAATCTTCCTTCACTTGAAAGTGATTTGCAGTTATATTACCTAAATAAAAATTTGTCATCAAATGGCAAACTGGGTCTACAATCAGGAACTCTTAGTACCCTGTGCCTTTGGCCAATAGCCACCTGGGAATAAGGGCCATGATTTATTTTTGTCTGTCATGATTGTACATATCTATTAGAAAAAAATCATTCACACACACACATTCATTTTGCCTTATCAGGCAACTGAGAAGAAAGACCAAGGGTGTTTCATGATCTTAAACTCAAAAGGTAAAAAGCCAATAAACTCATGTTTATGCATGTTGGTGAGCAGCCCATCCATGTTTGTACATTAAATGAATAATCACATAGTAATAACAGCTGCAATGACAACAGTGTATGGAGTGGACTTTAGGAATTTGCCCTGCTTGGTTTCTTTAAGGCCTGTAAGAGAAATCAAAGAGTCTTCTTTGTTTTATTTTGGGTAAAACATCAGTCAAGTCAACATCTTACAAGTAATACTTTTAGTTTGAGAGTTAAATTAAGCTGACTTATTTTTTTTCTTTAAAACAAATCTTTGAAAGTAAAAGTACTTTATTTTCATTTTTTTTTTTAAAAAGTTGGAATTAAACAGAAGGACCAGTTTCAGGAACAATAGGGATAAATAAAAAAAAATATGTAAATAATAGAATGGTTTGTGCTTGATAAGTCATGTATTATTTGAAGATCTGAAAATGACAAGTTGAGGTTTGATCTAGGACCTTTAACTCTTGAGTCCATCATTTTACTTTGTGTTATTTCTTAACTATTGCAGTTTTTTCTTTTTGTTCAACAGGTTTTTAATACATTTTTGAGCTAGCAGCTTCAATGTTTCCATCTTTTATTTTTCAATACTAGTTTAATATCAGAAATTTGTGAAATTGTTTACATTTTCAAATTAAAAAATGCCTAAAAACTGGAGTCTTTGGAATAATTAGACTGTCAATCATGATGAAATATATAGTTTGGACAATGAGATGCCATCTTTTATTTGGAAAGAGAAATGGTAACTTACACAACAAACTTTTGTGCAAGATCAGAGCTATCAGGAAGAGGGATCACTTAATTTCACTGAAAGAATCTATAGTAATACCTAGAAGCTGGTTGTGTTGTCAGAATAGTTTTTGTTTTAGCACCGGGATCTTCCTTCATGGTCTGTCCAGAAGTCAATATACATAAGCCACTAAGATGGCTCTGGCCATGGTTAGGTGTGCCCATTTTGGGTGATTGACAGTCAAAGGATTAGCCCTCCCATAATGGTTGAAAGGCTGGAGAATGTGTATTGTTTCCCTGCTCATGTTCTGTCAAGTAAAGATGCCAAACTCTCAATTTTAGAAAAAGGACAAGACTGTTGAAAAGAGTGCGTCTTCCTCAAACTGTCCAAACACCCATCATAATTCAAGACAATTTGCTCAATTTTGCACTTTGTATTTGCTATACTATTTATTGCTTGTATTCATAGGCAATAAAGTTACTTTTGAAAATAAATGCTACGGGCTAGCTGGGAAAAAAATTTTTTTTTGTTATCTAGTGAAAAGTTTTCGACTATATCTGGTTATAGTTTAAATTCTTTATTTTTCAGATAACATAATTAATATTTTAATAGATCCATCATGACTACCAACTGATATCATTGTGATGTAATTTTGAACAAATTATTTTTAGATAATCAAAAAACTTGAAACTACTGTCAATAATCATGCTTTTTGAAACCACTTTAGCTGCTAAAATTATAGCAGCCAATGAAAATAAAATTTATTTCTTACTATGACTTGTTTTTTGGATTTAAAATAAAATAAAGCATATACTAAATTACGCAATAATCAAAGGAATTAATACTATCAATAAATCATTACCAAACAGTAGTCAATCGCTAATATAACTTGGTTATATCTCAGACAAACGTCACACTTTAGATAATTAAGTTGAATTTATTTGCTAAACTTTGTTTCCAGCTAAATAATAGCTACTTCAAATTTGTGTATTATTAAATTTAAACAAATCTTTAGCATTTACTATTAATAAATAATTATAACATTAGCTACATTTCTTTTTTATTACTTGCAAAACAAAAATAAAAATGAGTTTTTTATTTTTGGTAAAATAAGATCATTTTGATCAAACGCTATTTTCGTCACACTTAAATATATTGATAGAGAATAATCTAAGGGTTTGGGAAATTTCTTGTTAGTAAAAATCTTTGGTTGATGCAGATTTTACCACAGCAATATTGATGAAAAAGAAAGTAAATAAAATAGTTATAATTAGTTTGCTTAACATTTGGAATGTTAGTTAAGTAAAGATTTATTCCATATGTTAATTTTATTAACTTTAGCTGAACTTTCGACTGGTGAAGCCAGATTCTCATGACGTGGCTAGGAATTTATTTAAATTAATTAGGTCATTGTTCTATTTTTTATTAACGACCTGGTTGTTATTAGCAATAAACCAGCCCTTTTCACCTTTTTATTGTGCTCCATGCAAACAATTTTAACATTTATTGGATTGAAAATGTGACCAGATTTTTGTTCCTACCCCCAGAAAACAGGTTTATATTCTAAATTATTTTTAGCTCACTTTTACAAATGATTGTGTTGGTAGACTCTAGTGGCTATATTTGCCCTTGACTTCCCATAATATATAGATTTGCATGTAGGTGTTACTGCACTCGATTTTATGCATTATTTGAGATGTTTGCTCCTGGGATATTTTGTTTTTGGTATTATTTAGTAATCTGTTCAAGTTAGGGCACTTCTAAGATTTATTTGTAGTAGTGCAGATTTTTATTTTTATTTTCTGTGAAAGCTTTGGTATATAGGAGCATACTTATCTATGATTTATTATCTACTAGGAGTTGTTGTGTTTGTTTTATTTTATTATAAAAATTCTAAATCACTTTTATTAAATTATTTCTGCTGTAGCTTATTCTGCATAAATCATTTATATAGCTCTTTATGTTATCTTTCTTATCTGCTTCATATTTACAGAGTCTAAGGTTTCTATTTAAGAAACTTTTTATCCCAAGAATGAGAGGGGGGGCACACCTTAAATTAGCCATTGTACATTTAAATGCTGCAGCATATGAATCTGGCTTAATAACCTGAAAGTGCACTCATCTACAGTTATCAATTAACATACAAACAAACCTTTACTTAACTAAAGTTAGAAACATTTAAGTATAAGCAAACGAATTACAAATAGAAAAAGGAAAAGGAGAATAATCTAAATAATAAAGTATTTAATACAGTGTATTGCTCTATTTCTGTAATTTGTTTAACTTCATCCCTATCTATAGAAAAAACAGAAAAAAATTATGCTCCTAAAAGTAGAAACCATACCTATGATGAGTCTATAACATACTTGTTATGAAAATGCCAAGCAATATTATAATTACCTCAAAATTTAAACAAGGTTAAAAATTATTTTTTCTGTGGAAATTTATAAATAATGAAATAATGTTTAGTACATTTGAATCTGAAAAAATTCCAAACATACTTAGAAATTTTTTGATTTGGGGGCTGGTCCATAAGCATACCAGAAAGCTATTTAATATCAGTTGGTTAGTAAATATCTAGTTATTCTTAGTAGAGACTATAGAAAAACTACTAAATCTCTTTTTGTTTGCTGTTTTTTTTTTATGAGTAGAAGGTTTGTTTCTGTTGTGTGCCAATTGAAAGAGTTACTTTTCTCATTTTAATAATAATAATAATAATAATAATAATAATAATAATAATAATAATAATAATAATAATAATAATAATAATAATAATAATAATAATAATAATAATAATAATAATAATAATAATAATAATAATAATAATAATAATAATAATAATAATAATAATAATAATAATAATAATAATAATAATAATAATAATAATAATAATAATAATAATAATAATAATATAAAATAAAAATAATAATAAAAAAAAAAAAAATAATAATAATAATAATAATAATAATAATAATAATAATAATAATAATAATAATAATAATAATAATAATAATAATAATAATAATAATAATAATAATAATAATAATAATAATAATAATAATAATAATAATAATAATAATAATAATAATATATAAAATTATCATATTGTTTTTATGTATTATCATTTAAAATTGCCAATAATAAATATTTAAATTAATCATCCCAATAATTGATAAAGCATTTTAATGTTTTAAAGATCTCTATTGTTTTATAAGTTTAAGATATCAATATAATTAAGAGGATGAAAACTACCATTGAGCTAGATAAGTAATATTATATAGTTATTCCAACTTGCTTTTAGACAAAGAACTTGGCATGAATAAATGCAATCAATAGTTAATATTTTTAAGACATGAAATGAAACATCTATCTAGAGACTATTATTTCTTTATCTTATAAAAAAGTCATTGACTAATATCTATAAGTAAATATGACTTGTATGTTAACATTTATTATGATTTATTTGATTATTAGATCATTTAAAACTTTCTGAAATCTTATTAGTTTCATGTTTTTATATTTATATCTCATGTATTAAGTTCTTCTATCTAATGTTAACTGCAGCTGTAAGCAAATCTAGGTCCAGTATGAAGTTCTTGGTCGCTTATCGATTTTATGTTTGATTCCAATAGCTGGATGATTCTTACTTAGTGGCTTCTAGAGAAGTTTAGCTAACTAATTATTAACTAACAATCTCACATTAAAGATAGTTATTAACCGAGAAATTTATTTTATCATAATATATTTCAGTTACTGTACTTTTTTTGAGTAGTTACTTGCTGGTAAATTGTTAAATGTAACAGATAAATAGATGCATTAATAATGATCGCATTAACACTATATCTTAATAAACAAAGAAACTTTATTATTTCATAATATAGCTCTAAATTTGAGATATTAAAAAGAATGGCAATCATTAGCATATTACCAATAATGATATTCAATAATTATAATTTGGTTGCAGAAAAACCTACTACTCACTGTGATTCCCAGTCTGATTTAAGACAAAAATAAGATTTTTGATATATATTTTTAATGAGTGGCCTGATTTTAATCATCTAGTAATCATTTTTTATCTTAAATAATCCAAAGAAATGATAATAACACAAGTGCAATTGCTAATATTAAATAAAAATAAGAAGTGATGGAAGCTTAAAGGAAGAGAAGAAAATTTGAATAAATTATGTTTCATCTGTACTATAACATAGTTAAAGTCAATTCATAAACACATTAAGTACAATTTATAACAGATCAATAGTTGTCTATCAAGAGGTCTTAATAATTTTCATCTGAGAGGAGGTACACGTTACAGGTGATATCTATTTTAGAATATATCTGAATTGTTTATAAGCAATTAACAATAATGCGAGAGCAGTAACAATTTTAAAAAAATTGAATTGAAGCTCGTTCTCTTTGCATCATTGATCTTTTTGAATTACACACTGTATTATAGTCATTTCAATAAAATAGGCAATTTACACGTATTTTTATACATTTTCGAACATATCTACCCGTAGTTGCTGTGTCTTCTTCAGTTAATAATAATAAAATTAATAATAACAGATTCATAAACTTCCCGTAAACGAACAATAATATATCTATATGCGCTGACACGTAGTTAAAGGTAAGCTAAAATGAGAATTATAATACTAAGATGGTTTAGTGCTTTTGAGAAATTTCTATATCCTCATAAACGGTGAAAAAATTATTCGAATACAATCAATATGTTTGTTATATTTTTTATTTTAAAATCAACGAAAACAAAGAAAAGAAATAATAAAAACAACCTATGACTTATTTATTTTTATTGAATGGATCGGTGTTAATTAACTGATAAACAACCGAGAGGTCAGCGCAGCTGCCTTGCAAGCAGTATCTTGCAGACAGTTGTCGCGGGTTCGCTTCCCGACTGATGCTTTGACATATGGGGGGGGGAAGTCTTGCATTATTATTTAATGTAAGGACAAATAATTAAAATTATTAACTTCATTTATAATTGTTAGTGATATATTTTTTAAACTTATTTCTTAATAAATTTAGTTTGATGTTTGACAATTTAATATCAAATACTTGAATCTAATGCTAAGAAAAAAAACCAAAAAACAACTTCAGTTTATTAGTTTTTTTTTGCCTTAGTAAATTACATATGTCGTGGACGATATTGAAATAACATATTATTGCAAAAAAAATTGGTTCCCCAAGAGAAATTACACTTATTCAATTACATAAATTGTTATATTTCTAAATAACACACACATACATTTTATTTTATTTTTTTTATTTTACATATGATATGACCGAACCTAAAAAAAAGTAGACAATATTGTAACGATAAACATTCGCAGTAACGGTGCACGGGTTTGAACCAGGAAGTAAAGATATACAATGATCTAAATATGTACCATAAATCTTGATTCAAGTAAATATCAAATATAATGAAAGTTGAATGGTTAATAAAATTCGAATAAAATGTTTCAATTCAAATATATATTAATATTAACGAATATGATGATGATGTCAACTTATAATCTAAGTACAAGTCCCCCCCAAAAGCATTTTAAATTTATTTGTCTAGTTTCAATAAAAAAAAAAAGGGGAAACATTAAGATGCCAAACCTAAAGAGAAAATTTACTTTTAGAAAATTTATTAACTTTCAATCATGATGATTTACAAATTACTGCCACCATCTTTACATGTTCCTCAGTGGATGCATGACTTTTCAGGGTTGTGGATATTACATGCATATTGGACATTAAAAACATATTAGGAATAAGTTCCATAAGCAAACACGAACTAAATGAATTAATGAAAAAAATAACATAATTTATTAACTATGCATAAACAAAAACTGTTGCATATATACTCACAATTATTAATGCATATACAAAATATGAAATATAATGGTAATAAAAGATATTTTTAATTTACATTTAAGGCTTATAATACCTATAATGATAAGATCTTTTCATGTTAAATATTTAAACAGTTCCAAAACATGGTTTTCTGCAGATATTATTTCTTTAATATATTTAAAGTTGTCTTTATTGATTTCTCCCAAAGATATTAGTTCTTCTCCTCGGCAGTGGTCATGTCAAAGAGGAAATAGAGCAGCATTAGTGGCATTAGATAAGATATGGTATCAATAGATCTAAGATAGTACTTATTGCACTGTCCATTTCTTTCTTCACAGTATTATTAAAGCAGGCAGTGGTTAGTCTTAGGAAATTTCAGCATTTGTTTCTGGATTTGACTGCATTTTTTGGGTGTTTTGGCTAGTGTGATTTTTGGTGATCTAGACACACACGGTATATAGACTTCTGCTAGATAAAATCATCATATTGGATATTATAACTGGAGTATTGAAAAATACTTCAAACAATCAGCAAAACATGGCTATCAAAGATATGGTTGAAACAGTTTTAACCATTGGATCTCTGCAAAACTACCTCTTAGGTTGAGTCTTCAATTAAACTAAAGTATATTAGACTTTCTAGACTGAAATTATACTCTTTATATCCTACTTAATGTCATTCAACATGTTATTCAAACAAGAGATTCATCACCAGCTGATTATTAAGATTTGACCTCTCTTTTTTGGCAACAACATGTTTTTTAGAAAGCATTTTTTTATTCCCTTCTCAACATGTTGGAGAAACAAATTTTCAGATATTATATTATGATTTGATACATAAATAAAGGGGAAAAAGGTATTTATTTTCTTTCTTTTTTTTCTTTCTTTCTTTCTTCCTTTCTTTCTTCATTTCTTTCTTTCCTTCCTTCCCTTCTTTCTTACTTTCTTTCTTCCTTCCTTTCTTTCTTCATTTCTTCCTTTCTTTCTTTCTTTCTTTCTTTCTTCCTTCCTTCCTTCCTTTCTTGCTTTCTTTCTTTTTTCTTCCTTCCTTTCTTTCTTTCTTCTTTCCTTCCTTCCTTCCTTCCTTTCTTTCTTTCTTTTTTCTTTCTTTCTTTACATAAGTTGGTGATATGAAGAAAGAAAAAAATTGTTGCCAACATTTACATTTTAAATAATAACTTTTAAATTATTATGAATTCCAAAATTTTAGTATCATTTATAGATTTCCCATAAATTTACAATAAAAATGTGGGAAATTTTATTAAAACTCCATTAAGAAAAGCCAATACAAAAGGTATAAAATGCTTGAGATTTTTATAACTACGCAATTAAAACTGCACTTCAAAATAGTTTTTTTTTATTCCTTTACAGTACAATTTATTATTAGGTGTCCCACATATTACAGAGTAAATGTTTAATAATATGACCAAATGCATAAACTAACTTTTCTTTTAATCTTTTAAAACAGTGTACTTAAGTGACAGTATATTTTTGCACATACACACATGGCAGTTTATACATTTTTTAATGCAAATTTGTGATATAACTAATCTGAGCTGTGATTGGATTTGTTATAGTTACAATATAGTATTGAATATTTGAAGTTTTTTTTTATTTAGTCACCTTCAATTAATATATTGCTAATGTACCTGGTTTGCAAAAACATTTTATGAAATGATACTATGAAGACTTCAAGACTACAAGAATATTTGTTAAAAGTTTATGCTTGTAAGAAAGATAAAGATCTTATTTTCAAGAGCTTAAAATTTTTTTTGTGAGATAACTAACTCTTTTTAATAGAGTGCAAATAAAATGAGGCTGAGTTTTGAGCTTCTTACGTAATTTTGTTACTGATTGCTAAATCAAGAAAATTGCATACAGTGGGTGAAGAAGCGCTATGCATTATGCTAGTAAGCCAACATCTGATATTATGAAATTTCTTTGAGGGCATAAGAATTGATAAAATGACTCGAGCTATTAAAAATTTATAATTTATTATCACAGTTCTCTACACAACTTTATGATACAATTTTTCTAGAAAACAGGAATCTTTACCTGATGTTCAAAAAATAAAAACAAAATTGTCAAAAAGAATTACTATTTGATAAAAATTTCCAAACAATATTATAAGAGAATTGATATTTTATACATTGAATGAAATCCCCTACCCTCAGTAATATTATATCAGTTATGCTAAAAAAATTATATCAATTATTATATCAGTTATGCTAAAAAATGTTATGCTAAGTGTTGCAAAACGAAGGTCAAATGTTTCCTTTTAGAAATGTCTGTGAAGTAATCTATTAGGTAAATTTGATCTTCATCTTGGAGACAGACAAATATTGAAATCTAATATTATATTTACATAACTTATTGTATTCAGAAACAAATTATAATGGACTCCTGAAAACATATAATTATCAAACGAAACTTAATGAAAAGTATAAAAGTTTAACTAATTTCCCAATGATTAATACATGTATCTATTTTCATATTTTATTTTTTGTATAGTTAACATATTTGTATATTTTTTTAGAGCTGCCTGGATCAAAAAGCACATCAGTATTTACAAATTCTTTGCAAAAAAAAAAAAAAAGCAAGAATAATCTAAGATAGTAAGGCAAAAAAGTTTGCAAAAATAAAGCCGGCTAAATTATATATATATATAAATGCAGATTATATTGATTATTATTTTTTCATATGCTATTAAATATATACAAATATAATAACATTTCAGTATATTTATTGTAATAATTACAAATATTCATAAATAAATAAACAATAGCCACCTACTTTGTCGGTATATATTTCTTATTTCGGAAAAGGTAAAAACACTTGAAATATCTTGGAAAAATGTAAAAAACAAACAAACAAAAAAGCTCGGAAAATGTAATGCATTTAAATAATTTTTAAAATTTCTTTTATATTCCTCCTACATTTATAATTTCAACGGTTTTTGAGATCTTCAGAATCTATGAATTATATATAAATATATAATATGTTATGTAACATGTATTTAATTGTAAATAGGGATTACCAAATAAACTTATAAAACGATAATAAATTATCCTATTTAGATATTTTGTTAAAAAAGTCATATAGAAATGGTAAGTGCAAGATAGAAACATCTATATATAAAAAATCTAATATGGATAGTATTATAAGTAATTGGAATTCGAATATAGATATAAAATATAAAATAAGTAATATAAATTCAAGAATATAGAGAGCTAGGAATTATTGCTCAGATGAAGATTATAGTAAACAGCTTAGAATTGATAATTAAAGAATTTAAATTCAAGAATATAGAGAGCTAGGAATTATTGCTCAGATGAGGATTATAGTAAACAGCTTAGAATTGATAATTAAAGAATTTAAAGATAATGAATATCCAGAGAAAATTATAGATGAAAGTATAAGGAAATCAGAAGTAAAATTTAATAAAAATAAGATAGTATGTAAAAAAGACAAAATAGATAAGAATGAATATATGGATATTAGAACTTATAGTATTGTAAAAAGAATGAATAAAATAATTATTAAAATTAATAAAAAATTTAATAATGTAATAAATTTTAAGATAGTGAATCAAAGAAGGAAACATATTCTTAATATATTAGATAATAAATATATAAGAAAAGTAGAAAAACGCATAAATGGGGTATATAAAATTGAATGCAAGTCATGTAAAAGTAAAAATATAAAAACTAATTATGTAGGTGAGACAAAGAATTCAATTTATACAAGATTAGTTCAACATAAGTATGATAAGAGGTGACCTATGTATTTGCATTCATTAAAAACAGGTCATAGGTTGAAGGATAGTATAAAAATGATTAATTATACAAGTAATAGAAGGTAGAGGAAAATTAAAGAGGCAATATTGATTAAAAATATAAAACAAAACCTTAATAGGGATTTTGGGATAAAGACAATAATTTTATGAATAATTATAGTTATTATTATTATTAATAGTTTGAATATAAAAAGTTTAAAAATAAAGTTGAAGAAAATGATTATAGAAGGAGTTGTTAAACAAGTATAAGAATTTTTGAAAATTTGTCAGTTGCTTTTTGGAAATAGGATTATAAAGATGTAAGTATTTAGTAATATAATAAAAAGGTAATTTATAATGTAAAAAAAGTTAATAGTTAAATATATAATAAAAATAAAGAAAGTTTAGAAGTAATTAAGAAAAATATAATTAAAAAGATATCAATAATTATGCGCTTATAACGCTTGTTAAAGAAGTTATATATATATTATTAAATTTATTTAAAGCTTAGCGCTTTCAAAGCTCTATGGCTTCATAATCATAGCTGTGTGCGGTTGATAGTGATGAGGGTGAGTATTCAAATTTATGTTAATTAGATGTTTCGGTATTTTATTTAAAATATTGTTTGAATTAAAAAGATAATAAAATGATAGATTAAATAGTAGAGTTTAAGGATTAAAGTTTTAAAATTATAATATATTGTTTTAGAATAAAATACTATGAATAAGAAAATAAAATTAGTTAATAGTAGAATAATAAAATGGAAAATTATTATTTATAATGGTCAGGCTAGTATATGTTATTGATTATATATATAAATATAATGTATTAATTGTATGTTTATATATTTGGATATTGTAGCTCTGATGATGACTGCAGGACAGTCGAAACTATAAGAGTAAAGTTTTGGTGTAAAAAATAATATTGTTAAGTGTATAAGAAAGTTGGAAATGGTTTTATGTGGAAATATGTTCATGTCAAGCTGATTAAGACTAACATATTTCGTAAAAATTTTTTTTACTTAACTCACACACAGTTTTTATAGAAGAGACCATCCAATTTACATTTTAAAAATTGTATAAATTGCATGCAGGATGGCTGAGAAACATTTGCTGTAGGAGAATTTAAAGACAACACCAAAAGATATCAAATAAACAGACTAAAATACTAGCATATGATATATAGGTGTTGCATTTATAGTTCCTAGAAATGTTTGTATAAGCATGCACACTTTTTATTTTTTGTCTTTTAACCTTTAACTTTTCCTACCTCTGGAAATGTTTGCTAATGATACTGAAATTAATTTATAAATTGATACATTGTTTGTTTCTTTAGTAATTTTTTCAAGTAATAACTTATATACATTTTTAAAATGAAATTTTTGCAATGGAGATGGTCATTTATTATTTGATGAATGTTCTGATAACACTGATAGTTAAATGTTAAATTATCGAATTTCGTAAGAATTAGCAATAATAAAAGAAATGTTATTAAATTGAGAAATTTAATCGCAAGATTTGCCACTGAAAATATAAATTATTGCTGCAATTTCATTTCATTGTTTAAAATGGGAATATGGGGAAAATATATTTATTTATTGTCTTTTTGCTTTAAGTCGCTTTGCTGATAGCTTTTATAAATAAGAAGGCATTTAATTATTAAAAAAATATTTTATTTATTTATAGACGAATAATATAATCCTAGCATTGATTATATACATATATATGTGGGAGATGATGATCTGGATCAACTGATGAGTGCTAGTTCAGATCGAAATACATATATTGGAGATCATTTAACTTTTACGCTTGTGGTCGTGTGTGACGGTTGTATAAGATGGAGTGAGTGACTAAAGGGAGTTTGAAAATCTGGGTTCAAATCCCCTCTAATTACATCTACCTTAAAAGTATATATGATATACTTGTATTTAAATATTGTATAGGTGAATATTATATTTAGATATAGACGATTATTGTAACGTATTTATAACCTTTATCAAAATTATTTTAAAATATCTTATTGTGAAATTATAAAAACTATTCAGAAAGAAAGAAAAATTTAGAATGACTTAATTTCTATTACGATTAGGATCTTTTTTATACTAGCCAGATACCTAGCTAATTCGCGTGGAAGAATAAAAGTTTTTACAATTATGTGAAATGTTTTGATATCTGTCACTTCGTTGTCTGCAAAACAAAAATATGAATGGAATACAGTCTGATTTCATATGGATGCTAAGGCCATGATTTTCCTTTAACTTTTTAATTTTTTTATGATTCGGCACGTTAATCTAATGTAGTCAAGTTTCTTCTATTAATTTTTGACAATTGCAACATCTAAGTTCGTCTTTCTTATAGTTTTTAATAATAAGTTAATGACAAGTTCACATGTTATTAACAACTTTTGTGTGATTTGTACAAAATAATTAAAATAACACTTGGATTTTTTTATAGTAATTAATGATGGCAAAAATCTATATACAAGTATGTGTTTTTCTAAATAAAATCAAATAATGATAGCATTCGAATGAATATTTAAACAAATATTATTTTTTTAAAAAATTGCGCATGAAATCTTTATATATTATTAGTGCAAGTAAATATTTTAAATAACACCAAAACAAACTCTCGAAAATAAAAAGCATATGACTTCATTACCCACATTGCAACATTAAAATTTGGAAAAACAATTAAAACCAAATGAAACATAATGGATGAAATTAATCATAGAATTAAACTTGATTGGAGTGCTTTTGGTCGAAATAACTTGATACTAAAAGGAAATATGCCTATGTGTTTGAAAAGGAAAATTTTTAATAAATGTGTTTGCCAGTTCTTACTTATGGATATGAGACATGGACACTTAATAGAAAATGAATACAGAGACTTCAGACCACTCAAAGAAGTATGGAGAGATGCATGTTGGGAGTAACAAGAAGGGGTTGAAAACGCAATGTATGGGTAAGAGAACAAACAGGTGTTAGTGACCTCATTGAAAAACTTAAAAGACTGAAGTGGAGTTGAGCTGGACATATTGCTAGAAGAGATGATAATAGATGGACAATTGAAATTTTAAACTGGATTCCAAGAGATTGTAAAAGACCCAGAAAGAGACCACATGTGAGATGGATGGATGAAATAAGAAAGTGTGCAGGGGTGATGTGGAGAAGAGAAGCTAAAGATAGGAAAAGATGGATTGAATTTGGAGAGACCTTCACCCTGCAGTGGATTGATAATGGTTGATGATGATGATTACCCAAGCAGCACTTTTTATATCTAAAATATTTTTATTTTTTAATAAAAAATGATAAATAATTTTTGATCTTTATTTTGCTGTTATTTTAGGCACAATTGCGAAAAGTTAATATTGATAGACAGCGTTCACTCATGAAACAAACATTAAGCTTCCTAAAATAGTCACAGGAGTTAACAAAAAATTCAGCTACCAGAAGTGACATAGCTGGAATGGAGATTCATGAATCTTGAACTCTAGAGCTGCCTCTCTATCACTACATTAAATCCAGCAAGATATTATTATTATTATTAATTAATAGCTAATAATAATGATTATTATAAATATATTTCAAATTTAATTACTATATAATTAAAAAAAATTATTCAAAATTATTTTACAATTTAGATATTAAGAGCAATTTACATAATTAGTAAAGTAAACATAAAAATATATTTTAAAACAATAAGAGGTGAATTGAAAATAAATAAAAGAGCTATGAAAATAATGTTATATTTGAACTCTATTACACACACACACATATATATATGTTATCTGCCCAAAACAGGTTAGTTTAACTAAAGAACAATATCATGATAAATAAATAACAATTGATTGCTAAATTTATATAGTAATAATCCTATATTTCATTTAGATTTTTAGTTATATTATTTAGTTGTATTACTGAGCAACAACTGTCATTGTGCAAGTGCCTTGGACTCCACAGTCAAATTCGAAAGTACTACATTTGGATTACTACGTTATGGAGGGAAATGATAGAATATAAATGTATATAAACAATAGATTTCAAGTTCTTAACACCATTCACAAGGTAGATAACATTATATTTAATAAAAATAAAAGAATTTTTTTTTAAAGTTGACTATCTCGCTAACCATGCTAATGCATTAAATGGGTATGGATAAGTAGATAAAAATAGTACCAGAGATTTAATCTGCTATGTATTCAATAACATCTAAAATATTATATAAAAAAATTACTTAATAAAACTCTTTTCTTAGTCTTTATATCTGTAAGTAAGTTCTCTGACAATATTTTTTAATTCTAATGGAAATGATATATTACTTGTTTATTAGCATCTCTTAAAAAATCATAGTCTTAATATTTCTATTCTTCTTGATTTTAGAATGACCACTTTTATTGCTTTAATTATAATAGTAAAGATCAGCATCATCATTATCATGTTAGCCACTGCTTAGAAACGAGAATGACCAGTAACAACATTCTGCAAAAGACCTACAAAGGCAACAAAAATTATTTTAGGAATGCATAGATCATAAAACCTTTTATTTCCTTAAGAGTATATTTCTCATTTTTAAAAGTGTACTATTATTTACAAATTAGTTGAAAACTAATTATCTTGCCGTTTTTTCAAAAGAAAAAAAAAAGATATGTGATTTCTTCATTTATGTCTTTCCATTGATGAAAGTGTTTAATTTGATTTCATATAAAAATAAGCATCATAATCAATTCTGAATATTAATATTAAATATATATTTATTTAATTTCTGAGGTTCTAGACTTACAATTTAACAAATGTATCTTTTTTTTAATACTATTTACTACAATTTAATTATCACAACCAAATTGAATATTCTCATGTTTTTGTAGTAAGCAATCAGTCATTCAAAATAAAATCGCTTCAGGAGCAGCAAAATAAAATGAGTGATAACAGTTTTATTATTAAATGATCAAACAGATTTTTTTCCTTATTATGTAATTAATCCATAAATCTTAATTGGAGATTTCCATTTTCATATTTCAAATAACTCTCATTAATTTAAGATTTTAGCTATACCAAAGCCTGAAATTAAAAAAATATTCTGTTTGAACTCTGTATACATATATATATATCTGATTCTAGACCATTTAATTTTATATTTTAATAATTCCAATTTTATGATAATTGAGTAATAAATGACAACATATAGTAGATTTTTTTATGTATTAGTTTTCTTAAACCCATTTCTGACTTCTGTCTTGAACAGTCAATTTATGATTCAAAACTGATCCTAATTCACTTATATATCTAGTGAACACATTTACTTCTTTATACTATTAAGCATTTACTTATACAGGTACATATACTCAAGTGTGTGCATATAATAAATAGTACAATGATATATTTAGTATTTATTCTTCAAGTCTAAAGTATTATGGTTGGGAGGGAAATGAAAAGAAATACTTTTGAAAATATATATGTTAAGAGTGAGCCAAAAAATTGTGATATCCTAATAAAGAAAAGAAAGGGATTTATAATTGGCTTTAAATTGAATGACTATTATATATAGTTGCTGTTGTGATGTCAGATTTATATAAATACAGAAGCAAATTGGTTTGAGTTCAGTAAATAAAGATTGTTTAGAATTTCAGGCTACTAGTTTAACAGTATAAAGTAATAAAAAATAGCCTTTAGATGCGTTAGTTCTAGCTTTTAATTTTAAGTTTTACTGATAAAGTCAAAAGCCAGAAACTGATCTGAGAACATTGAATATAATAGTACTACTATCTAGAGTCCATTGACCAATAAGTCCTACTATAGATGGCCTTAAAATAAGACAACTGCTTTTAAAAGCAAATACTAAGAGCAAACTGAGAAAGAGTAACAGCTAAAGTGTTAGGAGTTTAGAAGGTCTAATAATGCTAGACTTTATACTTTTTCATTCATTGTTATTCTCTATAATTTTTAATCATAAATTTTGATATTGGGCAAAATTTGGAAAATCTGATGTTAACTGCAATAAACCTCATTTATACTCATTAAGATGCTATTTAGAATAAAATCCAATTATTTATTTTTATTATAAATTAGAAGGCTGTATTGCATCTCAACATCAATTCACCAAAGATTATAGCTATAAATATAAGACTTTTTTCGCATGCATTAAATGAAGCTATAATTATACTATAATGTGTAATAGGTCTGCTTAGCACTTTCGAGATTTAATGTTCGAATTTCATACTCATAGCTTTGTGAATGAAGACTGTTGTGATTTATTGTACACATATGCAAATGAGTTTGAATTTTTAATTAGTTAGTTCATTATTTGGAGAGATCAAAGCATGCCTCTCTTCTATTAATGGCACTAACTAATTAAAAATTCAAACTCATTTGCATATGTGTACAATAAATCTAAATACAGTCTTCATTCACAAAGCTATGAGTATGAGATTCGAACATTAAATCTCAAAAGCGCTAAGCAGACCTATTACACTTTATAGTATAATTATAGCTTCACTAACGCATGTGAAAAAAGTCGCCTATTTATAATTGCAATTTTTACTAGTGAAGAGAAAAACAATTTATTACAAAGATTATAGCATATAGTGTGTCAAAAGATTAGGTATTTCATCACAGTAATAATTTTTCTAATGAATTAGCAGAATAGAAATCTGCTACTCTGACAAATTTTTTGTATAAAAATAAAATATAGATGCCTTATTGTCTAGACACTGGAAAAAACAGTTTAAAGCTTCTGAAAATATTAGGCAAGATTCAAAGGTTAATCATATTCTTTATGTATTATAGAATAATGATTCATTTTCAGTATATTGGACATATAAAGAAAATTGACAGCAAACAACTTTCTAAAATTTAGGTGTTTATGGTGAATTGGAGCAAATACAATGGAGACTACACATAAGAAAGATATTGAAATCTTTCAAAGAAAAGTTTGCTGCAGAACAGAATAAAAGTTAACAACAAGATATCAAATAAATATGCTTTAGAACCAGCATACTTGGGTTTTATGATTTGGATAATGTAGCCATGAAAAAACTCATTTATCTTTTTTTTGCCTTATTTTCCTTATTTTGTTTTTAATTTCTTGATATTAGAATAGTCATTCTCTTCTACAATTCATTGCTAAAAACGATGATGATTATAAACTGGTGTTTATTACCAAAATCATAATTAGTTATGAGATTATGGCTGGACATAATTTCATAACTTATTTTTAACTAAAATACAGGTTTATTATATACCTCTATCAATATATGTAATATATAGGGTATATGAGCACAGACTTTCACATGATCCACCACTCTCCACTCTATCTCACAACACTGATACACACGAACACATATATGTCGAAAAGATAAACAATCATCAATACAACTGATGATTGCTGGTTTAGCATGAAATACGGATATTGGTGATTGTTTATCTTTTCGACATATATGGGTTCGGGTATATCAGTGTTATGAGATAGGGTGGGGAGTGGTGGGTCATGACAAAGTCTGTGTTCATATACCCTATATATAAATAATTTTTATAAAAGCTGGTGGAAATCATAGGGCAACACATTGAAAACGCTTAAATAAATGTTACTTGAATATTTCCTAGTCTCGGTTAAAAAAAGAAGTTATTATAGATAAAAGAAAAAAACAACAAAACTTTATTTTTATCCAAGCTGGTAATATATATATATAAGGTTATAAAAAGTTCATTTTTGGATTGCAATGTAATTATTTGAATTTCACGGAATACATTCTAACAAGAAATATCTTTTTATTTTAATATAAAATTATTTTATTTTTATAATACATTAAATAATTTTATTAACAAAGATTTATAATTATATTGAATTTTAAAATGGTATTATAAAAATGTATAGAAATAATTAAATCCTGATTTTTTTTTAAAAATAAAATAATTAATTCTATGAATTTTATTTTAACTTTGACAATAATTTATTTTCTATGAATCATTGCTACGATTATTTTCGAAAGCAAGATAAATTTGGATTTACATAAAGAAAATATTTTAAATTTGTAAAAAGATAATTCTTGTCAAATTATTTGCACAAAACTATTATGAAAGAAACTTTTATAATCAAATATTTGAAATCGTATTAAAAATTAAAAGATGGATGATTAAAATTATTTTAAGTTAATTATTTAAAATGTTTTCCGATGATTTATTTCAGGTTATTTGGCTGATTCCCCCCCCCCCCCAGTTATAGTTATTATTATTAGTTCCCTTCAAATCAATGGCGATTCTTGATAATCATATTAATAGCATTTTACACATGAATCTTCATCAGTATAGTTTTTCAGAATCTCAATAAACATTCGTTTTTGTGATAATGAAGTCCATTCACCTTATAACTAATTTCCTATTTTTTTTAGATCACTATTTTTTTCGATGCAGTATATACTTTTCTAAAAAAAAATAGTTTTGAAATAGATTCAAAATCACAATATTTTATGCTGTCCGATTTCTGCTTCAAACAAATATTAATCTTGTTAGATAACGACTTACTCATTTTTTTCCTTAACCAGAAGGTTCCAAAAAAACCCCCTTTCTTTTCCTTTTCCTGTTCCTTCTCCTACTTCTTCATTTTCTTCTTTTTCTTATTATTATAGTCTCATCAATATACTTTATTCACCTAAAGATGTGTTTCATAGGTTTTACAAATGCTTTAAGAGGGTTTTACCAGGATTACAAAGGCATTACAAGTATAATAATTGTTTGTTATATAGATTTGATTAATATTGCTGATTACAGTACAATTATATAAATATTAGTAATTGTACACGAATGTTTTTAATGACGCTTTTTTTTGTATAAACTTTGAATTAAAGTTCATTTGCCTTGAGTTTGACTGGTTTGGTTAGATAGCCTTCTGTAGTATTGAACTATTGTAAAGAGTGTTGAAACATAATTTTTCGCTTAGCTAGTTGTATTGTGAAGCAGATGAAATGTCTATGAAGGTTGTTAGTGTTGCCTACTATATTGTTGTAGTCACTTATATGTTAGACTGCTCTCTAAAAAGTGACCAGGTTGCCACAGAAATGTCTGGCGATACTGTTGTTACCCTGTGCTTTTAGCTGGCATAATTTATTGAGAAATGTGGTTGGATATCTCCTGGTGTTGTTGCCTAAGATGCAACAGGTGCACCAAAAGGCAAATAGGGTAAATGTGGCTTCACATGCTGCAGGAATGTGTAGCCTTTGAAAGGACTGAGTTACGTGATGAATGGAAGTAGTAGGCTGCAAATGTGCATTTAACATAATTTTCTGTGTGGAGTTTAGTGTTCAACAGTCATTATAATTATAATTATTATGTTTCAACAGTAATAAACTTTATTGATCAAAAGATGTTACATAGGTTTACAAATGTTTCACAGAGATTTTGTCAGGGTTACAGAGGCATTTCAAGTATAATGATTGTTGATTATTACATAAATCTGATTTATATTGCTGATTATAATGTAGATATATGAACATACATTTTTCATGATGGACAAACATGAGAAAAAAAAATTAGATTAGACAACTTCCATATTTCTCTATTCTTTTTTATCTCATAAATAATTTTATACAAATAAAGATCACACGATCACCATTTCTTATGCTTGCACATAACGGTTATTAAAACAAGCAAAACTCTCCATACAGTAATGCCACTTAGTGCCAGCCAGAGTAATCAATGAATGCCAGAAGGCTTGTTCATAAAATCCCCATCTAGTACCTACTTATCCAAAATCCCCAGACTAGTTTCTGGCTTGTGGCCTTCGTCAGTGAGGAGCTTTGGATCTGAGAGCACTGCACCTAGATCTTAGGATCTAATGCAACCCTCCAGCAGCACACTTTCAATCTAAGCTAGATAAAAGGTGGCTGCTGGAGGGTTGCATTAGATCCTAAGATCTAGGTACAGTGCTCTCAGATCCAAGGTTTCTCACTGATGAAGGCTGCAAGCCAGAAACTAGTCGGGATATTGGATGAGTAGGCACTAGATGGAGATTTTATGCACAAGCCTTCTGGCATCCATTGATTACTCTAGATGGCTCTGAATGAATCTATTGCATGGAGAGTTTTGCCTGTTTTAATAACAGTTATGTTGAAGCATAAGAAATGATGATCATGTGATGTTTAGTGATTTAACACCAGTCCTGTCTAATAGGGTAGTGGTGGTATAGTTATTAAAGAACCAAAGACACCAAAATATATGGGTACTGAACTGAGTTAGACATATATGACTATATAATGTGGTGAGCTTAGATTAAAAATATTGTGTTTCAATTTTATTCTCATAGTTTTGTAGTTAAGTAGAGATAAAAGGTGGCTGCTGGAGATTTGCATTAGATTCTAAGATCTAGGTGCAGTGCTCTCAGATACAAGGCTTGTTACTTATGAAGGCCACAAGCCAGAAACTAGTGTGGAGATATTGGATGGATTTTATGCACAAGCCTTCTGGCATCTACTGATTACTCTGGTTGGCACTGTATGGAGACTTTTGCCTGTTTTAATAAATATAGATAGAGTAAAAGACAAATAACCTACAAGATGCATTTTGTGCCAAACGAGCACTCATCAATTGGGTCAGGTCATCATCTCTCATATACACCTTTATTACATGAAGAGTATTTATATAGAGTAAATTGTCTCATTTTTATTTTCAAGTGTCACTTTAGTCCACTCCCAACTTTTACATTATCAACTTTTTGATAAACACATAATGATTATTATTAATCATTTATTAAACTAGAGATAAGTTTGTCTTATTTGAATTAAAGTTTATTGTGACAAACTTAACTTACCCGGTTAGACAACCTTCTATAATAATAATAAGGATGTCTGAAACATAGTCCTTCATATGAATAGTTGTACTATGAAGTGGGTGAGAAGTTAGCAAAAGTTTTTAATACTGAATACTGTGGTTGTGGTAGTTTATTGACTGAACTGCTCTCTAAGAAGTGATATTTATTTATCTGAAGAAAGTTACAAAATATTTTTATGTTGAACATCAAAATACTATTGTAAGAATCCTTGGAAAACTTGAATTGCTGTCTCCAGATGTGGACATTAAGCTTGCATTATTAACATATGGTTGAGTTTTTAAAGTAATATACAATTAATACTTTTAGCTATTGTTCAAGTTAAAGGCTGGTGTACAATGACTGTTCAACTGTTTGTCAGTTGCTGAAAATTAATTGTAGCTTGGAAATTCATAAAAGTAGAACCTTGCGCAGGCAAGTATATTAAAAAAAATGGTAATCCTGGGAATCAATAGCAAATCAGTAAATGGCAGAGAATAATGAATGCTATTTTGGAATGAAGAGTGCCAATTGTGAGTCTTTGTAAATTGGAATATTGCCTTATGAGGAACAGGTGGCTGCAAAAATGTCTGGAGGTGCTATGCTTGAGTCTCATGTTTTTAATTGTTGAAGTTTGTTTAGAAAAGTGGAGGGTTGCCATATGGTGTTATTGCCAAGACAAGTGCAACAAATCTATCAACAGACAAATAGAATGAAGTTGGCTGTATATACTGTATATGAATGACTTTTGAAACGATATGATTATTTGTTGTATGGAAATATCAGGTTTTCCGTATGGATCTGAGATCTGTTATATGTGATTGAGAACTTGACAATCATTAAAAAGGTGTTCCTGTGTCTCTTCTGCCACATGACATAAAAAGCAAAATGATCAATTCTTTGGTACAGGTGATGATAACATAAAAACTAAGATGTACATAGAGCATGTAGATTTAAGTAAAGCAGAAAATCGAAAAATTTGGGTTCCAGGGCCTATTTTTTGAAATGATGAAGAAATTACCAATTATTGATATTTGCCATGGTGAGTGGGTTGTCAGTGTTAGCATTTGAATGTAGTATACTGCATATATGTTAGTATGTATACTTGCTATTACTATAGAAATTCATATGATGGGTATCATTTTGAACAGAGTGAATAAAACTTAGAAGATATGAAATTGAAGGGGGTGGGTCTGTCAGTGGGAATTACAGTATCATGTGCTGGAATGCTGGAAAGAACTGTATAATTGTTGGAATAAAGTTGAAGGTTTTTTGAATGTAAAATATTTAGATGTTGAAAGACCTAGGCCATTATGGATAGGTAGAGGGCTGAGTCATTTGGTGAAAATTGATATAGTCTTTCTGCCCCATAGTAGCTAGTTTCCAGGGGTATTAATAGTAATGATGAATGACCTGGAAAATTTGATAATGAGAGAATAGTATGTAATCTTAATAATTATGATGAGGTTGAATAGCTGACCTTTGAAATAAAGGCAGAGGTAAACTTTAGAAAGAGAATCAATAATGCTATAGTGATATCTAGAAGTTAATTTTTTATTGTAAATCTTATGGCAGCTGACTGATGTAGAAATAATAATAATAATAATAATAATAATAATAATAATAATAATAATAATAATAATAATAATAATAATAATAATAATAATAATAATAATAATAATAATAATAATAATAATAATAATAATAATAATAATAATAATAATAATAATAATAATAATAAAAATAAAAAAATAATAATAATAATAATAATAATAATAAAATAATAATAATAAAATAAAATAATAATAATAATAAATAAATTATAATATATATACTTATCTTTAACACCCATCATAAAAATTCCTAACCAGTTTGTATATACCACCAGGCCCCATCATCATCTCAGAATAATAGCAACAATAAATTCAATGCTTACAGCAACACCAAATCCCATAATACTCCTGGGAGTTTCAACATGACCTACCAAACTTTGTCACCAAATGGATCCATCAAATAACAATCCCACTTATGAGGCTGAGGGTTTTCTCCCATCAAACTCAATATCTTTTAATAACAATAGATATAAGTCACTTATTGATTTGTGTTTCTACTCACCAATGTTACATCTTATTTTAATCTTGAACCTGTCCATCTATAATCTCAGATCAGCTGCTCAGTTCTCACCCTCGACCTAACAAAATCAGATACAACAATGCCCTCCAAAAGACTATGCGAATACTTCTTCCAGCACAAACAACTGATTCCTTTATTCAGAAACTATATACTCCAAAACTTCAAAACATGTCACTCGATCCAGTACAAAAGTATATAGCATTCACCAATATACTTCTTTCAACATCAATCATATTACCTGCAACTCAACACCCCCCACCAGTTATTAGCTGGCAGATGAACTACTAAGATAACCATTTCCAGACCAACTACAGTAACAAACACAATTAAAAAACTACAGAAATACAACAATACAGCACACTAAAGCATAGCATAAAAAGAAAATTGCCTTACACAACAACAACTGGACCAGAGCAACAAGGTGGCGGGATACCCATCCACATCAGGGCCTATGGCACTGAAATAGATGGTTCTATAACAGCTGACATAACATGATAAACCCAATATATCAACACTTTAAAAAGCAAAAAGAGTGTGTACATACCAAATGAAGACATATTTGGAGACCCTGAAACAGACACACCATAACAACAACTGACTTGTATTTCAACTTGCAACAATAACAAACACATGTCACCCAGGACCCAAGGTTCCCAAATTTGTGTTCAAACATCTTAGTCCTTCACAGCAAATACCTGTGCATCTAGCCAATTTCATATCCCAAAATTTACAACATACAAAGTCATACCAATTGCATGGTTCCATTTAACAAAAAACCAACAGCAATATCATCTTTATCTAATCTACGACCAATTTCAATGGGACCTTTAGGAAAAAATCTGAAAGAGGATAAAGGAAAAATAGAACAACACATACCCTGTGTTATCATCAGCACAATATGCCAAAAAGGATCATCCATGGCCAGTGCCTTAAGTACAAAACTTATTGAAGTAGTAAAAAAAAAAATGCACCAATTATAGTTCAACTAGACATTGAGGCGCTTTGACTCAGTGCCTATAGCCAAATTATTAGACCAAAAAAACAACAACACCTCCTCCCTACTATATATAATAGCAAACGCTACTCAGCCTGAAATTAACCATGAAGGAAAAATCACAGCTTCAGACTCAATCCATCCCACAAGGATCCCCCAAGTGTTTGCTCTTTACAATATATATAAATCTTCTATTAATAGAGATACAGAAAAATAAAGCTTCAATTCCAAACACCTTTAATATATCATAGCCTATATGGACATTAACCGTTTCTCCCCTAAAAGCCCCCATATTACAAGAGTAATCAAAATATACCTCAAATTTAATTAAAAATAACACAAATAAAGCCAGGTCATATACACAGCACACTTACAAGTGTTTAATGTAAACCATCGCTCCTTGGTTTCCCATTCTACCTTGGAACCAATGGAATGAGGCAAAAAATTCAAAATAAATTAAAAATAGATGCTGAAAAAATCACAGCCTCACTTGAAAAGTCATACCTGTCAATATATGCAAAGGTAGCACTATTTAATCAACTTATAACTACAAAAATTACATACTATACACCTATAATCAAATTTGCAAAAACATTCATATCTAAAATCTCGTCAATCTGTAACAAACTAATATGGAAGAGAAAGACAGTGGCAATCTCTTTAAAAAATCTGAGCAGACCACCACATAGCAATGGACTTGGACTCCATACAATCAATGTTTTTTACACACAGAAATCAGTAAATCTAATAACAGCAACCATAAAAAGATTTCCAGACCTGGAGTGTATAATCAGTATAATACCCACAGACAGACCACCCCCTTCATATGGATATCTATCCACACTGATTGAAGAACTCAAGCCAATATACAACAAAATATCACTCAATAATGACAACAAGTATACATACTGGGACATTTACAATATACTACATCCAAACCAGACACCCAATCTACATCCATCAGTTCTTGGAATAGACAAAGGCAACTACTGCAACAATTCAGAAAATGTCATTAGAACCAAAATTATTCGATTTTCTACTTAAGCAATCTCAATGCTCTACCCACAACCCATTTCCTTAGATTTCGTAGATTCTATACCAATATAGATCCCATGTGGGACTATGTCATAGAGAAGAAGAGACACAAGATCATTTTCTTCATTCCTGCAGTGCCCTAGAAACAATACGTCCACAATGTTTACCACATACAGAAAGGCTATCATCAATAGATAAATAATAAATACATTAAAGGCAATAACCCTGCTATTCGTGCAGCAACATACAGCCTTTATGCCTACTGGTGCACCAGATGCACTTTTGTACTTGCCAATAACCCTCACGCCACCCAGCAACATATTCAATAAAACTAGAACTGTTAAGAAAAAGAGAAGCACCTAGCTCAACCAGATATATTTGCAGCCACATGGTCACACTTGAAACAGAGATCCAGTCTATGAAATATAAAGAAATAAGATAGATGATGACATTTTCAACATCAGCATTTTTTCCAACTTTAAAAAAAAAAAAAATGCAAGCATAAACTGAACTAAATAGAAGACAAATTTAAAAACAAGAAAAAAAAAAAAATGATGCAGAAAAGATAAAGACTTATATACTGAAAGTTGTAATTTGTTTTTCATTTGTAAAAAATCAATGTATGACTGTAACTTTTTAGACTCAATAAAGTTTTGCTTTGAAACATAATAATAATAATAATAATAATAATAATAATAGTAGTAGTAGTAATAATAATAATAATAATAATAATAATAATAATAATAATAATAATAATAATAATAATAATAATAATAATAATAATAATAATAATAATAATAATAATAATAATAATAATAATAATAATAATAATAATAATAATAATAATAATAATAATAATAATAATAATAATAATAATAATAATAATAATAATAATAATAATAATAATAATAATAATAATAATAATAATAATAATAATAATAATAATAATAATAATAATAATAATAATAATAATAATAATAATAATAATAATAATAATAATAATAATAATAATAATAATAATAATAATAATAATAATTTGTATCTGTCACATTCACATTAAAAAAAATCATAAAAAATATTGCTTCTTGAACAATTGTGATTTTTGTTTTACAAATATATTCTTAAATTTAAAGATATTTTTGAGACTTATCATTATAATCCTACTCCATGTAAATGATATAATGGATCTCTTGAAGTGTGAATTTTTCAAGTTATGGAAAAATTTCCACTAATACAAAAACCATTGACAAACAGTGTAGATTCTCTATTAGCTCAAAGTTAATCCTTTATTCTGTCATTATAAACTTTGCTTTCTCTAGATCAGTGTTTCCCAACCTGTGGTACGCAAGTTGCTGGTTGGTGGTACACTAAAAATAATTAATAATGGCGGACTAAAAAAAATTAATTAAATCATAAAAATATAGAAACGTTTTTTCCTATAATTCATAAAAATTATTTTAATTAAAAATATTATATAGTAAAGTTGTTAATATGTACAGTCAATAACGATCTTTAATGTTAATGATAAAATTGAAAGTATGATTAAAAAATTAGATTTTTGGAAACAGTGTATTGAAAACAATCAACCGGAAGTATTCGAAACTCTACATATTTTTTTGTTGAAAATAAGGTTAGTCTGTCTCAAGATATACGAGAAAATATAATAGCACATTTAACAGGATTAAAATTGTCTTTCATGGAATATTTTCCAAAACCCGAAAACACAAATGGTAATTGGATTTCAAACCCCTTCTATGCAAAAAATTTAGAAAAAGCTACATCATTATCAACAAAGGATAAAGAAAATTTAATAGAATTATCATGTGACAGAACTTTACAAGTAGAATTCAAATGACACAAGCTAATTAATTTTTGGTTAAACATTAAAGAATATGAACAACTTTCTGAAAAAGCTCTTAAATTATTATTACCGTTTACTAGTACGGAATTAGTAGGAAGAGCTTTTTCTTCATATATTTTTAAAAAAAATAAGTATCGAAACAGATTGAATGCAGCTGTAGACTTAAGGGTATACCTCGCATCTTTTGAACCAAATTTCAAAAAAATATATTGTTCGAAACAAGCACAAGGATCTCATTAAATTTATTTTATAAAAATATTTGATTATGATAAGAAAATATATTAATTGGTTTTTTATAATTTTGTGTTTTTATTAAAACCATTTATTAGTAAACAAAATATGACAAAATAGTAGATAAATAATGAGTCGGATCAAGGCAAATCAATCTAAATTATTTAATTTGAAAGAATGTATCAGAAAAGGATCATACCCAGAAATTAGACTCTAATTAATTCTTGATCGTCTAGTGTGGAGATGTAAGCTAGTATTTAATCATCAAAATTTTAATCCTATTAACTTCATGTAGAACAATAAAAAGAAAACAAGAACAAGAGATAGCCTGATAACCTCTGAGGTTATTTTTACCATGACTTGGGACATGCTGGATTTATCCTCTCCATGGCCCAACTAATAGCAAGATGCTCCAAAAAAGAGAAAACAGACTCAAATTCGGGAAAACCAAATGAATGAATGAGAAAACACTTTGAACAAAATATGTACCAAATAACCTTTAATGTAATAATGTAATTTTTAATAAATTATTTTGGAAAAAATATGAAACTTTGAACAAACATATACATATAAATATGTTACAGTGAGTTTATAATTTCAGTGAGTTTATAATCCGTTGTGACATTTAGGCATGTTTCTATATAATGTGTCTCATTATGTGATGTGAATACATACATGGTCACCCTATAATATTTATAATGCAAATAAAATAACACCTTCGCAATAACAAATTTCACAAAATACAATCATTTTTACGAAGTGGTACAATTTAGCATGATGTACTACCAAGTGGTACGCAAGCCAAAAAAGGTTGGGAAACACTGCTCTAGATCAATAATAATTCAATCTTTCCACATAGTGTTTCTTAAGATTGTTATTTTTTCTGTAAGTGTTGTAACACCAGTATATCTAGGGTTTAATGTTTTTTTTCTATCAATCCTTGCCCAGTCTGGCTTTTTTAAAAATATTATATATTTAATATACAAGGGAATTAGGCAATCTTATTTAATTTCTCCATTTATTTATCAGAATGTTTTATAAAATATTTTAATTATATTTTAATTAAATATCATACAGAGGTTGCTTTTAAATCCAAAAACAAATTGGAATAATTAGATAATAGGATACTATGATTGAATAATATCACTATCCATTTTTGGAATTAGTGTGAGATTGCAAGCCTCACCTCATCATAAATTATTCTAGCATCTCAAACTGATAACCAAATCATAATCAATTAGCTTCTTATATGTTAAGATAGATTTTTTGGTGCTGATTTAAAGTGCACTCATCATGATTTTGATTTTTAAGAACCACCCAAAAACACTGCTCACACATCCAAGTGATAAATGATATTGAATAATCCACATGGGGTTGCTCGGATATGTGAGCAATGGTTTTGGGAAGTCCTTAGAATTCAAAATGGCAGTGAGGACAGACTAAATACTATAAGCTTACAACTTCTAAAATATGAATATTCATACAATAGTGACAGTGCAAAGCACTGAAATATGCAGGGAGGGGGAAGGATGTCATCCAAAAAATGCACAAGTCTGATCAAGCTAAGTTTATAATTTCGAAATACTAAAAGCTTATAACTTCTAAAATATGAAGTATCACCCAAAAAAGGCAAACCAAGCTTATAATTTTGAAATACTAAAAGCTTTTAAATATATGCCTATAATCGTATGATGAAATAATGTAAAATTGATCAATCCATTCTTACAATTTTGAAATACTTAAAGATAACTTTTAAAATACACAAAATTTTATTACACAAAATGGTGATGAGTGCAGTCTAAATACTAAATGCTTATAACTTCTAAAATAAGAATGTTATTACAATAATGATGATGCAAAGTGCCAAAGTATGTGGAGAGGGGAAAGGATGTTTTCAATGATATGAAGTATTGTCTAAAAAATAGAAAAACCTGATCAAACCAAGATTATAATTTCAAAATACTAAAAGCTTATAAACTTCTAAAATCCAAATTGTAGTACAATATATGCCCAGAATCACATGTTGAAATGATGAAAAATTGATTATACCAAGCTTATAATTTCAAAAAACTAAAAGCTTATAAGTTCTAAAATATGAATCATATTACAATACATGCCCATAAACATATGAAATAAGGCATATTAATTTTACAATTAATATAATTTTTTCTTACCAGAAAGGATCTCTTATGTTGCATGCTTCCTTTGTTCTATGTAGTTAGAAAAAAAAATGGAAATAAAAAAATAGCTTTGTTCATATTTGATCTGGTGATGTGGATATCGGATCTACACTTGATCATGTGAGGTCCTTACATGCTCTTGAAATTGATACAAATCTATATATTTGTTTATAGAATTTTCTAAAATGTGTTTTTAAAGATGCACAAAAATGTGTTTTGCAAAATGTCCCAAACAAAAACTATTCTGTTGCTGCCTTTTGGAGATTTTGGTTGCATATTGTATTGAATTCTGTGGTTTGTATACAAATATGTTTTTTTTTGTCTCATTAAAAAGTTTGTTGTTAAAATTTGAAATTAGTAGTTGTTGTTACTTAATTCTGCATTTAAAAAGTTTGTTGTTGAAATTTGTAATTAGTTGTTGTTGTTACTTAATTGTGGGTTTTTAGTGCGAATTTTTGGTCTAATTTGTCATCTTTAATTTCAAGTTAGTTCTTTTGTGTGAATCCCAGGTTGTGGATCCACCAAATTATAAGTGTCAGTCTCTCTGCATAAGCCACCAAACATTACTATTGAGAAAGAATTTGGCCTTGTTGATTATTCCTCCGTGAAAAAAAAAAAGCCTGTTGCCAATTGTCAAATAAAAATAATGCAACTAGAAATAAGGCAAATTAACAGTCATCCAAGCAGATTTAAAAAAAAAAAGACAATGTTTTTGCAACTGACAAATATAAATAAATAAGGCAAAAAAAAAGAACAACAATCAAATACATGTTTTTCAAAATACATCGCAGGGTTGATTTTCTTTCAATTTGATACATTGCAAGATTACACCTTGATCGCTTTTTCTTCCAATCTAAAAACATCTTATCAAAGTGCTGCAATTTACACTTTTTTTATTTGCTTATTTAATTACTACATTGACTTGGTTCTTACTTTTGTTTTCTTTTTTTGGCACTACTGTTGTTGTTATTATTGTTCTTTCCCTTTAATTAAGAAAAAAAAGTTGCCATTTGTTGATTTGAAAACTTACATTGTATGGCAAAATTCCATTTACACCATGTGCTGTGCAAATCATGTGCTCTGTAAGCATTTCAGATGGGAAGTTGGGGATTTCTGATGAAAAAAATCTCCATCTTGTTTTCACAAGAAGACAATTCAAAATTGGTTATTATTTCAATTACATGAAATGTTCTATTATGAGCTGGGAAGTACAATCTGTGTGTATGTAATGTTTGGTTTTTAAAAATTATTTCGACACATTTTTTTGAAATTGATTGAATTAAGAAAGCGTCATCATTTGCATATGTGTAGATTTCGTATACATTTTTTTTCCTTTTAAAAAATATATCTTGTGTATTATGCTGGTAAGTATCATATGTGTGTATGTAATGTTTTGGTATGTGTTTTTAAAAACTATTTCTACACATTTTTTGAAAATGATTGAATTAAGAGTCAAAGCATCATTTGTGTATGTGTAGATTTCATATAATATTTTTATTTTTTCCTTTTTTAAAAATATAGATCATTTGTACTATTCCTGCAACAAAGAAAAGATAGGAAGGCTTTTCACATTCGTATCAATGCATTGGTAACTTTGTAAAGTTTGATAATTTTGTAAATGGTTGCCAAAATAACAACATTACAAAGTTACCAGTGTATTGATACCAATGTGAAAAGGCCTCCCATCTTTTCTTTGTTTCAGGAATAGTACACAAGTATCCTAACATTGAAGTGACTTTTACCATCAACAAATGAACACAGAAACATGTTTCAAAATATTTACAAATTTTAATAGAAATTTGTTGATTATTTCAAATGTAAAATAGGTATTGGATTTTAAATAAGATAAACACTAACCTTTTTACCATTGGTAGATAGCATTATCATCTTTAAGAAATTTAGTGAATAAATCTATCTTATTTAGAGTCTTTTTATTTATTCATCAGCAAATAATGACATGTGAGAAATTAAGCATATGACATTACTTGCTTTGGTAAGATAAAAAAATATGATTTATTAATTTTTTATTAATTGTAAAATCAATAGTTTTTCCATTAGACAATTATTCTTTCAATTAATGTTAAGATAAAATGCAATTTATTATTAATTGTAGAATTCATATCCTTCAGCAATTGTTTCTACATTTATTCAACATTTACATTATTTCAACATGTGGTTAGAGGCCTATATTGTAATAAAATTTGTATTTTAGAAGCTTTTAGTATTTCAAAATTATAAGCTTGCTTTGATCAATTTTATGTTCATTGAATATGTGATTTTTTTAAAATTAATATATATGTTCATCAGTTTTTTTCCTTTCCTTTTTCTGTTTAAGTATTTTAAATTTGTATTTTAGAAATTCTAAGCCATTGGTATTTCAAAATTTATTCGTTAGTCCCATTCTTTATATTAGTCACATGATTTGATCAAGCATAATTGTACAAAATTTCACTTTAATTTTTTAATTATTGATATTAATTATGACTTTGTAATGAGGGGTCATATTGTGATGATGTGTGGTTTATTTGATATTATTCATCATTTGGATGTGTCAATGGTGGTTTTGGGCAGTCTTTAGATTTCAAAATTGCATGAGCGCACTCTAAATCAGTACTATTTTCTTTTACAACACTATAATTTTACATGACTGATTATAAGTCTACTTCTTTATGATATTCTGTGACCTTTTTAATTAAGAACTTACGTAAGTAATAATGTTTTTTTTAAAAAAAATTCTATTCACAAAACTACCTCATATATTTGAAAATACATTTTTTAATGTAGATCTCTCATTTGTAGTGAAGTATTTTTCTATTAATCCTACTTGCATATGTCCATAAAAGAAATTTTAAAATTATATATTTTGTCAAGTGGCCCCAATATGTTGGCCCTCTATTGTTTAAAATTATAACTAAATTGATCGAAAATCTTACGTATAAGCTACTATATTACAATTACATTAAAATTTAATCAAATCTAAAAGATAATAAAAAACATTTACCTTTTTAAAGAATTTGAATGTTGGATTAATTACACGACATTAATTAAAAGAATTAGTTTTAATTTATTTGAAAGTTAAGAATTTAAACTATCTACAACTTAAGAATTTAAACTATCTACATTTATAGCACATGTTACAAAAAAAAAGACACCCTCTGTGTTCAACAGTTCGAATTACACGCACATGTATACAGTTTTATAGTTGGAAAAAATGGTCTTTGGTGATATAGAAAAAGTATCAAGAAAGTGCTTCTTGACAGAAGTTCCAGACAGGATGGCTGATACACTGGAGGGCCTGATACAGCAGTACATTTGACCAGGTGTGCACATTATTTCAGATGGCTGGGTTGAGTACAATAACATCAGCAGTCTCAACAATGATGTGTATATGCATTTGGTTGTCGTCCATCAAGACAACTTCGTGCACCCCGAAGACCAAGGCATACACACCCAGAATATTGAAAATATGTGGATGAGAGCAAAGAGTAAGCTGAAATTCCAATCTGGTACCAGCAGAGCTTTGTTTTCATCGTACCTGCATGAATTTGCCATCCGGAGTAGACACAGCAATACCGATTTTTTCTCCAACTTCCTAATATGCATAGGACACAATTATGCTTAAAAAGGTAAATGTTTTTTTTATTATCTTTTACATTTGAATAAATTTTCATGTAATTGTAATATAGTAGTATATACGTGTTTTACATTGATTACATTTTTAATGTAATTGTAATATAGTAGGATATATGTAAGATTTTAAACAATTTAGTTATAATTTTAAACAACAGAGGGCCAACATATTGGGGCCGCTATAGTAAACCTTTACCTAAAGGTTTATATCTTTCAATCTATGGGTAATTTATGCTTTTAAACTCAAAAAGAAATGTCATGATCAGAAATTCTATTGATTATTTTTTTTGTATAATTTCTGATGCAATGCAGTTGATGCTAATAACTTTATCTTTTAGTAATAATCTTATCCAGACTAATCTCATCTTTCATTATTAAAGATTTTTTGTATAGATGATCTCATCAAAAGTATTTCACTTATCTTTCTACTAATATTGTGTAACACTTTCACTTGAGCTGAAAATTTCTGATTAGATTGCAAATATTCTATAAAATGTTCTTTTTTTCGATATTGTTTTTATTTAGACTACTTTTTAAAGCTTGTTTTAGCTTTTAAAATGTTTTAAAATCTTGTTATGATATGGATTCTTTTTTTTTTTGTTAGTTACTTTTTGAAAATTTCCATTTAATTTTCTGAAAATATCATTTTAAGGTTTCACTTTTTTAAATGTATTTGTCATTATAATTTCTGATATCTATTTTGATTGCTTTATTTTGGCTAAACTTCTTTCAGATTCGCCATTGCTTATTATTTTCATTTCCTTTTATATATTTACATGCCAGCTGATATTAGATATCCAACCAAAGGAATATAAAAACTCTAGGTTTTATTTAGGATTTGAATAATTATCTGTTTTTCCAGTTTCATTATAAGTATTAAAATATTAGTTTTAACAGAAAGGGCAATGATTTAATTAGGACCAGTTGATGTGCTCGATTCCGGTAATATGAAATGAATCAAGGTCAATAATGCCCTTTTTTACTCATATAATCTCTTCTGACACATTTTAAAATGATTTATTTGAAATTAATATATATAAATGAAGTGCATTTGCAAGAAAGAAATTTTTTTAATATGTTAACAATGGAAAATCTTATAACATCAATATAACTTATTTTAATAATTAAATACAGACGCTATAAAAAAAATAAATGGCTTATTTATATACACAATTTTCTTTATCACTGTAATGATCGTTGTTTTATTTAACTTAAACAATCTGACAGTTTCAACTGACCAGCAGTCTTCTTAAGAGCTAATATATATATATATGAATATTATTTGTATGATAAGCTATTTTGTGCATTAATATATTTATATACAATTTAGCCCTGAAAAAGGCTGCTGATTAGTCAAAACTGTCTGATTGGTTACATAAAACAAGCATTGTTATAATGATAACAAAAGTTGGATTAGTTTAATTTATCAATGAATAAAGAAAGATGTAAGGTGAAAGGAGGAATATAATACCTTATTTTATCAAATTCAGTTTTTAAATTAAAAATCAGTCTAAGAAATTCTAAATTAATAATATTGTTATATTATTCAACTCCTCATATGGATCAGTGGATCACCACAAATTTTTCAGTATAGTTTGAATTTCTGCCAATCTGTTTAAAAAGATAAAAATTGTCAAAGTTTATCATTCTAATGTTTTCTTACAATATTTTTTATTCTTTACAATATAAGGTCATCTGCTAGAATCTTTGTTATACAAAATCTAGTTGGTTAGATTAATTATTTTTTCTCTAGTTTTTTATTTGATGTTATTCTTGATCATAACAATCAAAATACTACAAAACAATATGTTGATAACTAGTTATAATCACAATAAATAATTTGTTTTTCAAGTTTTATATCTATGTGAGAAAAAAGTAAAACAAATTTTATACTACTTTCAGAGGTCAATAATTTTATTTAATTTTTATTTCAAGAAATCTCCAGATTGCTGCAATTTGTTAAAGCACATGAAGTCTAATTTATTCTGTTCAATGGTTTTTCCCTTGCAATTTTTAAGTAATGATGCCACAAATTATTAAAAATTATTTATTTTTTTAATATTCTAATCCAATCTTAACATACATCAATAAAGATTGTTTTTAAAATTTATTATTTTTATCTTTCTTTTCTTGAAACAAGTTTTTTTTATATTTCATTAACTAGATAATTAACTTTCATTATTAAGTTTTTAATTACTGTCGGTGTGAAGGTAGTGGTTTATGCTGCCTCATGATTGCGCCTTAAGTTTTTATATTGACTCCATACTGCAAGATTTATAATAAATAATAAAAGTGAAGATAATCAACCTTAATTAAATTTCTGATTACATTTTTCAATAATTTTATTCAAGGAATATCTTTGATGAATAATTTTTATGAATCTCCAAAGAAAAAAATTCAAGTGATCTATATAATTTCTAAAGATCTATGATAATTTAAAAAAACTCTGCAGATATGGGATATTCTGTCATGGATGACATACACAAAGAATCATAAAAATTTGAAATAAATAGCCTCCATCCATGATTTTTTCTGGTTTATTATATCATAAAATTTATATTAAGTAGACTTCAGATCTTCTATTAAGATTTAAATGAATGTCTTCAGTTTAATCAACTGCATTTTATCATTTGCATAATGGAACAGAATATATATTCTGAAGTTAAATTTTCTTCTTAAAAGTAAGTTGAATAATTTAATTAATACAAACATACAATAACATTTGAACTTCTCTAGTATTGGCTTTTTTTTTTGCTTTCCAATTTCTTTAATGTTTTACTTTTAGAGATACATTAAGCACTTTAATGACCAGTACACATTACATATGGAATAATCAATTCATTCAATATATTGTAATAAATTTTTATTTAGCAAGAAACTAGTGGTCAAAAGTTTTACTTATTCAGTAGGGTTAATTCTTTTCTTATTCTATTGAGTCTATTATTATGTGCTTTTCATGTTTTGAAATATTGATGCAGTGTTGTTTGATAACCATTGATTATTTAATATCTGAGTGAATATTATGAAATAAACAAAAAATGTGATGTTTAGTTTGATGTATTCCATCTTTCCACCATAAATGATACTTATTGCAAAATTATGAGAATATACCCATTCTGAAAAAGACTAATTATATGTTTGACTGTTCAATTTTTTAAAATTTTTTTTATGTCTTAGTAAAACATAGTTTTGCACAATTACGATAGAATAATTATAGAACTTTGTGTCAAAAACAGTCATTATTTTATGGCCAGAAACATCAAATAGCAGGAGAGCATTAACAATACATCACTATTTATAGCTGTATTAGTTATTGCTAATTTTAAAAAGGATGTTTAAAAAATGATTTGAAATGAGTATATAAACTATTTAATAAAATCAACATATATCATATATTGCTGATCTTTTAGACTATTTATTTGATATTTTGTAATGCTGCCTTTAATTTATGCATGGCTGGAATATAATATAATGAAGAACTATAATTAGAAAAAATGTTGAAATCTATCAAAATATTAAATTTACTACAGAAAAAAGATACTGAATCAACTATTCTCATAAAAACATGCCCAAGTTTATCATGAAATAGTATTTTTTATTGATTTTATATGACTAATCCAATGAAAATATGACATTACAGTAGTAGAGTCTGTACTATCACATGCAATAAGCTGGAAATCATACTGATTCATTATGCCAGGATATTTTTAGAATGTAGTGAATACATAATATTCATTACATTTTATTGTTAGACTCTTCTCATATACATATTACAATGCATATAGTAGCATGTGTTTTGATCACAACAGAATACCCATTACTTACTGAAATGAAAACGTTTAGTACTTTTCAATATGCACACACACATAATATTTAAATACATGTATGTTATCTATACTAAACTTAATGCAATTAAAAGGGACTTGAACTCAGAGTTTTAAGCTCCTCATAGCTATTCACTTCATCTTACACAACTGATACATGTGAAAAAGATAAATGATCTTCAATATACATATTTCATGCTGAACCACCTCAAGTCCTTCTAATTACATTTAGTATAGATAATATACATGTATTTAAATGACTAATTGATGAGTGTTGTTTCAACACAAAATATATATTTTGGAGACGATTTATCTTTTCCATGTTATGTAATCATGTTTATTGGTTGTATAAGATGGAGTGGATAGCTATGGGGTGTTTGAAAGTCTAAATTTATATATATATATATAAAGAAAAATAAGAATGTAGTTATTAATAATAAAGAGAGCACATTTTTACATATATATTCATTATATATATTTCTTCTTTCATTCATATTTACTCAAAAAATAATAATAATAAAATTATTGTACCTTATCTTTATTTAAAAAAAAATTAATAGTAAAGTGTCAGATTTCCATTGCAATTAAACACATTCTTAATAATATCTTTTTTAACTAACTTTTTTTTCCCTATGGAAACATAATCACGGTTTTGCTATCATCAGACTACAGCTCTTTAGTTGTTTTGTTTTTAAATTCATATTAACTCCAGACTTTAAGTTTTCTGACACAATATAAAATCGGTTTACATGTCTTTTTTCTGCAACTATTACATTTTATTTTATTGCTTAAGAAAGATACTTAGCAAATTTTTACCAAACTTTTAGTTTTATGCTTGATACATATTTTATTACAAAATAAAATTTGGAAAGGTTATTAATATATTAATAAATGTGATTGTGTACAGTGCTTTAAGGCAGAAAAATGGCTGGTACCATATAAAGTGTATTACATTTATAAATTTTAATACTTTTATTTCTTAATTTGCATTTCTTTATGGATAGTATATAATTGTAGTGCAAATTGATATAACACATATTGTAGCTTCATTATACATGAAGAATCCTTATATAATTTTCTATATCAACAAAGACCTATGTTTATTCATGTCTAAACAAGAAATTGAGAGGGGGGAAATCTGTATATAATTTAATTTTTAAATATTGGCTGCTCATTTGAGTGTGTGTTGTGCCTCAATATCTAAGCATTTCTAATTAAAATACGGCAAGATATTAAATTGGCTCACATCCTTAAGATAATACGATCTAGATTAAAATTTGGTGAAGATGTTTTACCATTGCTGGCTGATAAAAGACTGAAGTTTTTCAACATCCATTACTAAACAAAACTTTATAGATTGCGTTCAAAATATTAAAGTTAATCTGTTAGATCCAGGGGTTAGATCATCTTATGAATTGAAAAATATAATATAATCATTATTCTCTATATACATATAAAATATTTATTCTTATTTAACACCAATTTTAATTTCAAATTATTTAATTTTTTTACAACAATAACCCTTTCTGAAGTTGTACAGTGTAATTGACATCTTGATTAAATCAACAGAAGTTTAATATATAAATCACACCTTTAATTCTAACCCTTTTTCCCGTTTATATGACAACAAAACCATATCTGTAATTCTTGATTTTAAATCCGGGAATAGCAATTAAATTTTTTTATTTAAAATTCTAACATCTGTATTACATATATTGCCATTACAGATAAGTTATTAAATATTTTAACTTTCAACAATCTCAAATACAATTTTCATTAGGTTATTATTAAAAATTAATTTCATAAAAATTTAAAAGTAATTTGTAAAGATATCTTTTCTGATTTTTTTTAAAAAAAAAACAAATCTTGATGAAAGATACTGCCCTCTATATTATTTCGTCTTTTAGAGAATAAAAATTAAAAAAATCAAATCTGATCGCATAATTGATATGCGCCTATACATTCAATACTGTCAAAAAAATGGGAGGGGAAGGAGATTAAGAAAGTACCGTCTCCGTTCAATGCCAGTTTTAATTTCAGTATATAAACAATCCCTCTCTTATTGCTTTTTTATTTATTTATATAAACTTGTTTTATTATCTGGTGCAAACTTTTTTCCATATCCACATTTCCACATGTATTTCAACTTTATTCTACCGTCATTTTTAATGTTTATTTCTTCACTTCAAAGAAACAGACATTTGAAATAATCATAGTATTTGATCTAAACGTAATAGGAGATATATAATAATATATTATTGTATATACGCACATGGAAAATAAATTTAGTTCATACAATAAAGTAAGACCTATATTTAAAAAAACGAATATAATGAAATATATATAGAAATTAATGGCATTTAAAAAAAAAAAAAATTTGTTTATTGATTTATAAAATTTAAATTTCAAAAGGCTTAGATTCTTTAACCAGCATTAATCAGCCTTTCCTTTTATTCAATCTCGTAGAAGTTATAATAAAAAAATGTCAGTGGATAAAGAATTAATTTCAATCATTGCCACAATCCTTGACCAAGTCAATATTTTATTACCAAATACTATTTATTTAAAATCAGTAGTATATAGATGTAAGAAAAATAGTTTTTAAATAATTCACTGCAGGGCAAAGGTTTTTTCAAAGTCCTTCATAGGAAAATAATGAAAGAGAAAAATCCTCACCAGGCTTAGCTAAGAATAGTTATATACCGAGTTGCTGTCCAATATTAGATGGTCAGCTGTGTTGACCATACATAGTTCAACTATTTGAAAGAAAACTCTCGAAGTTTGTTAAAAAAATTATCAAGTTTATTTGGCATACATGCATTATGAAATTCCTATTATATATATAAATTTTATTACGCACATACAATTTTATTTTTTAGTTAGTCAATGAGACAAGTCAAAAATTGTTGATCATAAACAGGTATACAATTAACTATTTTTAAATAGAGAATAAAACAAAGAAACAAAAACACTGTTGCCTTTACAAATGGAATATTGATTAGTTTGGTAAATATTATCTTTTCATTTAATATTTTTCTACCTAGGGAGGTTTAATGCAGTATGTACGGTATGTCTGTGTGTGAAATAAAGTTAAGTATTTCAGTGAAGCCACTGCCTGATAAATGCCTTCCATTACAAAAATATCCTACATTGGATTGAGAGATAGTTTTGTAAGTATAGCACATAAAGTTAAATTCTTTTAGTTACTTTTCCCGGATATTGACAATTTTCTAATTTAAAAAAATCTTAAGCTTTAAACACTCTGAGCCAAAGTGCTTCAGCATTTATGTACATATATCCTGATTAAATACAAAAAAAAAAAAAGGCAACAGTATTGAATTTCCACTTTTTTGATTTATTTTCAACAATAAAGAATTTTTAAAAAAAGGATCGAAGTTTCACAGTCAATACTTTCTGCAAATGACAGTTGGAAAAACAAATTATTTAGAAATCCTTCTTAGTGTATTATGCAGTTTCTTTCAAATAAATTAAACAATTCTAAGTTGTCAAGTTTTATTTTTAAAAACAATATATACATAAAACTACTCATTATATATTTAAATATATATACTTATAGGGACTTAGCAGGCTGCATAGCATATCTACATAATAGAGCTCTGGACTGGATTTAAATCTGGATTGCATAAAAACTTGAAATTTTTACCATTTTAATGAAGTTTAGATTTTTTTTTATTTTTGGCCTGATTACATTCAAATCTAGCTAAACGTTCAGTATAGGGGATTTGAACTCAGACTTTCAAGCACCCTCCAACTATCCACGCTATTTCATACCACTGATATAGTGTGGATAGTTGGAAGGTGCTTGAAAGTCTGAATTCAAATCTCCTATATTTACAATTAAGCTCCAGGTATATAAAGAATGCCTGTATTTCAAATATCTAAACGTTGAATATTCATTGGCAAATGAATGTCTAGCTGTTTTTAGTTCGAGGAAAGAAAAAAGGAAAATAATTAAATGCTCATTATGCAACTGGAAAGCCTCATTATTATTATCAAATAATTTATTCATTGTTTTTTTTTTTTTTTTATAAAAAATTGTTCATAGAAAATTTTTTAAATATTCGTTAATGTATTGTTTTATGTCTTCAGGTTCAATTTCAAATCTAAAGTGTAATAATACAGCACATTTAAACGTGAAGTTTAATTTTTTTGCTTCAATGCAAGTTTATGGTTTTATAGCAGTTGTAAAAAATGATTATGCTGTCAAAAATATGAATTATTACTGTAATTTCTCCTTCTTGAAATGATAGTTGCCACTATTTTTTATTTAAGAATAGTAAACTCAAAGCATTGAATCATTAAATGTCATATGTCACAACAACCCTACATATATATACAACTTAACTAGTTATATCCCCTAGCCCAATTTATAAATAGATGGAAAAATGAATTCACTTTCTATATGCTTGTTTAAGCTTAAAAATAAACTATAAATCAGATACTATAATAATAAAAGCAGCAAACATTTGCAAGAATGAAGGTAATATTAGTTTTTCTTCAATTATATTTTTTTAATTAAAAAAAAAAATCTCCATCAAATCTATGTTTGACACAAATTTTATTAAAAGTATTACTTTAAAACATATATTTTTGAAAATAAAATATTAATTTTTCAAATAAAAAACAGTGATTATAATAATTAGTAATAAAGTAATGCAAAACAAAGCTTTCACTTTAGCCTTCAAAATAGAATAATATAATTAATAAAGAAAAATCTTATTTATAATTAAATATAAATATTTTAGTTACGTTTTATTATGAGCATATATGCAAATAATGAAATTATATCTAGAATTATTATTAATCAACTTTCCAATTAAAAATAAGAAATAAACAACAATAAAATTATTGATAAAGCCTACCTCTTGTCTGATGTTATATATATTTTCCAAGATTAATTTCTCTAAATATCAAATATGTTCAAACAAAAGCTAGATATAAACATTATATATTTATTAAAAAATAAATATTTAATAATTTTACAAAAGCAAGGAATTTATAAAACAAATAAAAATGTAAACTTTTTTTTTTGACAACATTGGGAAAAAAATTGCACAAAGTGCAAAAATGTATTTTTTTTCATAAAAAGGTATTGATTTTTTACTTAAGAAAATATATCTTTCTTCCTTGATATAGATTGCTTCTGACATTTAGGCACAATAGTTACAACTTAAAATTTGAATTGCTAAATGTTTTTCAACTATAATATTGATTAAAAGAGTAAATTTCTATTGAAAGCTTTTAGCTAAATGAATTTTGGTCATGGAAATGCTATATTATAGATTGTAGAAACACCAGGAATACTTCATAATCCTACAAGTTTAACACCAATAACCTTGTGAACTTTCATTATTTAAATGTATTATAATTATATTAATGCATAATGTTAACTGGCATTTTTAATAAACAGATATAATGATAACCAAAGAGTGTAATATCCCACCTAGTGTTATAAAATTCAAATTACAAGCAGATAAAAAATGGATCCGCACAATAAAAATGAATACTTAAATGAAATAAGAATGTTCAAAAGTATTAGAAATTAACAAAGTCTTGTAAATGTAAAATATAAAGTTAATTATGTTTGCTAGCATTTGTTTCTATTGTTTCACATTTGGTTGACAGTGCACTTATAAGCACATACAGGCAGATAAAAAGTGGTCCAATTTTGGTCTACTTAAAATTAAGACTTTATACTCTTAAAGTTACATAAGTGGTTAAACTGAATACATAGATTATTAATATTTAGTCAACAAAAAAAATCAAAGGCATATATCACATGACTCAATTTTTAAGCTTGTAAATAAAAAAGAAAGTTTTTCTAATTTGCTCTAACAATAAACAAAGCATTTAAAAATCTCTATTTTGAAAACCACTCCCTAATCTCAGACCAATGGTTTTATGCTTTGACACTCCTCAGTGGGGGATAGGGTAGTTCCAGACACTAGAACTAAAAATACCAAGCCAAAACAGCATTTATCTGAAAGTTAACTATTAAGTAGAAAAACTAAAAATTTTAGATACCTAAATGTCTTCAAACCCAGCTATCTAACTTAAATAGCTATATGGGGTGGAGAGATCTTCAGACAAAATCATATATTAATAGCCTTAGCAATATAACATTGCTTAAGATTTTAAAGCAAAGTCTATAAATAGTCAAAAAAAAATCAAAGTCATAAATCACATGATTCAATTTTTAAGCTTGTAAATAAAAAAGAAAGAGCTCTGCTAATTTGCAAATGCCAACTAAACATTGCATTATTACTTTGTAAAAGAAAATAGAAAGTAATCAAGTTTGCCATTGTCACATTCTTGGCTTGTTTAAATATATGCACCTATTATTATAGCATATAATTCATAATCTATTTATAAGGTTAGAAGGGCTGATAAGAAGGAGGGTTTTTCCCAAAGGCTTGTAATTTGGATTTTATAGTATGACTAATTAAATTGTGTATATAGATTATTGTAATATTTATTTATAAAAATATCAATTTAGTTTATACATTGATATATATATATTGTAACCTAGTGTTAATAACATATCGTTACAATATCATATATATATATATATATATATATATATTGTAACCTAGTGTTATTGACACTTGGTTTATTTGGCATTGTTTCCACAGGAAAACAATGCTATCCTTTTTTAGAAAATAAAAAGATAAAATAATAATAATATTAAGTGATTAATAAAGTATGCTATTTACTCACTTTAACGTGTTTTAAGCAAATAACTAATAAATTTGGTAATCCAATGTCATTTTGAAGAAGAGCATGAATAATTTAATTAAAATATTAACAATAAGAGCAATTTAATATAGTATAAAAGCACATATCATAAACAGTAATTGATTTTGGATGGGTAGAGGGGGAGAGTAGATGAGTATCTTATCATAAAGCACAATAACTTCTGATAATTTATTTTTGTAGAAAATCATATTTAAAAGAAATATACATCACTAATTATTAATTAAGTATATTTATTATTTTTCATTATTTGTCAAATTACTTTGTAATCCATTTAAATCATACGGAAATATATGACTGTAATAAGTTTTTTTTTTCCTTTCTTTTGTTTATGTTATAATTAAATGATTATTTTTCTGTAAGAGGTCGCTAAAAGAAGACCGCCAAATTTTGAAGAAAGTTTAGTCTGACATTAGTTTTACAAGGAGGAAGCAGTACTGAAATTCGGTAACAAATTTTTTTATTATTTTTTATTGCAGAAATAAATATAAGTCCAGTAAATTGTTAATAATATCATGCGTGGCTAATCCTATTTGATAAGATATTCTGTTTTCTGTTGCCATCTACCTATTTTAAAGCTTTTTATACGCAAAAATATACTATCTTCTGCTAAAGTTCAAAATGACCGTATTAACTACAGCAATCACGGAAAGTGTCATTATGTTTAAAATAAGTAATATAAGTAATTTCCAGGAAATAATCAATTATTTGTTAACTTTACCTTATTTAATAATCTTTTCGTGGTATAAAAGAAAAATTATAATTAAAAGACATATTATAAAAGCCAAGGAAAGTTAACTAGAAAATTTCGCGCTCTTTCTAAAAGAAATTGTCTGCTTTGAAAATAATGTAAGTTCCCCACGTTAAAATATGTTTTATTCACTGAAAATTATCTAAAAATAATATTAATGATCAATGATATTTACTTATGCACCTGTATATTTTTTAAAAAGAAAATATAAATTTTCTCAAGGCAAATATCGGAAAATTTGTATGTGTGCATTTTACGGAGAATTCCTTATTAAAGAAAAATTACAATTCCTAGAGTAGGAATAAAAACTACAAACATTAGTGACTTAATTATAACCATAATATAATATGTTATATTATACATCAACTGGAGTCGTTAAAACTTTATATCCACGTAAGTCAGCTGCAGTCCTTATAATAATAGTATTTTGGAAAATTCGCGCATTATTTTATTCATAAGCCAGCTAGCTAAAAATGATACGTATCGCCAATAGTAAAAAGAAAAGAATTGTATATGTGATCGTCTATCGTCAAATATTCGTCATGTTAAAATATGTATTGTTTTCTTGGATCCCAAAATTATATCAGTTAATTCAAGGAAGAGTTAACATCCAACGCTGCTATGTTTTCTTTGCCTAATTTATTAATTGCACCAGAATGGAGGCAACTTTTATATAAATGAAATAATAAAATGTGTTTCTTATTTTAAATTTTGCTTCGTGAACTACGAATGGATCAAGTTCTTCATCTGGATAAATTGCCCAACGGAAAACAATTTTCTAGTGAGATAATAAGCACTTGTTAAGTAATGATTTTTTTTACTAATTTGTAAAATTATGTGTATTTTTTTTTATATCTACAGGTTAAAGGCTGTATAGTCAAGTAATATTTAAATGACCTTGTAATCATAAAGGTATGTTTTCATGTAATTATTCTAGGTTAAATTTATATTTGACATGGAAAAAAATTTTTTTTTATAAAATGTGTTTACTTATGATATGCAATTATGGGTATAAATTTATATGTTAGATGCGTAAAAGAAGAAAAATTTAGATACTTAATAGGTAAAATATCTAGTTAAAATTATCAGAAGTAATTAAAGAGAAGTGCTATACAAAATATTACTTATTTAAAGTTTGAAACAAATTTATACTATGTTAATTGAGGAACTTATTCCCAATTATTCTTTATTAACGCATTCACTTAATTTAGTTCAAGATACTATGCTACCAATTACTTGTTGAATGTTTCTTTGGCAAAAAAGGTAAAAATTATTATGGTTTATTCTGTGATATCCATTGATTTCAGACGTTGATCTAAGTATACCCCGGAACATAAATTTAGTGTAATTAGTGTATTTGCTTGTCTTGCCCCGATATAGCATTGGTATATGCTTAATATTCGCATAAGTAATAATTGTAATGTATCTATTTTGTGGGATGGAAAATGATCTCCCCAAAAGCTTTATTTTCCATGAGGGGAATAGATAAATCTAGTATTCGGGTATGTTTATAACCCAAGTGATCGCTTCTCAGAGTTAGGACGATCAGTAATTTATATCGTATTTAGTGTATTTCATTCGTTAAAATCCCAGGAGAGGATTATATTTGGTGTGTGTTCCTATTATGCCCAAGTAAGAGGCAAGGACCCACCAAACTATTTTAATATAGTAGTTAACTCTACAGACCTTCAGTGTTATTCCATATTCCTCATGAGAAAATAGAGATAATTCCACCACGGAAGGTGTTGAATATTGTGTTTTGTTTAGAAAGTTATGGCAAGATAACGGGTATATTGGAGGTTAATTCCTCACGATCCATTTAGTATAAATAGCGTGCTAGTATATATGATCAATGTCTGGATTGTGCGGCGGAATAGGGCTGGTAATCCACACTTAAGTCAATGGAGAGAGTAAGTTTAAAATTGCTTGATTTAGAAATTTTTATTTGCCAATGGAGGGTTCAAATACTAGGTTTAATTCGGGTTAATGATTAAGTAGCACTCACAATATAACTTATACTGAGAAAAACAGTGTGTATAACAACTTCAGTTATTATTAAGGTAAATATTAAAATAATAAGTGTAACTTCTGATAAATAACCCATAAATTATAATAAGTTATCTAAATAAAAACTATCATTTAATTAAAAGATATGATAATAAAAATCGTTTTTTACATATTGCCTAGAATCAAATTGTTTTGTTTTAAAACAGATCGTTAGTCAATAAATTTAAGTAGCCGTTCATATAAGATACACTAAACGGATGAGTTGATGTATCTATAATAATATTTATTTTGTTATATTCAATTTGCATAAATGTAAAAAGAAGATGAAGAAGTAGTTCGAATCCAGGTCTAAAAGTATAGACAAATTAATGTTAGTTATATTTGTTTTATCCATATGGGATCGAATAAATGGTATATGTTTGTTTATTATGTTAATCATAAAGGATAGTTTTGTTAAACTGTAATAATAAATTATAATCTTGTTAAAATTTAATAATAAATTATAGTCTTGTTACAAGTTGTTTTGAGTCATTTTTCTTGTGTGCTAAATAAAAATGTATTTGCATAATACTTGCAATACTTTTCTTGAGTCCGAAATCATTTATGAACTCTTAAATTCAATACACCAAATAGATAATTGTAAGCAGATCAGAATATTTCATTATATTTTAATTTAATAAGAATTATTTATGGAATTGAAAACTTCAGACCAAGACATTTTATTTTATATGTGTGTAACATCACTTTATTCCCAAACTACTAGCTTTGGTGGCACATTGTTCTGTACACATTTAAGTGAGGTGTCTAAGTAATAAATCTTAGTTAAATTATTGTGTTGTCATGGATAATGGAAGGACACCTTGTCTTTTCATCATTCCGACTGAGATTCTGGATAAAAGGGCGGTATTATTCAAAATTATGCGTTGTTATTGAATATGGTTATCATCTCGTTAAATATTATAATAGTTGATATGTGGATGAAGACACCTGGAATTTAAATAAGGTAAATGTTTCCTATAGCCGACCAGAATGTCAGTCATATGCGACAACACAATACTGCTGAGCATTTTATTAAATATAACAGAGAACCCTGAGATTAGTGTCATTATTATAAGTGCTCTTAAATTAAGGAGTGATCAATTATGATCAATATTACAAGCGTGGCATGGCTTAAGAGATTGAAACTTCTAATTGTATAATAACAAAATATTGAGATCATATTGGCAAATTAATGAATGTTTTGTTTTAGTCAGTAATATTAACAATGACATGAAATCATCATCATCATTGTCGAACAGTGCAAGTACTTACAGCTCAGAGAATGTGTTTTGGATAGAGAAAGAATGTTAGTTTATTCTAAATTTTCTTTTTAAATTTATTTTATTAATGATAATTTTTTTTTATTCTATCTCTGTCTGAACTGCATATCGCTGTAGCTGAATTATTATAACTAACCTAACGAAGAGCTATTAGGTAAAATATAGGGTTTGTTACCCGAATCATAGACGGAAGCGTTTAGATTTCCGATTGTCTTTAATTTTAATTAGGAATCCTTTAATTTTCGTAGGTTAGAATATATATATATATATTGTAAGGTGATGCCCAATCCTTATAAAAAAATAATAATAAGTAACTGATGTTTTGGAATAACATGTATAAAGGTTAAATAGGCAGCCAACTTTTAAAACATAATTTTTTTTAGATATTTGGAGACATACACACACATATATATATATACAAACATAACCATAATTCATAAAGGAATGAATGAATTTTTTTTTTTATTAAATGTAGAATAAAATATATACATACACACATTTATACATGAATGTAGATTTTAAATCACGACGTGACAAAAATAATAAAGAAAATATCTGACATTAAATTTTATTAACCAAGTTTCTATTGTTTAAAAGAGAAAAAGAAGAGTAAACCTTTGTTGATTTTGGAATGTGAAAAAAAACTAAGCAACAGGAATTTTTTTAGTTGTTGGTTGTTTTTTTTTGTTCAAATGGAGTACGTGAAAGTAAAGTTGTAGAATAAGAATATTTTAATGGTTATTATATTAGTTATTATGATTTCCTTTCATTATTAAAAATAAACTGTTTAATATTTGGAATTTTATTAGTTATTAGTGTAAAATATTTTAAAAAAAGGAAAAAAGACATTGTTTAAGTGATAAACTTTCGTTCATTCAAATAAATTCTAAGAGCTTCATATTTATTTATCGTTGTCAAAAGTATAATTACTATAAAATGTTTCGTGTAAAAGATAAAGTCAACTAATGAAATAAAACTTTATTAATACTAATTTTTATTATTTTTAAAGTAAAATGTTTATCATGCATCTCATATATATATAAATAAAAACTGCATAGAAATAGCGTTCATTTTATATTATAATGCAAGCCTTGGAAAAAGATTTATATTTAACAATTTATATGTGTGTAAATAATATCTAACGATGCAATTTTGCTAAGTAAGTGTCAGGGGATCTTTCTATCTCCTTGGTGTCATTGGTAGGTGATGGAGTATAATATTCATTGGTATATTTAATGTTTAAATCAGTGTGGAATGATCTGGAGATGGAATTGGAAAGGCGATGGCTATAAAATCAAACACCCAGGAATTCGATTTCATCGTAGGACTTGTTAATTCTTGGAATGTTTAATATGATTTAATATATGTGAATAAAAGAAGGACATTATATGCTAAGAATACAGAAGCCACTCTTGAAAATTTAGCTTGCTATTGTTTTAAGGAATTCTGAAATTTCATTTAATTTTATGCTTTAAATATTTTTTTTTAAATGTATACTGAGAGTTGAGTTATAAATTTTTCTCACCTTTTTATTCATTTGTAGCAAACATTTTTTTAAAAAAAGAACCCATTTGTTTAGATTTTTATAGGGAGAGAAAAATACAAATACACAACTCAAGGTATACATAAATATATTGTATATGTTTGTAAATAAAATATTAGCATAATTGAATGCTTAAATTAAACTGGACAATGACTTAAAGACAAAAGGTAAGATTTTAAATATTTACATTTATTAGACAATTAATATATTAAAATCAAACTAATTAACAAGTAGTATTTTTATTTTGGACTATTTCCATCTTCTAATATGTGTGTTGAATGTCTTTAGAAAAGTTTAATTTTAGTTAATATATTCCAAATGCATTCAACTGTTAGGAATATCACAGCAAACAGATTAGTATATGCACCAACTGTTAGTAATATCACAGCAAACAAATGTTAGTAATATCACAGCAAACAGGTTAGTATATGCACTAACTGTTAGTAATATCACAGCAAACAGGTTAGTATATGCACAACGTTTCGAGAGGTATTTTTCTCCCTTCTTCAGGTGTTGCTGGCCTGATCAGTGACAGTACTAGCATGGGATTCAAACCTAGGTCCTTAGATTCTTGATAATTGAACTTTAAGGTAATGCTCTAACCAACACAGCTCAGTTGGTTAGAGCATTACCTTAAAGTTCAATTATCAAGAATCTAAGGACCTAGGTTTGAATCCCATGCTAGTACTGTCACTGATTAGGCCAGCAACACCTGAAGAAGGGAGAAAAATACCTCTCGAAACGTTGTGCATATACTAACCTGTTTGCTGTGATATTACTAACAGTTAGTGCATATACTAACCTGTTTGCTGTGATATTACTAACATTTGTTTGCTGTGATATTACTAACAGTTGGTGCATATACTAATCTGTTTGCTGTGATATTACTAACAGTTGAATGCATTTGGAATATATTAACTAAAATTAAACTTTTCTAAAGACATTCAACACACATATTAGATAATGGAAATAGTCCAAAATAAAAATACAGCTAGAACACCATCATCATAAACCTTCAGAAAAACACTAATTAGCAAGTAATTTTATATAAATACATTTTCTTGTTTGCATGAATAACCATTTATGAATGAACTATACAAAACACAAATTAGCAATTCATGGACATAACCTTGAGATACATTTAAAGGACATAAACAAAATGATAATTGTACATCTAGTAATATAATTTCATATTTAAAATAATTGATACATTATTGTACATTATGCACTATAATTTTATACTTTTTATTTCACACAGCTAGTTTTATTGTAGTAAAGACAAATCAATATTTTATTATATCCATATATATATTTTATTAATTCATAAATATTATACATTTAACCCCAATTTTTTAATAAATATTTGTTGTTTGAAGTTAAAATCTTTGTTTCTCTGGTCTCTAGATTATTAAGAATCATTCATACTTCACTCCCCAGAATGGCTATTATACATGTATACAGATTTTTAATATATTATTAGCAATAGCCATTAAGGATCTATATAGAGGTCATATTTTTGCCATCCTATTTAAATCCATCCTTGAGCAGAGTTAAAGGCAAATGTCTACACTGAGTTAGAACCCTGAGTAGTAATAGGACCTGTAAGTGGAGAAGGCTCTGGGTGTACCATCCTAAAGGGTTTTTCGAGTCTGTTACATATTTTGGCACACAACGTTTTGGGCCTGAAAATTTAAGTTCACCACAGTTACAAACTACATACTGTTGCATTTCTGACACCATCAACAGTGAAGCCTGAATAATAGGTACACCAGCATATATAGACCTAATGAAGGACCTAATGAAAGTTGATTATCATGTCGCATTTATAATAGCCAATTATTAAATTCATTCTAGTTTATTGTCTATTACATTTTTGGCATGCAGCTCAAGTACTTAGGTTCACTGTGTGTGAAAAGTTTTGTCTGTTACATTTTGTACACAATGTATTGAGCTTTAAAGAGGTAAATATGTCATATTTTATTATATATTTTTTATGTGAAATAAATAATTTAGTATAACCTGATTTATCATATTTTAGTTAGTCATTTAATAAACTATATATTATATAACCCTATGAATTAAATGGTGTGGCAAATTAGTGGTATAATTAACTTAGTCAATCAACAATAAGTTCAAATAATTCTGAGTGAAAGTATGAACTGATAAATAGAGACCAAAACTAAATAGATGATCAAGAATCTAATAAGAGTAGGCAAGTGAGGCAGATAAAGGGCAAAATATATAAAACCGGCATTAATACCAATGATATGTAAAATACTTAAGGTAACCAAAATCACATGAGATGACACAAGTTGGTAGAAGATCCTATGACATATTGTAGAATATTATATAAAAAGAAATAATTTTGCCATAGAGTAGATATTTTAAAGAAAAGTTAGTTTATTTTGTATGTTTCTCAGAAGTGGTAGGTATTTATCAGATATGAATAAAGAGTTAAATGTAAAGCCACATGATGTTAGTGGCAATGAAGTTGAGCATGATCCTAATATGGAACAAGTAGGATCAGTAGACATAAATGTGTCCAGGGGGTCAATGGTTGGAGATGAGCATTCTATCTCAATGCAAGAGGAAAGACAAATGATATCTCAAATTCAAGGAGACTCAAATGAACAGTCTGCTCAATTACCTGGAATTGGACTAACACAGGTTACAGAAGATAATGGAGCCATGATGCAGATGATCCAAACATTACTGGGTTGGATGGATAGCATGAGTGATCAGATGAATGACATGAATGGTCAGATGAATGGTCGGATGGATGCCATGAGTGGTCAGATGAATGCCATGAGTGGTCAAATAGATACAGTCAAGGCTGAAATAAGCAACATTGTAACCAAGGTTGTTATTGACAAAATAGAAACTGGATTGAAAGAAAATATATGTGGTTTAAGAAAAGATTTAAAGAAAAATATTGACAAATTGGATGAGGAGGTTAAGAAAAGAATTAGTGGCATTGAAATGAAATTTTCTACAGCCATGGAGCAGTTGTCTTCAGAGATGAATGAAGTGTATAACAGTAGTACAGGATTAAAGTGAAATGTAGAAGAGATGAGAATAAATGTAGATGTAGCGAACTTGCAGTGTCAAGAGTGATTTACTGGGTTTAAAGAAAGCATTACCACCCAAATTGATAACAATATTAAGGAGGTACACCAAGCCCAGGAATTCACTAAAGAAGAAATGAGGCAGGGTCAAGGAAATCACAAGAAAGAAGTTCAAGGAGATTTGGAAGTCATACGGATGGAATTATGCCAACTCCAGATTAAACAGAGTGCAGAAAATGGGGCTCAAGAGAAAGTGATGCAACCTGTGAATCACCATTTACAACAGCTTGGACATAAGACATCTTCTATGGAAACAGATGCTCTGTTATGCAAAACAATGTTAGAAAAACTTATGGAGAGAACCACTGAAACACTGAGTTGAATTGATAGTTTAGATGAAGCCATGAAGCAACGGTCATCGAGGGATAAGTCCCAAATTAACTCAAAGATACCAATTCATATGAAAACACAATTAGGAAGTGAAAAGAAGATCCAAATGACTGAGAAGATTGGAACCATGATGTGTCACATTTGAAAGTAGCTTTTATCAATTTACAAGAAGCAAATGACCCATATGAAGAATCCACTTTTCAATCTCATATGATGCCTGAAGCAAATGGCCTCCATGAATTTCATATAGATGAAGCACAACCAGATGAATATCAAGCTGATGTCGATCATCTCCTCATGAATCCACAAATAAGTACACAAGAAATGAATAAGACTCATGTAACCAGCACACAGATAAATGCTATTAACCAATTTGTGAAACTGAAAGTTTTTAAAGGTTTCAATAATGAAGCTCCAATTGAACATTTGAGGAGCTTAAAGCTTTATTTCATGGTGAATAGAAGTTTGTCTGAAAGTGAAAAAATTATAATTGCATATAGTCACCTCCAAGGTGATGCTTTAATGTGGTGGGAGTCATTATTCCAGACCCCATCCACATTTGATGATTACCAGACTCTATTGGTTAGGAATTTTTGGAACAGAGATAAACAGGAAGCCATTCTGTACCAACTTTTCCAGGAAAAGTATAGGTCTGCACCCGGGAAAACACAAAGTTTTTTAGGCAACAAGTTACCAAGCTATGTACTTTGAATACATATTGTTTTAGGGAAACAGAAATCATCCGAATAGTTAAAAGGAATTTACTTTTACATATAGAGCAATCGCTGATATGTGCAAATGCTAGGAATATTGAGCAGGTTGCTGAATTGTTAAACAGTATTGAATGAATACTAGTTTATCCATCAGGGCACCAGAGAGGAGGAAAGATGAGGCAAATGTTAATGCCTTATTTTATCGTAAGAGAAAAAACAACAATGATCCCAGACACTGGAAGGGGAAGCCAATCAAATCAATGCACCAAATATGTGGTCACCCAAGAGGAATAGATTCAATAATGGCAAATCATTGAGAAAATTTCCCCAGTACCTCAAACAGTTCACCAGAACCAGGATGCAGTAATCATGCATCCAAAACTAAGCAGAAACTAAACTAGAAAGGTGCTTGAGGATTAGTTCCTCACCTCAAGGAACCAAAAATACAATGAGGAACAAGGTACCAATAATAGACAGAGAAATTACCAATATTCATGGGAAGACAAAGCACCCAATTTTGCTTTGCAGAGCTGTCTTATGATAGAGGCTTTGTTTGAGGATTTGCTGATTAAAGCTTTGCTAGACTCTGGTAGTCAGATTTCTGTCATTTCAGACCGAAGGTTCTGAACAAGAACCCCAGGTTAAAATCTTGCCCCTGAAATCTCTACAGGTTACCATGGCTAACAATAGAAAGGCAAAGCTTGCGCAGAAACAAGTTTGGATTGAAATAAAGTTTGATCAAGCAGTCATCTATCATGTGTTTTTGATATTAAATGGCTTGATCCATGATGCCATACTAGGGGCAGACTTCCTACACTTACACTCTTGTATTATTGATTTCTCCAATAAAATAATTAAGATTGATGATGAGGTCTTGGAGATGACATTGCTTTCAAGATATGGCCTACCTGAAGTTGATTGCATTGTATCAAATATTCCGGAAGCACTTATAGACACTAAACTTGCAGAGTCCAGTCTATTAGATAGTGAAAGTGCAGGAGAATTACGATCTATAATTAATCAGTTTAACCTGATTTTTTCATAGATTCCAGGAGTTATAGCTGGATTCCAACAGAGAATTAAATTGAAGAATGACCAACCATTTCAATCCAGATTGTATCCTATCCCGTACCAATATTGGCAAGAAATATCCAAACAGATCAATAAAATGCTGGATTGGAAGATCATTTCCAAATGCTCTTCACCTTACTGCAATCCAGTTGTAACTGTGAAGAAGAAAGATGGGTCGATGAGATTTTGTTTGGATGCTTGGCAGCTAAACAAAATTATTGTTCCAGACAGAAATATTCCACCGCCCATTCATGAGATGTTCGTGAGATTTGGAAACAAGAAGGTATTTTCTACCTTCGATCTGACTTCCAGCTATTGGCAGATCAAGCTTCATCCTGATGATCGCCAGTATACTGCTTTTTGGTATGAAGGTTTTACCTATCAGTTCAATAGGATGCCATTTGGGTTGATCAATAGTGGTGCTGGTCTAATTAGATGTATAGATAAGACCCTTTCTTTTGAGATTAAGCGAATCATTACTATTTATGTGGATGATGTGATTATTGCATCATCCACCATTGAAGAACATCTTCAACAACTCACCACATGTTTCCAGGAGTGCTTTCACAAAGGAATAAAAATCAATTTCAAGGAAAGTACTTTAGCATCTGATCAGATAGTCTTCTTAGGTCACATTGTAGGTTATAATGGGATAAGACCTCATCCAGATAAGATCACCATTCAAAACTTTCCTAGGCCTACTAACAAAAAGCAAATTTGGTCATTCTTAGGTTTGTGTGATTTTTACCACTGTTTCTACAAAACATTTGCTGACCACATGCAACCTTTATTGAAATTAATCAGGAAAGAAGAGAAATGGAATTGGACTGAAGAACAGGAGAGGTCATTTGAAAATATCAAAACAGGGTTTTTACAGCAAACAATTTTGTTTTTTCCTGATTTTGATAAACCATTTGTCATTGAAACTGACAGTAGTGGTTTCGGGTTAGGAGTAACATTATCCCAAATCCAGGAGGATAGTCAACCAGGCATTCTGTACTTTATCAGTCAACTCCTGAAAGGTCCGGAGTTGAATTATACGTTAACTGAGAAGGAGGCACTAGCTATAGTATGGGCCTTCCAGAAGTTCCGACAGATGCTTCTCGGATCTGAGGTGATAGTGGTCACAGACCATAAAAGCCTCAAATTCCTGAACCACAGCTATTTGACCAACAGTCACCTAGTTAGGTGGAGTCTGCTGTTGCAGGAATTTAATTACACCATGAGGTATTGCAAAGGATCTGAGAATATAGTAGCTGATATACTTAGTTGGAATCCATGTCGGTCAGATCAAAACCATCTATCTGTAGAAGATGCCTACATTACAAATGTTGACTTAATAATTGATAGTAATGTAGAGAATGAGTTGGAAAGGTTACCCAAATTACAATTTGAAGATCCAAATTCAAACTTCGTCATAAGAGCCCTAAAAGGAGAGGAAGTTTTGAATGTGGCCAAGAATCTTACATTTTATAAGATAGAAAGTCAGGTCTTATATCAAATTGATTCAAATACTGTAGAGTGGAAGGTAATGATACCTACAATTTTATGTGCCCCACTCAATAAAGTATATTCACTGTTTGTACGGACACTACGGTACTTGTAAAATAGAACATACTATGAAAACTTGGTTTTACTGGCCAGGCATGTATAAAGATATCTTGAGAACACTCCAGGATTGTCTAGTATGCCTAAAAGCTAAGCCAGTAAACCAAAATTATAGTGAGGCATTAAAATCTATAATTCCTGAAAGACCAAATGAGATCTTGGCGATCGATTATTATGGACCATTACCTCCATTCAATAAGCAAAGGTATCTCTTGGTCGCCTATGATCTCTTTTCAAAATATGTCTCTGCTTATCCTATACCCCAGGCTAATATCAGACACACAATCAGGGTATTAGACACTTCAATTCCCCAAGATAGGAAAGCCTAAAACTATTTTGTCAGACCATGGAACACCTTTCCTATCTAAGGAATGGAAAGGATGGGTGGAGAAACTACAAATCAAACATGTGCTCACTTCCATTAGAAATCCACAATCGAATGCTTGCGAACACATAATGCGGGAGCTTGGCCATTTGTTCAGGACTTACCTAAAGGATGAGCATAGGGGGTGGGTGAAGCAGACAGAACAGGTAGTGAATTACACAAATTGGGGTGCAAATGAATCTACTGGATTCGCACCCATCCAACTACATTTTAACCAACTTATTCCTTCATTATTTGTAAAATACCAACCACCAATTGTATGTCATCACTATGACATTGAAACTAAAATTCAAATGGCTCAACAACAATTAATTAATAAATCTAATTTTAGAAATAAGAATATGAAGAAAAGTAGACATCACTTTAAGATTGGAGACAATGTTTTTGTAAGAACACATAATAACCCAAGTAAACCAATGGATAATGTTTACCATAAATTTTGTCAACAATATGCCGGACCATATGCTATTGTGAAACAAGCTGGCCCAAATGCATTTTGGTTAAATATTGAGGGAGAAATAAAAGGAAGTTATAATGCTCGGATATTAAAGCCATACAGTGGTTGTCAAGAAGAACTGCCAAATACAGAAGCTTAGTTATTCATAAACAGATGATCATGATTAAAGTAGGTGAAAGAAGAGTTTATAAAAAAATGTAAATGGGTATATGCAAGTATATTGTAATGAGAAAGATAGCATTGTTCATGAGTAAATGGATAGAGTAGGTAGATGTGATGAGGATGCACTCAAATTAATGTTGAAACATTTTATTGAGGTATCTTAGAATCGATTGAGATGTGGGAATTGACTCATACAATGAGGGTATCCCATATTTTGTTCAGCTCTTATAAAAATCCAATAAGACTCCCAGGGAGCAGGATATAGGCTGACAAACCCAAATATGTGCCTTCTGGAACAGAGACACTTAACCAGTCGAATTCAGGATATTCAACCATCATATAGTCAGTAATTCTAGTAAAGATAATAGGAACAATGTTAATGATGATGGCAATTCAATGTTAAGATGAAAGAGATAAAGGTAAGAATCTAACAAATATGAAATAATATATAAAAATAAATAAATATATATTAATGAGTGAATAAAAATAAGTAAGAAAGCATTAGAACTCTCTCTATTTAAAAAAGAATAAAATTATCCAACACGATAACCATCCAAACTTTTGTTTATGTGCTAAAATTTTGACAATGGTCTAAATTTTAACCTTCTAAGGATGGGGGAAATGTAAGGTGATGCCCAATCCTTATAAAAAATAATAATAAGTAACTGATGTTTTGGAATAACATGTATAAAGGTTAAATAGGCAGCCAACTTTTAAAACATTTTTTTTTAGATATTTGGAGACATACACATATATTCAATGTGTATATACAAACATAACCATACATTCATAAAGGAATGAATTAATTTATTTTTTATTAAATGTAGAATAAAATATATACATACACACATTTATACATGAATGTAGATTTTAAATCATGACGTGACAAAAATAATAAAGAAAATATAGATTTTAAATAATGACATGATTCTTTTGTTTAAAAGAGAAAAAGAAGAGTAAACCTTTGTTGATTTTGGAATGTGAAAAAAACTAAGCAACAGGAATTTTTTTAGTTGTTGGTTGTTTTTTTTGTTCAAATGGAGTACGTGAGAGTAAAGTTATAGAATAAGAATATTTTAATGGTTATTATATTAGTTACTATGATTTCCTTTCGTTATTAAAAATAAACTGTTTAATATTTGGAATTTCATTAGTTATTAGTGTAAAATATTTTAAAAAAGGAAAAAAGACATTGTTTAAGTGATGAACTTTCATTCGTTCAAATAAATTCTAAGAGCTTCATATTTATTTATTATTGTCAAAAATATAATTACTATAAAATGTTTCTTGTAAAAGATAAAGTCAACTAATGATGAAATGGAACTTTATTAATACTAATTTTTATTACATTTAAAGTAAAATCTTTATCATGCATCTCATATATATATAAATAAAAACTGCATAGAAATAGCGTTCGTTTTATATTATAATGCAAGCCTTGGAAAAAGATTTATATTTAACAATTTATACGTGTGTAAATAATATCTAATGATGCAATTTTGCTAATTAAGTGTCAGGGGATCTTTCTATATCCTTGGTGTCATTGGCAGGTGATGGAGTATAATATTCATTGGTACATTTAATGTTTAAATCAGCATGGGATGATCTGGAGATGGAATTGGTAAGGCAATGGCTATAAAATCAAATGCCCAGGAATTCGATTTCATCGTGGGACTTGTTAATGCTTGGAATGTTTAATATGATTTAATTTACGTGAATAAAAGAAGGACATTATATGCTAAGAATACAGAAGCCATTCTTGAAAATTTAACTTGCTATTGTTTTAAGGAATTCCGAAATTTCATTTAATTTTATGCTTTAAATATATATTTTTTTAAAATGTATACTGAGAGTTGAGTTATAAATTTTTGTCAGCCTTTTATTCATTTGTAGCAAACATTTTTTTTAAAAAAAGAACCCATTTGTTTAGATTTTTATAGGGAGAGAAAAATACAAATACACAATTCAAGGTATACATAAATATATTGTATATGTTTGTAAATAAAATATTAGCGTAATTGAATGCTTAAATTAAACTGGACAATGACTTAAAGACAAAAGGTAAGATTTTAACTATTTAAATTTAATTAGACAATTAATATATTAAAAAAAAATTAGACTAACTAACAAGTAATTTTATATAAATACATTTTCTTGTTTGCATGAATAACCATTTATGAATGAACTAATCTACAAAACACAAATTAGCAATTCATGGACATAACCTTGAGATACATTTAAAGGACATAAACAAAATGATAATTGTACATCTAGTAATATAATTTCATATTTAAAATAATTGATACATTATTGTACATTATGCACTATAATTTTATAATTTTTATTTCACACAGCTAGTTTTATTGTAGTAAAGACAAATCAATATTTTATTATATCCATGTATATATTTTATTAATTTATAAATATTATACATTTAACCCCGATTTTTTAATAAATATTTGTTGTTTGAAGTTAAAATCTTTGTTTCTCTGGTCTCTAGATTATTAAGCATCATTCATACTTCACTCACCAGAATAGCTATTATACATGTATACAGATTTTTAATATATTATTAGCAATAGCCATTAAGGATCTATATAGAAGTCATATTTTTGCCATCCTATTTAAATCCATCCTTGAGCAGAGTTAAAGGCAAATGTCTACACTGAGTTAGAAACCCGAGTAGTAATAAGACCTGTAAATAGAGAAGGCTCTGGGTGTACCATCCTAAAGGGTTTTTCCGGTCCATTACAATATATATATATCAATGCTCCTCTATTTATTTACATTATAATTTGCTATTGAAAAAAAAGTTTTAGCATGCATTTGCTTGTACATTGTTGTTATGAATTCCTTATTAATCAATAGATACATTTTCACAAACAGAATTTTTTGAAGTACATAGTTTAAATCACAACGATAACATTATTTTGCAATGATTGCATCAGTGCTATAGATTTTTAAGCAAACTTTTGTTTAAAATGGCTCAAAGCACAAAATTAATAAAGATAACATTTGTATATAATAAAATAAAAATAATTTATTTAGCAATAAAAAAATACTATGCTTAGTAATCATTGCCACATACATGTTCACTAAGAAATTTAAACCTTGGGTATGGCAAGTGGATATTGCCTATATAAAATTAAAATAGATTAATATGTCATATTTTAAAAAAAGTCTTTAAAGCAGTTATAAAATAGCAGTTATGAGGAGATGTATCTCACTTTAACTATTTTTTTTTTAAAAAAGAAGTTTGAGAATTGGATAAAAACTATTAAAAAAATAAAGAATACTTTTTTTTTGTAAGAATAATTAGGATCAGTCAGATAAAACTAAATTTATACATTTTGGAATTGATGATTATTCTAATTTCATCTTTAACCATATTTTTATTTGATAAATTTGGAGAATAATGATTAACAAATAATGATTTTACAATAAATAAATATTTAAATATATATATTTTTAAAATAATAGTCGTAATGAATAATACAACTTTTTGAATCTATCTAATGTAACTTTAGTTTAATAAAACTAATACTTGATAATGAAAATATTCAAAGAAAAGGTAGTTTTTTTTAAATATTTAGCTTTATTACTGCCTAACATTCGTTCAATACATTTTTACTATATATCATATTCCTGGCAGGGATGGTATTGTAAAAACATATTGAAAGCATGCTAGGCAGTAATAAAACTAAATATTAAAAAAACTACATTTTCTGTGAATAATTTCATTTTATCAGATATTATGTTAGCTCAGCAAAGAAGAAAATTAGTAACAATTGAGTTATAAAACGAACATTATTTTTAATGCATTTATCAATTTACTCTAATAATAGATCATATAAAACGTTTACTTCAGATATATCAATATCAAAATAATTTTGCAATCCAATTAACATTAAAGTTATTCTTAACTTATAATCATAAAACATATAAAAATAATTCATGACTAAATAAATGTATAAAAAAACAAAACATTTTCTTTAAAACTTTATTACGTAATTGGTGCGAATATCTATATTTTTGTTCAGTTTTAAGTTTCGACTATATATACTAATAATTTTAAAAAAAAAAAACATAAAATAAAGTTTTATATAATTACGTGAATAAATCTATCATATTTAAAAAGAAAAATATTGATTGTAATTATGGATTAATGAACTTTGTGAATAATGTATATTTCATGTGATCAAGTGCTGTATAATTTACTTCTGGTTGGTCTTTTTTTTTACTATTAATGTTTTAAATTAATACACTATACAGGCTTACACACACCTGCACATATATAATGTAATATATAAGGGATTTGAACTCAGACTTTTTTATTTATCTTTTCAACATGTGTATGATCGGGTGGGTCAGCAATATGAGATGGCATGGAGAGTTGAGGGTCATGTGAAAGTCTGAGTTCGAATCTCTTATATATTATATTAATGTTTTAGAATATAATTTTCTAATAAAATTAAAACATCTAATAATATTGTCAAAATAAGACAATCCAAACTCAACATTAGAATTTCAATTGAGAGTTCAAATTTAATTTTCTCTAGTATTCATTTGATCAGTTTTCTTACTATTAATGGAATTCTCAAAAAACATTTTCCATTACTATTAATAACAAGAATCAATAAATTTTCTGTCATTTACTTCTGCATCTCATTTTCATATTTATAGATAATCATTGGAAATAGTAACTTGGATGATTATTTTTATTTTTAAAAATATGCCTTTACATCTACATTTTTTTTTACATTTCTAAAAATTAGGATCTGCCTAATGCTAGTTTAGACAAATTCTCTGACTACTTTGCCTTTATTTAAATTTTGATTCTATTATTATTATAAGCTTTATCTTCATCACACCGTTTTTTTAGTTTCTTGAGAAATTTTCTATTTTATAAAAATAAACTGTCATTAATCTATCTAGAGTTTAAGATGTTTTTTTCTTAATTGCTAAAATCATTTGTCTTCATGTTCTTTGGTCATCTATTACATATTTAGTACACAAATTCAATAATTAATTTGTAAATTAATACACTGTACAGGCTTACACCTGCACATACAGATATATATGTAATATATAAGGGATTCGACAACCTTGGCACTAACGAGGGCTTTGAAAATTCCATCATCAGATTTTCAATGAAATGGAAGGCTGAAGAGTTGTGAGTTGGAGTAGTTTGAAGCCTGTCCATTAAAGTATAAAGATTTGCTATCTTAATATAAAGTTGAGCACTGATTGTATATATGTGTGGAGATGGTAATCTGGACCAACTGACAAGGGCTGGTTTAGTACAAAATACATATATTGGTGATTATTTATCTTTTCAACATTTGTGTGATTAGGTGGATCAGTAATATGAGATAGTTTGGAGAGTTGAAGGTTGTGTAAAAGTCTGAGTTCAAATCCCTTATATATTACATATATATCTGTATGTGCAGGTGTAAGCCTGTACAATGTATTAATTTACATATTGATACAAAATGAGTTGAAGGTCTGCCCATCCCTCGCATATGTATGTAAAATGGATTATTCTCCTGTACATGAGGGATCAGAATGACTAACGTCAACATGGATAGGATGACAAACTTGACACTAATGAGGGTTTGAACATTCAATCATCAAATTTTCAATGAAATGGAAGGCTGAAGAGTTGTGAGTTGGAGTAGTTTGAAGCCTGTCCATTAAAGTATAAAGATTTGCTATCTTAATATAAAACTGAGCACTGATTGTATATATGTGTGGAGATGGTAATCTGACCAACTGCTGAGTGCTGGTTTAGCACGAAATACGGATATTGGTGATTATTTATCTTTTTAACATGTGTGTGATCAGGTGGGGCAGCAGTATGAAATGGTTTGGAGAGTTTAGGGTTGTGTGAAAGTCTGAGTTTGAATAATTAATATGATAACTTGGAATAATGCCTAACTTTTTGGTCAATCAGTCTATTTTATTAGAATCTATTTTAACTAAACATTTTAGCTTTTTATAAAGATATACATCTCATATTGAGATAAGAACAATGAAACATTACCTACATTTTTTTGTCTAAGAACATTACATAATATATCATAGTCAAATAAAATATTTGTCTTCTTTTAATCAATAAATCATATATGAATTTTTTCTGATACTCCTCAGACTTCTTACTTGTTTAACATAATCACAAATGTTTTCTCCAACACATGCTAAATTATTATCAGCAAAATCTTATTTAAATATGCTGTAAAAGTTATAGCAATAATGATATAGACATTTAATAAGATAACTTTCTTTGATATATAAATATATTTTAAATATTTTTCTAGACTAATTGGCATACTTTGTTCTATATTTTTATTACATTTTTAATTATCTGAAAAATTTAGGATAAAAAACTAATTCCACAGACTTGTCTTTTGCAAATGATTGAAAGATAATCTAATCTTATTTTTCATTACTGAAGATTATTATATATAGGATACCTAAACAATAGGCTCTAGATTAATAATATTGTGATAGATTTTCTGAATATTTTTTTCATTCTGTATCATTTTTGCTACTGTGACTATAATTTTTCCATTGGAATTATTATCAAATCTATCTGTAAGAGGATCTCTCTTGATTTCACAATTTTTCTAAAAACAGCTTTTGACTTTACTAAATTTATTTTATTTTCAAAGTCTTTGTAAAATTTCTAGATCATTGGTGCCTGATTTTTCTGGACTATCTTTGGAATTTCTTATCCTTCTTTAAAATCTTTTTCTTTTGTTTAAACTTTGTTTTTTTTTTCTTTTGCAATTATTATCATTTTTTTTTTTTATCATCCAGTTTAATTTTATTAGTTTTCTCAAATTTTTTTTAATAAACTCTTTTTCTTTCTCACATACACAGTTTATTTAATTCATTAATTAGATTCAAAATCTAAAATTTATTTCTGATATCATTTTCCAAAGCATTTGCTAATGCTTTAGATTATATTGAAAATGTTGACTAAACTTGTATGTTTTTCATCTTTACTTGGATTCATGTTAAGTTTCAGCATTTAGTGGCTATGAATAATTGCTATTAAAATTGGATTGTTTTTTTATTACCAAGTTTTAAAAAGGTTATAAACAGGATTTTTGTGATCATTCAATAGGGTTTATATATATTTGGATTTCATGTGTTTGTACATGTAATGGTAACAAAATACATACTTAATTTTGATAACCTGCATAAAAAACTTCACTGAAATTGATTCAAACTTGGCTAACAAAAATGTAGTATTTGCTTGTGCATATCAATTATTTTTTTAATAAGTGGCTCTATTTTTTGATGAGTAATATAACTAAGATCTAAAAGTTTTCTAAAATGAATATATAAATTGATTGTTAAGAGAGACAAATGCTATCAAAGGGTGACTATTTGTAGATTCATTTTAATAACATTTTGTCAGCATAGTATCAAAGGCTAAAGAATTAAAAGCAGAGTTGTTTGCTGAAATAAAATAGATAGGAATTAATAAATCCAAAATATGATTGAATCATTCTACAATTTGTCACTCACTATAAACACTGAATGTACAAACAAAATATTTTAATAATGTTATTTTTAAATTCCATGATAGGAAATAAACTTCAGCATCAGAGAGAAGGATAAAATAATATAAGAAGAGTTAAAAGAAAGTTGAAGAAAAAATATTAAAGAAACAAACAACAATAACAAAAAGCAAATTTTAACATATTTCAATAGATAATGAAAACATAAAAGAAAAAGAATACTTAGTATAGAATTACACCTTATGTGAATTAAGTTCAAATATATATATATATATATATTATAACAGGTATCTACATGCTAATATAAACTGCGCGCGAGTTGATCAAGCTATGTCGAAAAGAAGAAAGTTGTATTTCTATTTCTAAAAACATAACTATATTTCCTGATCAAACTCGGCCTATTAATTGTTGAGAATTATGCTATTGACGATAATCACTTTTTAATTTATTTGAAAGGCGCCAGAGTTCTACAAGAACCCACTGAACCGTCACATAGCATCTCACAAATTAAAAAGAAAAGATATTTTTTTTAAATTTATCGGTCTTAGATTTTAAGAATCGGTAATTCTACCGTAAACTAGAATTATCTTTCAATATTATTTTTCCTGTAACCTACAACATATTGGCAAAGGTAATTTACATTTTAAATCTTATTAAACTAATAATAAATTTATTAATAAAAAATAATAACTATTATTAATAACACACAAATGAAAATTGGTATTAGAAATATTTTTATTCTAATAGATTAAAAAAATGTTTGAAATAAATTATTTATCAAATAAATTGGAGAGAATACACTTAATTCTGACATGAAACATTAATAATAATAATAAAATAACTGCTGAATAATTAATTACAAAGTTCTTGGTTAAATAAGAGTCTCTTGAACAATTAAATTAAAGTCTCTATTGGGATCCTATTATAAGCTTATTTTTTATGAGTAGTTTTTAAAATGGTTAACTTTGTCACAATCAGGATAATGAATCATACCTTACCGGTAAGTTTTAGTGAATTCACGGTGGTTGTAGATAACTATGCATAGTTTTTCGAGGTTAAATTGACTCACGGCCTTTGATTATTAGTTGATCTTGGTGCTGGTTCCATAGGCTAGTTGCGTAAGTTTCTCTGGTGTCCATCGGTAACGATGACAGCTAAAGCTCCAGTCTACTCTCGTATGAATAACTTTTTCATCGTAGAATGGTCTGGATTTTTTAATCCAAAACCAACCCAAAAGAATATCAGCTAAACCAAGACGTTCCTCCAACTGAATCCCTCCTTTTTATACTAGAGGTCCAGTTTTCGGACTTCTGCACATGCTAATATCATGGCATTTTGTGTTTATAATCTTATACAGTCTTTATCATTTTTCAATTACTAAGTTCTCATTTTTTTATCAAGTTTTTCGGCCATGTTTAATTAGCTAAAATATTTTTCTTTTAGCTTATCTTTTTACTTGCTTTTGGAATTCTTTTGTTCTCTCCAATTCTACTTTTATTTCCAATTACATAAAAAAAAATACGAAAGAAAATTTTAACTTTCATTGTACATTATTTTTTTTTAAAAAAAATTATAGTAAAAAAAAAAAATCTAAATTTACTTTTTTTTTTTTTAGCTTTTACCAAATGCCAATATATTTGCAATGTATATAAATAAACATTACGATATATATATATATTATAACGATCGAAATGAAAGTGAAGATCGAATCTAACCACAAAAACAATATCTGCAACTACCAGGGCGCCATCTAGGCATTTAAACCTAGAAAAATTTATAAAGTAGGCAGATACGTGCTGTTAAGATTCCACTTTATCTAAATATTCAGATCGTTAGCCCAAGTCACTAGCTCAGTGGAGTAGCAGAGATAATAAAATATAAATTTATATCTTAAATATAAAAGAATAAAAGCCACTGCCAGAAATTAACACATAAAAATATTTATTTACGCACATATAAAATAATATTTAAATTTTGAGGAATAAATTTAACGTTTATAATTTTATATTGATCTTTAATTCTAAATTTAAGTAGATTGCAAATAATGAGTTTACTATTTATTTAGAGGGTCGAGTATGAATGGACTACATAGGTCTGCATTTGAAAGGAAAATTTTCTTCCCTGATTTAACCCTAGGCAACAAATTTCGCAATCAACTGGCGCCAATCCATCTATACATTCATGTATTCAAGGTAGCATGATACGACAACACAAAATACTATATTGTCAGGAATGTACATCTGAACAATAAGTAGAAAATAGAGAAGACATTGACTCTCCACCAATGGGAATGTGACATCTGTTGGCAAGTAGATCAATAAACAAAAAACTCCATAGGAATGGACTGCGGTCTTCTGCCGACTTACTAACCCATCCATAGGCAAACAGAGGGTGTGTGGCATATATCTATAATCCTGCCCATAGCGGACCTCATACTACATCTACTAATTACACAAATATATCCAATCCATTGAACCAATTCAACTACGAAATGAATAACCTAAGATTACCCTCCCTTAATACAACTTTACAAAACTATATAGCCATTCACGCCCGACTTAATTTTAACATTTAAATACGTTCGCACAGATTTGTTTAAAAATGTTGGATATAGATCGATTACATAGATTCCACGGTCGAAAACATTTCAAAATAAACATAAACGATCAAAATACAAAATTATTGATACCGACAATCGCAGAGGGAAACTTATAAGTAACCCATTCACCATAAGATACTTGCGTTGTCACCAATAACCTAAAAGACATCCGAATAAATACATTTTAGATACTCACCGTAAGGTATCATTATTTATCGAATGTCTATATATTTTGATCAAATATGAAAACCAAAATATAATTAACCGCAAACGAATACATGCAAGCGTCTATAAACAACTTAAATTTCATACATTTAAATAATCTTTACAATAAGGAGAAAAAAAAATGGAAATGATGTTTATCAATCGGAAAACATATAAAATTAAACATTATTAATTTGATTTAAAAACTTACAAAAGTCAGATAAGAGTCCGTTTTTTAACATTTAAGTTGGCTTGTTTATGAATTTATAAAACTTGACGAAAGTTCGTAATTGATTTTAATAATTGTTAATTTCATATAGCTTATGGTATAAGAGTCCAGGCCTCTGCTTTCAATTTCCGCGATGCCTCCGTTGGAAGGTAATGTTCTGGAGATGGCAATAGCTGGTTCAAGGTATCACAGTCTTTTCATTTTTTTTTATTTTTATAGAGAGTGTGGTATGTACGTCATACCACATCTCTCAAACACCCAACACTGGAACTGTCCGCAAAAACTGTATTTCCCTTTTTATATTATCCACAAGGATCCAATGAACAAAACGTCACCAATCCATCACTTTTGTTAGGGTCCGAGCCAAGGCTTAGTGCTTCCATTGGTCAAGCTAAAATCTCTTTCTTCTCTTATCTAACTTTTCATCTGACTTTTTAATTAAACAGCTTTTAGATAATTAATAAACAATCATTTCCATTTATAGATTACAGGAATTAATTAATACCTGTTTTTATTTTAACTTACGTTATTTTTTTATTAAAATATTTTTATTATTTCAATCTTGTATTTTTTTTATTAAAAAAAATACGTTCAAATACTTTTTTTTTTGTTTATGAAAAAAATATTTTTAAAGTTTAGCATCTGTGCGAATGTATATACGTATAACAAACATTTTAAATTTTAGCGTTTAGTTTTTTTTACTTTTATTTGCGAACTTTTAAGTTTTTATTTTAAATTAATGTAACGACATATTTATATATCGTTACATATCAGTAAACTTCCTCAAAAAACAAAAAACATTAAAAAAAAAAAAAAGAATTTACTTAGTGTTAGTAATTACGTTACACAAATTGATTATATATGAAAATTTCAAAAGGACAAAACTTTTTTTTTACAAGACAAAACTAATTACACACAAATATAATGATTAAAAAAAATGTTGACTGTTGATTCCTTATTACAGCTAAATTTCTGCCCCCTCCCTTCCAAGTTTCTTTTCTTCAACTTTTAAGTATTATTTAGGCAAGTTAAACGATTAGATTTTAAACAAGACTGATTTATATTTATTAATTACGTTTTATTTATTACTTTTTATTCCTCGTATTTCTCTCTACATATGCGTAATTTTTCTTACTGGCAGTACCTTTAAGACCAAAAATTCAAACTGTAACTCCACATCAATACAGCAAATATATTTATACTAATTTCAGGAAAAATATTACGAGCATGATTCACTTTTAAAATTTTCAGGGCACTCGTGATTTATTAAAGATAGGAAATTTCATCATCATCAATTCCCTTTCTCAGGGTCAATCTCACAGGTAAGGCCACACTTGGGACGCCAATTATAACAATCGAAATGAAAGTGAAGATCGAATCTAACCGCAAGAACAATATATGCACTACAAGGGCACCATCTAGGCATTTGAGCCTAGAAAAATTTATAAAGTAGGCAGATACGCGCTGTTAAGATTCCACGTTATTTAAATATTCCGATCGTTAGCCCAAGTCACTAGCTCAGTGGAGACGCAGAGATAAAAAATATAAATTTATATTTTAAATATAAAAGAATAAAAGCCACTGCCAGAAATTAACACATAAAAATATTTATTTACGCACATATAAAATAATATTTAAATTTTGAGGAATAAATTTAACGTTTATAATTTTATATTGATCTTTAATTCTAAATTTAAGTAGATTGCAAATAATGAGTTTACTATTTATTTAGAGGGTTGAGTATGAATGGACTACATAGGTCTGCATTTGAAAGGAAAATATTCTTCCCTGATTTAACCCTAGGCAACAAATTTCGCAATCAACTGGCGCTAATCCATCTGATACATTTATGTATTCAAGGTAGCATGATACGACAACACAAAATACTATATTGTCAGGAATGTACATCTGAACAATAAGTAGAAAATAGAGAAGACATTGACTCTCCACCAACGGGAATGTGACATCTGTTGGCAAGTAGATCAATAAACAAAAAACTCCATAGGAATGGACTGCGGTCTTCTGCCGACTTACTAACCCATCCATAGGCAAACAGAGGGTGTGTGGTGTATATCCATAATCCTGCCCGTAGCGGACCTCATACTACATCTACTAATTAAACAAATATATCCAATCCATTGAACCAATTCAACTACGAAATGAATAACCTAAGATTACCCTCCCTTAATACAACTTTACAAAACTATATAGCCATTCACGCTCGACTTAATTTTAACATTTAAATACGTTCGCACAGATTTGTTTAAAAATGTTGGGTATAGATCGATTACATAGATTCCACGGTCAAAAACATTTCAAAATAAACATAAACGATCAAAATACAAAATTATTGATACCGACAATCGCAGAGGGAAACTTATAAGTAACCCAATAGTATTCACCATAAGATACTTGCGTTGTCACCAATAACTTAAAAGACATCCGAATAAATACATTTTAGATACTCACCGTAAGGTATCATTATTTATCGAATGTCTATATATTTTGATCAAATATGAAAACCAAAATATAATTAACCGCAAACGAATACATGCAAGCGTCTATAAACAACTCAAATTTCATACATTTAAATAATCTTTACAATAAGGAGAAAAAAAAAATGGAAATGATGTTTATCAATCGGAAAACATATAAAATTAAACATTATTAATTTGATTTAAAAACTTACAAAAGTCAGATAAGAGTCCGTTTTTTAACATTTAAGTTGGCTTGTTTATGAATTTATAAAACTTGACGAAAGTTCGTAATTGATTTTAATAATTGTTAATTTCATATAGCTTATGGTATAAGAGTCCAGGCCTCTGCTTTCAATTTCCGTGACGCCTCCATTGGAAGGTAATGTTCTGGAGATGGCAATAGCTGGTTCAAGGTATCACAGTCTTTTCATTTTTTTTTATTTTTATAGAGAGTGTGGTATGTGCGTCATACCACATCTCTCAAACACCCAACGCTGGAACTGTCCGAAAAAACTGTATTTCCCTTTTTATATTATCCACAAGGATCCAATGAACAAAACGTCACCAATCCATCACTTTCGTTAGGGTCCGAGCCAAGGCTTAGTGCTTCCATTGGTCAAGCTAAAATCTCTTTCTTCTCTTATCTAACTTTTCATCTGACTTTTTAATTAAACAGCTTTTAGATAATTAATAAACAATCATTTCCATTTATAGATTACAGGAATTAATTAATACCTGTTTTTATTTTAACTTACGTTATTTTTTTATTAAAATATTTTTATTATTTCAATCTTGTATTTTTTTTTATTAAAAAAAATACGTTCAAATACTTTTTTTTTTTGTTTATGAAAAAAATATTTTTAAAGTTTAGCATCTGTGCGAATGTATATACGTATAACAAACATTTTTAATTTTAGCGTTTAGTTTTTTTTACTTTTATTTGCGAACTTTTAAGTTTTTATTTTAAATTAATGTAACGACATATTTATATATCGTTACAATATATATATATATATATATATATATATATATATATATATATATATATATATATATATATATATATATATATATATATATATATATATATATATATTGTACTGGTCAAAACATGTTGACTCATAAAAACAATCTGGCAAGCATACTAATTAATAATACATATATTTTAAGGAGACACTAAACCTTAATTTATGGAGGTTTACTTAAAAAGAGAAAAAGAAAAGATTTTTAGAAATTCAGCTCATCAGGTTGCTTAAGATTGGCATATTAATAATAGCTAAAACAGATATATAAAATCAAATAATAAATAAATGACTGCACCAAAGTTAAAGAAAGCTAGAGCATATGAGAGAGAATTAAATTTATAGAAGTTATTTGAGAGCAATTTACATATTAGAAAGATACAAATTTAAATCAGTCATGAAAGAAATTGGGATGATATTAGTTAGACTAGATTTACTTTCATGCGGTATGAAGAGAATTATCCTGCATAATTGCTTAAAGTCCATTTAAAAAAGTTCAGCTCATGCACAGAAATTGAAAGAATCCATGCAAGTTCTTAGGTAACAGCAAGCTTCTACACAGCATTCCAAAGTTCTCAGATCAGGCTTTTATTTCATTCTTAGGGCAGCAGGATGGTATAGCAGGGAAGATGATCCACAAGGTGATGGGCTTTCTACTCAATCATCATTTTAAGTTTCACAGTAATGTGGAGTATGTTAACAATACAGTTATCTCAATAGTTGCTCTCCCTTGGTATTTAAAATTAGTCCATTTTATACGCTGATCAAGTATTTGTGGAATGCTTTTAATTTCTTATTTCTAGCCCAAAATGTAATCTCTGATCTAACAAAATCTTACATTTCTTTGTCTATTGTTCTTGGAGATGCAATCATTAGATGATGTTCCAAAAATATATTCAAAACTATTTTCAGGTTGGAAATAGATTTAACAAAAATGTTTATAAAAGTAAAATCTATTAATCTTATTCCGCACTTTATTTTCAGTAAAAACTTTAATTAAAAAATTCCTTCCCAAGATTAAAACAATATTATATTTCCAACCCTTATATTATTTTTGGACAATTAACTGTTGCATCTTCCATCTTGGATTCTGCAAAATACAGTATACAGTTTGATTAAAAAAAATAATTTAAAAAGAAAGTTTTATAAATGAAAAATATTTAAAAAAAAAACAATATTTTGTTAGTATGTTTGCTCCTGTAATATATATATATATATATATATATATATATATTACAGGAGCAACCATATATATCCATTATATATATATATATATATATATATATATATATTGTAATGGAAACTATATGGTGGCTTACAATTGGACAAGCCAAATATAATGGAACGTCTATTAGGTATTCCATTATATTTAAAGAATGAAGAAAAACAAAATTATTCCAGTTATATTTAAATAAATTGTTTAAATGCCCTTCCAGCTAGCTATACATAAAACAAATCTAAAATCATGTAAAGCAATAAGACCTATCTTTATAATTTATTTTTAAGGTTGATGTGACTAACCATTCAAATATATATATTAGAAACAATAGGACTTTTACTAAATTCAAATATACACATCTAACTATGTAAATTTATGTACCTCTAAATATATAAATGAATAATAATATGTGTAAATGACCTACAAACCAAATAATAAATGAAATATGAAATTATCTTTTATTATTTATAAATTCAATTAATTTCATAATAACTTTGGCATTAAAAGAAAATAAGAATAATATAGTATCGCTCTTTTAAATAATTACAAAGGCATTATTTATAAAAACAAATAGTACATCCTTTATTTTATGTTATAGTTCAACTTTAAATAATATTGATGTTTTAAATATAAATATAAAGAATAACTATATGTATATACTTGTAATAAGTATATATAGATTAAATATATATAAAGACATATTTTTGCCTAACCATTATAATATAAATATAACAATTCATATATAACTTCAACCTATAAATTACATTTTAAGATTTTTAAATTATTTAAGATAATTATCTGAACATCTATTATACGTCTAATATTATTATAAAACAAGATGCTTAAATTGACCACTTATAAAACGTTGTATTTTATAATGAAAAATAAAAGTAAATAAAAAAAAATATATCAATCTCAAAAATATATTTATATATTATTCATACATATATAAAATTATTAAATACCTTTTAAAGTTCATTTAGATAATTTTCCTTTTAAAAGTTAATTTATTCCATGAGTTCTTTTATCCGTTTACTATTATTATTAGAATGCATTCTATCGAAAGGCGAAAAAATTATTATATTAAAGAAAATTGTTAATCCTTAGATATATGCATATTTTATCCGTTTTAAAATTTCCTTTTTTTTAAAAAATAAATAAACCAATTAAAATGTTAAATCCAGCATGTCAATTCCAATTACTTCCAGATTATGATTAAATTGATGATTATACATTTAAGATAGCTATATCAAGTTTTAACTCCAGACGCGACGAAATTTATACATTGAATTTTTTTTATTTAGTTGTTCCATTGAAAATTGCCTTGAAATAAATGAAAGTGATGATGCAGCCTCCTGGCTGCGATTCTTGATTAACCTGCCATAATTTATGTATTTACCATAAGATATATATATTATTTCAGTATTTTGAAGAATAGTAAATTTTATAGAAATAAAGTACAATAAAATCTTTATTTTTCAGTTGTTTGTTCTATATCTATTCCAATAATAATATATAATAATAATGGCTTCCTTATTGTTGTTGCTGTTGTTCCATGCGCCAGCAGATGCTATTTTAAAACTCATGTTATATATGTTCTCTTTTTAAAACAATTAACATTAAAATAAAAATAAAATATCAAGTATATATATAAAAAATATCAAATTGAAAATTTGACATTTTTTAAAAATATACATAAATAATTATTTATTGCATTTAATAATCATTATAAATAAAATAATTTTTTTAATCAACAATTTATATGTCCTTATTTATTTTAATAATTAAATGTTCATATTGATGTACTATCAATATATATAAATAAAATAATAACTTCAAATAATAACTATATTTAATAAACATAAAAGAAAAATTTAAATATTTCATATGTAAACTTCAACTTAAAGATTTTTTTTTTTTTAAACAAATAACAAATTTTTAAAATATAAATATCGACTTATTGATATTTACAATACCCTCTAATCCACCGAAAAAAAAAAAAATGTCTTTGCAGATAATTAATGAATTATGAAATATCGAAAAACTTCTCAAATTTGAGTTTAATTTTGGCTTTGCCAATTTCTTTTTCTTTATCAATAATCTTTCTACCAATATTTAAATTGAATATTTTTTTATTTCTCTCAAATTTTAATAAGATATATCTTACGAACTTTGTCCTACTAGCATATTTGTAAAATAGGTCTTTTCTATTGCAGTAATGGTACAAATTATCACTCAAATATTCATGTTCTAATATATATAAAAATATGCTTTCTTTGTACCACACAAAATTACCATGATACTGTTCTTGATATTGACTTTGATAAACACATTCTGTTCTTTCTAGTAATTTTTGAGAGTTAATTTTAATCTTTTCTGGTGAACTTAATTCTTCATTTTTAAAATTTTTTTCATTTACTAAATCTATCAATGGTTTATCTTTTTCTTTATCATCTATTTCTTGTATACGATTAGAAGTAACATCATTTACTACATTAATACGTATATTTATATCTTGTAATTTATTAATATCAATCAACTGTTCCTCTTGCTGCAATCCCACAGCAATTTTAACTTCAGCAGAGATAGTCGTATATAGGTTTTTAAACGAAGATTCATTATCAATTTTCAATGCTTGGAACTTATCCCATAATACTTTATTATCATTAATAATCTTTTCCTCAAATTCCCCATGTTCTTTCTTAGACTCTTCTAATCTGGCCATAATTCCTTGATTTTCTTCCTTCATTTCATTATTTCTTTCTTCAATTTTTGCTTTTAAAGAATTAGCTTCAACCATTGTTTCTTCTCTATATTTTTCTATCTTTTCATCAAATTTTACTTCTACTCTTCTAACACTATTATCTACCAAAGCTTTTAATTCATTAGAATTGATTTTCATTTCTGCTCTAAGATCTTCTTTTAATTCATTAGAGTTTATTTTCATTTCAGCTCTAAGATCTTTTAATTCATTAGAGTTAGTTTTTAAACCAATTTCTAGTTTCTGGGAAAGTTCATCAGAATTTGTTTTTAAGTTAGATTCTAGTTTCTTAGAAAGTTCATCAGAATTTGTTTTTAATCTAGATTCTAGTTTCTGGGAAAGTTCATCAGAATTTGTTTTTAAGTTGGTTTTCATCTCAGCTCTAAGATCTTCTTTTAATTCTGCTCTAAAATTTTCCATAAATTCTCTTAAATCAAAATCACCACTAACTGACATTTCACTACTGTTGTCCATTATTATTAGAACTACAATATTATATACTCATAAAAAAATATAAGATATTGTAATATGTGCACTCTCCCACCGAGATTACAGGCTTCGAAATAAACATGACATAGCGTAAGGCTTTATTTATTTACTTATATCGATAGTTATCCACTATCCACACAAGGGGGCGCCAGATACGATTATTTAAGTGGAATTTAATTACTCGCATCACCTTACATCACATCAAAACGATTTCGAAGTCTAATCCCGCCCACCAGCTCAAACTCCCTGCATGGACCAATAAGGTTTCTCAAGGCCGTTACATGATTGTTTCAAAGACAACTCCTTACGGAAAAGACGCACAGTTCACTAATGGGAAAGAAGTTTTAGTTTGCTAATTGATTGATCCTCGCACTAGACTTGATTATTGGTTGTTTGTGACCAATACGACGGTTCGTTTATGCCCCGAACAACTAGGCTTATAAGATCATCCCCCCTATACGCTATATTCAATATAATTGTTTGACATTTGTTTATACATTTATCATAGACCCGCCCAATTCTTAAGTCTATCTTAACTAAGGGAAAATAAATAAACATCGTGACTTACGGCACGATGTTGGCAAAAGACATTTTAAAAAGAAACAAAAAAAAATTAAATCTAAATCTAAATAAGTATAACTTAATGATAAATTTATGAACGATCAAGAGTAAATGAGATAAGACTTTAATTGTATGAAAAGACTTGAGAAATGCTCGACTTGTTTATATACTGAACGAATTTATTAAATATAAATATTAATTTGAATTTTATTCGCACACGCACACATACATTCACGCTCGCAGAGAAACATATTAAACATAATAATGTATGAATGATAAATACAAGTTTCCTTTTACATTTTGAGAATACGGATTATGGTTTGTTAGATTTTACTTAAGTTCAAAGTTCATGTTTTGAAAGTCCTACGTTTACGATAGATTGCAATAATAGATTAAATGTTACAGCAAATTTTATGATTTATTTACACAAGTGTGAGTTAGTTAACTATGAGATTGCCTTTAAGAGTTTACGAATTGAGTGAATGAAACATAATATAAAATAAACTATTTACCTAGGATTTGATTTTGACTTCCACTGCTTCGAGTGATACGAGGATTTGAACGTGGGAGATGGCTTTCATGATGAAGTGAATTGTTTATTTAAAGTGAGCATAGCATGGTCTGGACGATGTTGGTATTTCTCGGAACATAATTCTTAGGTTGGAGCATTAATTTCACGTGGAGATGTGATTGGATTTCCATAGCTTCGGAGATATTCGGTGGCGGAGCGTCGATCAATCACTGAAGGGTTTTCTAGCCCCTCATGACAATCGACGCTCTCAGTATTAATTTCATAATGATCATCTTGGATTTGGATACGGCGAACTGAAAGACTATTATTCTATGTCACGCTATATTAACTAAGCACATTAAGTGAAGAACTCTTTCAGCAACGATATCAACAATGATAACAGCAACCAAAAAAAATACAACAACAGCAATAATAATAACAACGGAAAAGAAAAAGCAAGCAAGAGTAATTGAATAGATTTCGTTTGATATTTATAAGATGTAATCCTTATCTTAGGATCCAATCTCCCCCCAGAGTTCCATCTTTTTAAGAGTTGTCGTTCAGGTCCGTGTTTGACGTAATGTTCACTCAATCCTTTTTGCTTAAGGCAAATTTTGGTCTTGGCAATCTCATGTTGCAATCTCTGTTAACCAACTTCTATTCATTCATACTTTGAGTGCATGCGTGTGTGTGTTTTCACAAGAACAATACAATCTACATTAATTTTAGAAGTCGAGCATTTAATCTTTTCTCAAATCTTTTCTATGAGTTTTACCTTTGCTAAAATTATAATTTACAATAAACATTTTAAATCCCGTGGCGCATACAAATGGAAATTAACTTTGAATATTTATTAGAGCATATTATATTTTCCTTTATTATATTATTTTAGAGAGTGTCCTATTATTAATTTTATGTGAAAGCCTTAACTATTTAATTAGACAATTATTATCTGTATTTTATAAATGTAGTTTATAAATGGGAAGAAAACTATTAAAGGTTATAAATATAATGTTACGAGTATTTTATACTGCTTGAGTGTGTGTGTGTGTTTATTTACATCGACTTGTCTTGTTATAATACATATACCGACTTTGTCTCGGTATAATATATATATATATATTTCTATATAGTAATTATCACAGATCAAGGGCTCACCATCTCCAATCATTATTCCAACAAGCAATTATTCAACCAAGCAAAGTATAAGCCTTTTTAATTTTATAATACATAATAGCTATCCGACAATCTAAATTTCAGTTATTTGAACTCATGAACTTCTTGGCTTAAAAAAAAAAATCTCATCTATCACCATAATATCAACAAATTTTTCTAAAATATATATAGAAAGGGAGTAACAACTGATATCATTAAATAACATTCATTTATATTTAATGATAATAAATATTCTACACTTATATCATATTAAAATGTGGATACTTCATATCAAATTCAATATAACCTTGAAATATTTAAAAATACAACTAAATGTTCACATGCCTTAAAAATAACTAATTTGATAATATAATGAGACAACTTTCTCATTCAAAATAATGGTAATTAAATATAAAATACTTAAATTGATACCTATAAATTTTCTGGACCTTAAAACTTAATACCATTTTATATACATAAAAAAAAAATATCCACTTCACTAATTATTAACTTTTGTGCCCGAAATATTTTAATAAAATTGTACTAATGCAATTTATTATCAACAAACATTCACTAATTGAACTTCATGTTTAAAAGTCATTTATAATGAAAATATAATATTACTATACTTGTTTTTAAACCTTAATTAATAATCAATGTAATAGATTATTTGTTACAAACAATAATCAATTAATCTAGTCCTTAAGTTTGGTGTTATATATTTAAGTTATATACTTATCTATTCCTCCAAAGATCTGATAGATACTGACAACCAAAAGATTGATTAGCACTTTACAACTTTGATGTAGATAAAAGAATTCAATCATTATTCCCAAAGCATACAATGTTTCATAAACACTTAGATGATTATCACATTTCATTCTATCCAATTTACTACAACCCATAATAATTTTCTGAAAACACTATTACATTACCCTGCTTATATTTAAGTCTTAGGGGCTATTACTTATAAAATATTTCCTTGCTCATCTTAAGGAGACTTAGAGGCAAATATTATACATATATCAAAATAATTATACCTTACTCTCTTTGGAGTTTTAAAGATAAAATCATGGCAGGACCACTGTTAACTGCTTCATGATAAATAATAATAATAATAAACATCAAAATTTGGGTTGGAGCAATGAATGAGATTAATCAATCACAAGTGACATGAATGCACTACATCCCTAAGATAATGACAAAAAAAAAAAATTCCCCATCCAACATCAATACTTACAATAGAACTAACCAAACTCCAACAATCAAATATCCCACCCAACCTTCAAAATTATAGATTTTCTACAACATAAACTTTCCAAATATGGACAAAATTATTACGCTATAATTTAACACCATCAATATAATTCCTAAATTGAAATTAAACTGCTTCATGACTATATTTATCTTTCATCATTAAAAAAAAAATACAATAACAGTAACCATCACCATCTAAACATAAGGCCAAAATATTTGTATTTATAAAAAAAAAAAAAAATTTAAACACACAAAAATGCTTCTCTTTCTTTAAACTATATATCTCACATAAATATATATACTACACATCTCTCAGGTATGTGGGGTATTTCAAGCCCTAATTAGCTTATTTCGAGCCCTAGTTGTTGTGCCAAATGTAATGGAAACTATATGGTGGCTTACAATTGGACAAGCCAAATATAATGGAACGTCTATTAGGTATTCCATTATATTTAAAGAATGAAGAAAAACAAAATTATTCCAGTTATATTTAAATAAATTGTTTAAATGCCCTTCCAGCTAGCTATACATAAAACAAATCTAAAATCATGTAAAGCAATAAGACCTATCTTTATAATTTATTTTTAAGGTTGATGTGACTAACCATTCAAATATATATATTAGAAACAATAGGACTTTTACTAAATTCAAATATACACATCTAACTATGTAAATTTATGTACCTCTAAATATATAAATGAATAATAATATGTGTAAATGACCTACAAACCAAATAATAAATGAAATATGAAATTATCTTTTATTATTTATAAATTCAATTAATTTCATAATAACTTTGGCATTAAAAGAAAATAAGAATAATATAGTATCGCTCTTTTAAATAATTACAAAGGCATTATTTATAAAAACAAATAGTACATCCTTTATTTTATGTTATAGTTCAACTTTAAATAATATTGATGTTTTAAATATAAATATAAAGAATAACTATATGTATATACTTGTAATAAATATATATAGATTAAATATATATAAAGACATATTTTTGCCTAACCATTATAATATAAATATAACAATTCATATATAACTTCAACATATAAATTACATTTTAAGATTTTTAAATTATTTAAGATAATTATCTGAACATCTATTATACGTCTAATATTATTATAAAACAAGATGCTTAAATTGACCACTTATAAAACGTTGTATTTTATAATGAAAAATAAAAGTAAATAAAAAAAAATATATCAATCTCAAAAATATATTTATATATTATTCATACATATATAAAATTATTAAATACCTTTTAAAGTTCATTTAGATAATTTTCCTTTTAAAAGTTAATTTATTCCATGAGTTCTTTTATCCGTTTACTATTATTATTAGAATGCATTCTATCGAAAGGCGAAAAAATTATTATATTAAAGAAAATTGTTAATCCTTAGATATATGCATATTTTATCCGTTTTAAAATTTCCTTTTTTTTAAAAAAATAAATAAACCAATTAAAATGTTAAATCCAGCATGTCAATTCCAATTACTTCCAGATTATGATTAAATTGATGATTATACATTTAAGATAGCTATATCAAGTTTTAACTCCAGACGCGACGAAATTTATACATTGAATTTTTTTATTTAGTTGTTCCATTGAAAATTGCCTTGGAATAAATGAAAGTGATGATGCAGCCTCCTGGCTGCGATTTTTGATTAACCTGCCATAATTTATGTATTTACCATAAGATATATATATTATTTCAGTATTTTGAAGAATAGTAAATTTTATAGAAATAAAGTACAATAAAATCTTTATTTTTCAGTTGTTTGTTCTATATCTATTCCAATAATAATATATAATAATAATGGCTTCCTTATTGTTGTTGCTGTTGTTCCATGCGCCAGCAGATGCTATTTTAAAACTCATGTTATATATGTTCTCTTTTTAAAACAATTAACATTAAAATAAAAATAAAATATCAAGTATATATATAAAAAATATTAAATTGAAAATTTGACATTTTTAAAAATATACATAAATAATTATTTATTGCATTTAATAATCATTATAAATAAAATAATTTTTTTAATCAACAATTTATATGTCCTTATTTATTTTAATAATTAAATGTTCATATTGATGTACTATCAATATATATAAATAAAATAATAACTTCAAATAATAACTATATTTAATAAACATAAAAGAAAAATTTAAATATTTCATATGTAAACTTCAACTTAAAGATTTTTTTTTTTTAAAACAAATAACAAATTTTTAAAATATAAATATCGACTTATTGATATTTACAATATATATATATATATTGTGCCCTTTTGTATGGGTCTCCATAAATTGTTATATCAATTTGTTAAAAAATTTTAAATTTAAGATATATTATAGCTATATGATGTTGATTTTATTTATAATAATCTTTCAAAAGTTTAACTAAAGTAAACTATGAATATTTGATATGTGAAATTGTGCTAATATTTGAGAGAGACGTTTCAATAAAAAAATGATAATATTATATGGTTGGGAAAACTGGCCATGATTAATACTGCATTAATAAGTTTTGTAAATAAATGTTTAAAGTTAAAAGTTTAAAAAAGACAAGTTTAAATTAAATGCATATATATTTATTATTGATAAAGATTAATATTTAGTAAGTGAATGTAAATATTTTGTTATTAATAATATATAATAGAAGATTAATATTTGATTTTATAATATCGAATTATTATTTTAAAGCTGTTATAGTATATTTTTTTTAAAAAATATTTATTTTATAAAATTGAATTGTTCGTTTATTTTTAGATAATTACAAGCGTTTATATCTGTGTTGTAAGTCAGGTGACAGATAGCCATATGTACACATATGCTTGTAAGTTTTTTTTAGTAAAGTTGCAAAACTGTTTTAAAATTCTATTATAAAATTTATAAATATTATATTGGCTATCACGAGATAAAAATAAAAATAATTGGTGTGAAATATTAAATCTGATTTTTAAAATACTGTTTAAAAAATATAATGAATAAAAATAGATTTAGTTTGTTTAGAAAAATAGTCTTATAAAAGTTAAAAGTGAAATAAAGTAAAACATATATTTTTAAAAAAATGTTTAATGGATTTAAATAAATGATAAAATTAATTTAAGAATTTAAGTAATATAATAAATAATAAATAAGTCATTATTTATTTTTAATTTTGTATTGTTGGTAAGATATGTAAATAGGCTAGCAAGGTGATTGTTTAATTTACCAATCAAGTGGGTAATTTATTCCGGTATAAAAATGGAGGTTCAATTGTTCAGGGGGTGATTGTAATTTCTTTTAAGTGAAGTGTGCTATTAAATATAGCTAAGTAAAAAAATTATAGACGCTCTCGTAATATTTCTTAATTTATAAGAGAGTAGTTTAAATAATTTTATAAAAGTTTACCGTTAAATATGCAGTGCTAATTTATTCATAATTCCCTATTGATCGTCTCTATCAAGGCTCAATTTTACTATCAAATAATCATGAAAATATCGTATATTGATAAAATGTGTTGGAAACTTTATATTAAAAATATAGTGAACGCTGGATTAACTAGGAGAATTACTAGTTGGATAAAATTAATATATTGGACATCATATGAATTTAAAAGTTGATTATAATTAATTTTTTATAAACAAATATGTTAAAAAAAGATAAATACTTCTTTATGAAGAAAGTATTTTTAAATTACATATTTTAATATATCTTTTAGTAAAGATATGGAAGTTACTTGCCTTATTAAGTCTTTATTATTTAAAAGACTAGATGTTGATAGCTTTTAAAAAAACTGATAATTCGGAAATTTAATTGATAAATAAATACTTATAAAAACATTATAATATTTAAATTCTATATGCTGGTTATATAGAAAAATTTAAAAAATGTTTTGCTGAATATTTTAAGAAATGTGCATAGAAGTATACGTGGATATCCAAGTCAATTTTTATAAAAACTTAAATTAAACATTTAACTATTGATTAATCCTAGGAAGATAATAACTTTAAAATAAATCCGGATCCTATAAACTGTTTAAATTATTATTTTGTTTCTTTATGGTCGAACTTATTTTATCTTATTTTTTTTAAAAAAAAAAACGTTTTCCATTTATTTCATAAAAACTGTTTAAACACGTGATGTACCGGAAAAAGGAAGTGGTGTTGGTAAAATGTTGTGCCTAGGTAAAAAAAGAACAATTGTGGGTGGAAAGAAGACACCGTTGGATTTTATGTAACATATTTTGTTTTCTTAACTAACATAGATATTTAATTATTTATTGATCCATCAAAGATAAGAGAGGTACATTTTAAAAGTAATTACACATTAATATAACACTTAATTTCATAAAGTTTATTTTTTTATATAATTTTACAACACGTAATATTTTAAGAATAATTGTTGAGTATAAATGTGATATTATTTTGTAAAACTATAATCCTGGAGGACATCGTTTGGCTGATTATAAATTGGAGTATCATTTATGGTAATAATTATATAATATTACTAATTTAATGTATTTTGCTTTGTTTTCTTTAGATAAACCAAATATTATTTGATTGTTGAGTGAATGTATAAATATTTAAAGAATATACATGCATAATATTATCAATAACAGTTTTATTTTAATATGCATACTTTATTTTATAATATAAATTTATTACAACGTAATAAGAGTTATCCAGAAATAATTATATGATTCTTTCATGAATAAACTTTAATGTTTCTGTTACAATATTAGGAATTTGATTTATTATATTAGTATGAGTCATTTATATTTATTTTCAAGTTAGTAAGAAGTAAAATAAAAAAATATATCTATATTTTTTTATTTTTTATTAGACAAGTTAAATTAATTTTATATAGAAATTTATATTTTGTTTGAAGGGTTTATCATATATAGATGATGAGATATAAGAGAGTTTGGATAGTCATTTTTTTTTAAAAAATTGGTAAGCTGATACTGAAGTTAAATAAGATTAGAATGATATTTGAAGATAGAATTTTATTAAGAGGTAATAGGAATAACAAGTAGAGAAGAATAATAGTTTAAATGGAAAAGAATCATAGAATTTTATTTTAATATAATAACTTTATAAATTGGTAATTTATAAATAAAAATTTCGTCTTCACAAAATTGTTGAATAATTTTAAAAATATTTTTCAAGAAAAGAACATATATGTATTGCATATTTTGGTAAGACATATATTATGAAATTACATCAGAATGAAGTAAATAATTATGTAATCAATAAAAGTCACATAATATTACAAAGTTATATTAATCTATACATTAGTTGATATTTAGTTAATGCTAATAATAAATGTAATACATAATAGTTACATTATAATAGAAATAGCTATAATACTTAAATGGAGTAGCATTTTAATTATTAAAGTTTGTTTATTTTACATGTGCTACATAAGTGATATTTTACATAACAGCCTTCTATTGTACTAAGTGATTATAAATGATATCTAGTAAAATATAAGTTCATAAACTCAATTAAATGTTACTGATAAAATAGTTAAGAAATGTATGGATTATTTATTTTGGATTATAGAAATAACAACAATGTAAGAATCTTGTATTATTATTATTTTTCTTATTTTTATTTTTCCTGATTTCCACTTGTAATGTAAATAATGTATATAAGTTGTTTATTAAAGTTGATGTAAATAAATTTGTTTAAGTTGTTTTAAAAGTGTGTCGAATTCATTATTTTACACCACAGCATTTGACAACAGATAATTTGAATAAAACATAATATTTGCACAATATGAATTAAATTATTATTATTTTTTAAAAAAAAAAATACAGTATTTTCTTAATATAATTTATAAAAATTCATTGACATTAACATATTATGTTATAATGGTCACAAAATAATTATAATGCACAATATAAGAATATAATATTATTTATTGCCACATATTATTAAATTATAAGATTTTATTATATTCTCAATTAAGATACTATATGAAGATGAAAGACATGTAGATGATTTACTTGTTTTCTTAGTGATTAGTAGTATAATAAAATAGATGAGGTTAACTTATACACTGGAGATTGTTATTATTAGTTATTTATTATTATTATAAGTTAGGTGTAGTTAGATTTGATATTAAATCCCTTATCATGCCTATCTGCAAGAAATCTTATTACTTTAAGATAATTAAAAGAACCTGAGATTATTTAGTTATATTTCTTTGATAGAAGATTGAGATTTATTTATTACTATTATTGAAGTTAGTTAATTTTTTATAAAAGACATAGGAGTGCTATAGATGTATTAGTGAGATAATAAAGAGGTAATAGTATTCTTATGCCATTGAGATAATGTCTTAGAAGACATGGACTCAATGTAAATTCATATTACCACTTGTAACTTCACTTCATAGTCTCATGATTTAATAAATACTTATTTAATTAGTGCATGATATTGAACTATATTAATTTTCTGTTAGTTGTACTAAATCTGATAAGATATAGTATTATAAAAATATATTAACAATAGTTATACATATTTTAGCCGAGCATAACAATTTAATTGAGCTAGTCATATTTTAAGTTATATTATATTTCTGGAAGTGAGGGTACAATATGTATTTTAATGTGAAGAAGAAAAAAAAATAATAAAAAAATATTGAAAAGCTAAAATTTATAATTTTTAGGTGTGCTTCTCAGAAATATATATAAAATATATATATATACATGATTAAAGTATTTAGATGGGACAAGGTTTGAACATAGGTTAGTACTTGGTAAGTGGGTAGAACCATGAAGCCCAATCTTAAGCTAAGATTGACTGCTTCAATATATATATAAAATCATATAGCATTAAGTATTAATAAAATAAAAAATTATACTAAAATTTATTCACAACTATGGTTTCATATACAGAACACATATATAATTGCTATGTACACACACCCTCAATATTGCAGTCATAAGCAGAAAACAAATTAATTAAGACAAGAATTACTATGAATATACATCTAAATTAATTATTACAATTACAATATTAGCATAAACTTACAATTACTGGGCCATAAGGCATATGAAAACATAAGACCAATGTGATCTGCAATTTACACCATTAGTGATGGAGTTCACTGGGTTTTTCATAGTCCATGACGTTCGGCCTTGAACTTCTCATTTTAGACAACCAGTTCCCATGATGTGAGTGTGTCTAAGTCTCTAAAAGATCACACGTCTCACCTTTTCATTTCTTTTATAGTTTTTTTAATGGAATTTTAGAACTGATTAATTATAGCTGTTATTGTTCTTAAGTAATCTTCAAATTAAATCTCTTGCTGCACTAATTAATTTCTAAATCTGGAACACTTATCTTTAATAAGTTTTTGTTTAATTAGTAACATTCCAAATTTGTATACAAAGTTTATTACTTTTTTTCTTTCTATATAAATTACTCTCTACACATATATTCATTAACAACATTTATTCTCCACTATATACATATAGCACCTCCTCCACTTCAGTAATTACTATTTCTGAAGTATTACATAGTATTTTAGGTACAGCAACTCTTTTTTATTCCTTTGAAATCTCCATGAAGATGTTTTTTTTGTCTGTAGTGTTTTCATCTTTTTTTGTTTCCAGACCATCCATTTTTCCTTCACATTTCAAAATGTGTGATGCTATAGTATTTCCAGTTTGCTCTGGCTCCTTTACCTGATGTCTAACATGATTTAGGTGTTTCCTCATCATTTTCCATGTTTCTGTCTTGACAGTACAATTTGTTTTGACAGGTTTTCTTTTATTAAAGCTTTTACCCAGTACTTTTTGATAACATTTCTGACCCAAACGTTTTCTCCCTCAGTGAATTTAAAATCTGCGCTGTTGTTTTCATCACTCACAGAATTTTGATCTGGGTGGAGTAATGATAATTTCGTTTGGAGTTTTCATCTGAAAATTAATTCTGCAGGAGATTTACCTGTACTACACAGAGTACTATGTTGATACAGTAAGGCAGAATATAGGATTTCTTGTATATTGGCAGTACCTTCTTTGTGTAATGTTTGCTTTAGCATTTGTACTTCCATTTTTGTAATACTATTGGACTCAGGATGATATGGAGACAAGACTACATATCTAATTCCCCATTCTCTTAGAAAATCTTTGAATTTAATGGATGAGAATCTGGTATGATTATCTGATACAACTGTTTCAGGAAAACTGTGGAAAACAAAAAATTTCTTCAGTTTTGCTACTGTTTCTTCGGTGCTCATATTTTTTACTATGTATTCAGTCCACTTTGAGTATGTATTGATCACCAACAAAAATATGAAGCCATGAAATGGCACAGCATGATTAATGTGAATATGCCTCCATGCCTTTTCAGCTGCAGGCCAAGCAACATATTTTTTCTTTTGCAAATTTGCATTCATTTGGCAATTATCACATGATTTCATGAACTTTTCTATCTCCATATTTATTGCAGGCCACCATACATAATTGTGAACAAGTTCTTTCACACATACTATCCCCAGATGACCTTGATGGATTAGGTGAAGAATTTTACTATGTCTACTACTTGGTATTAACACTATCATGTATTAATATACCATCCTTTGTTTATGGCCAGTCTTTCTCTTATGCCCCATAAAGCTTTATGAAGTATATCAGGCTGATGTCTGAGCCAGCCTTTGCTGATCCACTTTATTAACTGTTTATAACCCTGATCAGTTTTTGTCCAACTAGACACCTTTTTTCTGTCTATTACCTAATTATTCCAGTTATCTTTATAGTTAATGGTTGGATCATATTCCTGTTAATGAGTACTCTTGACAAGCATGTCTGCATGTTTAATGATTTTTCCCTTTTTAAAATTTAGGTCAAAATCATAGCCTGATAACAGATTTACCCCAACATAACATTCTAGGGCCTAAATGATCAGGTGCAGGCTTATTTTTTGCTAATATCCTTAACAGTGACTTATGATCAGTAAAGATCTTAAATTGTCGACCATACAAATATTGGTGAAATTTTTCCACCGCAAATATAATAGCTAATGCCTCTTTATCTAGCTGATTATAATTTTGCTCAGCTTTAGTTAATATTTTAGAAACAGACTATTAGATGCTCACCATCAGCTACTGTGTGACTTAAAACTGCTCCAATCCCAAATTCTGATGCATCCATTGTCAATATCAGCTTGAGATTACTGTCATAATGTAATAATAAATTATTAGACCTCAATAACTCCTTCTTATTCCAAAAAGCCTTTTCTTGGGTTTGATCTCAATGCCATTTTTGACATTTTCTTAATAAGTCATATAATGGTCATGCAACCAGCACTTTTCCCTTAAGGAAAGTTTCAAAATAATTTAGGAGGCCTAGAAAAGCTTTTAGTTCTTTTGGCATTTCTGGGTCTTGGGGATTCTTTTACTACTGCTATTTTTTGAGGATTGGGTTTCGTTCCCTTATTTGATATTATGTGCCCCAATAATTTTATTTCCATCATCATTCAGATACACTTTTCTGCACGGGTTTTAGTTCTGAAGCTAGATAATTTCTCACAAACTTTAAAAAGTTGTTCGCATAGTTTTTTTTCTGAATCAGCAACTATCAAAATATCATTGTAGATGTTTGGTGCAACTGTAATTTTATAAGGCAGTCTATTGTACTTAAAGAATCCTTTATGGATCAGGATAGCTAATAATTCTGAGGTGTGTTCAGAAACTGGAATCTGATGAAGTGCAGTCTTCAAATCAATTTTAGTGTAGTGACTTGCCCTTTCCTTATTAGCGAATATTTCTCTATTTGGCACTAGATACTGGCTCTTTGTAATGTTTTTATTTATTGTAGTATGGTAATCTCCACAAATACGAATTTGTCAATTTGGTTTCAATATTATTACAATCGGGGCGGTTCACTCAGCATTCTCAATTGGTATTAACATTCTCCTTCTAACCAAGTCATTTAATTCTTGTTCAGCTTTAACTTGTAGGATGAAAGGGACCTTTCTTGGTCTGCAAAGCATAGGAGTGGTTCCATCTTGTAGCTTTATATCAATTGGCATAGTAATTATTTTGCCCTCCTCATCTTTTAAATAAATCTGTATATTTATTTTGCAATTCTTGCTCAATAGCAATCTTATTCACTACACATATCTCTATTCCCAGAGCATCGAAACATTCTCTGCCTATAATAGGTTTAAGACTGCTTTGTACTATATATAATGGTAGTCTATGCACTTTACTTTTTATTTCTATCTGAACATTTTTCTTAGTATCATCATATTATTTCTGCTAGCATCTTTTGCTCATACATTTGTTTTCATTAAGGTAGGGAGATTCTTATAATTTTGTACTACTTTTTCCCAGTCTTTGACTGCCATCATTGACATGCCTGAGCCACTGTAAATTTCCATTTTCATTTGTGTCTCCAACAAATTTACTGTCAGCATGAACTGATTTTCATACCCAATCTGTGTATTGTGAATCTCACAAATTTTTTATTTTTATTTTCATTTTTCATTTTTAAAAGTTGGTGAGCTGCCATGATCTCCCCCCCTTAGTTTGACACACTTTCTGAAAATGGCCTACCTTACCACAGGTTCTACAGCACTCTTTGTTATATCTACATTTGCATGCTATGTGGCCTTTCCCCCCACAACAATAACACACTATTTCATTTCTCTTACTCTTAACAGATTGAAATATTTTCAGTTTTCCATATATAAGCATTACAATCACCCTTATCAGCAAAATTTCTAAATTATTTTGATTGATTGAGCACTATTTCGTGGGCCACTCCTATTTTAGTTGCTTCTTCATATGTCAAATCTCTCGAGGCCAGCAACTGCTGCCTAAGCCTATTGTCTGACATGTCCAAATTAATTGTTCACGCAGATTATCCTTTAAAGCATCACCATAATCACAATTTTTAGCCAGTTCCCTTAGAGCTTGATCATAGTCTCATATACGCTCTTCCTTATTTTGCCTTCGGTTTCTAAAGTGTAGCCTTGCCACATGCTTTGAGGGCTGGGGGTGAAAATAATTATTTAGTTTCCCCTTAACTATATTGCATGGTAATTTCTCTGGTTCATCATAATTGCAGAGCCTATTCACTATTTCTATTACTTGTTGCCTATCATAATATAGTAACAAGGCAACTTTAATAGGGTCACTTACAATACCATTAATTAAAAACAGTTTCTCAATCCTCATAAGGTAAATTGACCAATCAGAAAGTCTATTAATGTTGAACTCGTTAATTGTTATTTGAGGCACTGATGTCATTATTTTCTACTTCAATTTAATAACTATACGAAAAAAATTTTTTTATTTTTTTTCAGTTTCAATTGTGGATTTCTATTAATATGCTTACTAAAATCCTATCTCACTACTATTTCTAAAATTTACCCAAAATTTGATTCTAAAATCCTTGCCAGTTTTATACATTATACAAATTCAACGGAATCATATCTTGTTTCTAATTTGAGCCCGATAGTCTGCTGGAAATCCTGTCTGACTGCACCAGTTTTCTGCTAAGTTCAGACACCCCCAATATTGCAGTCATAAGTGAGGTGAGCAGACAAACAGAAAACATATTAATTAAGACAAGAATTATTATGAATATATATCTAAATTAATTATTACAATTAAAATATTAGCATAAACTTACAATTTCTGGGCCGCAAGGCATACAAAAACATAATAAGGTCAATGTGACTTGAAATTGTTCCTAGGTTCACCTTTACACATTCAATGGTGAATTCAGTGGGTTTTCCATAATCCATGCCACTCGGCCTTGAACTTCTCATCTTAGACAACCAGTTCCCATAATGTGAGTGTGTCTAAGTCTCTAGAAGATCACATCTCACCTTTTCATTTCTTTTATAGTCTTTTTTAATGGAATGTTCTAGAACTGATTAATAGTAATCTGCGAATTAAATCTTTTGTTGCACTAATTAATTTTTAAATCTGGAACACTTATCTTTAATAAATTTTTGTTTAATTAGTAACATTCCAAATTCGTATACAAAGTTTATTACTTTTTTTCTTTCTACTTTAATCACTCTCTACATACATATATCATTAACAACATTTATTCTCCACTATATATATATACATATATCATTAACAACATTTATTCTCCACTATATATATATATTGTGCCAAGGCCAAATTGGCACATGTATATAAAATAATTTTGTCATAAAAAAATTATTAAAACAAAAAAATCTTTTGCAAAAGAGTTTGAAATAAAAGTTGAAAAATCATTGATTTAAAGTGGGAAGGGGGTTTTTCTTAAAGTTAAACTGAAAGTTTTATAAAAAGGAAGTAAAGAGTTTATTATTATTAGTGAAATACAATTTAAATGCTTTAAAAAAATATATATATAAATCTCTTCATTTAAATTAAAGAAGAAAAATAATTTTAAAACTAGTTTTGATGTGTAGAGTAAAATTATATATGTGTGTGCGAATGTAAAAAAAAAAATGTATCAGTATTAAATATTATAAATAAATGAAAAATGTATTTAAAAAACACAGCGGTGCGCTACTAATTAAAGATATGAAAACAACAGGTTTTGAAATAACTACTACTAATTAAACAATCAATCAAAAACACATTGTCTTAGGTTTAATTGCTAAAGAATTTCGACAACAGATATTTGCCGGAGGATATCAAAAGGAAAACACTTCATTGGTATAAATATGGAATATTTTATCGGACAGTTAATTAAGCAGTTTTATTCAGTCTAGTTTCCAGTGACAGTCTTGTTCCAGCTGAGATAACAGTGCATTTCTATTATGTATTTAGAAACAAACATGCATTGTTGAGCAGCTTTTGGAAATATACGCTCGTGCTCCAGCCTTTTTAGTCCAACAAGATCATCAAAACCTGCCTGAGAAATAATGTCTGCATAACAACACAGAAATCCTCCGTCAAACATTCAACTGTCTTCAAGAATAAAGCAAATGGTTTCGCATAAAATCTCTTCAAGAAACGTCCAAATCTAACTGGTTAGATATAATCCATCAGAAGCAGCAGAAGCAGTCAACAACAAGCAATATCCCCATTCCAAAAATCCTAAGTAAACATTTATTTATTATCATTTATACGTAGTAGCCACCGTTGTAATTCGTAAATATTTAAGATTCAAATTATATGAACTCTTATCATACATAAAATGAACTATTGATATGTGTGTTTAAGTTTCAAATGCTATGTAATACTTTATTATTATATATGTGAGTGTATGAGTTAATATGTGCGTGATCATTATATCAGTGTTATTAGTTAAATTAGATAAATACCAGTGTTCTATTATTAAAATCTACAAGAATATTTAAACTAGTCTAGAAATGTTAATTTAAAATGTGTATTATATTAAATTTATAGAATGTTTAAAATGATTTATGTTAGTTAATAAATTGTCTTTAAAACTTAAACTTTATTTGTCGGTCAATTCTTTTTACCAACCTTTTATTAATTCTTTCCACCACCAATTTTGTATAATTTATTACTGATTAAAATTAGACTGGGCTAGTTTATGGGATGGTTTCGAGTGCTGGATTATGAGCCTACTGACCAAAGACATTGTTTATTCTTTTGAATGGATAGCTGGCGCCTGGAGTTTACTCCGAAACAAATAAAGTGTTTGGATAGTAGGGGCTTGAATCTAGCAGCCAAGATGGGCCATTGTTGATAGTTAAAGCTATCAATAAGATCTCCCATTTTGCTCGAATGTGCCGGTTCATTCATGTAACCTTTATAAGATTATAAATGTATTATGAAGGAGTTTGAAACCATCCAAAACTTATATATACATATAAGTAGGTGGTTTCAGCAGTTTGACCCGGTACAATATATATATATATATATTGTGCCCTTTTCTATAGGTCAGTAATAGTCCATCTCAGTCAATTACTAAAAATTTTAAATTTTAGAATATGTTCTTTTGATTTATTAATTATGGTTTGTCAATTATATTATAAAGTACAATTTGAAGCTAAAAAAAATACGTGGTATATAAAATTATAGCGAATTATTTAAAAAATAGTTAAGTAAAGTTAAAGATATTATTGCATATGGTTGTAAAAGCTGGCGATAATAAATAACTCAGCTATAAATATTTAAAAGTATATTTAAAAAATTCGATTTTAATAGTTTAAAACTTATAGTTAATAAATGCTATGTTTAAATTTATAATCATATTTAATAGTCAAAATTAATATAGTACATTTTAAATATAAACTTTATGATGGTGAAAATTGTATTTAATTCTATATTTTAAATTATTTTTCCAAATTTTTATAATTATATTATTAAATATAAGAAGTGTATCAATTTTATAAATCTGGGCAGAGAAATAGATTAAAAAATCGTCTGTCAAAGTTATTGATCATGTGACTTGTATAATGCATACTTTCACACACACTGCTTGTTTGAATTAATAACAAAGTTTAAAATATTTTAAAAGATTGCATTATAGAATTGGATGGAATTATTGCCTATCATAAAAGCAAATAATAATAAATATTAAGTTAACTATCGTATAACATGTTTTAAATAATGTAATGAAGACGAATACAGTTATTAAAAAAATTAAATATTTTGTTAAATAAAAATGGATAAATTGAACATTAAGAATGGAATAAGTTATTAAAATTATTTTAAAAGTTATTTTAAATGATTAAATAATTTAAATAAAGTAATAATTGATTTAAAGGTAGTATTTTAAATAATATTTTAAGTTCATTACATCATAATTTTTATTTTCAAATATAATTCTGTAAAAATTGAAAATATGTAAATTTGTTCTCAAGCTAAAAGTAAGAATCAACCAATCAAATGAGGTATTCTTACAGACTATAAATATGAATTGCATGGGGATATCAGGGGAGATTTAATAATGGATTGAATTCAGAGAAAGGTATATTAGTAACTATCGAAAAGATAGTATTTTAAAATTTTTATTTTAGTCAATTTTTTTTAATACTTTCTTATAGTTTTATTTGCAAAAAACTAATTGATATTTTTAAAAGTATTTTGCAAAAGAGAGTTTAAAAAAATAATATATTTGGGAACTTCGTGAAAATGATTTGCTAGTTTTTAAAGTACTTGCCAGGATTATTTTATCTGAAGTTTGACCTAAACTTCACAATGAAAAGATGGATATACTGTAGAATAAAATGCATATAAATTCTAATAATATAAAAATGTTTTTGGAATATTTTGATACAGCTTTGTTAGTGCTTCACCGGAGAACTGTTTTGGTGCATAAAAACCGGGACATTATACTGATACAGTGGAAAGTTATTTTCTGTTTAAAAAGGAAAAATTGTAGACGCATTATTATTTAGATAAGTTTATCCAAAATTTATTTTTTAAAATAGTAATAAGACAATTATATCTTATGAATTGTTTTATATAATATTATATCAAAAGGAGTAAAATGTTATATCCTTTCTGAAGGTAACATTTTTTAAAAAAATATTTTCAAGAATTAAAGAAAGAACCCAGGAGAATATGTTACTGAAGCATTTTTGATATTAAAACCTCCAGTCTTAGAATTGTTTAAAATGTATTTAGAAAACATTTGTTTAAAAGTACTTGAAGTTTTTTTAAAAAGGTGATATATAAAAAAATATCAAACGAAAGTTTAAATTTATTAAGGATGGAAACTTATATAAAAAAAGTGAACACATAGTTGAATAAAAAATGATCCATGGAAATATTGTAAAAAAAAAGTTTACCACATATTTTTAAAGTTAAACTAGATGGAGTGATGCATCGGATACGCCGCAGAGAATATTGGCAGAGAATATTGAAGAAATTTCACGGGATTAATTAATATTATGATTTAATAATTATCATCCTAAATACTAAAACCAAGGATTATTTTCTATAAATTTTACTAAATGGATTAATAATTACTTTTATTTTTAAACTTTAATGCACTTGGAGGAGAACATTTAGGAAACTCTAGAGAAAATAATAAACATTTTGGACTTATCAGGAACTATTGTCAAGAAAATTTGTAATTATAGTTTTGATTCCTTTTATTTTATTAACCTAGTTTAAATCTAATTTTTTTTTATAAGATTAGGAAAACATAAAACATTAATTTGTTGATGATATATAAATTTTATAATGGAATAATCTAATAATTTAGATAAGAATATATTTTAAAATAAAGTGTATGAATGTATATTTCTTTATGTTTGCAATGATCGGTATCTAGTGGATAAAGAAGCCTACTGAATATGATGACCAGATAAAGGTTATTTTGGTAATAGTAATAACTATTAATAATTTATAATGTATATTTTTGTTGTCTTTAGATAATCTATGAATCGTAAGAATGAAGTGTAAAAGTTTTAATTATATGTAACACATTTCATACAACATTTAAAAAACATTATGAGATAGGATTTATTTGAAAATATGCATACAATGATTTTTTTTTATATTAGTGATATAATCCAACATAATAACAAATAATTATGTGATTCTTTTAAAATTTTCATGTTAGGATATTCAAATATTGTCTGATTAGATTATATATGATTAAGCATACAGAATGATGAAGTGGACAGACTTTTCTTATGGAACAGCTAGATTGTTTAATTATCAATGAATTTTATTTATTGTTTTTGTAAATGCAGATAGTTATTTATCGATGTAAGATGTGGAAAATCTTGAGAAATAATGTTGAGATAGTGGCTTGGAAGTACTTAGTGAACAGGAAACCAAGATGATGTTTTTAAAAAATAGGATGTAAGGAATAGAAATAATATTTAGTCTTTATGTGGATATCAGCATAGTTAACAAAGCCCTATGACTGGTACACATTTTATTTGGACAGTGTTTTATATTTCTTTAAATATTTGATGTTCTAATAAAGCTGAAGAAATAGCTTTAACATCGTTCATGTATTAGAGGTTATTAGACAGGTAAAGGTCATACCTCTTTCTTGTAATGCACTGTGCCATGATTTTTGAGATATATTATGAGTGATATTCTAGCTTTCTTTCTTAAATCCTATACATCTATTTTGCTATCTTTATTTCATGTAACTGCATCGTTCAGTAAGATATTTTGAAAAGAAATGATAAATAATTTAGAACTTAGGTTATGCTATCATTTTTTGTATAAGATTGGTTTATTTGCTTATAAAGGAACAGAATTTTATAATTTAAAATTGAAGGTCCAATGAATCCTAAGGGAAAGAAAAGAACCATAGAATATATTTTTGAATTTATTTCGGAAATGAAATATAAATTTTGGAATAGAGTATCTAAACAAAGATATTTTTCTTTAAAGTGTTAATAATTTTTAAATGCTTTATTATTATTTTTTTAGGAGAAAAATAAGTATTGCATATTTTTAAAATACAATAATATACAATAAATGTGGGGAATATGCATAGTATATATTTTTTGTTTATTGAATAGCAGGAATATATTGATTATTACACTTATATCGTACTAAAACTAAATAAGAATATATTATGATTAGTAAACATCGTGTGATAAAACACTAAAATCTAGTACTGAATTTTGGATGAATATTTTATGTAACATCTTTGACTTTGCAAGATGAATTTTTTTTTAATATTTTGAGAAATCCATACTCATTATAAAGTTAATTTTGTTTTTCTGTAGAATGTTTTCCTATGAATGTTTTTTTTAAAAATAAGATAGTTTAATAATATTAAGGATGAAATATTCTGCTAATAAGTAAATATATTTATAATAAGTTAACCATACCGAGAAACCAAATGGTAACATTTTATTTTATCTTAAGTATAAATAAAGATGTAACTAAACTATAAACTATTTTTATATAACTTAGTAGATAAAAATGTAAGATTAAAATAAGGATATCCATTGTAAATAGTGTACATAAATTGTTTATTTTATTTGTTGTTGTTAATAAACTTTGTTAAAATTTGTTTTTCAAAATTTTTGTGTCTTGATTGTTTATTTCTCCACTTCACTGCATGAAATCATGATATATTCATAACAATTGAAACAAAAATATATAATTTTGCACAAAAGATAAATAGAGAATTATTTAAGAATTTTAAATATTTTATTAGTATTCATTTAATTAAATAATCATAATTTTACATTGTTTTATTGGTCATAAATCAGTTATCAAAATAGTATATTGAATTATATGCTATCAGTTGCCACACATATTTTGTTTATCAGATTATCAAAATGCTACCACGTATTTATTATATTATTACATGAAGATATAAGATCATATTATATTATTTTATTATTTTATATGGTAATAAAAATATAACAAAAAGAAAAGATATCCAGTAGTAGTTAAACAATGAAGAATATTATTATTATTATTTATTATTAGTTTCAGTGTAGTAGATTATGACATAAAATCCCTTCTCATATTTTACTACCGTATTTTAAATTAACTTAAAATAAACTTTATGAACCTGAGATTATTTTATTGAGCTACATTATTACGAATAGAAGATTAAGATGTAATTATTAACTTAATCTTATTGAGTAGAAGTTATTAAAGTCGTAAGAATACTATGAGTTTGTTATTTGAAATAGTAATAAGGGGGGATAGTGTTCTTATGCCATTGAGGTAGTATCCTGTGGGATATTGGCTCAATGTAATCTATCTTGTCACCTGTATTTTCACTTCAAGTCTCATGAAAATATTAAATATTTATTTAATTTATTTTTATAAACTGAACCTTGTTCGTATTTTAAATTTGAGCTAGTGAAACATTTTAATTTTAATGCTGAATATTTTATTTATTAATTATTAACTGAGCTAGAACCCGTTTTATTTTATATCATATACTATTCTGAAGTGAGGATGCACAAGACCAGGTTAGAATATATATCAATAAGACAAGACTCAATCTCTTAATTCACATCAAAAATCAATTATCCTTAATATCAGAGGACGTTTTTATAAGATTGTTAGCCTAAGATTTCAGAGTTTCTGAAATCTGAGACCATCAATCTTACAAAAACTTTTTTTTTAAAGTTGTTGGTTTTTGATATGAATTATAAGATTTAATTCTGCTTTACATATATATGTTTGTGTGTGTGGATGTGTTATGTTTAGTTGATTTTCATTTGAGAAGGTCTATTTATGTAATAGATGTCATGGTCGTGAAAGGGATTTTAGTATAAATTTTGTCAATTTGCTAGTATTTAATGCTACATGATTTTCTATTATATTTCATTAATAATATAACATTAGTCAATATTTAATTTTATATATATATATGCATAAATATTACTTTTAGTTTAAAAATTAGATAACCAATAATTTATAAATTTTAGCTGGAGTGAAGCTATTCAATGCTCATGTTGTAATAAGTTTCATTATTGATGATGAAACTATAAACTCTGGGTCTATTTAAATGTATAATGTAGTTGTAAGTAATTTCAAATAAAAAAGTGACAGTCAATGTAGTAAGTGACAAAATTTCTTTGTCTAGATTGACGAACGTGAATACGAGAAGAGAATATAAAATTAAATGGACAGCGAATGCTGTATTAGCTGTTGTTAAGAAATGACAATCTACCATATTTGATACCAAGACTTTGCAATTAATATATATTTCAGCAGATAATTCATATTGTATAAATATATTCGTATAAACATTTTTTTTTTAGAAAAATAAATTGTTTAAAATATATACACTTCTAATAAGTTTAATTTAAATTTAGTTAAAGAATTATATGCGTCATAAGTAATGTTTATTCTGTGAGAAAACTTATATTTACAATTCATTATTTTTTAGATTTTCTTTATAATAAAGTTTGATCGGAATTTAACCCATGAGACTTGTAATAGTTTGGATTTTCCGTTTATGATCGTAATAGCTGCATAGGGTAAAATTACTGGTGGCAAAATAATATAGCAAAGCATTCGTCCACTTAAATGTCAACATCATTCATTCTATCAGGAGTGAAAAGATATTACGCTACAAGGATTAGTAAAAAAAATCTTAAATATCCATGTTTATGTTTTAAATAAAAGTTTCATAATTTGGAAATACTGATATTATAATACACACAGTTTCTTTGTAAGTGTATATATAAAAATATATATGTATTCTATTAATTAAAATTTATGCATAATTTACTTTTGTTATCTATTGAATGATGAAAAATAAAAATTCCTTAGAATTAAATAAGTTTTTGTTTTTATATGTAAGAATTCGAGGTTTACGTAACATCCCAATTATCTTTTTCAAGAAAAAAATGAATGAATTTTAAAAAAAGAAGTTTGGGAGAAAAGTTTGGAATTCAGTCACTACTCATTATGGTGATCCTTAGAAATGATAAAACCGAATTCTTGGCCGTTTTCACATATAACAAACAGATGTAACATTTAACATCTTTTAGGAATGTAAATATTTAATCTCTCCAGTTATTATCCATTATGCTTCAAGTATGACAGCTTCCAACTTTTATTTAAGTGGCAGAGGAAAAAATCAAACAATGCATATATTTTTATTAATTAGTATTAATATTTAAAATACTCTTCTGCTGTGGTCAGAGATAAAATGTGAGACTCTGGAATGTATGCTCCTTGAGTCAATTCCATTTCTGGCAACTTTGGTGTTAGAACTTCTTATGAACTTCCTATAAAGTCATTCCATTGTTTATTTTATTTACTATTCAAAATTTTTATTAAAATGAATGCTTTTTAACATTAATTAAAAATTCTATAATGTATGTTTTATACTATTAGGATGTCATAAATTATAATTAAATATAGGCAAAGGCTAATTATTGAAGAAGTAAAAGCCAATAAAAATGATCTATTATTGCCAAGACTAGTAATATTTCAAATGGATTTATATTATTGACAAAAATGTAATATTAACCAACAAAAAAAAAACAGTAAAATTTTGTCATAGATTTCATTCTATATTATAAGAATTTTAAAATCTAAATTATTCAAGTTTAATATTTTGAAATTTCTGGTTCTTATACTATATCATTTTATAATTATTTTGATTATATCTTTAATAGATTTTTTTATTAACATTTCATATGAATTTTAGTATTTAAATATAAATAGGTTATTAGATCTAATTTTGTTACTGGTTCTTTTACCTATGATATAGTAGTAGCATCTCTTGCTCTCTTTTAAGTTGCAATATATTTAAAGACCAATTGTCTTAAAATGGATAAACTGCTTATAAAATCACAGTAAAAAATATATCTTGACAAAAAATTATCTAACTCATGATAAAATAAAGTAAAAAGAAAATTAAAAAAAAAAAAAGTAACGCAGAAAAATATTATACGATTTAAAACTAGATATAATCTAAAAAAAGTTGAGTTTATATAAATATGATAAAGATTTGAATGCAGAATAATGTAAAGATAAAAACACAGTTTTATTATAGCAATCACGCACAACCTTGCTCTAGTTATGAGTCAATAGACTTGTAAAAATAAGAAACAAAGATAAGGATTAAAATATAAAGTGTATTGAGAATAAGTTTAAATGATAGTAGCTAAACAAACATGAATTTCTTTATAATGAAAATAATATTATTGTAACTTTTATATCATTTTTTTTTACTAGGTATAGTATTAAAAAATACTATATTATAAAATGAACTATTATATTTTGCTGAAGAATTAGACAAACTAACAAAATACATCCTTATTTCAGTTAGTGATAGACTTTTATGTGATCATTGACTATAGCAATCAATAACAATTTATACCTCTTATTTTGATTTTAAAAAATATTTAAAAATATTTGAAACTTCTTTCTTAATTTTTTTTTAAAAAATAGTGGCTATATTGTAAGATTGATGACTTCATAGGATAATAACTTCATTAAAGCTACATCAACTGAAAATAAAAAGGTAACAATAATGCTAAAAATATACAGTACAAAGTCTATTGATTATACAATATATAACATTATGTTTTGATTAGAGAATTAAAATATAATTAATATATTTTATTTTTTATCCAGTGTTCTTGCAAAAAAAGTCAGTGCTTTTATTTGTAACATTTTTAAATCATTAATGACTACAAAAGAAAGATAAATGCCAGTTTTATCCAGGTCAGTAAAGAATTAATGTTACACATTGATCATGTACAATAACAAAGTGTATGAATATTAAATTTTAAAATGTGTACATTAGGTAAAATATATTTTCTCAATCAATATTATAGATTTAAAATTCTTATGAAAGTTATTTTGCTTGTGGCACAAAATATGATAATCATAATTGTAAAAATGGTCACTGTAATTGTAAATTTATTTTGGGGAAAAAAGAAAAAAATGTTTGCATGTATTATGTAGTTAATAATCAATTTTATAAAATTAAAAGTTACTAAGCATAAGTTAAAAATATCATTAATTTGGAAAATTTTAAATCAATAACTTTGTAATTTGTTTTTAATAGTGGCAGCTTTTATTGTAAATGTAAAAAATTATATCACTATAATATTGGAAAAAACATTTAATCATTTATATTAGTAAAACTTTAACAAGTAACTGGACATTTCATTTTTTAAATCAAATTTTCATTGCATTTAGATAAAATAAATTTGTGAAGATATTTCTTTTAAAAAAATAACAATGAGTAAAAAAAAATCAGTTTTATTGGTGAGAAAAATAAAAAAAATGTTGATAATAAAACATTAAATGCATCAAAAATAAACTTTTAAAATGTACATTATGTTAATAATTTTTTAAAAACTTATTGCTAACTAAATGTTTTTATGCAGTAAATTTCCTTACAGGTTAATAATTTTTTAAAAAATAATATACTTAGTAAAATGTTTATTTATTAATTAACTCCTTTTTTAATCTAAGCATTGTTTATTAATTGAATTTTTATATATTTTTAATTTAATTAAAGAAACAAATTAACTTTTTTATCATAGGAACCCATTATAATTGCCTATTTTTATATGATGTTTTTGTTATATAATATAATATGGGCAGCCATTGACTTCACTAACGGGAGTAAAGATGTACTTTTTCAGATTGATAATACCTAAATTATAGAATCAAATCTAATAAATAAAATTAGATAAAATCATAATTATTTATTCTCTCAGTTTAGTTTCATTACTTTGCATTAAGCAGCAGTAATTAACATTTTTCTTTAATTGAAAATCATCTATTGTAAATTTGATCAATCAATGGTCATTAGATGATAATGTATTTAAAGTTATTAAAATAATTTCTGGATATTGATTTTCCTTAATGACAAATATTGGACATCTCTGGGAGTTTGATAGGAATTACCAGTATTGGTCTAATGATTATTCAAGCTTTCAATAAATGGCTCTGATACATTGTTAGTAGAGTGATTTAATGGATCTAAAATATTGTCATCTATGTTATTATTAATAAAACTGAATCCTCTGAATATAAGCTAAACAGAAATTACTTATATTTTGTCTTTCAAATATTTATGAAGTATCCATTTATCTAGATGAATTTATAGGGATGGGGTATAAACTTATAGTCATAATAATGAAACATCTCAAATCAAATTTATTTTGATCTTAAGAGAAATGAAGAGCATATTTGTGTCATAGCAGTAAGTGCATTAGACTATCAAAAGAAGTTTTCCAGTAGCTGAAATATGCCAGAATAACTAAAATTTATTCACATAAACAATAGTCAGCAAATAGATATCTATTTTTCTTAACTATAAAGTAAGTTTGAACAACTTCAGTCAAACATTTGAATATCAATGCACTAGTGAATAAAAAATCTCAAGTAATTTTCTTTACTAAAAAAAGAGGCCATCTTTTGAAAATGGAGGCTTGAAACAAACAGGATATTTTTAAATATGGAGGAAAGATTGGCAACCATAGTACAGAAAAATGTTTAGAATATGGAGGATATAAACAAACAAAACATTTTAGAGATGAGGGCCAAATTAAAACCTAGGGACCAAGAGATGGAGAAATGTTAGAAACTAGAGACCAAAAAATTAAATTGACCTTAGAAGATAAAGACAAAGACATCAGAATATTGTAGAGATCAAGGCTAGAAACTATAAAGTTTTATTTTGGTTATAGGGCTAGAAACAAGAGGCAAAGATAATGCTGAAATGATTCAGAAAGTATTAGAGCTCATAGGTGCAAATATATGTGATAATACCAAAATTATACTGACCCTAAAAGAATTTGAAACTATCCAGGATAAATTTTCTTAAAGGATGTAATAACTCAGATGACCATAAACATTAAATGATTAAAGAAAGATGGGGGAAGTGAAGGAGATGATGGAGATACCAAATCAGAGTGGATGGTTAGAAAAATAAAAAAAAAGGAAAAAAAAAGGATTCATACATCTTCTGAGTGGGAAACCAGTTATAAATTCGAACTCTGAAACATAAGAATAGATGCATTAGGAAATATAACAAGTACTTCCCATTCTGTAAGGAACCATACCTGATTGAACAGAACAATGAAGATTATGGAGAAGCTTTCATAGGAATGATTATGCCCATAGCTTGAAGCCATTCATAAATAAACCCCCAGATCCCACTTAAACAAGTTGATCATAGATCATTAGTGGATCTTCCCCTCAACCATAATTATACAGTAGGAATAAAACTAACTCAAAACAGGGACAATAACCTTACTAATATATCCTAATTAATAATATTAAAGTTTTTTTGGAGTGTTTTTTATTTTTTATTTCATTATAGTTATCAAACATTTAGGTGTGTTTGTAGATTTTGGGATCATACTTAAGTCACAGTAGTGTGGGATTTATTGTAGGAGAGTTACACTAGGAAAGTAGCCAGGCAAGTTAAGGTTAGAGTCATTTTATTTTATCTCCATTTAGTGACTAAATTCATAGTTGTATTCATAATATTAAATTTAAGTAAAATCAATTTTATTACTATTTTTGTTATTTTGTAATTTTGGGGATATGAAATGGTATATCCCTATCCTCATATACATTTCACCTATTTTTTCCCAATAATTCTATATATGCCAGCTTAAAACCCTTCATGAGTACATATGTAAGAATGCTAACACAGATATATACATATCACTGCATTTATATGCAGATAAACATCTGTAATATCTTAGATATAGTTACATTACAGCAGGTATTTTAATTCAAAATATCTTTTAAATTGTAAAATTTGTTTCTTTAAAAGTCAGTTTATCATTTTAAACATTATATATTTGTAGTCCACATACCACCATGATATATATATATATTAAAATGGTCAAAAATAGATGCATTTTACTCTCAAATGGGGATGGTGTAATGTACCAATATTGATATTGGCACATGATAATTTATCTAAAAAAAAATTAATTAAAATAATCTTTCGTAAAAGAAAATGTATCTAAAAGTTTAATAGTTTTCTATCATTAGTTTTTGAAATAAAAGTTAGAAAATAATTGATTAAAGGGGGGATGGGGGATTTTGGTTAGAAAAGTTAAACTAAAAGTTTTATAAAAGGAAGTAGAGTTTATTATTATTAGTCGAAATATAATTTAAAGTTTAAAAAATACAAATCTCTTTTCATTCGAATTAAAGAAAAAGTAATCTTAAAACTAGTAATATATGTGCATATATATGTGCGATTGTAAATAAATAAAAATGTATGTGTAATAAATATTAAAATGAAATAAAAGAAGATTATCATTAAAAAACACGGCAATGGCTATTAATTAAAAATATAAAACAACACGTCTGCATGGCTATTACTAATTAAACAATCTTCCAAAACACATTGTCAAAGGATTATCAATGGAATTTCGACAACAGATATTGCCGGAGGATATTACAAGGACAACACGTCGCAGGTATAAATAGACCTTTTTTTTATCGGACAATTAATTGAGTCAGTTAAGTCAAGAGAGGACAATCAGTTGAGTTAATTGTATCCAGAAACAAAATGCAGTGCTGAGCAGCTTTTGGGAACACACGTCTTTCTCCAGCCTTAGTCAAATAAGATCAGCAATATCTGCCCATGAAATAATGTCAGCGTAACAACTTAGAAAATCTCCATCAGTATCTAATTGTCTCCAATAGTAATAATTGTGAATAATAAGGAAACTCATCAAGGAAATGTCCCAGCCAGCTGGAAGTATTCGTAATGGAAGCAGCAAACAAGAAGAAAACAAAGTTCTAAATCTACATTCAAAATCCTAGGTAAAACATTTGCTTATTTTCATTTATACCATAATAGCCATTGCATTAATTTGTAAAGCCTCCAGAGACAAGTAATTTGAACTCTATAATCATGCATAAAATGAACTATTGATGTGCGTGTTTGTGAATGCTATATGATTTTATAAACGTCAAACATTATTTATGCTTTTCATAAGATATATATTATAGTGTGTTAATTTAAAATGTGCATGTGTTATATTAGTTAAAAAATTATAAAGATGTTTAAATTTAGTAAATTAATGTTAGTTAATAAATTGTCTTAAAACTTAAACTCTATTTGTCGGTCAATTCTTTTTATCAATTCTTTTACAAATCTTTTATCAATTCTTTTCACCACTAATTATGTATAATCTATTAGTGATTACAAACAACTGAGCTAGTCATGGATATTTAGGCATTGAGTTAGTGGCCATTGCTCAAAGCATGTTATTTATTCATTCTTGGATAATTAACTGGTGCCTGTGTTTACACTAAACAAAAAAGTGCTTTGAACTCTGGTGTTGAACTCAACAGTCGAGATAAAGTTATGTCCTGGAAATGTAATGCTAGTTATATTTTTTATAGCTATTGTTTGGACATACATATTCTCTGAATATGTTCTTCTCTACCTAAGAGGCCGGTGTTTCGATAGTCCCATTATGAACCAGGTACAAATGGCTATACCCAACTTGGGGCGGGACCTAAGAAACAATAATAACTAAATACTTTGTTTCTTGTTTAAAAATAAAAATCTTAAAGAAAAGCTAAATTACGTATGTTAAAGTTGTTTAATTTTTAAAAAAAGAATTGACCGAAAATTTTTTTTTTTTAATGAAAAGAGATTTATACTATTTACGTTATTTAAAATAAATCATTCTGTTAAATCAGAGACAATTGGGTATTATGGGCAGAGTTAAAGCATTAAGATCAGGTAGAAAAATGGACAAAAGGGGTGGAGTTAGCATGTGTTGCTGTCTTAGTAAGAAAAATAAATAAACAATAATAATATTTGATTTGTTAATGCAAAGGATAATTTTAAAAAACTAAAAAGTAATAGCATAACTATGAATAGAGAAATGGAGCCAGAAGAAAGCACAATATATTTTAAAAATTCGCAGTTAGTAGAAAAAGAGAAAGAGGAAGTATCTGAGATGTGAATGATGATGAAAATGATGATGAATATGATGCAAACATTTGAGCAAAGTCAGCAAGACCTCAAAGCAAAAATATGAGAAATCAAACAAAGCCAGCTAGAACTGAAGGAAGAAATTAGTCAGGTCAAAGGAGAAATTAATGAACTTAGAATGGAAATTAGAGAAATGAAGGAAATAAGGGGTGAAATAATGGAGGAAGCAGAGAAGAACCAAGAAGTTATAGAGTTAGATTTAATTAAAGAAAGTTGATGTGATAAAAAATGTAAAAATTGAATTAGAATTAGATAGCGTTCAAACAGAGAAGACTGAAATAGAATTTAAAGCAGAACAGGATAGTGCTAAGACAGAGGAAAATATAGATCAAGAAATAGAAGAGAGACATAAGTTCAAGGTAGAAGATAGCGTTGAAAAGTTTTTACAAAAATTTAAAAAGGTTAAAGTAAAAGTTTGTGTTGGTTTTAAATGTAGATTTAGAATAAAAAGAAAGCATAGAAAAAAATATTCACGGTTAGGAAAAATACGGAGGTCTGTGAAGCTTAAAGGTTTTCTTATTTACAAGGTTGAAAATAAAACGGAAAGGAAAAGAGATAAAGCAATAAATTTTAATCGAGGGAGAGATGTGAGAATATGGAGTATAATTTATGTTAGTGAGTTAGTAGAAAGAAAGAAGGAACTGCCTGACATAGTTTAAAAGTTAGTAAACGGGTGGAATAGTAAAGGAAATAAACAAAAAGGACCGGAAATGGACAATGAGCACGAATATGATTATTCTAAAGTAAATAAATCTAATAAATTAAATCTGAAACTTCTATTTAAAACTTAAGACAATAAATTTAAAAATAAATGAATAATAATAAATGAAATGGTTTAAAGTAATAATAATGACAGATGCTTCGTAAAATAAAAGATTTTTTTTTCTCCACACATAAAGTAATTAAGAAAAAATGTTTGTAAATATAGGTCAAATAAAATCAGGTTAAATAAATAAGTGTAAGATATCCATAGTAAAAGAATAAAGAATGAGTCGTAATAAACTAATAGATTTTTTTTTTGAATATACGCAAGTTAATAAAAGGAAATAAATAAATGGTTAAAGTATTCAAGTCAAATAAAATAAATAAAATATATCTGTATAACAATGAATCGTAATAAAGTAAACTAGTTTTCTAAGTACACGCACGTTAAAATAAAATAGTTTTGAATATACGCAGGTTAATAAAAGGAAATAAATAAATGGTATAAAGTAATCAAGTCCAATAAAATCTTTGTATAATAATAAAGAGCAACAAAATAAAATAGTTTTCTAAATGTAAGCATGTAAATAAAGAAGTTGAAGTATTGGTTTAAAGATAATATTATAAGATTAATGTAAATAAATATTTAGAATAATGTTCGTAAGGGTTTGAAACTAATATTGTAGGATTAGTGATAAATAATATAAACAATCTAAGTTGTATTAAGAGTGTAAGGATTCAAAATTAAAGGGAATGAGGGTAGTATAGAAATGTTTTAGTTAAGGATAAGTTTAAAGCTGTCGACTGGATAAAATTTAGTACCCATAATGGATTGGCAGGGATCATTCTTCTTTTAAAATGTGCACTGGTGACAACCAGAGTAAGTTGTAAGTATCTTTTCAGGGGAGAATCCCCATATCTCGTACCTCATTTTCCAAAGCGTAAGTCAGAAATGGACAGTTGAAAATTCCTGCCATTCGCAGTGACCTCTTCTTAGTCAAAGTCCGATCAAGAGAATCGGCAATCGTTTTCCAAAGCATAAGTCGAAAATGGACAGTTGAAAATTCCTGCCATTCGCAGTGACCTTTTCTTAGTCAAAGTCCGATCAAGAGAATCGGCAGCCGAAGCTTTGTTTATAAAAGATCCCTGTGCCACAAAATTAGTTTGTCCTCGTGGTCACTATCCAGGACTCAGAACATTGTAAGCAATGTTGCCAGCATCGAAAGAAGAAAAGTATCAATTGAGATTGCCCTTAGTATGGAAAGCAAAAGATATCAAAAAGGCAAACTTAGAAAATAATAAATTAAGATTTAAAGTTGTCAGAGATAAAATGGTCAAAAAATGATGCATTTTACTCTCAAACGGGGACGGTGTAATGTACCAATATTGATATTGGCACATGATAATTTATCTAAAAAAAATTAATTAAAATAATCTTTCGTAAAAGAAAATGTATCTAAAAGTTTAATAGTTTTCTATCATTAGTTTTTGAAATAAAAGTTAGAAAATAATTGATTAAAAGGGGGGAGGGGGAATTTTGGTTAGAAAAGTTAAACTAAAAGTTTTATAAAAGGAAGTAGAGTTTATTATTATTAGTTGAAATATAATTTAAAGTTTAAAAAATACAAATCTCTTTTCATTCGAATTAAAGAAAAAGTAATCTTAAAACTAGTAATATATGCGCGTATATATGTGCGATTGTAAATAAATAAAAAATGTATGCGTAATAAATATTAAAATGAAATAAAAGAAGATTATCATTAAAAAACACGGCAATGGCTATTAATTAAAAATATAAAACAACATGTCTGCATGGCTATTACTAATTAAACAATCTTCCAAAACACGTCAAAGGATTATCAATGGAATTTCGACAACAGATATTGCCGGAGGATATTACAAGGACAACACGTCGCAGGTATAAATAGACCTTTTTTTTATCGGACAATTAATTGAGTCAGTTAAGTCAAGAGAGGACAATCAGTTGAGTTAATTGTATCCAGAAACAAAATGCAGTGCTGAGCAGCTTTTGGGAACACATATCTTTCTCCAGCCTTAGTCAAATAAGATCAGCAATATCTGCCCATGAAATAATGTCAGCATAACAACTTAGAAAATCTCCATCAGTATCTAATTGTCTCCAATAGTAATAATCATGAATAATAAGGAAACTCATCAAGGAAATGTCCCAGCTGGCTGGAAGTATTCGTAATGAAAGCAGCAAACAAGAAGAAAACAAAGTTCTAAATCTACATTCAAAATCCTAGGTAAAACATTTGCTTATTTTCATTTATACCATAATAGCCATTGCATTAATTCATAAAGCCTCCAGAGACAAGTAATTTGAACTCTATAATCATGCATAAAATGAACTATTGATGTGCGTGTTTGTGAATGCTATATGATTTTATAAACGTCAAACATTATTTATGCTTTTCATAAGATATATATTATAGTGTGTTAATTTAAAATGTGCGTGTGTTATATTAGTTAAAAAATTATAAAGATGTTTAAATTTAGTAAATTAATGTTAGTTAATAAATTGTCTTAAAACTTAAACTCTATTTGTCAGTCAATTCTTTTTATCAATTCTTTTACAAATCTCTTTATCAATTCTTTTCACCACTAATTATGTATATTCTATTAGTGATTACAAACAACTGAGCTAGTCATGGATATTTAGGCATTGAGTTAGTAGCCATTGCTCAAAGCACATTATTTATTCATTCTTGGATAATTAACTGGTGACCGTGTTTACACTAAACAAAAAAGTGCTTTGAACTCTGGTGTTGAACTCAACAGTTGAGAAGAAGTTATGTCCTGGAAATGTAATGCTAGTTATATATTTTATAGCTATTGTTTGGGCATACATACTCTCCGAGTATGTTCTTCTCTGCCTAAGAGACCGGTGTTTCGATTGTCCCATATTTGAACCCGGTACAATTTTTATATAGGACAAAATTATTTAGTCATTTCTTGTGATTCTTAATTTTAACTCAGAATTATTGTAAACAAAAATCAAAACATGCACACATGTCTTAATATAGAATGAGATAAAAATCTAAAATCTTAATTTTGACAGTAATATTTTCCCCAAATATATTTTTTAGTAAACAAGATCTACTCAACTGAAACTATTTCTAGGTCTTGAGGGATTTCAAGTGGTCAAATTTAATTACTAATACCCTGTTAAAAATTAAAAACAAAAGTTTAAATAATTTTACTAAATTAAAATCTAAAATTTAAAAAGGTGTTAATGGATACTCTCGAAGCAAATAATTTTGTTGACAGAATTATCATCTGATATTGGGATCATATAAATAGGCCATATATTATACATCAAATATATTATACTATTAGACTTCATACCAGTTTGAATTATAATATGATGGGATAGATGTCCGAGATTTGCTGTTCACCACCAGAGAGACGGTGATTTCTAGTCCCATCCTACATGCCATCTGGCATATCATCATCTTGGAGATGGGGCATGCTCTTACCAACGGTCTGCCACAAGAAGATAATAACTTGTTTCATGCTGCCTATACAGAATCCAGATTGCCACTACACTTGCCACTTGATGCACCCAAGGAACAAGCTGTGAAAACCTAGGTAATCGTCCAAACACCACAGAGCTCCAAAATTGTATTTTAATTTTTAAACATCAATCTACTTAAAGCTGGCTTTTAATGTAAATATGAACATTCAAAAATTTAACTCTTTAAACTATCATTTAAAGTAATATGTAAAACTTATATAAAACTTGCCTGAAACAATATATATATATATAAACTTTCAACTTGCCTGAAACAATATATATATATATAAACTTTCATTTTTCCTATTCTAAATTAAAACAATTGTAACAATTTGTTTATTTAAACCTAATATTACTTTAGTTATGACCTATATAAAGTTCTATTATATTGCTCTAAAATTATCTTATTATATGTTATAATATGCCAAATATCTCATAACAGTGAGTATCTTCAATTTTAATAAAATTTTAGCGAAGATATGATAACTGTTATTTTTAGTTTAATATATTAATAATGCTTATTTAGTTTTCTAGCATGCTGTTTCGAAATCCTATCATATTAGAATGATAACTGATCACTACGCACTCATTATTATTATTCTGATTTAGTCTTATATAAATATCTATTATGGTTTGCATAATTAGAATTATGAATTATGTCTTTAAATCTCTATTTTATCAAAAGTAATGGACTAGCCTTAGGGCTAGCATAAAAGGATATTTATTATATTCTTAATTGTCCATTAAATATACTTTCTAGTAAAACTGATTAAAATGCAGATTGAGAACATTAAACTAGATTATAATATAATTTTAGTGTGTTGAGATAGTATGATTATTATGCTATTTTAAGAACTCAGTTCTGTTAGTTATACAGATAGAAGTTATCAGTTTTTAGATGCATTTAAATTAAATGTACATATTTTACTTTATGTGTTGTGGTGTGTTTTTACAAGGTACATTTAGTTCATTACATCTTGCTGCACCTTTAATGGTTTCATGGTAGAGACCATCCCCATTCACTTAGTTTGGATAAGGCTATTTTTATTAGAACTGGAGCACAAGGATCCAGACACCATTTATAAAAGCTTAACCAAATTCATGAACTTGCAATGTTCATATTTTATTATGCAAGCTATCCAATCTTAGGGTATTGCACATTTTGATGTGAAATCCTGTGACTATACACCCACATCACAAACTTATTTCTTAATATTTTAGTCTGCGCCATAGCAAATATTTGTTGATCTAAGACAACCAGTTCTTTCCCCTTATTAAATAATTATTCAGCATTAGTCTGAATCTGTGATTATTAGACTAAACCTGCATCATTCTTGATGAGCTTTATTATGTGCTCATATCTTAATATATATGTCTCAACAGCAGTCATTTTAACACTGTAATTAGCAATCTATCTTAGACAAGCATATTTAGTTGTACTTTAGACATAATTTACTTGCCATTCACACATACATATATTTTGATATATTATGATGAGATATGTTGTAACTCAATTTAATCTCATCTCACTGTGTGATGCCTGCATGCATTTGATCCCACATTTAATATTATACACTTATTGTTTTCATTTTGTTTGACTTATTAATTGATAAATCTATTTAAATTTAACTCGTTTCCATATCCAATTCCAATCCATTTATTTATTATCTTTAACCTTTTATATGCATTATAGTTTTAAGCCTTGATTTAATTTTAAGTTAGCGTGGCATTTTAACCCTCTATTTAATCATTGTATGCTTAATTTTTGGGTCTTAGGTCTCTCCTTTCAGAGCTGGCTCATCATTAAATTAAGACCCATGTGTAACCTCAGAAGTGCCATCCATAAGGTGTTAAGCCACAGGGCACTGGTAACTATGTTGAAGCTTGGTTGGACTTAGGGATCTAACCATCTTATTCGAATCATTTTTAATTTATTTTACCTGGACTTTGGGTTTTGTTACGAGAATGTACAAATCTGACCGCTACAATATATAAATATAAGCTTTATAGATAATAAATTTTATGCAAATATAAACATATTTACAGTAGAATAAATATGTTTCATAGGCAAAATTTTAATGAAACATAATGGTGTAGTTAATACTGAAAGTTGTTTAACTCCAATGAAGTGTAATCCAAATTTGAAGAGTGTTATACTTTAATATTCTATAATCATGATGACTAAATGAAGAGCACAGATATTTATTTTCAAGAATAAAATCTGAAGGGAAGGGTTAGTGAAAATAAAGGCTTAAGTTACATTGGAGCGAAACTGAGGTAGATTGTAGATTGCCAAGTTTTGGCCATGAAGTTCTAGGTAAAATTTGACAATGTAAATATGGATTGAACCATTCCTTGTTATTAATTTTGAATATATTGTTTTTCTTAGTGTCAAATATTATGGAACAGTGTGCAATTAAGGTTGATTGGATGCCTATGAAACATGAATTGGCATAGTGATGAGAAGTATGATAGGTTTGAAAAAAGTGTAACATTTTATTTAAATATTACACAAAACAAATGTAGGTCCAAGATTTAGCTTGAATCAGTCATTAAGAAACATTTTGGTTGGAATTGTACCCTGTAATAAATTGAAAAGAAATCTGTTAATATTTTAAACGATTTATTCAGTTTAGCTTACGTTTACTGAAATATTTCTTAAGCTAGGAATGTCAATTAGAGAATATGGTTTGATTCTCTAGCCTATCTTAATTTTTACTGTAGCTTCCCATGGAATGGAATTTGATAGCCATGGAGGATCTTTGATGTCTTTCTATATTTCTATAGTTTATGAGTATATTTTTATTATTTACTGTTCGATTTTTAAAAAATATAATACCGGCATATTATATATATGAACCATTACTATTATTAATTTTAAATTAACTGCAATAAACTTATTAAAAGTATAGGCTTATCTTTTTAATTTCATTTGACTATTTTTTTCTGTATCCATAATTAATGACGTGGCAATTGGATATAAATGAGGCAATTCCACTAATTGAATTCTGTAACTAATGTTATCATGAATTTGGATGTATGTGCTGGTTTATTGTTTAAATTGCTTTGTCAAGAGGATAGATAACAATCTAGTGTAAATGTTTCTTTTTGATAATCAAAGTCATTCTCTATGTTAAAACTATTAATATTACAATATATTTTTTATTAGCAAAAATATGATCAAACAATATCTTTTTTTAAAATCAAAGTTAAACTTTCACATCGACTTTTTCTTTGGATTTGTTTAAAAAAATGTCAAAATATACAAACTTTCTTTTTCCACAAATTCTACTAATCTATGATCTTTATAATTTCTATCTCAGATCCAAATTTACTCAATATACTTTTTCTGAAAAGTTTTCCAATTCTTATAATAAAATCTTTTATGATAACTTAGAGATGCTACTTGGATATAAGTGTAAGTAATCTGCATTCAGTATTTTTTAATAAATTGCAAAAGTAATGTTATTATTCATCTGATAAATAACAATGTAGTTATTTTATATTATATTTATAATAAATTCTACAATATTATAGGATTTATAGTAAAGTACAGGATTATACAACAAATTTCTTAATATTTCTTTTAATTTTACAGTCAAACTATGCTTTAGTTAATATGATACTTAATCATTTTTTCAAATTTCTTGTTTGAGAATAATCTGTAGTTGAAAGTTGTCAACTGCTGTTCAATGTTGTGAATAAAATATTAATATGATAACAACAAAGCTATTTGAATGTCTTAGTAATATATGGACTCATAAAGTGTTCCACCTGAAATTAAGAAGTTTTGTATAGTTGCAATTTATGAAAATAAAAATATTATAAGTTTACATGGTCAAAATATCATTATATTCACTATATATTTTTTCAGGATTTTATTGAATAGATTATTTAAATCAGATAAGTCTTAACCAAAACCTCTCACAATTGCAAAAATATGCATGAGTAGAAGCAAGATTTATGTATTGCTTTTATTGATTTGGACAGGATATTTTACTCTGTTAATCATAAAGTTTTATGACAATGATTGTTATTAGCTAGTTGTCCACTGAAGTTTATTTGCGTTATTTAGGTTAAATCGAATGCTTTTGAAATGAAAATAGATGTTAAACAAGGATATGTATTACTCCAACTTTATTTTACATTTTTATAACAGAAATTTTTGATTCCATTTACAAGTAGCTTTATAAACAGATACCCATATGAAGGGGCGGATTGGTAACTTGAATTATTAATTTAATCTTATTGACTTTTAGATTTTTACAGTATACTACACTGGGCTAATCTTGTCAGTTCCAAAAAAAAAGAAGAAATCTATAGAATATTCTTCATGTTTTGAACGCAAATTATTAAGAGTTCAATTTAGGTATTCAGACATATCAGTTATGGATAAAAAACAAGTTCATGAACTTTCAGATTGGATTATTATCAACCAAAAGAATGTGAACCACTTCAATATCATGTTAGTATTTTAAAGGTAAAAATGCATCTTTAATTAGCACAAATGTGTGAGACTATTTGACAACACACACATATATGTATAAAAATTAAAACATTGGAATTAACACCACAATTTTCAATTTACAAATTTACTTATAAATTAAGCCATACTGAGTAGCAGTCATGTTATAAGCTAGCTATAGCGTTTATTTATTTATATATTGATATATTAAAAATTGTAGAATTTCAATGTTTTGTTTTATCCTATATTATTTTGAATGATATTATATATATATATTTGCATTTTTAAAATCAATTTCTATAGACAAACAATTTGAACGAGGAAGCAACGTATGCGCGGGTGTATGTGTAAATGTTACACATTTTTGATACAAATTATTAACTTTTAAATTAACTCTTCATATTTTTAAAGAAATAAAAATAATATTAAAAAAAAGTGATATGCAAATTTAATTTATTATAGCAAACTCTTTTATTCACTCATTCATTCAATTCTATAAACGAGATTTATAGAAATAATTTATATGTAAGTAAGTAATTTAATCAGAACTTAAAAAAAAAAAACTTCAATAGTTTGAATAAATATTATTATAAATATATCAGAATGTTTTTGTGAATAAAGCTACATATTCTGTTAATGTTTTATTAAAATTATTTCAGAAATGTTTTGCAAAGGCAGACGTCGTCATAAATAAACTAACTAATTTCAATATACATCTAATGAAATTTCTTCAATATAAATAATATATACTTTATTGCATATTTATAGTTAAAACTTTCAACTGTCATTTTTAAATGAAAAAAAAACCCAACATCTTGTCTCCGACTTTTTAAAATTAATGTTTTATTTTAAAGATAACAAAATAGTATATTTTTGATTAATAAATAAAATAACAATCAAATCTACAATATATTGATATTTCTTATAAATATAAGGTATTACTTTTAATACTGTGAAGAGAAATATTATCAAAATAATGTAAATCTTCAGACAAGAAAAAGAAACAAGTTATTTCATAAAATAAAATTTTTTTTTTTTATTAAAACATACTCTCGAGTGTTAAATTATTATTGGCAATGAGCAAATATTATTGCTTAGAATAGTACCAGTTGGCAATTAATCTGGGAAAATAATTTGACATAATATATTTTATTAAACATTTATTTTCTAAACTCTTATCAATACATTATAATGTAATGCATAAATTAGTTTAAATTCATTTAACAATTAATACATTGCTTGTTACCATTAATAAAAAAGGGAATAGATTATATAGAACGTAGAAATGATCTTCAAAAGGCCTAAGAACAGACACATTAAAAAAATATGCAGGATTTGTTTTATTTAAAGTGAATTATAAGATTTAATGTTATTGCCATACATCTAAAATCAAAAATCTCTAATTGATCATATTATTAAAACTATCATTAGGTAGATACATAATTAATATGGTGTACAGCTTAGGAAAGTAAAATTTCTTCTTTGGCCTGCAATTAGAATAGGTTTTGGATTGATTTTTAACTGAATATGTGAATGCTAACTGACCTAAGAAACTAATCATGCGAATATTTAATTATTTTTAATTACAATCCTATTCACTAAATATGATTGATGTATTTATCAACAGTGTTTGAGAAAGGCCAAAAAAATCATCATTAAAATTGTGCGCACTTAAAAAACATGCAAAAAGATTGAATTTATTATGATGATCACTTATATCAATAATATTATAAATAAAATGATAAGATGAGCAAAAATAGACATACTTTACCTTAAGATCTATTACAGTATCAGAGTTGTATGACAACAGGAATGTTCAGAATTTTATGATTTTACTTAACAATGTCTTGGGAACAAATCTTGCTTACAAAACTTGTTGAGCCATTATTTACACTATGTTTGCAAAACACATTTTGTGAGAATAGTAATCAGAATAGTTTGTTCTCTGTATACATATCCATAATATTGATAATTAATATTATTTGGAAAGAATTATGCTTTTATTAAAGTAATAGTGGAAGCTAATATTATAACTAAGATAGGATAACCAGATGTCCCATTTTTCAGGATTTGTCCCTATTTTTGATTAGATGTCCCAGTGTCCCCAAAATGTCTTTTCAGAATCATTGTATGTCCTGATTTTCAAATACTCATAACTATCATATGTCTTATATAAATAATTCATTGCAAAAATAATAGTTTCTTGTCTAATATTATAAAAACTTCGGACAAATTTCAAAACCAAAACTAAGATGATTGGTTTCCCAAACTAGATACATTCTCATATCCAATCTCATCTTGGAGTATATGCAGTTGGATTTTTGTAGGCTAAAATTTGAACTGTGATTGCACTTGCTTTTTTGTGTAGTTTTACTAGTTCTTTGTTGATATTAATTTTCTATACTGATAAAATTAATAGGAATATTAATAACCCTAAACAATAGATAACATGTCAAAGAAAAAGCGCACTTACAATGATGAATATACACATGAATGGAGTTGTATAAAAAAGGATGCAATGCTGTAAAAATGATTGGTTATGTCACAATTTTTGATTGAACAAATCTGGTCACCCTAAACTAAAGTTACATTACCAATATATCCAAATAATATTATCAATAATATGTCTGATTTCTTTAGTCAGTTTGATCCCAGAATGTAACTAACTCCTTCTCCAAAGTTGATGAAATCATAAGACCTGGTGAAATCAAAACATGATATATTTTGTAATAAAATTATTATTTTATGACATGTCACATTATGGAATTTAGTCTAATTGAATATCACACTAATACCCCATTTTACTTTTAAGAGGATAGAAGAAGTAGACCATTGAAAATTTTAAAATGTATAATATTCACACTTCTAATTATAATAAAATTTTAAATTAAATCTTTTATGAACAGAAACAAAATATACTTTATCAGGTCCTTGTAAAACTCACTTAAAATTTTCATTATCTTCAATATCATTTTAAAATTCTAAATACAAATCTATAAATATATATTTTAAAGATTATCAAACTTATAATAAATTCTTTTTTTTATGTCTTTTCAATTTTATGTTAAATATGTCCAATCTTTTACAAACATTTCTACCAATTGTTCCAGAATTAAGATGATAAACAGTCATGAATCTGAAGAGATTTAAACTGCCTTAATTATTATAAACCTTCATTTGTTTTCATAGAATCTGCATTCTAATTATTTAAAAGAGTTTTTTGAAGCTGACAACTCAGCTTTTAATACATTTATGAAGATATTAAATCTTTTCATATCAGATAAATATTTATTAAACTCGCATAAGTTCTGTAAGAGTTTAATCTATACCTAGGCCTCTTTTTATATGAATTTTTTAAATGTGATTTTGAAGCTATGCGATTCATGTTTTTTCTTGATAATTTTTTATGTGGTTTTCTTTTATGTGATAAACAAGTTCATATTTCACTTAAAATCGGGATTTCCCTATTTTATATCTACGCATTAAATTCTATATACTTTAAATACCTGTTGGAAAAAGGTTTGGCAATAAATTTAGATACTGTAGAAGATTTAGAAAAAGATAATGAAACAAAAGTGAAACCTGTTCCTTTCACAGCAAAAATGATTCAGGAAAGTGTTCAACTTTCTAATCAATTGGAAAATCATTTTCTTGTTAATGATACAAATTATGAACAAGCTCTTAAATTCTAATGACAGATAAATGGTTGTATGTCTGGATATCATGAGCTTTATAAACAATTAGTAAAATCATCTCAAAGTTTAATCACCGATTACATTGTCGTCAAAAAACTATTACTCAGCACGAGACTGAAGTTGGCGCTAATTCTGCTTTGTTTTCTCTTGTGAAGAATCTGATTTCTCACCAGTTCACAAATGCACTTGCACATTCTCAAATAGTGATAATGTTTAAAATATGTATGAAAAAATGTAAAATAAATTACACATGAAAACATATTGCTTTGAATAAAATCTAATAGCTAATAAAAAAACTTTGTTGTATCAATTTTTTTCAAATATTTGAAATTTTTTTTTAATCATACTTTATTTCCTTATTTTTTTATGTGAATTTTAAAGTAATTTTACTTTGTAGTTTTGGTTTTATGCGATTTTTAAAAATTACTGGAACGTATCCCAAATTTTTCAAGGTAAGTCTATTTTTATGCGTTTTTTTGCAGAATGTATCTACCACATAAAAAGAGACCCAGGTGTATTCTCTGTTTGTCTAAATCAGAGGTTGAGAATCTCCAGCGCATAGGTCAAGTCTGGCCATCAAAAGTTCTCAATCCAGTCCCCAGATATTTTTATAATCGTATATAAAATGGATCTGAATAAAACTATTTAAATGCATGTAGTGCAGCATAAATATACATGCAAATATTGAATTAAAAGATAAAATATTTTCTCAGTCTACATCTGTTTCTCTCTCCAACCTTTATAATAATTCTACTTTATTCTATCAGAGATTCAATATTCCAACAAATTATTTATATTATGTAGGCTATCTGACTACTGATTTGATATATATGACTGAACGCTTTTTGTTTGTTTTTATAATGATTTTTCGCAGTGAATGTATAACTAGCAAAAATTCATTTCATTTTATTATTATTTTGCATTTAATTTTTTATTATTAGGATGGCTATAGGGAATAAGATAAGAAAAATTGGCACAAATTTTTTAAAAGAAATGGATCAATGCATAATTTTTTTAATAGAAATAAATAATAAATTGATGTGCCTGATATGTCTGGAAAGTATTTCAGTTAATGAAAAATACATTATTAAGATATTTATCAAACATTCTGACTATAACAAAATTATTGGGAAGAAAGAAATATTAAAATAGAAGACTTGAAAAGGTGTTTCATCATGTAACTGACATGTTTTATAAAAAGTATAAATAAGTTAGAAAATTCTGTGAGGACAAATTATTTTTTTTAAAAAGGCAGAAAATTGAAATTATTTTCTGAAGGGGAGTTTATAAAAAACTGCAGCCTAGCTGATGTAGATTTAACTTATCCAAAGCATAAAAAGAAATTTGAGAATATATATCTGAAGATAGGTTCAAGGTAAATTGGGAAAATTGTCATTAAATGTGGAACAACATTAATAATAATAATGTTACATTATTATTAATTCACACAAAAAATGACTCTCATTTAAAAGGGGAAAGTTGAAGTTGGTCTGCTAATTGAAAAGATTGTTAGTCATTAATGACTAGAAGAAATTCATTAAAATTTTGATCAAATATAGTAGGCTAATTTTTAAGTCAATAATTTTGTGTAATCTGCAAATGAGAATATAAAAAAATACAAATGGCCCTTGGCAGAAAAAAGATTCCCATCACTAATCTAAATAATAAATAAATGTGAAGTTTAATAAGTAATATAGACATTTCAAAGCGAAAATGCCATGACCAATGAAATAAATTAAAAATAATCGGTGGACCAAAACTGTAAAAGAAATGCTTAGCTAATGTAGCCATTTTTTTGTTTATCTAATTGAAAATATATAGATTTTAAAATTTCATGATTTATTTTAACTGCATTAACAACATTAATATTTATATAAGATGCCTTTCAGGTAGTCAATTACTGAATAACATTTGGAGGGTTAACTATGTAGGGCAATATCTTCTAATGAATGTACAATACTAAGCTTGTATTTTGGAATTTTGATGTGACAGATGAATGTAATAATTTCTCCAAGACATGTTTATATATATATATAATCTCAAGGCTAAATAAATTTGTAAGTAGTCATATGAATGTAATAATTTCTCCAAGACATGTTTATATATATATATAATCTCAAGGCTAAATAAATTTGTAAGTAGTCATTAAAAACCAGTCAATACTTAGACAATCCCAATATCAATCAATAATTTCAAACTGTTGTCAAGGCAACCTCCATGGTCCAATATAATTATATAGACATTAAAGATTGTAACTTGATCAGAGAGATTGAAATTATTGATATGAAGAAGTTTTAATCATCATCATCATCATCAACCATTATCAATCCACTGCAGGATGAAAGTCTCTCCAAGTTTAATCCATCTTCTCTGATCTTTAGCTTCTCTTTTCCACAACACCCCTGCACATTTTCTTATTTCATCCATCCATCTCACATGTGGTCTCTTTCTGGGTCTTTTACAATCTCTAGGAATCCAGTTTAAAATTTCAATTGTCCATCTATTATCATTTCTTCTAGCAATATGTCCAGCCCAACTCCATTTCAATCTTTTAATTTTTTCAATAAGGTCAGTAACACCTGTTTGTTGTCTTACCCATACATTGCGTTTTCGATCTCTTCTTGTTACTCCCAACATACATCTCTCCATACTCCTTTGAGTGGTCTGAAGTCTCTGTATTGCTCTTCTATTAAGTGTCCAAGTCTCAGATCCATAAGTAAGAACTGGTAAAACACATTTGTTAAAAACCATTCTTTTCAAACACATAGGCATATTTCCTTTTAGTATCAAGTTATTTCTACCAAAAGCACTCCAACCAAGTTTAATTCTATGATTAATTTCCTCCATTATGTTTCCATCTGTATTAATAATCTGACCAAGGTATTTGTAACTGTTAACTTCTTCTAATTCTTCATAATCAATCTTTATTTTCATATTTTGAGCAAATCGATTAAACATTACTTTAGTCTTTTTAACATTTATCTTTAGTCCTACTTTTCTACTTTCATCTGCTAACTCCTGCAACATTTCCTGCAGCTCTGAAGCATTATTTGCAAAAACAACTACATCATCTGCAAAATCTAAATGACTTAAATACTCTCCATTTACTTTCATTCCTTTAGTTTCCCATTTTAATCCACAAAATACTTCTTGCAGCACTGCTGTAAAAAGTTTTGGAGATATGGAGTCACCTTGTCTTACACCTTTCTCAATGTTGATTTTTCCAGTATCATTATGTAATCTAATTGTTGCTGTTGCATTTTTATAAATATTCTTTAAAATATGACAATATCCTGGATCTATATTTTGATGATCCAATGCTTTAATCACTGAAGAAATGTGTATAGAATCGAATGCCTTTTCATAATCTACAAATCCAAAACATAATGACAACTCATATTCATTTGTCCTTTCTATGACTTCTCTCAATACCTGGATATGATCTATTGTACTAAAACCACTTTTAAATCCAGCTTGTTCTCTTGGTTGGTGGAAATCCAAAGTTCTCTGTAGACGAGTTGTAATTATCTTGGTAAAATTTTTATATAAAACTGATAAAAGGCTGATAGGTCTGTAATTTCTAATATCTTCTTTATCACCTTTTTTAAATATTAATATTATTACTGCATTCTTCCAATCTTCCGGTACATCTTTATCATTTAGACATTTGGTATATAACTTTGCTAAAATTGTTTCTATTTCTTCACCTGCTTCTTTTAATATATCAATTATAATTCCATCATTTCCTGGAGCCTTTCCTTTCTTCATACATTTAATTGCATGTCTCACTTCTTCATTTAAAATTCTGGGCAATTCGGAAGATGTAATAGATATAGAAGGTACTTGTTCTTTATTACTATATAATTCTTGATAAAAATCTTCTACCAATTTCATGATGTCATCTCTCTTTTTAGTAATAATTCCATCTTTTTTTCTTATTGCAGATATAAATTTCCTACCAATACCAAAATGTTGTTTAACATTCTTGAGACTTTTATTTTCTTCTACAGCTTTCCTTGCTATTTCACAGTTATACTTTCTTATATCATTTTCAACTCTTTTCCGTACCATTTTACAAAATTCGAGATATTCAATTCTTTTTAATACATCATTTTTGTATATCTTCATATTCCTTCTTTTCTTCATAAATTCTCTAGTCTCAGTAGAAATTTTATTAGTCAATTGCTGCTTTTTTCTACCAGCTATCTTTGTTGCAGTTTTTAAAAGTGTATCAGTTATTTTCATATTAATTTCATTCAAATCTGAATCATGTTCAAAATCTCCTAACACTTGAAACCTATTTGTAAGTTCTAATTTAAATTCATTAGAATGTTTCTGAAGATTAGGAATATCAACTGTAAATATTGTTTTTCTTAATAATTTTTGTCTCTCTAGTTTTACATTAACACGTAACTTACACCTTACTAATCGATGATCACTTCCTGTGTTAAATTTATTAAGAACATTACAATCTTGAAATATGTATTTCCTGTTACTCAAAATATAATCCAATTCTGCTGTACCTTCATTTGGATGCTTCCATGTCCATTTCCTTTTAACATTTTTCTCAAAAAATGAATTCATAATATAAAGTTTTTCTTTTTCTGCAAACTCCACAAGTCTATGTCCTCTCTCATTTCTATTACCATAACCAAAATTACCTACAGCAATTTCATCTTTCATTTGTCTACCAATTCTAGCATTAAAGTCTCCCATAACAATTTTAAAATGTTGTTTACTCTGATCAAAAGCCTTTTGTACATCCATATAAAAATCTTCTACTACTTCATCACTATGAGAACTTGTTGGGGCATAAACCTGAATTATCTGCATTTGGTATCTGCTATTAAGTTGTATAACTAATCTTGCAACTCTGTCTGATACACCATCAATCTCCACAATATTGTTCTTCCATTTTTTATTTATAATGAATCCTACTCCACTTGTATTTCCAATATGTGTGCCTTTATAATAGAGTATATGTCCACTTTTTAAATTAATTGTTTCTTCACCTTTTCTTCTAACTTCACAAAGTCCAATAATGTCCCATTTAATATAAGACAATTCTTCTTCTAATTCTTGCAATCTTCCTTCACTTGAAAGTGATCTGCAGTTGTAAGTACCTAAATAAAAAGTCGTCATCAAATGGCAGCCTGGGTCCACAATCAGGGGATTCTTAGCACCCTCCGCCTTCGGCCACCAACCGCTGCCTTGGTTGGTGACTTTACAGCCTCCTGGGAATAAGGGCCATGCTTTATTTTTGTCTGTCATAATTGTATATATGTATTGGAAAAATATTTGTCATTTACACAAACATTCATTCTGCCTTATCAGGCACTGAGAAGAAAGACCATGGTGTTTCTTGATCTTAAACTCAGAGGTAAAAAGCCAATAAACTCACCACGCTGGCTAATGCATGTTGGTGAGCAGCCCATCCATGTTCATATACTATATGAATAATCACATAGTAATAACAGCTGCAACGACAAGAACATATGGAGTGGATATTAGGAATTTGCCCTGCTCGGTTTCTTTAAGGCCTCCAAGAGGAATCAAAGGGTCTCCTTTCAGTTAATAGGAAACTCCTTTCTGCAGCTGAAGAAGTTTTAATAAATCTCTTTAAACAGGAATGCAGACAACAAATAATCAATTATAACCTTAGAAATTACAATTATAATTTTAAAATTGCACCCAAAGTATTACTTAAATAATAAGTGTAATAATGCTCACAGCTAAATGAATTCATGGACAAATTGCACCCAAAGTATTACTTAAATAATAAATGTAACAATGCTCAAAGCTAAATGGATTTGTTGTCAAATTGCAATATATATAGACACAGGTATCTAATAAGCCTGTGTTTCAGTTATTACATTGTAGAGATGTCTACCCATCCTTGCATATGTATTTAATGGATTTGTCCTGTACATGTGAGGTTCAGATTGACCTTAGGTCAACATGGGTGTGACAAGAATCTCAGCCTCAGAGTGGCCTTCGAGCATTCCATCATCAGATTTTCAATTGGATGGACAGTTGAAGAGTTGCAGTGTGTAGTAGATTGGAGCCTGTCCATTGGAGTGTGAGGATTGTCTATCTTAATATATATCTGAGCACTTTTAGTATATATGTGTGGGAGATGATAATCTGGACCAACTGATGATTGCTGGTTTAGCATGAAATATATATATATATATATATATATATATTGGTGATTATTTATCTTTTCAACATATATGTGCTTGAGTGTATCAGTGTTATTAGATAGAGAGGAGAATGGTGGGTCATGTGAAAGTCTGTGCTCATATACCCTATATATTATCTGTATAAATATATTGGACTATTTATAAAAGATGGGTTTCCATCTTTATTGTTAAAAGGTTCCCTTAACAACAGTTTGAAATTGTTGATTGATATTAAGATTGTCTAAGTGTTGACTGGTTTTTATTTTCAAATTGCATCCTTTGTATTAATTAAATAATAAGTGTAATAATGCTCAAACCTAAATGGATTTGTGGTCAAATTGCACCCAAAGTATTATTTAAATAATAAGTGTAATAATGCTAAAAGCTAAACAGATTTGTGGTCATTGCAATATTTAGTGTCTATTTAAATATATTGGACCATTAATAAAAGTGGGATTCCATCATTATTGTTAAAAGGATGTTACCATGACAACAGTTTGAAATTGTTGATTGATACTGAGATTGCCTAACTGTTGATTGGTTTTTAATGATTACTTACAAATTCATTTAGCTCTGAACATTACTACACTTAATTATTTAAGTAATACTTTGGGTGCAATTTTAAAATTATAATTGCAGTTTGTAATATTAATAATTGTCTATTTATTAGTCTGTATTCAGAACAGGTTATATTAACTGTTTAAAGGGGTTTATTTAAATGACTTTGTATCAATTATTTCAATCTCTATGGTAAAGTTGCAATTTTAGTGTCTATATAAATATGTTGGACCATTAATAAAGATGGGATTCCACCTTTATTGCTAACAGAAGATAGTTTTGACCACAGTTTGAAATTGTTAATTGATATTGGGATTGTCTAAGTGTTGACTGGTTTTTAATGATATATCAGATCTGCTATATTGTTTAAATATGTACATTAATAGATGATATAGTAATGGTTCATTGCTGAATCAAGCCAAAAATTTCTGAGAATATGAAACAGAAGTTTCCTTTGTTTTTTACATTTAATAGAAAGATTATTAATTTTTTTTTACCTATCTTTATTCTTTTATAATTCTGAATTTTACTAATATTATAGCAGTATCTCTGTTCAAAATTGTAATTTTTCTTTTTCTTTTTTACAGCCTATTATAAATTTGAGATGCTTCAATTTTGAAAATTAATACTTGATCAAGGAATTGATTTGTCTTACAACAACAACATTCTCACTATATTACAATTATATTTTTGTTTTATGGTGGGCACAATGATACTTATATGACCAACATAAATTAATTAAACAGCCTATTGTAGAGAAAAATAGCTAAGTATAAATACAATAATTTAAAAGCTGTAGATTAGTTCAGTGACGAATCACAGAACAATTGTGCAGGTGTATATTTTAAAATTATCAGCTTCAAAAAGAGATATATTCTGCAAATCCCAGGCATAGATACCATCTTTATCAAGATAATTGCAGGTTGTCTAATGACAAACGGTATAATTAAATTTTCTACTACTTGATAACTGAGCAATAAATTTTTCTTTTCCATCGTGAGACAGTAATTTAAGTAATAAATAATATTTGAAGTTCCTTATGCATTTATTATCTACCATCCAGTCAAATTAGGCAGTTGATTTTTTTTTGCAAACTGCAAACTATGTGAATGAATAAAAAGTTCTTAACTACTTGCATTAGGTATGTGTTGGTGTTTTTAGTGTCACTTTTTGAAAAAGGAAATGTTACGTTATTAAAAGCACTGCTTCACTAGTTATTAGAATCAACTGCAATCTATTCAAAAAAATAAAATTCACTGCATTTTAGTCGATTATAAGAATCATACGATAGAATATCAAAATCAGTTCAAGGTGAAATTCAAATAATTTTATTTTACTATTATTTTTACTTTGATAAACTTGGCAATTTTTTATTCTATCCAGGTACTACTAAACAGTAAAATCTTGATAATTTTAGTTCTGGCATTTCCAGAGATTGAATTTCTTACGAACTTTCGAATAATAAAGCCATTCGATTATTTCTATTTTATTCAGCCATGAAGATACATTTCAAAGCAGAACTAAGAAATGTAAAAAGTTAAAAAAAAACAAAACAGCAAAATTATGAATGCAACAAAAAAAAAAAATCATTGGTTAAGTTTTTAATTGAACATTTTATCGTTATAAAGATCACATCTGCGACTGCAAAAGGCTAAAAATAAAGATTTTTTTTAAAGAATTAAACGTTTGATTATTATTTTTGTTTTTATTAAGTAATAAATTAACTAGATAGCATTCCTTAATATTTAAAACTACTGGGGCTCAAAACTAGACTGCATTTGGAATCTTCCAAGTATTTGATTCATCGTTTGGTTATTTACTTCAAAATTGTACGTTTGTTTAGAGATCTTCAACTATCTAAAACAACAACAATAGTAACAACAACAAAAATTACAATTTTTATCCTGATTTGAATCTCTAACCATGAACATATTAGGTAGATTTTCTGACCAATATATTATAAGCTATTGGCAACTTAATTCTAATAATTAGCAATTTTATCTTTAATGAAGCAAAATTTTTTTTAAAGTCGGAAATTGAACGAAGTCATAATTTTTAAAACTTTATTACATTAATTGTTATTAAATAAGATATTTATATATATAAAAAAATTAATGATAAAAAAAATGTTATTTTTTATATAAGAAAAAAAAAGGTTACTTCAAACGATCTTAGAACTTGAATAAGCGGGGTGAGAAATCAAGCGTAGTTTTTGTAAGAAATTTAACTAAGTGCAAATATTTCCTTGGGCAATCTGGGAGGAATGTATTGAGCTGAAAAGCTATTCTAGCTATCATTATTTATCCTCTCTTATAACTTGGAATAACATTTTTTTTTTCAATCTGCCATTATGTTAAAGTTAATTTTTCTGCTATTTGATTTTGTTATAAGGTCTAAAAGTTTTTTTCTTGAAGCTATATAAATATATTTATTTGATCTAACACAATTAACATGAAAATGATTAGTCTTCTAAAGATTAATGAAGTGCAAAACATAAGATACTCAGATTATAACGGTAATTAGGAAATGAATATTTTTATCGCATAATGAAAGACCATTTTGTGATTGGGTAAACCAACGTATTTTTAATGAGAGAAACCGCTAGAAAAATATTGCATAATATTTGTATATAAATGTTTGCTTTTTTTCGTAGATGGTTGGATTAAGTAATTTCTTGGAAAAACTTTCATATTGCACAATGATATTAAAAATAACTCTGGCTTGGGATTAATAAATTAAGCTATTTCATTTAAGCATGGTTTACAGCAGGGGTCCCCAACCTTTTTGCACTTAAGAGAACATTCTATAATACCGGCAGGTGGCGGGCACCACTTATTTTTTCAACTAGGTGGAGAGCACCATTTATTTTTTCAATGTAAATTTATAGTTGGATAGTGTTAATAATACACATAATGTACAAAAAAATATTTATTTCAAAAATACAATTTTAATATATAATTAACGTTTATATTTTTATGCTGTAAAAGTATAGTATGCCCTACAATTTGATTACAATATAATACAATAATTTATAAGAAATTTTAAAAATTAAATTTATTTGTATCAGATAAATAATGTTTTATCGTGTTCAGATAGTGGCGGGCACACGTAAAACGGTCCGCGGGCACCATGATGCCCGCGGGCATAGAGTTGGGGACCCCTGGTTTACAGTGAACACAATTTCATTTTGATTATTTATCAATATCTAAATTCATTTGGCATATAAATTCTTGGAATAAATGGGAAAATGAATTTATTTATGTTAGTGAGACTTAGCACATTATTTATATATGATGCTTGGAGATACATAGGTAAATTATAATTTATCACACATTGGAATAAGTAAATGAAAATGTAAACTTCATTTAAAAGTAGAACAGATATTATCTTAGGATAACTGACTTTATTATAAAATAATGAATTATCTATTAATGATGATTATTTATCTAATAGTATACAAGGAAAAAGAAAGAGAAGTAAATTTAGATTTTATGAGGCATTAAGAAGAATGTTGACAGCTCAGATGAGATGAGAAGGTAGATGAGAAGGAATATTTATCATATGTTTACTGCTCTCTTAATAAAATGTTATCATTAGTCTATCTAGTTCTAAATCTAGTTCACACAAATATAAAATGAATCTTTATTCAATAATAAAATATCATAAAAGATTTTTAACATAACTGTTTTACTTAAGAGGAATATTTTCAAAAATAGTTTTTACTTGATCGCCATTAAATAAAATAAGTGAGACTCAATATGGGGTACAGGTATAAAAATAATTAAGTTCAACAAGTACAGAAAAAAAAAATTAAACATAAATAAATTAATTATTTATTAAAATAATATAAAAGTATGAATTCAAACTCAAGATAAATAAAAAATGTACACTCATCAATATTCAATAGTCAATAATATGTTAAAAAATACATATCTACAAACAACAAAGATTATACAAAGTATACAATTATCATAAAAAAAACTGTTTTGGCAAATTATGTTTTTTGCCCTTTTCAATACGTCTCCAGAATACCACAATTTAAAGTACATACAGCGACATCTACATCAATACATGAAAGAAGTCAGATAAACAATTGGATATCTGATATGATCTATTATGTAATATTTATGCAATCATATTACAAAATTAACCTATTATATAAATTGAATGGATATGTAGCCACATATATTAAATAACTCCATTAACCACTTATTCAACTTAATGGATGTTTTGTATATATTCATATAATTGACTTTACTATACATGATATAGTTTCATATATTTTACATCTATTAACATTTTTAATATAATCTAGAATACTTATATTATCAATGCAATTTATTTTATGTCCATACTGTAAATAATGAATGTATAACGCAGATCTATTATCCCTCCTAGCAATAGCATCATTGTGTTCTTTAGCTCTTTCTTCCAATTGCTTTGCCATCTGGCCATAGTAAATCATATTACAAAAATTATATCTAACTTTATAAATTATTCCTCTTTTGTATTTTACTTCATCTTTCATCCTACAATTAGTTATCAATTTATCTAAATTTTTGCTATTAGCTCATCCTACTTTAATATTTTTATCTATATAATTTTTACTTTTTTATTTAATATATTATATACACTAGGCAAATATAAATTTTTTATCCATTTCTTCTGTTTATTAGTCCTACATCTGTTATTATCAGTGCTATTTACATTATTTCATGAAAATATATTGTCAATAATCTGTGCCATGTATCCATATCCCATACATGCCTGTTTGAATTTATTCTTCTGTAATATAGTAATATTTTTATCTATATTAAATCTAACATTCTTATATTTAAAATTCTTTATTACACTCATCTTTTGTATCCATGGTTGTTTTGAATCTATTGATATAATTTTCAAAACAGGCAAAACTCACTATACATATTGCCACACACAGCAAGCTAGAGTAATTAATGGATGCCAGAAGGCTTGTGCATAAAATCCCCATCTAGTGCCTACTCATCCAATATTCCTAGACTAGTTCTGACTTGTGGACTTCATCAGTGAAGAGCCTTAGATCTGAGAGCACCGCGCCTAGATCTTAGGATTGAATGCAACTCTCCAGCAGTTACCTTTTATCTCCATTTAACAACAAAACTATGAGTCTTAAACTGAAAACACCTTAATGTTTTCAATCCAAACCCATTAGCTTATATAGTCACATGAGTCTGAACCCAATTCAGTACCCATACATTTTTGTGCCTTTGGTACTTTAATAACCATAGCCACCGCTATCCTATTAGTCAGAATTGGTTTTAAGTCAATAAACATCACATGACCACTACTTCTTATGCTTGTGTATAACTGTTTTAAAACAGGCAAAACTCACTATACATATTGCCACACACAGCAAGCTAGAGTAATCAATGGATGCCAGAAGTCTTGTGCATAAAATCCTCATCTAATGCCTACTCATCCAATATCCCCAGACTAGTTTCTGGCTTGTGGGTTTTGTCAGTGAGGAGCCTTGGATCTGAGAGTACTGCACCTAGATCTTAGGATATAATGCAAACCTCCAGCCACCACCTTTTATCTCCACTTAACTACAAAACTATGAGTCTTAAACTGAAAACACCTTAATGTTTTCAATCCAAGCCCATTAGCTTATATAGTCCTATAGGTTTGAACCAAGTTCAGTACCCATACATTTTGGTATCTTAGGTTCCTTAATAACCATAGCCACCACTATCCTATTAGACAGGATTGGTTTTAAGCCAATAAACATCACATGACCACTACTTTTTATGCTTGTGTATAACTAAGATCTAAATGCAGTGCTCTCAGATCCAAGGCTCTTCATTGATGAAGGCCACAAGCCAGAAACTAGTCTGGGGATATTGGATGAGTAGGCGACTAGATGGGGATTTTATGCACAAGCTTTCTGGAATCCATTGATTACTCTAGCTTGCTGTGTGTGGGAATACATATAGTGAGTTTTGTCTGTTTTAAAACAGTTATACACAAGCATAAGAAGTGGTGGTCCTGTGATGTTTATTGGATATAATTTTTCTTAATTTATCATCTTTAATTAAATGCTTAAGTATAATATTATTTTGATTTAAACTAATTTCAATATCTAAATACCTTATCTCATTATCAATTTCTTTCATAGTAAACCTTATGTTATCAATACTATTATTAAATTGTTTATATAATGCCCTCTTATTACCAATTATCAAACTATCATGTACACATCTAAAATAATGTAGTACTTCTTTTTTAATTATACTACCTTTTATAATATTGATGTCCATATCATTAATAAACATAGATGCCATAAGCCCATTAATCATGCATTCCATTACCCATCATTTATTTATTACCCAATATTCATTATTACATTTTAAATATAAACTATTATTTATTAGGTTCAATGCTCCATTTATAATATTAATTATGTTATCATCATTGATATATAGAGATAAAACCTTTATGACGATATTAATAATCTTAATTCTAGGGATAATAGGGTACTTCGATTTTATGTCCATCACAAAAATACTATGGTTTCTATTTATATTCATCATGTTTAATTTATCAATAATAGCCTCTGTATTTTTTATACAATATTGACCATAACCAATTATATCAGCTATCCATTTATTTAAATATTTACAAAATTTATGTGAAATGAAATTGCTAAAATTAAACAATAATCTTAAAGGTTTATCTCCTGTATGCATTTTTACCTTACTAAATATATATGCGTTCTCATATGAATTAGGATATAAAGAATAATATTGATTATCACTTATAATGTTATAAGCTTTATCTTTTTTAACAATTTTATATATTTATTTTTTTTATAATATCTGTAGTATCTTTAGATAAACTACTATACTCCTCATTCTTTATTACACTATCTGTTCTATCATTATAGTCCTTAGCGTACATTACAACAAAATGACAACCTTTTATTTTCTTTACTTATTACAATCCCATAATCATTACATATATATGCATTTTTTATTTATTATTATTGTTTATTCAGTAGTTTCTCATTCCTACCATATATGCTTTATATATTCTTTGATTGTTCATAAATAATGGTAAAGCAGATGCTGATCCTGCTTCTTACACTTTATGTATTATTATTATTGTTAGTTATCAGTAGACAACCATTTGTATCATTAATGCCAGGTAGATTCATAATTCCTACCTGGGAATTTGGTGATATTTATTTGAATGCTATTGAAACAGACATTAAAGATCATCTGATGCATATGACACTTAGTTCCATTATTTGGTTATAATCTAATCACTTAGTATAATTTTCCAAATGCTGCAACTTGAAATGCTTTAGATTAATCTCAGCTTTCTAACATGATATTTTATATAAGTGATGTTTAGCATATTCTTGGGCCTGTGAGTGAGATTGAGAGTTCTTGAATCTGGGTTGTGACCAGTTAAAGTACTAAGTACTAGTATTTACTGTTAATCTATGCACTGAATCTATATCTATCCAGGGATAATTAAGTTACATAGGGCTATATATTATCTGTGCATAATAAGACAATAGATCTGTAAGAGTTGTTATGCTGAATTCAAACCCAAGTTAAAGACCAATAGACTGGTATACCCAAAAGGTGCATGAGAAATATGTGACTTTAATCACTGTAACCATGATATTTCATATTAGTTTGAATTATTGTTATATTCATATCCCTCATTGTAATCACTTTTGAGCACCACTGGAAATTACATCATGAATGGTATAGTTTAAAAATTGGTCAGAATACTACATGGACTGTAGAAGGTTATTAAAACAGGCAAAACTCTCCATACAGTAGTGCCACTCAGTGCAAGCCAGAGTAATAAATATATACTTCATATGTCTGAAAGAAAATTATGATTATAATAATGTCCATCAAAACTATGAATTTAAATTAAGATTAATACTTATTAAAAATTTAACATATAAAATTATGCTTAAGATACTAATTATATCATTTATATCCCCCAAAAATATTTACCTTTATCTTCCAGATATATTTTAACATTCTAATATAAAAGTAAATAAAGAAGAATATAGTTAATGAAATAACTTCATTCATAATTTTGTAAGTTATTTGCTACAAAATATTTAAAATAACCTTATAACTTTAATGTTAAGTTCACTTTACTTATAAAATAATGAGATTACTCTAGCTTGCACTGAGTGGCACTACTGTATGGAGAGTTTATGGTGATCATGTGATTATAGAAAGGTTGTTAGTATAGAGGAGAGAAAATTTTTATCACAAATGATATTTATTTATTTTTTTCTGGATAAAAATAAAAGGAATGATTTGATATTCCTAGACATATCAATAATGGAGATCATTAAACTCAAATGTTAAATGCATATTTTTGTTTAAGAAAGAAAATGATGGAATGCAACATCTGAATGCTATTATGGTGATAGGTATTGAAATAAATAAATATAGCTTTTACAAGCAATTTATAATTATTTAATATAATCTTATTATTTTATAAGTAAAGTAAACTTAACAAAAATTAAAGTTTTAGGGTTATTTTAAATATTTCATAGCAAATAACTTACAAAATTATGAAGGAAGGTATTTCATTAACTATACTTTTCTTTATTTACTTTTATATTAGAGTGTTAAAATATATCTGGAAGGTAAAAGTAAATATTTTGTTGGGAGGGATATAAACAATATACTTAGTATCATAAGGATAATTTTATATGTGAAATTTTTAATAAGTATTAATTTAGTTTAAATTCATCATTATTATAATCATAATTTTTTTTTGAAAATATGAAGTATACTATTAGTTACAAATGATAATGTAAGTAAATTGTATTCAATACTGTTATTTTATTTAAGTATGATAATGATGATTGAATATTGCTATTGCAAGTATAAAAGATAATAATAATATTACCATTACAATGTACAATATCTTATGTAAATATATACAGCAAATAGTCGGAGTGAAGGCTATTTAATATTTTGTTATTTTCATAGTATCTCTTATGTAAATATTTTAATTGGATTAATTTTTCTTTTATTATTTTATAAATGTTTAAAATTTTATAAAGTTATATTTTTGTTAATTTAAGTACGTTGTTAAATAATAAACTTGTTGATGTTTTTGGAATTCACATTGTCTCAAGAATTCTTAGTTTGATGTGTCCGAGTGTTTTTGAATCTTTGTATTCACACACGAGTTATAAAAATTAATGTATCATTATATTACTGCACATGATGAACAAGAATATATTATTATAATTATCATTACTATTGTAGAAAATCTTATTATTGCTAATTATGAAGATTATATAATGCCAATTTTGAAAATTATCTAATATTGCAATTAGGGTAAGAGTATGATGTTTCTGTAAATGCTACATAAGAAGTAAAAATTTTATAGCATAATATGATATGATATTTTAAAACTTATTAAAAAATATTCTATATAATGTTTATATAAGATTTTATAATTTTATTGATATCTACTGAGGAATAATAATTAAGTAAATGTATTATTTTAAGAATCTTGAAAATATTCTAGCTGGTTGTTGTTATTTTGGAAAAGTAGTTGAATATATGTAACATCTTTCATTATATTTAGCTACATTGTATTAATTTGTTTATCATTTATTATTAGGAGATGAATCTGAGATCTTGAATAATATAGATGAAGTGATAATGGATAGGAATTTTTAGTTAATGTTAAATTTGAATATTATCTTTTATGAAATAATATTAATTGCTTTATTGTTTCATAATAAATTTTATAAATTATTTAATTAGGATTTCTTTTATGTGTCTTGTGAGCCATGAAAATATTACAAGGTAGTTTTTTTTATAAATTAGGTAGGGATAGTATTTTTATGCCATTGAGAGTATATTTTTTGGGATACCTTCTCAATGTTAAACCAACAGTGTACTTTAATAAATGCCTCATGCATAATTTCATAATTTTTGTTTGTATTTTAATCAAACCATATTATAGGATTAGATAATATGATAATCATAGTTTAAATTGTTATAATAATAAATGAGATGAAAATCCGATTTTAAACTTAGTATTTAATTTTTGTGCTTTGACTTTCTTAGTTTATTATTTAAATAAGCCAAATTAAAAAAGTATTACTTTTGTTAGATGTAGTATATTGCTTTAATAAGTATTGTTTCAATAATTCGATTGTGTTTTGAGGAATAGTAACTTAGAGTTCAGCCGGAAATTTTCCAATTTGGTGAGTTTTGTTATAGCAAGCAAGTGAAGGGGTTAATATATATATATATATATATATATATATATATATATATATATATATATATATATATATATATAATATAGGAAGCATACCAATAGTTCTAACAAGAGAAAGTATTTAAAATCTTTATCTAGCAATATCTTTATCCTCAGACCAATCAGTTTCAAGCTTTTGGCTTACCTTAGTGAGAATCTAGAACATTCAGACACTAGATCCAAAATACCAACTCAAAAGCCAGCTCTTATCTAATACATAACTATTAAGCAGAAAATCTGAAATTTTTAGACATGTAAATATCTTTAATCTATCTATCTAACATAAATAGCTATATGGGTCTGAAAACACTTCAGACTCACTTTATATTAATAGACTCAGCAATATAACATCGCTAAAGCTTCAAGGGCAAAATTATAATAATCAGTAAAACAAGTCATATACCACATGACTTGTTTTAAATTTGTATTACAGATATGTAATATAGGGAGCATACCAATAGCTCTAACAAGCTCTTATTGATAATTTCCACAAGAGAAAGCATTTAAAAATCTCTATTTAGAATTATCCTTACTCTCAGACTAATCAGTTTCAAGACCCATATAGCTATTTAAGTTAGATGGCTGGATTTAAAGACCTTTATATGTCTGAAAATTTTAGATTTTCTATTTAGTAGTTACATATTAGATAAGTGCTGGCTTTTGAATAGGTATTTTGGATCTAGTGTTTCAATGTCATAGCTCCTCACTGAAGTGAGCCAAAATCTCAAACCAATTGGTCTGAGGATAGGGATAATTCTACGTAAAGATTTTAAATGCTTTCTCTTGTCACACTTATCAATAAGAGCTCGTTAGAAGGATTAGCATACTCTCTATATTACATATATGTAATACAAGGTTAAAACAAGTTATGCTATATATGATTTGCTTTATATATTGTGCCCTTTTCTAGAGGTAAATGATGGTTATAAATGGTCAATTACTAAAAAATTTTAAAATTAATATTATATAGTATTTAAAATTATAGATTATATTAAGCAATGAAATTTTTTTGATATGATGTATTTAATAATAAATATTGTGGTGGTGAGAATTGTATCTAATTCTATATTTTTCTAAATTGTTTTTCAAAATTTTATATAATTATTTTATATAATATAAGTAGCAAATTTATTCAGACAGATAAAAATAGACTAAACACCGGAAATGACCACGTGACTGTCTGGAATATTCTATGTCTAAGTACCGGTTTAAATTAATACTAATAATTAAAATATTAAAATAGCGTATTATAGAGTTGGATGGAATTGTTACACATCATAATAAAAATATGTAGGATACATTTTATTAATTATTGTTTCAAAATTATTAAATTGTAATAGATAATAATTGATTTAAAAATAATAATTAGTTAACATTTAAGTCTATTACGTCATAATTTTAAAACTTTAGAAATTGTTTATCAATCCAAGTAGGAATTGACCAATAAAAAAATAGATCTTGGCAGACAACAAAAAATCGTGCCAACTAATTGTATAAATGGGGGAGAACAAAAATGTGTTGACTCCAGAGCAGAGGTAAAATTTTAAGCTCTCTAAAATTTTTTTTTTCTTTCTTCAATTTATTAGTCAATTTTATTATAATTTTAATAATATCTTTGAAAGAAACCAACTGACAATTTAAAAATCATCTGAAGAGAATCTTAGAATAAAAGTTTTTAAAAAAGTTTTTCATAATAATGTTTCACTAACTTTACAGTAACCTGCCAGTGGATTCTATCGAAATATAATCGGAGTTTTCAATAGAAAATGGATAGATTCTTAAAACCAAGTTGTAAATTTTATAATATTCCAAATATGTTAATGTTATTCGTTGATATAGTTTATATAGCGTATCACTATGAAAGCTGTTTTCGTGCATATAAAATTAATGAAAGGACATTGTGCGCAAAGTTAATGAAGATAATGGAAAATAAAAATAAGTATTATTCGTATAAGAATAAATGGACAAAAGGAATTTTAATATTGAAATAGTTTGAATTGCTTTCTTTAAGATGACTGGAGAAAATACTCTAGAAAATAGTTAAAGATCGGAAGTAGTGTCTATAAAATAATAATGAATGAAAATGAAGTTTATATTTTACAGAAGAGAAATATAAAAAAAAATTGGATCCATGGAAAATGCAATTGGTACCGTAATTATTAAATAATTGTAGTTTAACTAGAAATAAAGATGCATCAACGCGCCGAGGTAATATTCGCCAGAACATTTAAAAGCTTTGTGGGATAACTAAATAAAATGTTTTCTAATAATTTTGAATTAAACACTAAAACTAAAGATCGTCTAAACAGTTTATTAAATGAACTAATTTATTTAAAACTTTAATAAGCAGAAAGGAGAACATTCGGATAAAAGAAGAAATAATAAATATTATGGGACTAACCAAGATTTACCATCAGAAAAATATGTGATTATGGTTTGAATTATTTTTTTTATTAATCTAAGTTAAACATTAAGTTTTAGATAGCGATAGGGAAAACAAAATACATTAATTTGTGATATAACATTATATGAAATAATATGTTTTGATTTTGAATTTTAAAATAAAATTGTATGTATGTGGAAATATGTATATTTGCGATGCTCGAAGAGAAAGAAGCCCACTACGAACTCTGATAGGAAGATAAAGATTGTTTTGATAACATTTATAATTATTAATGATATATAATGTATGTTTTATTTATTTAGATCAGCTGAGAATCGAATGAATGTAGCGCAAAAGTTTTATTGTTATTATTGTTGTAAAACGCATTTTTTGAAAACAACACTTTAAAACACTTTGAGATGTGATTAGATTTTTAAAAATATGCATACGATAATCATTTATGTGTTATTAATATAGTTCAATATAACCGATGGTTATGTGATATTTTCTGTTAATTTTCCAATTGGGATATTTAAATGTTATTTTAACAAAACGTAGATGTTGAACCTACAATGTAATGAAGCAAGACAAATTGTTTTTATGGAATAGGGAAATGTTTTATATTAGCGAATTTTGTTTATTGTTTTAAAAAGTAGTTAGTATTTTATCGATGTTGGATACAGTAAAAATCTCAAGAGATAGTTTGGGTAGTGACTTGGTAGTACGTGGTGATTCGGAAACCAAGAGGATGTATTAAAAACTAGGATGCTACAGGGAATGAAATAATAAGTAGTTTTAGATGTTAATCAGCGTAGTTAACAAAGCCCTACAACTGGTACACATGTTGTCTTGGACAGTGGTATTTTATATTTTTCTTGTGAATCGTACTTGATGTTTGGTAAAGCTGAGTAAATAGCTGCCACATCACGCTTATCACCAAGGTTATTAGACAATGAATGCCAGACCTATTCACACTGTTCCATACATTTTTTGAAGTATATTGCGGATAAGTTATCTATCTATCTTCCCGATATCCTATACATCTTTCGCTATCTTTATCTGTATTTCTTGCAACTACATCGTTATATGATAAGTCTATTAAAAGGGAAACAATAGATATTTTAGAATGTCTGTCATGCTATTATTTGGAATAAGAATAGTTAAGTATTAACGAAGAGTAGATTATGATTATTGAAAGAAAGATGCAGATATCCTAAGAAGGGAAAGAGTTAGAGAATTATGTTAATTCCTTTTAAGAAATGAACTATAATTTTATAAAAGTATATCCAAATAGAAATATACAAAAATATTAAATATAATTTCACGTTTTCTTATTATTAATTATATTTTAAGAAATATAAGTATTGCATATTTGAAAAAAATACAATAACATTCGATAATAATAGTATATGTGAAACTGTAACAGGTGATAATTAAACCCGTGTTATAGTGTTATACATGAGTATGGCTTACGGAATAAACGTATTATAGTTTATGAGCATTGGTGAATAAACGTTAAAAGTAATAATAATATTTGAATAATATGAGGAGTAACTTATATAAAGTTACAAGAAAATGTAATTTTCTTTTAAAAACCATATTGATTGTAAAATTATGATGTTATAAATGATGTTTATCCACATAGATAATTTATAATACAGTAACTTTAATATTAAAAGGTAAAGAATGGTGTTACCCATAAAATAGTTAAAATAAATGATATGATAAACCTAATGAGAAATAACTAAATAACTTTTAAAAGGAATAATAAGTTTAATTAACGATAAAATAAATATAAATGTGTATAATTCAGTTATTATAGTGTAAAGAAAAATGAGGATATCCCTTGTAAATAGATGTAAATAGATTTGCTTGTTTTATTTATTTTATTGATGTTAATAAAATTTTAAAATTTGTTTATTAAAACTTGTGTCTGAGTTTTGTTTCTCTACATTATTGCATGAATTCACAGAGTATGTTCACAACAATTAAACTAAGTATATGATTGTTGCACAAAAGATAAATAGAGAAGTATGTTTAATCTTAAATATTTATTGATGTTCTTGTAATTAAATAATTATAAAATTGCATTGCGTTACTGGTCATCAATTCATTATCATAAGATTTTGCTAAAATTATATGCTATTAGTTGCCACTTGTTTGTTTATCAGATTATCTAAACACTGCCACTTATTAATTTATTTTATTACTTAAAGATAAAAAGCGTATATTAGATTATTAACTAATTTATTACGGTTATAAATTTGCGATGAAAGAAAAGCTGTACTAGTTGGATTAGGCAATAAAGATTGTGATTATTATTGTTTTATTATTAATCTAATTTCAGAGTAGTAGATTATGACATAAAATCCCTTATCATATTTTGCTACCATATGTCATTAACATACGAATAAATTTAAGAACCTGAGATTATTTCATTTGAGCTAGATGATTACTATTATTGTTATTAGAGATAAAAGATTAATACTTTAATTGTTAAATGAGTCTTAGTGATTAGAAGTTGCGGAAGTCATAAGAATACTATGTAGTTATTATATGTAATAGTAGTATAAGGGGGATAGTGTTCTTATGCCATTGAGGTGGTATCCGGTGGGATATTGTCTCAATGTAATCTACCTTGTCACCTGTATTTCCACTTCTAGGCTCATGAATTCCTGAATATTTATTTGAGTTAGTTTAAAACAGAACCTAAGTTAATTTTAAGAAACTTGAACTAATTAAAGCATTTAATTGAATATTTCATTAATTATTAGAGCTAGAACTCGGTCATGTGATTTTCACTATATTGTATTTATTTGGGGGAAGTGGAGATGCGGGAACGGGGCAGTTAGATTGGCCTGATACATTTTAAAAGTTAGATTGTGGCCCTCAACGTGATTGGCCTTAGGTGTAGTGGAGCTGCATGCGAGGACGAGATCAGATTGTGGCGGCCCAACTTTAGGGGTCTGATACGTTTTAAACAGGGTAGATTGTGGTGCCGCCAACGTGTTGGACACGAGTAGTAAAATGGGGAGAGTATAATAAGCTTACATGGAATAAGAAGATTAAATAGGTAGATTGTGATGTGCCAAATTTAGGGACTTGAGATGTGTTAGTGGGGGCATCATAGTCAATCAACAGTAATGTGATGATTTAATATTTTAAAATAGTAATGATTATTTAGGATTTAATTATTATAGAGCTAAGTGCTTATGATTCAAACAATTGCAATTCTAAGTGGTGGATGATCTGATTATTTAAAAGTATAATACTATATTATTATAAAAGACTTGGCAAATAAAATTTTTGAAATATGCATATGTGGCTAATAATTATTTGGATATTTATTATGACCATGTCAATTAGTGAAATATTGAAGAGATATTTGAAGTGTTATAAAATGTGCAAAAAATATCTGTGAATCATGCATGTAGAGGATGATGTTGTGACACATAATTTTGAATTATTATTGTTGTTATTATTGTCTAAGATGAAATATTGTAGGGAGTAGGAGATACTGTCTATGGATATTGGAGGTGACGATTGTATGGAAATAGAAGAAGCTGGTAGGGAACTTATTTATGAGATTAAATAGAAATATACTAGAAGTACTAGATTTTGAAAAACAATAATATTAAAAAAAAATGGATAAACAAGATAGTAATGTAGAAATGGAACTGTCTAAGTCTATGCTTGATAATGGTTGTACAGAGGAAAGAGAACGCGAGAACTTAAGTGAAAGGGAAACGTGGGTAGATGATACTCACGAGGTAGAGAATAAAATGGAAGAGGGGGTGAAAGAGATGGTGAAAAGTGAAATAGAAGAAGAAAAGGTAAAAGCGCCTGAAAAGTAAATAGAGAGTATTTTAATGGCTCAAATATCCCAAATGTTTAAAGCTCTTCATGAGGATAATGATATAAAGTTTAAAAATCTTCATGAAAGCATAAATAAGAATAATGAAGATAGTGATATAAAGTTTAAAAATCTTCAGGAAGATAGTGATATAAAGTTTAAAAATCTTCATGAAAGCATAAATAAGAATAATGAAGATAGTGATATAAAGTTTAAAAATCTTCAAGAGGATAGTGATATAAAGTTTAAAATTCTTCATGACAGTATAATTCAAAATATAAAGGATAATAAGGTAAAATTAGATAGTCTTAATGAAAGCTTGAATAAAACCAATGAAAATCTAGAGATAAAATTTAAGGAGACCTGCCAGAAGGTAGAAGACCTTAAGGGAGAAGTACAAGATAAATTTAATCAGGTAGAACTGAGACTAGATAATAACGAAAGGGTCTTTGAATCCTTAAAACATGAAGTAGAGAATATAGAGTACAAAAATCAAGAATTATTAAAGAATAGATTTGAGGAATTTTCTGAGTTGACTATCAGAGGTTTAAGTCAGCAAATAGAAGATTCAATCAACAGATGTCAAGTCAATAGTAACGAATTGAATCAAAAGATTGATGATAATAAAATAAAAGTGGAACGTAGAATTGATGAAATACAGGAGCGTATAGGGCATATGGATGAAAGTTTTACTATTATAAAAGAAGAGATAGTACAAAATAGAATAGTGATCAGGAATGAAATGGAGCAAGATTTAGTTGAAAGGTTTAGGGACTTAATAGTGCAAGATAGAATGGAGACCAAGACAGATATAGAGCAAGTTTTGATTGAAAAATTACAGGATTTGGGGGATATGCAAAAGGTCGAGGAACATAAATACAGGTCAAAGGTTGGGGAAAATATGAAGAAATTACAAAAGGATGTAAAGGAACAAGATCAACAGTTAGAGAAAAATAGTCATGAATATAAAGACCTAGTAGACCAAAACTTAGATGAATTCAGAAAGGAGCAAAAATTATATGTAGAGCAAGTAATAGGGCAAATAAACAAATAGAAGAGATGAAACCTACAAGTGGCCAAACGATAGATTTAGGTAGGGAGAGAATATTATATAATAGGTTGGAGGAAAAGATAGTTCCATCCTCAATAGGTAAAGTAGAATTTTTAGAAAAAAATGAAAACCACCCATTAGAACATACTGATGTCAAGGAAGTAGACATACGACCACCTAGGGAAAGTGCTAATTATGACGGAGGGTCAAATAGCTCAATGGCCTTAAGATTCATAAGAGTGAAGCCATTTCGAGGAGATTTTGCGGAAAATCTATCGGAGTTTCTCAATAGCTTAGAGGAGCAATTCTCGATATGCGTACTAACCGAAAAAGAAAAGTTAGCTATTTGTAGCAACTATTTAGGTGGGACTGCCAAAGACTGGTGGCAATTGTTGTTTGAAAGACCAAGTACTTATGAAGATTTTCGATTTTTAATTATAGGAAGTTTTTGGAATGCCGATAAACAAGACAGCATTAGGTTCCAAATCACGCAGGAAAAGTATCACTCCAGTAGGGGTAGTTATACTAGCTTCTTTAGAAGCCAGGCTGTCCATTTAAAGACTCTCATGGCATGTCCATTGTCTGAAGGACAAATAGTTAGAATAGTGTGACATAATTTACCTAGGAATGTAGAGCAACTACTAATTGCTGCTGATAGGTATTCCATAGAGGAAGTATCAGAAATATTGGATGCGCTAGAGATTACAGAGGCATCTCTGGACAATAGATATAAATCCAATAAAGAGAGACCTAGCTATCCATTGTCAAATGTTAATGTTAGTAATAATAACCATAGGTTTCAAACAAGTTTAAAAAGAAAATATAGCTCTAGAGATAGGGATAGTAGAAGAACAGTTAAGTTCGATAACTTTAGGAATAGAGTAGAAACCCAAAATAATCAACCCTCTACTAGTGGTGTTACCACAATCTTAAAAAGACTCAATATAAAATCAACTGATAAAAAGTTAAACTAAGAAGGTCTTTGTATAGTAGTTCCTCTTTGCAAGGACCCGGTGCTAACAAAATGGGGAACGATCAGATGTGGATGCTAAATACTTTAGATTTAGACATTGATTTTTTAGAACCCTTTACTATAGGTGAACCACCTATAACGTATCAATGTCCGGTCGTTATTTTAAACATTGAAAGTATAAGAATTGAAGCATTAATTGACTCTGGAAGCCAAGCTTCCATATTATCAGAGTCAACGTATAAAAATCTGGTATGCATAAAAGGTGATATGCCTTCATTGCCAGTAAAACCAATACAAGTAACTCTAGCAAATGGAAAGAGAACAAAATTAACAAATAAACAAGTTTGGATTACCTTCAAAATTAATAATACAGAGTTTGGGCATGTTTTTCTTATTATGCCTGGATTGATACATGAAGCCATAATAGGTGCTGACTTCATGATTTTAAACGAGTGTCAAATAGATTTTTATAATAAAATTTTTATTTGTAAGAAGGAAAGGCTTAATTTTGAATATGGGGTGCATAACCTTTCCAATCAATTACTATGCATCCATAATACATTGATTGATGCTAGCATAAAAGAAAAAATTGAACATATTTATGTAGTCGATTTTAAATTAAGGGAGAAATTATATCAATTAATGTATAGCTTTAAAAGCATTTTTCTAAAATCCCTGGTATAATAGAGGGATATACCCATCGTATTAAATTGAAGTGTAATGAACCTTTCCATCAGAAAATGTACCCAATTCCTTACCAATACAAGGACGAGGTACAGAGTCAAATAGGCATGATGCTAGAGTGAGAGATAATAAAAAAGTGCCCTTCTCCTTACATAAACCCATTGGTTATTGTAAAAAAGAAGGCTGGCCATATTAGAGTATGTTTGGATGCTCGCATGTTAAACGCTATAACTGTGCCAGAGCGTGACATTCCTCCATCTGTACATGAGCTCCTAACTAAGTTTCATAAGAGGTCAATTTTCTCTACATTTGATTTAACACATGAGAATGATCAGCAATACACAGCATTTCATTTTCAGGGCCAGTTGTATGTTTTCAGACGGATGCCTTTTGGTCTCATTAATAGTGGTGCTGGCTTAATCAGATGTTTGGACATGATTTTTTCAAAACAATTAAAAGAAAAGATCATCATGTACGTGGACGATATTATCATTGCTTCTGACAATTTAGAAGAGCATCTCCAACATTTAGAAATGTTTTTTAATGAGTGCGCTCTGAAAAATGTCAAAATTAATCTGGAGAAGTGTTTAATAGCCGCTAAAGAGATTACTTTTCTGGGACATTTAATAAATGAGCATGGTATCAAACCCCATCCAGAAAAGATTGCAGCTATTCAGCGCTTCCCCACACCAAAAACTGTAAAACAACTGAAATTATTTTTTGGGTTGTGCAACTACTACAACCGTTTCTATCAAAATTTTGCTGAGGACACAATACATTTGTCCAAATTGTTGAAAAAGGCTGAGAGATGGAAGTGGACCCAAGATCATGATAATGAATTTAACTTAATTAAGAATAAATTTTTAAAACACATAATCTTAATATATTCTGATTTCAATAAAACATTTTATGTGCAAACAGATAGTAGTTACTATGGTCTGGGTGTAGGGTTATTTCAACTCGATGAGGATCAGGTACCTCATGTATTGTACTTCTTGAGCAGACATCTGAGAGGTGCTGAGTTGAACTACACTATAACTGAAAAGGAAACCCTAGCTGTTGTCTGGGCTTTTCAGAAATTAAGGCAATTTTTGTTAGGTTCTAGTGTAATTGTACTGACCGACCATAGAAGCCTAGAGTTTTTGAATAAAAGCTACCTCAGTAATGAGAGACTTATTAGGTGGAGCTTATATCTCCAACAATTCAATTATAGAGTAATCTATATTGAAGGGAGACAGAATATCCCTGCTGATATTCTTAGTCGCCACCCTATCTGTTTAATGACACAAAATCCCAATAGCCAAAACATAATTATAAGTAACGTGGATTTGGTTAGGGATGAATCTATAGCTGATGATTATGAAAATCTCACTATGATTCAGAGTCAGAATATTAAATTAAATAGGATCATGACTATCTTAAATAATCATGATAATATAAATAGCAAAAATAAACATGTTAAAATGATTTTTGAAAGATACAAAATTTATCAAAATTTACTTATGTATAACATAAATCCTAAACAGGGGGAATCATGGAGGATAGTTGTCCCTAACTCCATGATTGATAAACTGATTATGTACGTTCATAGTAGCTATGAGCACTATGGCGCACCAAAAATTATGTATGTTTTAAAGTCAATATTTTTCTTTAATAAAATGTATAAATGCGTAATTAAAAAGGTTAAAACATGTAAAATATGTCTAAAATCTAAACATTGCAGTAAATCTTACATGAGAATCATGCAACTCATCATTCCAGATCATCCTAATGAATTATTAGCGATTGATTTTTATGGGCCCTTACCACCATTCAACCGTCAAAAATTCATACTTGTTACATATGATGTTTTTAGTAAGTTAGTTTCAGCCTATCCGGTACCTAAAACCAGCGCTCATTATGTTATTAAAAATATGCTTAATTATCAGTTTCCTTTAGTTGGAAAGCCAAAAATAATTCTTACTGATCATGCAACCGCCTTTATATCTGGTAGATGGTATGAGTGGATTCGAACTCAACACCTCAGACATGTCATGAGCTCCATTAGAAATCCTCAGTCTAATCCCTGCAAACGTGTTATGCAGGAGCTCGGTAGATTATTTAGGGTTTATGTAGCTGATGATCATAAACAGTGGGTGCACAAACTTCCTGAGGTTGTTAATTATATAAACAGCACTTGTAATGAATCCACCGGTTTCACACCTTTCCATCTACACTATGGCAAACATGAAAATTTACTGATTCAAACACCGATACCCATAACCAGAGAACCAATAAATATAAATCATGATATAAGTCAAGCTAAAGTAAAGCTGCATATTATGGGTGCTAAGAGAGTTAAAAAGGCCCATAATAGACCACATCCGTTCCGAGTAGATGATCTAGTTCTTGTTAGAACACCCCATGTTAGCAACCTGCAAAGAAATCAGTTTAGGAAATTCCTTGAATTATATGAGGGTCCCTATAAAATTTGTAGCAAGGTAGGAGAGAATGCTTTTATATTGATGACACCAGAGGGGGAGAAAGAGACATACAATGCTAGAAGCTTGATCCCATACCCATCAGAAGTATAAAATTTTAATATTAAATAAAACTTTGCGTATAATAATAGAATAATATGTGAATTTGTATTGAAAGCAGTATAGTTTGTATTTTAGTGATATAAGGTTGAATTCAAACATGGTACGTGATAAATAGATTAAATGTCGATGAATAAAATGGACATTAATTTAAAATTTTTTATTCGAAAGAGATTATTGTGCCCTTTTCTAGAGGTCAATGATGGTTATAAATGGTCAATTACTAAAAAATTTTAAAATTAATATTATATAGTATTTAAAATTATAGATTATATTAAGCAGTGAAATTTTTTTGATATGATGTATTTAATAATAAATATTGTGGTGGTGAGAATTGTATCTAATTCTATATTTTTCTAAATTGTTTTTCAAAATTTTATATAATTATTTTATATAATATAAGTAGCAAATTTATTCAGACAGATAAAAATAGACTAAACACCGGAAATGACCATGTGATTGTCTGGAATATTCTATGTCTAAGTACCGGTTTAAATTAATACTAATAATTAAAATATTAAAATAGCATATTATAGAGTTGGATGGAATTGTTACACATCATAATAAAAATATGTAGGATACATTTTATTAATTATTGTTTCAAAATTATTAAATTGTAATAGATAATAATTGATTTAAAAATAATAATTAGTTAACATTTAAGTCTATTACATCATATTTTTAAAACTTTAGAAATTGTTTATCAATCCAAGTAGGAATTGACCAATAAAAAAATAGATCTTGGCAGACAACAAAAAATCGCGCCAACTAATTGTATAAACGGGGGAGAACAAAAATGTGTTGACTCCAGAGCAGAGGTAAAATTTTAAGCTCTCTAAAATTTTTTTTTTCTTTCTTCAATTTATTAGTCAATTTTATTATAATTTTAATAATATCTTTGAAAGAAACCAACTGACAATTTAAAAATCATCTGAAGAGAATCTTAGAATAAAAGTTTTTAAAAAAGTTTTTCATAATAATGTTTCACTAACTTTACAGTAACCTGCCAGTGGATTCTATCGAAATATAATCGGAGTTTTCAATAGAAAATGGATAGATTCTTAAAACCAAGTTGTAAATTTTATAATATTCCAAATATGTTAATGTTATTCGTTGATATAGTTTATATAGCGTATCACTATGAAAGCTGTTTTCGTGCGTATAAAATTAATGAAAGGACATTGTGCGCAAAGTTAATGAAGATAATGGAAAATAAAAATAAGTATTATTCGTATAAGAATAAATGGACAAAAGGAATTTTAATATTGAAATAGTTTGAATTGCTTTCTTTAAGATGACTGGAGAAAATACTCTAGAAAATAGTTAAAGATCGGAAGTAGTGTCTATAAAATAATAATGAATGAAAATGAAGTTTATATTTTACAGAAGAGAAATATAAAAAAAATTGGATCCATGGAAAATGCAATTGGTACCGTAATTATTAAATAATTGTAGTTTAACTAGAAATAAAGATGCATCAATGCGCCGAGGTAATATTTGCCAGAACATTTAAAAGCTTCGTGGGATAACTAAATAAAATGTTTTCTAATAATTTTGAATTAAACACTAAAACTAAAGATCGTCTAAACAGTTTATTAAATGAACTAATTTATTTAAAACTTTAATAAGTAGAAAGGAGAACATTCGGATAAAAGAAGAAATAATAAATATTATGGGACTAACCAAGATTTACCGTCAGAAAAATATGTGATTATGGTTTGAATTATTTTCTTTATTAATCTAAGTTAAACATTAAGTTTTAGATAGTGATAGGGAAAAAAAAATACATTAATTCGTGATATAACATTATATGAAATAATATGTTTTGATTTTGAATTTTAAAATAAAATTGTATGTATGTGGAAATATGTATATTTGCGATGCTCGAAGAGAAAGAAGCCCACTACGAACTCTGATAGGAAGATAAAGATTGTTTTGGTAACATTTATAATTATTAATGATATATAATGTATGTTTTATTTATTTAGATCAGTTGAGAATCGAATGAATGTAGCGCAAAAGTTTTATTGTTATTATTGTTGTAAAACGCATTTTTTGAAAACAACACGTTAAAACACTTTGAGATGTGATTAGATTTTTAAAAATATGCATACGATAATCATTTATGTGTTATTAATATAGTTCAATATAACCGATGGTTATGTGATATTTTCTGTTAATTTTCCTATTGAGATATTTAAATGTTATTTTAACAAAACGTAGATGTTGAACCTACAATGTAATGAAGCAAGACAAATTGTTCTTATGGAATAGGGAAATGTTTTATATTAGCGAATTTTGTTTATTGTTTTAAAAAGTAGTTAGTATTTTATCGATGTTGGATACAGTAAAAATCTCGAGAGATAGTTTGGGTAGTGACTTGGTAGTACGTGGTGATTCGGAAACCAAGAGGATGTATTAAAAACTAGGATGCTACAGGGAATGAAATAATAAGTAGTTTTAGATGTTAATCAGCATAGTTAACAAAGCCCTACGACTGGTACACATGTTGTCTTGGACAGTGGTATTTTATATTTTTCTTGTGAATCATACTTGATGTTTGGTAAAGCTGAGTAAATAGCTGCCACATCACGCTTATCGCCAAGGTTATTATTAGACAATGAATGCCGGACCTATTCACACTGTTCCATACATTTTTTGAAGTATATTGCGGATAAGTTATCTATCTATCTTCCCGATATCCTATACATCTTTCGCTATCTTTATCTGTATTTCTTGCAACTACATCGTTATATGATAAGTCTATTAAAAGGGAAACAATAGATATTTTAGAATGTCTGTCATGCTATTATTTGGAATAAGAATAGTTAAGTATTAACGAAGAGTAGATTATGATTATTGAAAGAAAGATGCAGATATCCTAAGAAGGGAAAGAGTTAGAGAATTATGTTAATTCCTTTTAAGAAATGAACTATAATTTTATAAAAGTATATCCAAATAGAAATATACAAAAATATTAAATATAATTTCACGTTTTCTTATTATTAATTATATTTTAAGAAATATAAGTATTGCATATTTGAAAAAAATACAATAACATTCGATAATAATAGTATATGTGAAACTGTAACAGGTGATAATTAAACCCGTGTTATAGTGTTATACATGAGTATGGCTTACGGAATAAACGTATTATAGTTTACGAGCATTGGTGAATAAACGTTAAAAGTAATAATAATATTTGAATAATATGAGGAGTAACTTTATATAAAGTTACAAGAAAATGTAATTTTCTTTTAAAAACCATATTGATTGTAAAATTATGATGTTATAAATGATGTTTATCCACATAGATAATTTATAATACAGTAACTTTAATATTAAAAGGTAAAGAATGGTGTTACCCATAAAATAGTTAAAATAAATGATATGATAAACCTAATGAGAAATAACTAAATAACTTTTAAAAGGAATAATAAGTTTAATTAACGATAAAAGAAATATAAATGTGTATAATTCAGTTATTATAGTGTAAAGAAAAATGAGGATATCCTTTGTAAATAGATGTAAATAGATTTGCTTGTTTTATTTATTTTATTGATGTTAATAAAATTTTAAAATTTGTTTATTAAAACTTGTGTCTGAGTTTTGTTTCTCTACATTATTGCATGAATTCACAGAGTATGTTCACAACAATTAAACTAAGTATATGATTGTTGCACAAAAGATAAATAGAGAAGTATGTTTAATCTTAAATATTTATTGATGTTCTTGTAATTAAATAATTATAAAATTGCATTGCATTACTGGTCATCAATTCATTATCATAAGATTTTGCTAAAATTATATGCTATTAGTTGCCACTTGTTTGTTTATCAGATTATCTAAACACTGCCACTTATTAATTTATTTTATTACTTAAAGATAAAAAGGGTATATTAGATTATTAACTAATTTATTACGGTTATAAATTTGCGATGAAAGAAAAGCTGTACTAGTTGGATTAGGCAATAAAGATTGTGATTATTATTGTTTTATTATTAATCTAATTTCAGAGTAGTAGATTATGACATAAAATCCCTTATCATATTTTGCTACCATATGTCATTAACATACGAATAAATTTAAGAACCTGAGATTATTTCATTTGAGCTAGATGATTACTATTATTGTTATTAGAGATAAAAGATTAATACTTTAATTGTTAAATGAGTCTTAGTGATTAGAAGTTGCGGAAGTCATAAGAATACTATGTAGTTATTATATGTAATAGTAGTATAAGGGGGGAGAGTGTTCTTATGCCATTGAGGTGGTATCCGGTGGGATATTGTCTCAATGTAATCTACCTTGTCACCTGTATTTCCACTTCTAGTCTCATGAATTTCTGAATATTTATTTGAGTTAGTTTAAAACAGAACCTAAGTTAATTTTAAGAAACTTGAACTAATTAAAGCATTTAATTGAATATTTCATTAATTATTAGAGCTAGAACTCAGTCATGTGATTTTCATTATATTGTATTTATTTGGGGGAAGTGGAGATGCGGGAACGGGGCGGTTAGATTGGCCTGATTCGTTTACGAGGTTAGAATATATATATATGATCATTTCATATAATTAATGTAAAATAGGTGTTTATTTTTGAAGACAAATTAAGTAAAGCAAGAGAGAAATAGTTATTTGCTGCTGCTGCTACTGCTTCTGCTACTGCTACTACTACTACTACCACTACTATCACTACCACCTTTATTACCACTACCACCACTACCACCACCAGCATAATAATAATAGTAAGAATAATATATATATATATCAAATAATTGATTTATAACACTAATAGGTAAGCATGTGTTATATATATATGTTCAGATGTTTTTGTTTTTTGAGGAAGTTTACTGATATGTAATGGTATATGCCATTACATTAATTTAAAATTAGAATAAAAACTTTTTTTAAGTTCGTAAATAAAAAACTAAAAGTTAAAATGAAAAAGAGTTGTTCAATGTATATATATATTCACACAGATGCAAAACTTTAAAAATTGTTTTCTTTTTTAAAAAAAAATATATTTGAACGTACTTTTTTTATAAAAAAGTACAAGATCTAAAGATAAAATATTTTTTGTAAATGGAAATGATGTGTTTATTAATTAAACGAAAAACAAACTAGCCCTTGGGGCTCTTATATAAAAAAGTCATAAAGATATAGATAAGAGAATAAAAACAATTAGAATTTCCAATAGAAGCAGTAACCAATTGCTCAGACCTTAATGGAAATTATTGGAACAGGAAACTATGTTCAATGAATCCGGAGGAGTACTATAAAAGAAAAAAATATTCAAATTAAAACAGTTCCAGTTTGTTTTTGTGAGAAGGGCGATAAGACGCACTTGTCACTCTCTCTCACTTATTTCAAATGAAATGACTGAAATACCAGGAATGAACCAGCTAAGGCCACCTCCAGAACAACAGACCAGACTTCAAATAGAGACATCACAGGAATTGGCACCAGAAACTGGGATTCTTCTACTGTAAGACATGAACTGTAAAATTTAAAAGTAATTAAGAACTTTCGTTAAAATTTGACAAGCTTTTAATATTTAGCTAACCTAAATTTTAAAATGAACTTTTATCTGACTTAAGTTTTCAAATTAATTATTAATGTTTAATTTTATACATGTGAGTTTTCTAAAAATCATTTCCATTTTTCTTTTTCTTTTTCTTAATATTTATTGTATAAATTATTTAAATGCATTAAATTTAAGTTGGGTATAGATGCTTGCATGGAATCATTAACGCTTAATTATGTTTTTGGTTTTCATATTTGATTAAAATATATAGACATTCAGTAAATAATACCTTACGGTGAGTATCTAAAATGTATTTATTCGGATGTCTCTTAAGTTATTGGTGTCAATGTGGCATCTTATGATGAATGCCATTGGGTTTCTTGTAAATTTCCCTCTGCAATTCCATCAATGACTTTATATTTTGATCATTTATGTTTATTTTGAAATGTTTTTAACCATGTAATCTATGTAGCTGATCTATACCACGTTAAAAAAAACAAACTTTTATAAAATACACCTGTGTGAAATTATACAAATGTTAAATTTAAGTTGGGCATGAATGGTTATATAGATTTGTAAAGTTATATTAATAATCTTAGGTTATTTGTTTCGTAGTTAAATTGGGTCAATAGATTGGATATATTGGTGTAATTAGTAGATGCAATATGAGATTCGCTATGTGCAGGATCGCATTATACGCTGCACCCCCTGTTTACCTATGGAAGGGATAGTATAATGGAAAATGAAGTCCCTTCCTATGGAGTTTTTTTATTGTTCTTCTTGCCAGACAGATGTAGCATTTCTGTCTGGATGAGAGTCAATGTCTTCTTAACCATGCTGTTCAGATGTACATTCCTGACAGTATGATATTTGTGTTGTCATATTTATACTGCATTGAATACATTGATATATCAAATGGATTGATGTTGGTTTGGCTGCGAACTTTTGTCCTAAGGTTAAATCAGGGATAGAAAATTTTCTTTTCAAATGCAATCTCTGTAGTTTATTCATACTCGACACTCTTAAAAAATATTATTAAATTCATCTGTATGGATGGTTTAAATTTTTAAAATAATAATTTAAATTAAAAATTAATATTAAAATCTAAAATAATAAATGTTATTCCCCAAATTCTAAATGATTATATACATGTGTAAATAAATGTTTTGTGTGTTAATTACTGATAGTGACTTTTATTTTTTTATATTTAAGATACAAATTAAACAAAGTTATATATTATTATCTCTGTATCTCCATTGAGCTAGTGACTGGGGCTAATGGTTTAAATATGAAATAAAAGTTGGATCTTTAACAGCGTACATCTGCCTACTCTATAAATTTTCTAGGCTCAAGTAACCTAGTGGCGCTCTGTAGTGCAGATATGGTAAGACTGGAACTTCCATTTCTTTTCGGACCATTATAATATATATATATATATATATATATATATATATATATATATATATATATATATATAAAATATATATATATATATATAGGTACAGGCAGATCTATGTATAATAATAATTATTATTATTTATATGTCATATAAATATATATTTTAATGATTATTTAAAATATTTTATTAGTTATTTTTTTAATATTGTTTAGAGTAATTTAAATTATTGACAAAGGCAATAATGATGTTTCTTAATATTTTAATTTTATAAGGCACACTTTTATCTGATAACTCTGTCAGCATTTCCTGAAGTTCTAAAGCATTATTTGCAAAACAACCATATTATGTATAATAATCTAGCTGATGTAAATATAATCCATTTATTTTTATTTTTTTAACTTTCCACTTTAAAACCTCAAAATACTTTTTGTAAGACTTCTGTAAAAATTTTGGAGATATAGAATTACCCTATCATGCATTTCTTTTTGGTGTCTGTCATTATTTAATTAAATCATTCCTACTGCATTTTGATAAATATTCTTCAGAATATAACAATATCCCAAGTCTATATCCTTATGATTCAAAAATTTAATTACTTTAGATATCTTTTATAGAATCAAATGCTTTTTCATAATTTACAAATCTAAAGCAATGGTGGTAATTCATATTTATTTGTACTCTCTATAACTTCTCTTAATGCTTGGTTGTGATCGACTGCACTAAAATCACATTTACACCCAGATTGTTTTTTTTGATTGGTTTAAGTCCAAATTTTGCTGTAGACAAGTTGTAATTATTTTGGTAAAGAACTGACAGAAAATGGATAGATCTTAATTATTAATTCCTTCTTTACCATATTTTTTAAATATCAATATCACCATCACATTCTTCTCATTACCTGGCTGAACTTTATTCTTTAGACCAGGGGTGGGCAATTGTTTTGGCTCGAGGGCCACAGAGGTTGGTGGAGGGCCGCATCGAGGGCCACTTTGTAAAAGTGAAGGTTAGCGGAGTGCCACACCTTTTTATGATGCAATAAGCACACTGCTTTATTCACTGTATTACCAAAGAAATATTTGTTTGTCCATTCTTCATTAAACACATGACATTCATCACCGATTTTTTGGGAGGGTTCATGGTTTCACTAAAGTTGGAAATGTATATATTTGCTAATGCAAAGACAAAATTGAAATTAACTAGATCAACTGGAAAAGAAAGCCCTGCACATAGTATCTACACTGTGCATGTGTATTGATGTGGTCATCTTAGTGGAAAATAATAGATGAATCTTTGGTCGTGCACAGGAAGGAAATCTCAGTTCAAGATGTATTTTTCTGATTATCTTGGAGGGCCGCATAGAAACTCTTAGAGGGCTGCATGTGACCCTTGGGCCGCTATTTGCCCACCCCTGCTTTAGACCTTAGATATTTAAAGATAACAATAATAGTCCCATCAAATGGAAATTATCACTTCTTCATAGATAGAATTGCATGTCTAATGTCTTTTTCCTTGTAAAATATTTGACAATGCAGACCTTTTATTCTTATGAAAAATAACTTCACTTTTCTTGTTTTTATTATATATATTTTTTTGCAAAACTATTCAACATTTTTGTCAGCTCTTTTCCTCTTCATTTTTTCCTATTGCTGAAATAATATTATTTCCAATATTAAGATATTATTTTATATTTTTAAGACTTTTATTCTCTTTAATAACTTTCTTTAATAATTTATAGTTCCATTTTTTAAAATCATTATTGTAATAGTAATAATCAGCCTTAAGCTAATGCACATGCACTTTGTGGATTTTTAACTATAAATGAATACTCTCACTTTAAAACATAAGATAAAGTCTTTGTGGAAAGATAGAACGAATCCATATGTTTAATTTCAATTAAGAATGATGTATTGTAAATTCTAAAAAATTTTGCAAGTGTCATTCATTCAGGCATAGTTAAAGTAATTTAAAATGATTGCCTAACATCTTCATGCTCTCATTCCCAAATGCTTAAGATTTGCCCATGCATAAATTTTTGGTTGAAAGGATAGATGGTTTCATTCTATCTTTTTACAAAGACTTTATTTTGTGTTTGGAAGTGAGAGTATTCATTTATAGTTAAAAATCCACAAAGAGCATGTGCATTAGCTTAATGGCTGATTATTACTATTACAGTTTATAAAACATAGAGCTATATAAAATAAATCTCTTTTAAATCATTATTGTTTTAATTGCTACTATTTTATAGAATTTCATATGTTCACTTCTTATTAATGGATTATTTTTAAATATTTTAATATTCTTTCTTTTCTTCATATGTTGGTTTATTTTTATTGAAAATTTACTGGTAAATTTCTTTTTATTTTTAATACAATCTATCCTTTGTTACACTAATAATTATCTTCTTATTGATGTTAATCAAGTCTGAAACATCTTCAAAGTTTATTAATGCATTTTAAAAGAATTTGCTATTTAAGTTCATTTATGTGTTTCTAAACAATAGACATAACTGTTAATAATGTTCTTCTTAATAGTTTAGATTTCTCTAATTACCATGTACCTTATATAATCAATTGATGATCATATTGTGTATCAATCTATTAAAAGTATTATAATCTTGGAATTTTTTAGGCAAAATGTAATCCAATTCTGTTAAACTTTTATTTGGATGTTTCCCCCATACCCGTTAGCAATTTTCTTAAGAAATAATCTCTCCCCCTTTTCAAATTTACAAAATTTTCTCTTCTTTTATTTCTAATTGCATAATTCATTTTCCATTTCTAGCATTAATATTTCAATGATAATTTTAGAATGTTTAGTATGCTCAAATGCATTTTGTACACATGTATAGAATTCTCTATTTTTTTCATCACAATAAGAAGTTTTTGGACAAAAGCCTGGGTAACATGCATTTGATATTATTTATTAAATAGAATAACTAATTTTGTAATTCTGTCTTATATACAATAATTCTCTAAAATGATTGTCTTCCGTTTTTTATTTATAATGAAATCCACTTTATTTGTCTTCAGCATGCCCATTTTTCAGTTTAATTGTCTCATCTTTTTTTTATAATTTTCACAGAATTCAATAATATCCCATTTAATATTAGATAATTCTTCTTTCAATTCAAACAAGCTTATTTCATTTGTAAGTAATATACAGTTGTAGGTATCTAAATAAATGCTTATCATCAAATGGCAGCCTGGGTCTATAGTTAGGGGATTCTTACCATTATCTGTCCTTTGTGATCAGTCATTAGCTAGTAACTTTGCAGCTCCTGACAATAACATTCATAATTTATTTTAACTGTTAAATTATTACAATCTAAAAATGGATCATCACATTTATTTATCCCGTCATATGAAAATGTTTTAATAAAGAACTGTCAAAGGCATTCATTGCTTGTAAATTTAAAAATCAAAAGTCAATAAACTGATCACATTGACAAATGCATATTGATAAACATACTATTCATGCTAATTTCTGTATGAATAATTACATAAATAATAATAATAGCTGAAACAAGAACGCATGAAGCAGACATTAGAACTTTTACCTGGTTAGTTTTTTAAAAGCCATAATGAGGAATCAAATTGTTTCTTTTCAATCAACTATGTAACTAATAATCCTAATGCCACAAATCGGAAGGAATCCTGCTCCCCACCCCACTTCCCAAGAAATAGGGAATCTGATTTATACACCTTTTGAATAATATATTGCCTATATATACACATACCCATAAAATTACACACATTCCAAGACTATGAGGACATTTAATGCCCTCAAAAGTACTTAGCTTTGATAATAATTTTCATGCAATTAGCTTTTCTTATGAGAATGTGAATATATTTATAATATAATATTATTAAACCAATAGAGGACACTCTTCTTATTATATATATATATATATATATAAAGTTCCAACCAGTAACCACCTAAACATTCACAGTAAATATAGTAATCAATATTTCTCACTGTTGTCAGGGCAACCTTCTCACCTTTTTAATAGCAAGAATGGAAATCCATTCTTACTAATGGTCCATTGAATATATATGGACACTTAAAGATTGCAACTTGACCACAGAGTATGAAATATTGTTACGATGAAGTATTTTGATAACTTTTGAATAAAATATAATTTATATTTAAATCATTTATATAATAATTATTTTTATTAAAACTATATTATGTTTAGGGTAGTATGTAAAAAAAATTCCCATTGATTAATATCGTGTAATAAATCGAGATTAATGCTTTGAATTAAAAGTATTTCATTTACTCAATAAACCAGCATTAAAACATTAATTTCGATTTATTATACATATATATAATCACTGTCATTATCTGAACGGTTATTTTAATTAATTTTGGATACTACTAATTGAGATTTTAATATAGCTTTTAAATTTTTTTAAAAATATCTGTATATATTATAAGATTAATTTAGATCTTTAGACTCTGCATATACAGTTATATGTAATAAATATAAGTATTTAAACATGTGCTTTTCTTTATAAAAAAGTAATCACAATTGCTTGTCTTAAGTAAATTTTTTTTTCATTTTCTATAATCGTTAAAGTTATTATATATATTAACATCTTGCTATTATTTTTTTTATCCCTGCATTCTTTTTTTTCATTATTCAAAGGTTTTTTTTTTTGTAGTAAATTATAGTACGTTTTTTCCCCCTTAAATTTAACAATTTTTTTTTTTCCATCTTGCTTTTTTTTTATTGCTAAAATTATGTTTCTTAGTGTGTATATACATAGCGTTTATGTAAATAATTCTTCTACTATTTTATTTAATTATATAATAAAAACAATATATCTTTTTTATTAGGTTACTTCACTGGATTGTTATTCTCTTCAAAGTGATAAAATATTTTTGATTTTAAAAAATAAAACAACAACCAGTGTATACCAAAATCAATAACATGTCTATCTCTCTCTATATATATGTTATAAAATTAAAATATATATATAATAATTAAAACAAGTTATAAATTTCGTAACTTGCCTTTAGCTTGCATTTTATCATCACCAGATGGAGCTTTATCAATAGCACTAATCAAACTTTGTTTACATAAGTGCCGAAAGAGATAAAATTCAAAATCTCTATCATTTATCTCCACCTCCAAACCAGCTGGTTTGAAGCTTATTGGCTCATGTCAGTGAAGGGCTGGGAGACTAGAAACTAGATCTAAAGTCAGCACTTATAAAACACGTTTCTATCAATTTATTAGACCCATATAGCTATCTAGTTTGTTAAGCTGGATTTGAAGACATTTACGTGTCTGATAAATTTACACTTTAGAGTTGGGTATTTAGATCTAGTTTCTAGTCTCCCAGCCCTTCACTGACATGAGCCAATAAGCTCGAAACCAGCTGGCCTGGAGATGGGGATACACAATAGAGATTTTGAATTCTATCTCTTTCAGCACTTATGTAAACAAAGCTTGATTAGAGCTATTGGTAAAGCTCCATCTAGTGATAATATATATTGAAGCAGTTGGATCTGAGTTCAATCCTAGCTTCATGACATCTAGCCATAAGCCCACTTCAAACCCTAGTACTAACCTTAATTTTCTGATGCAATGGGGCTTTATACGTTCAATTCACACTAATTTCCATAAAGAATAACTTATTTCATAAATGTGTATTCAAATAACTAGTTTCAGATTTAAATTGATTAATTCTATTACTAAATTCATGATAGAATTATTCATTAATTTATATGTATTAAAACTGCATGGATTATGCATATATATTTGTAAATATTTAAATATATATAATTGTTCGAAAGTTTCATTGCATCGGGAGTGTTTGATTTTATTTTTAAATAATTTGTTAAAGTTTTAATGATTAAAAGCTACATTCTTTCAAAAAGCTTTCAGATTTTCCCTTTCCAAAAACAATAGTTAAAGTTTTATTAATTAGAAAAAAGATAAGGATTTCCTAATTAAACATTCAATTCACACTAATTTCCATAAAGAATAACTTATTTCATAAATGTGTATTCAAATAACTAGTTTCAGATTTAAATTGATTAATTCTATTAATAAATTCATGATAGAATTATTCATGAATTTATATGTATTATAACTGCGTGGATTATGCGTATATATTTGTAAATATTTAAATATATATAATTGTTCGAAAGTTTCATTGCATCGAGAGTGTTTGATTTTATTTTTAAATAATTTGTTAAAGTTTTAATGATTAAAAGCTACATTCTTTCGATAAGTTTTCAGATTTTCCCTTTCCAAAAACAATAGTTAAAGTTTTATTAATTAGAAAAAAGATAAGGATTTCCTAATTAAAATCATTTTCTGATTTTAAGAATTCATTTTGTAATTAGAAAATGAATTCAAGTTAATGAGTTTGAAAGCCTTATCGAAGGAATGTATCTAAAAACAACCAGTAAATCTAAAAACATTGATAATGAAAGAAGTGCTAGCCTGAAGGCATCAGAGGACAATATATATATCTCTGAAAAGTTTGGAAAGAAAAAGCCATCTTTGTTGTAGAGAAGTGCAGTAAACTCGGTGCATTTTAAATAGTGTTTCGATTATGGTGAAGGGCTAAAACATCAGGAATCTGGCTACGGTTCCTGAAGCCCTTTGATAATCTTCAATGAAGCTGCTAAATTCTTTCCGGACAAATCAGGCTGCCAAAATCAAATAAAATGCTGTTCAAGTAATCAATCAAATGGTGCCTATTTTTTTTTTTTTACCAAACTTGGACATGTAACCTAAGGAGCCCAGCCCAGAAGAAATGGATAATATATATTTCTATAATGAACCTTAAACTTTCTGGCCAGTTCCGAACTTTACTTTACACTCCCTTTAAGAGCTCTTCTCATTTATAATGTAATAATCTTTGTAAAACTCTTTTATTTATGCTTTTTAAATTCATAGTAATTCTCTCAACTTCTAGTCTTTAACTTTCCTTTCTTACGATGGCGGTTCATTTACTATATTATATATATATATATATTTTGTGTAATTTATTAATGTTGTTTATTTTTAATTATATACCAATAATTCTTCGACTCGATGAGTTCCTTTGTTCCATTTGCCTTTTGCAAAATATAATCTTAATTCTGATAGTTAATTTTCGCCCATTAGAACTAGATTTATACAGTTCTATCAATCATCGAGTCGAAAGAAATTATTAAATGATTGTTATTTTTATCATTAGCTAATAATAAATTATTAGCTCCATTTCTAAGCTATGCCACCGTTATTTTCTCGTTACACTAATATTTATTTATATATAATCTTAAAATGTTTTTTGTAAAAGGGCTGATAAAGGAATCAAATATATTCTAATTCAACTTTTTTATTTTCTATTAAGATTCAGGAAGGGCACGATTATTGGGGCATAATTAATATGATTTACAAATACTTTAAATATTTTAGTTAAAAGCTCATTTGACTTTGATTAAATTGATCAAGTCATCACATAGAGCTTTCTATAATTGGGTTTTATTTTTCAAACGATGTCTATCAAGTCATCATCTTCGAATGTTGCTGACGTAGGGCAATCTTCTGCTCCATCGGGCTGGTCGGTGATAATATTTCTGTTATTTTAAATTATCGAGGAAGAAAGCACTTCCTCTCCTGTTCATATTAGTCAAAGGGCATAAGACTTGTCATATGCAAGCTGCCATAGGACTTAGATTATCGACCAGCTATCGTCTTTCAATTTCATTTTATAGCTCATAATTCATCAGCACCATTGCCTCTCTGTTCCGGTAAAGCCCACTCTGATGCTCGTAATTCGTGATGAAGTGATTTGAATTAAAGTCCAACAAATTCTCAGTAAATAAGTTTTCCAATAAAGATTAAAGTTATGCCCTAAAATACGTACCTTGCTCTTCATGAATGGATTTGTGAGTGTGAAAATAAATATCACATTCTTTCATATAAAATTAGAGTAATAATTTCCTTTACTAATAAATACCTTTATCTGCCTTTTATTCCTTGTTGGGGGCATAGACATAGACTTTCAAATATTGCGTAATATTCATTGGCATATACTAATAACCACCACTCTTATTATAATTATAAACTATGTTAAAGGCTAGACGTGATTAATATAATCATTATTTAAAATTCAAACAAAACAAATTATTATTATTAAATATTTTCTAAACACACTTGGTTTCTTAGTTCTTAATTCTTTTATAATTATTTTAATGTTAATATTCGCTGTCTGTGTTGGCAACCTGAACATATACATATGATTTGATTTAAAAAGTATTTTAAGTTAATTAATTGTCTGATATTAGTGTCAGTTCAGGGGTCTCTAATCCTCACCAACCGTTGAGCTAGTTTTTTGGCACATAGCACTGTGCTGTCGATTTAGATTTCTACTAATCTGAGCTGTTGAGTTGGTTTGAATTCAGTTTTGTTCAGCTGAGTTTGGATTCGACTTGCATTTAGGTGGTGGTGGTTTTTAACTGGTACATGGTTGTTTTTGGTGCTCAACATGGGGCTTGATTTAATAAACCCCACACACCCTGTAGATAGTAAATATGATCTTAGTTACTCAGTGAATTGAGATCTTGAGATCTTGATAAATTAAATGTTTCAGTTGAAAGTGATATTTTTGTAGAATGTTATATATATTTGGAGAAAAGTTATGCGATTTATAACGCATAACTGAAATGATTTAATAAATTAAAATGTCATTTTGTAATCTTCTTTCTTATAATTAAATGCTTTCAAGATTATTTTTTAAATGTTCTTCAGTAAAAGATTCGTTAGTTAAAATAATTATTCAAAGAAAAGTAATAAGATAGAATATATATATAAATTAATTATATGTGTACTATATCAGTATATATATTATATGTTTGTTTATATGTGTTCGTGACAGTAAGAAAATTATTGTTAGAAAAGTAGTAAGAGTCTATAGATTAAAGCAAGGGGTAAAATAGATGAAAAATTTTTCTGTGTCAAAATTAATTAGTTTATCTTAGTCTTATAATTAAAAATATCAATATGATATCATGTTAAAAGTTTTAAATTTCAAAGTATAGTTTGCTAGCACATATATTTAATGTTCACTCCGTATTCTTAGTAGCCTCAAAGTAGGCGAAAACCTTCAAACTGGAAATTATATGTCAAGCGGTCCGATGCAGTGTGACATTACGCTTTAATGACAATAATTTCTAGAGTAACCTCAAAACAGGTGAAGACCTTTTGTGTACACCAAGCAGCCAGATGCAGTTGGCAAAATGCTTAAATGGTTTACATGCTTTCATGCTAGCAAGATTAAAAATGATATCAACAAATAAAAGTTTTTGTGTAATATTAATTTTGACATTTTTTTGTGGGTATGAAAGCCTCATGCTTAGTGAAAATAATATCTGAATTCCTATATTTAAACTCGGATCAGGAATGCGTCAGTTGTCATTAAATAATAAATACTCATCATCAATTAAATTGTTTTATCAAATTAAGTCAATCATATGTGGTTTGGGGGTCAATGGGTTATTTCACATGCCCTATTGATCTCATTTTGCTCACTGGCACCCATATAAATAAATTTGTCGGCAAATTTGATTGTCAGCACAGTAGTGGGTTAGTTGTCTAAATAATAAAAAAACCAAATGTGTCCAATACAGAGAATTACTTGTACTACCTGCTAATATATATGTATAAATATTTGTATATCACTAATCATCTGTATAGTTTTTTTTCAGACATGGGAGAACAGTTGAACAGAGGGAAAGTGAGTAATGTTTGTTGTTCTTATCTTTAATAGTTTTTTTTCTAAATAAAATACATGTCTCATTCAAAGAATTAATAGAAAGAGCTAACCAAGAAAACGTAGGTAAACTAAACTAAAAAAGGCAGATTACATAGATTGGGGAAATAATATGCAGCAGCTAATGAAGATAGGGACAATGGGACCCGTAGTCAGAGACCTAATTAAATGTACTAAAGAAAAGTTAATATTTAAGTATACAGAGAGTGACATAAGTTTGTGATTCACATTGTTGATTATATTATTTATTCACTTTCAAAGATGGAAGAACAATTAGATAAAGGATTGACTGATGATAGTGATGCACCTTCAACCACCTGCAGTGACCAAGAGATCACTTTTAAAAATCAGATCAATAGGAAAAAGTGCAACCATCAAAGCAGAAAGATGGCTAAAGATGATCACGATGATCGAGACTTTTCATACGATCATGAGAGAAGACAGAAAGTTAATGCTGATGATGGTGGAAAGGATTTTAAAGCTTGAGGAAACATGAGTCACCCAAACCAATCCAGAGATTGTAAAGCATCCTCAAGCAATAGACACTTACAAAGCTCTAAGAGGAGATGATGATCAGACCACACCAAAATAAGTTGTGGACAGCAAAGAAGATGACAGTGGAGAAGATGAGTCAAATCAAGAAATGGTGGAAGAAGCCGATATAAATACAGAAAGGAAAAAAGATGTTCAGACCACTAGTGAAATAAAACCAAAAGTAGAAATGGAAAAGACAATAAACCCCAAAATGAGTCTAAGGAAATTGCAGAGACCATCCCTTCTGTAGAAATTCAAATTTTTAGAGGTAACCCAGGACTAAAGCCCATAGATCATGTAGACAGGATTAAAGAATTTTTCTATCTGCACTCTGTAGCAGAAAAGGAAAAGGTTGTCCTAGACAGCCATTACTTAAGAGAAGCTGCCAAGGCATGGTGGAAGCTATTAAAAACCCACCTACCACAATCCATGTGTATGAAAATGCCATTTAAAAAAATATTGGAGTGTGGAAAGGCAGGTGAGTATTTTGCATAGACTGAACACACAGAAGTATCAAGAAAACTACAGACAGGGATACACAGCCTAATTCATCCAGCAAGTGACCACATTCAAATCCCTCACAGCCTTCAAATACGAGGACCAACACATCATCCGGATGATCAGACATCATTTACCCCCATGGATCCAAAGAATCATGCTTGGGATGTGCCATATGTCAATAGAAAAGACCAAGACTACAACCATTATCAAAAGTTAAAACCATATGTGCCACCTGATCCAGGGAAACAATAGGACAACCATTAAATGACAGATATATATACAGATGACCGACTGACACGCCCATAGGGAAAATGAGACTTGATTAACAGAGCTATTTATATAAGCTAGATAATATTAAAAAAAAAGATCGCAATGAGACATGTATAATTTTTGTAGTTTGTACAGATGATATTATTCATGCTCATGCTGTTCTCCAAGAGTCTACCAATTAGTTGAGTACACTTATGTGAATGTATCACCTATAAGTAAAGTGATTTTTTTTTCATTGTTTTTTTTTTGAAGTGAAAAGAAATGAAGCAGGCAGATCTGAGTTTGATCCTAGCTTCATGACATCTAGCCATAAGCCCACTTCAAACCCTAGTACTAACCTTAAATTTCCGATGCAATGGGGCTTTATACGTTCAATTCATGCTAATTTCCATAAAGAATAACTTATTTCATAAATGTGTATTCAAATAACTAGTTTCAGATTTAAATTGATTAATTCTATTAATAAATTCATGATAGAATTATTCATGAATTTATATGTATTATAACTGCGTGGATTGTGCATATATATTTGTAAATATTTAAATATATATAATTGTTCGAAAGTTTCATTGCGTCGGGAGTGTTTGATTTTATTTTTAAATAATTTGTTAAAGTTTTAATGATTAAAAGCTACATTCTTTCGATAAGCTTTCAGATTTTCCCTTTCCAAAAACAATAGTTAAAGTTTTATTAATTAGAAAAAAGATAAGGATTTCCTAATTAAAATCATTTTCTGATTTTAAGAATTCATTTTATAATTATAAAATGAATTCAAGTTAATGAGTTTGAAAGCCTTATCAAAGGAATGTATCTAAAAACAACCAGTAAATCTAAAAACATTGATAATGAAAGAAGCGCTAGCCTGAAGGCATCAGAGGACAGTATATATAGCTCTGAAAAGTTTGGAAAGAAAAAGCCACCTTTGTTGTAGAGAAGTGCAGTAAACTTGGTGCATTTTAAATAGTGTTTCGATTATGGTGAAGGGCTAGCATATCAGGAACCTGGCTACGGTTCCTGAAGCCCTTTGAGAATCTTCAATGAAGTGGCTAAATTCTTTCTGGACAAATCAGGCTGCCAAAATCAAATAAAATGCTGTTCAAGTAATCAATCAAATAGTGCCTCCATTTTTACCAACTTGGATGTGTAACCTAAGGAGCCCAGGCTGGAAAAAATGGGTAATATATATTTCTATAATGAATCTTAAACTTTCTGGTCAGTTCCGAACTTTACTTTACACTTCCTTTAAGAGCTCTTCTCATTTATAATGTAATAATCTTTGTAAAACTCTTTTATTTATGCTTTTTAAATTCATAGTAATTCTCTCAACCTCTAGTCTTTAACTTTTTTTTCTTACGATGGCGGTTCATTTACTATATTATATATATGTATATATTAATGTTGTTTATTTTTAATTATATGCCAATAATTCTTCAACTCAATGAGTTTCTTTGTTCCATTTGCCTTTTGCAAAATATAATCTTAATTCTGATAGTTAATTTTCATCCATTAAAACTAGATTTATACAGTTCTATCAATCATCGTGTTGAAAGAAATTATTAAATGATTGTTATTTTTATCATTAGTTGATAATAAATTATTAGCTTCATTTCTAAGCTATGCCACCATTATTTTCTCGTTTCACTAATATTTATTTATATATAATCTTAAAATGTTTTTTAAAAAAGGGCCGATAAAGGAATCAAATATATTCTAATTCAATTTTTTTATTTTCTATTAAGATTTAGGAAGGGCACGATGATTGGGGCATAATTAATATGATTTACAAATACTTTAAATAATTTTAGTTAAAAGCTCTTTTGACTTTGATTAAATTGATCAAGTCATCACATAGAGCATTCTATAATTAGGTTTTATTTTTCAAACAATGACTATTAAGTCATCATCTTCGAACGTTGCTGACGTAGGGCAATCTTCTGCTCCTTCAGGCTGGTCAGTGATAATATTTCTGTTGTTATCAATTATCGAGGAAGAAAGCACTTCCTCTCCTGTTCATATTAATCAAAGGGCATAAGACTTGTCATACGCAAGCTGACATAGGACTTAGATTATCGACCAGCTATCGTCTTTCAATTTTATTTTATAGCTCATAATTCATCAGCACCGTTGCCTCACTGTTCCAGTTAAGCCCGCTCTGATGCTAGTAATTCATGATGAAGTGATTTGAATTAAAGTCCAACAAATTCTCAGTAAATAAGTTTTCCAATAAAGATTAAAGTTATGCCCTAAAACACATATCTTGCTCTTCATGAATGGATTTGCGAGTGTGAAAATAAATATCACATTCTTTCGTATAAAATTAGAATAATAATTTCCTTTACTAATGAATACCTTTATCTGCCTTTTATTCCTTGTTGGGGGCATAAACATAGACTTTCAAATATTGCGTAATATTCATTGGCATATAATAATAACTGCCACTCTTATTATAATTATAAACTATGTTAAAGGCTGGAGGTGATTAATATAATCATTATTTAAAATTCAAACAAAACAAACCATTATTATTAAATATTTTCTAAACACACTTGGTTTCTTAGTTCTTAATTCTTTTATAATTATTTTAATGTTAATACTCGCTGTTTGTGTTGGCAACCTGAACATATACATATGATTCGATTTAAAAAGTTTTTTAAGTAAATTAATTGTCCGATATTAGTGTCAGTTCAGGGGTCTCTAATCCTCACCAACCGTTGAGCTAGTTTCTTGGCACATAGCACTGTGCCATCGATTTAGATTTCTAATAATCTGAGCTGTTGAGTTGGATTTGAATTCAGTTTGGTTCAGCTGAGTTTGCATTTGACTTGCATTTAGATGGTGGTGATTTTCGACTGGTACAATATATATATATATTGTAAGCATCTACCCATATTATTATTGCATAATTCATGTGCGTATACGTTCTTTCCCACAGCTTCGAGTAAATATATTTATGAGCATGGGTTAAATCCCATCTCAAGCATCAATCTTACTCTTTGATAAGAATTATACTAATTGAAAACATAAATAAAGGTTCTGTATGTATATATCTAGGGTTGCGCATCCAGACTAACTCTATTTTTCAGGGTCTGGGGAACATGGTCTAACTAGAGAACAAAGCAAAGACAATTCCTGACTACGTCTTATATATCTACATATTCTACACTATGATAATTTATTTTTTTATATATTATATTACCCACCCCAGAAGTTATAACAAAACTAAGCTATAAGTTACTATGCTAGTTATCATTTAATTCTAAGCTTTATATACACCTATACATATTTTAATATTCATGCACACAACCCATTTATTCCGATACACACATATATGATTCATATATATAGCAATGGAAGAGTACAATTACACATCAGATTTGTTTATTTAATGTTTTTTTATTTATTTAATTTAAACAAGATTTATTATTGTATTTAATATAAAGGTAACACAAGTCCCTTCATTACTATGCATTCATTGAACATATACACATATTATATACTACATATATATATATATATATATATATTATATATATATAAAAAAAAGAGAGAGAGAGAGAGAGAGAGCAAAGGTCAATTTACCTTAATTATGATCGAATGTCCACATGGTCAAAGCTAACTAGTCTGCAAATTTATAATTCTAAAGCAATACTGGCCTTATTGATATTTGTCGATTCTAAGAATGGTAAACAGTTTGCAATGTGATATGCCAAATAGTTTATCATAGAGGTGGAGTAGATGATTTCACTCACTTAAGAGGTCAAAGTTGTCGAAGGTGCTTCGCCGCCATTACACTTAATTGATTTTTAAACCGCGAAATTCAAAAATCCGATTCAGGTGAGTTCTACAATAACAATCCACTGGGCCAGCTGAACAAAACTCACACTATTCAATTACCCCAACATTTTGATGGGAATATTAATAAAACTTCTGAATTAATTACATGTTCATAAATTCAAAATCCCTGCCACGTCTTTCTCTTTCCACCTAATCACCACTATATATTTTCGAGAGAAAAATAGTTCTTTTCTTTTACACCCTTTAACCTTGCATTTTCCCTTGTATATTTGCATGCCGCAGACTGCACGTTCCATTGTTTCCAAAATGCCAACTTGACCAGTTCTCAGTCTTCTTGACAACAGTCATTAACTCAAACTGCCCACAGCAACTGATTCACTTTTATTTCTATAGCTTTATATGTTCAATAGATTCATCAAGAAACACATGTTACCGACAATATTATAAAATGTAGAATTAAAAAAATTAATGAACAACAAAATATATATGTATAATCAATAACAAATTTATACAACTCCATATATAATTGCCTCTCGTCAATCCCACATATAACCATTAATACATATACACACTTTATAATAACACACATAGAACTATATTTATATAAGCATACAGTCCATCCTTTAACATATTACGTATTACTTTCACACTCTTTGTAACAGGGTTCGAATGACTATTTATACATCTTTCGCATATACACAGTCACTCCCTATCAACACTCGCAACTAACACTCTATGCTGCATTATCTCTTGTATTCAAACCCCATTTATTACATACCCCCCTGGTGCAATAGCCTTCAAATACCTTCCGTGTATTTGAATGGCTTCTTAAACGACTCTTCGCTATCCTTTATTCCCTTCGGTACCACCTTTCTGTTTCAGTGGCCACAGTCCCTTTCCTTGGTCAAACTTTGGCTTATCTGGTGGATGACAAGATTCTGGTTCATATTGCCATCTCAGTCTGTGACTATAATCACCGCCTTTTCTATGTGTGGCATCCCCACTAGCATGTTCTTCTTCCATCCCAAAATACTTTGCTGATCTTGAACTTCTTTCCCTTGCTCCAATGGTATGTTATGGTCATATATACTTATGTCCAGAGCATTAAACAACTCTACCACTTCTCCATGGATGCCTTCCTCACCCCAACATCATTCTTTCCACATTCATAAGCATATTGTGCCTTACAATTTGACTGATATGGCTTTCTGATAAATGACACGCGGCCAGGGTCCTCAGTCTCGCCACTTGGCAATGAAAGAACTGAGACAAAATTTTCTTTCTTCTTTTCCTTATATTTCTCTCACATCACTTGGTACTGCACAAGTTCCTGGCAGTCTTCCAACCAGAAAGTCTCTTGTATCTTCTTCTGGTACTCCTCGAAGGTTGTGGGTTGTTGGGACAATGAGTCTTACCATGCTTGGGCATTCCCACTTAGATGACTGTATGCTATCACTAATTTACCTTCCTCTGGCATGGGATTCATGCCAAAGTATCTTCATAGGCTTTGTAAATGTTCTATGGGAGCTTCTCCCATTTGGCCTTCAAACTGCCATATCTTTAAGAAGTGGTTCATGTGGGTGTGTACTGCCATGCCCCATACATTTACCCATATGCTCTGGTCTTTCAGTCTCGCCAGCCTTCAGCTTCTGTTTTATATTCTTCTTTTTTTCATCTAAACCTCCTTCTACTTCTTTATCATCAGACTTCTCCACCCTTTCCTTGCTTTCATCTTCATTTTCCTTACATCCCTTTTTTTGCCTACCTTTGCTTTCTATCCCCAGTATCCATTCTATCTCCTGAAATCTCAGTTCGAACCTCTCATCCATTTCCTGAAATCGGAGTTCTAGACTTTCTAATTTTTCTAAAAATCCTCTCCATTACATTTACTTCTTTCTCTTCCATCACCTTCTGTTTTTCCCCTTTCTGTTTATTTTTTGGTTTCAATTTCTCTCTATTACTATTTTAATTACATGCCCAGTTCATCACCCTGGCTTCCAGTGGTCCATTGCATGACCCACCTGATAGACCTTTATCCCTCATTTCTGTTATATGGAACAATATTGTTTTATAATATCCCAATGTTAGATAAAATTCTTAAACCCCTATTTTATAAACCATGACTTTTATATATATATATATATATATATATATATATATATATATATATATATATATATATATATATATATATATATATATATATATATTGTACCCTCACTTCCAGAAATATATAATATAACTTAAAATATGACTAGCTCAATTAAATCGTTATGCTCGGCTAAAATATGTATAACTATTATTAATATATTTTTATAATACTATATCTTATCAGATTTAGTACAACTAACAGAAAATTAATATAGTTCAATATCATGCACTAATTAAATAAGTATTTATTAAATCATGAGACTATGAAGTGAAGTTACAAGTGGTAATATGAATTTACATTGAGCCTATGTCTTCTAAGACATTATCTCAATGGCATAAGAATACTATTACCTCTTTATTATCTCACTAATACATCTATAGCACTCCTATGTCTTTTATAAAAAATTAACTAACTTCAATAATAATAATAAATAAATCTCAATCTTTTTATCAAAGAAATATAACTAAATAATCTCAGGTTCTTTTAATTATCTTAAAGTAATAATACTTCTTGCAGATAGGCATGATAAGGGATTTAATATCAAACCTAACTACACCTAACTTATAATAATAATAAATAACTAATAATAACAATCTCCAGTGTATAAGTTAACCTTATCTATTTTATTATACTACTAATCATTAAGAAAACAAGTAAATCATCTACATGTCTTTCTTCTTCATATAGTATCTTAATTGAGAATATAATAAAATCTTATAATTTAATAATATGTGGCAATAAATAATATTATACTCTTATATTGTGCATTATAATTATTTTTGTGACCATTATAACATAATATGTTAATGTCAATGAATTTCTATAAATTATATTAAGAAAATACTGTATTTCTTTTTAAAAATAATAATAATAATTTAATTCATATTGTGCAAATATTATGTTTTATTCAAATTATCTGTTGTCAAATGCTGTGGTGCAAAATAATGAATTCGACACACTTTTAAAACAACTTAAACAAATTTATTTACATCAACTTTAATAAACAACTTATATACATTATTTACATTACAAGTGGAAATCAAGAAAAATAAAAATAAGAAAAATAATAATAATACAAGATTCTTACATTGTTGTTATTTCTATAATCCAAAATAAATAATCCATACATTTCTTAAATGTTTTATTAGTAACATTTAATTGAGTTTATGAACTTATATTTTACTAGATATCATTTATAATCACTTAGTACAATAGAAGGCTTTTATGTAAAATATCACTTATGTAGCACATGTAAAATAAACAAACTTTAATAATTAAAATGCTACTCCATTTAAGTATTATAGCTATTTCTATTATAATGTAACTATTATGTATTACATTTATTATTAGCATTAACTAAATATCAACTAATGTATAGATTGATATAACTTTGTAATATTATGTGACTTTTATTGATTACATAATTATTTACTTCATTCTGATGTAATTTCATAATATATGTCTTACCAAAATATGCAATACATATATGTTCTTTTCTTAAAATAATATTTTAAAATTATTCAACAATTTTGTGAAGACAAAATTTTTATTTATAAATTACCAATTTTTATAAAGTTATTATATTAAAATAAAATTCTATGATTCTTTTCCATTTAAACTACTATTCTTCTCTACTTGTTATTCCTATTCCCTCTTAATAAAATCTTATCTTCAAGTATCATTCTAATCTTATTTAACTTCAGTATCAGCTTACCAATTTTCTAAAAAAAAATGACTATCCAAACTCTCTTATATCTCATCATCTATATATGATAAACCCTTCAAACAAAATATAAATTTCTATATAAAATTAATTTAACTTGTCTAATAAAAAATAAAAAAATATAGATATATTTTTTTTTACCTCTTACTAACTTGAAAATAAATATAAATGACTCATACTAATATAATAAATCAAATTCCTAATATTGTAACAGAAACATTAAAGTGTATTCACAAAAGAATCATATAATTATTTCTGGATAACTCTTATTACGTTGTAATAAATTTATATTATAGAATAAAGTATGCATATTAAAATAAAACTATTATTGATAATATTATGCGTGTATATTCTTTAAATATTTATACATTCACTCAACAATCAAATAATATTTGGTTTATCTAAAGAAAACAAAGCAAAATACATTAAATTATTAATATTATATAATTATTACCATAAATGATACTCCAATTTATAATCAGCCAAACGATGTCCTCCAGGATTATAGTTTTACAAAATAATATCACATTTATACTCAACAATTATTCTTAAAATATTACGTGTTGTAAAATTCTATAAAAAAAAATAAACTTTATGAAATTAAATGTTATATTAATGTGTAGTTACTTTTAAAATGTACCTATCTTATCTCTAATAGATCAATAAATAATTAAATATCTATGTTAGTTAAGAAAACAAAATATGTTACATAAAATCCAACGGTGTCTTCTTTCCACCCACAATTGTTCTTTTTTTTCCTAGGCACAACATTTTACCAACATCACATCCTTTTCCGGTACATCACGTGTTTAAACAGTTTTTATGAAATAAATGGAAAACGTTTTTTTTTTTAAAAAAATAAGATAAAATAAGTTCCACCATAAAGAAACAAAATAATAATTAAAACAGTTTATAGGATCCGGATTTATTTAAAAGTTATTATCTTCCTAGGATTAATCAATAGTTAAATGTTTAATTTAAGTTTTTATAAAAATTGACTTGGATATCCTCGTATACTTCTGTGCGCATTTCTTTAAATATTCAGCAAAACATTTTCTAAAATTTTTCTATATAACCAGCATATAGAATTTAAATATTATAACATTTTTTTTTTATAGGTATTTACTTATCAATTAATTTTCCGATTTATCTGCCTTTTAAAATTATCGAAATTTAGTCTTTTAAACAACAAAGACTTAATAAGGCAAGTATTTCTGCAATTATTATTAACTTCCATATCTTTACCAAAAGATATATTAAAATATGTAATTTAAAAATACTTTCTTCATAAAGAAGTATTTATCTTTCTTTAACATATTTGTTTATAAGAAATCAATTATAATCAACTTTTAAATTCATATAATGTCCAATATATTATTTTTATCCAACTAGTAATTCTCCTAGTTAATCCAGCGTTCACTATATTTTTAATATAAGGCTTCCAACACATTTTATCATTATACAATATTTTCATGATTATTTGATAGTAAAATTGAGCTTTGATAGAGACGATCAATAGGGAATTATAAATAAATTAGCACTGCATATTTAACGGTAAACTTTTATAAAATTATTTAGAACTACTCTCTTATAAATTAAGAAACTATTACGAGAGCGTCTATAATTTTTTACTTAGCTATATTTAATAGCACACTTCACTTAAAAGAAATTACAATCACCCCCCTGAACAATTGAACCTCCGTTTTTATACCGGAATAAATTACCCACTTGATTGGTAAATTAAACAATCACCTTGCTAGCCTATTTACATATCTTACCAACAATACGAAATTAAAAATAAATAATGACTTATTTAATATTTATTATTTATTACATTATTTAATTCTTAAATTAATTTTTATCATTTATTTAAATCCATTAAACATTTTTTAAAAATATATGTTTTACTTTATTTCACTTTTAACTTTTATAAGACTATTTTTCTAAACAAACTAAGTCTATTTTTATTCATTATATTTTTTAAACAGTATTTTAAAAATCAGATTTAATATTTCACACTAATTATTTTTATTTTTATCTCGTGATAGCCAATATAATATTTATAAATTTTATAATAGAATTTTAAAACAGTTTTGCAACTTTACTAAAAAAACTTACAAGCATATGTGTACATATGTCTATCTGTCACCTGATTTACAACACAGATATAAACGCTTGTAATTATCTAAAAATAAACTAACAATTCAATTTTATAAAATAAATATTTTTTAAAACAAATAATATACTATAACAACTTTAAAATAATAATTCGATATTATAAAATCAAATATTAATCTTCTATTATATACTTTTAATAACAAAAATATTTATATTCACTTACTAAATATTAATCTTTATCAACAATAAATATATATGCATTTAATTTTAACTTGTCTTTTTTTAAAACTTTTAGCTTTAAACATTTATTTACAAAACTTATTAATGCAGTATTGATCATGGCCAGTTTTCCCAACCATATAATATTATCATTTTTTTTTTATTGAAACGTCTCTCTCAAATATTAGCACAATTTCACATATCAAATATTCATAGTTTACTTTAATTAAACTTTTGAAAGATTATTATAAATAAAATCAACATCATATAGCTATAATATATCTTAAATTTAAAATTTTTTAACAAATTGATATAACAATTTATGGAGACCCATACAAAAGGGCACATATCCTCCTCCTTCGGATAAAAATTTTAAATTAACCATCTACCTTCACCTTCTTTAATCTATAATTATCATCTCCATTTTTTATATAGTTAAAATTTTTTCTTATCATTGAATATCATAATAAATCACTTTAACATGAAATTTTATAAAGCATTGGAACATCACATTAAAATCTCAACCAGAAAACACTTTTAAATAAAATCATCATAACTTTCTTTTGCTTTATAAAATTAAGTCTCACTTTTCCTTTATTTATATCTTTAATTAGATTAAATTTTTTTTTTTTAATCTTACCATGAAATATCAAGTTTTTTAATTCCTCTAAATAACACCCTTTTATACAAACTAAACTGTGAACACATATTTCTATAATTAACACTACCTTTTTGAATCACATCTTGCATTTTACTTTTAAACTTGTTGCTAGTTTCATTAGCAGTTTTTAATAAATCATTATCTAATAAATCTATACACTTTTCATCTAAAGAGATTAACTTTATCCCTGAAGATTTATTAATTTTATGATCATTACTACAATATTCATGAAAATTCTTAAATTCATCCATAACTCTTTTCACAAACTGACCTTTCATAAGATCTATTCACTCTTATCATATTATTCATCAATCTAAAATATTCTTTAGGTTCTCTCAATATTCTTCTATATAATTCATTCCTTTTATCACTTATTTTAACATACTCTCTATTTTCATTTATTCCTCCCTTAGTCATTATAATGAGTTTTTTATACTCTTCTATCTTTTATTAACTAATTTATTATTTAAAATATTTACTTCAACAGATAACTCGATTTCTTTTCTAGTTACTCTGACAAAAAAAATTCATTTCTTCCTAAATTATCATTTACTGACTTAACAAATGATACCTCATCATATATATTTTTATAAACTAATTCAATAAAATCTTTATTTTCTTCTGCTAACTTACTACATATAATAATAAACTATTTCATGATATAAAAAAAATATAAAGTATCTGAACATCACACTGAAAATCTCCACCCACGATACATCTTTTTGAAAATTATCATTCACACTTCAGAAGGATATGGAATCAAACTTCTTGCATTATAAGTTCCTTTCTCACCATCTGGTGTGACTAACATAAATGCATTTTCACCTACTTTGCAAGATATTTTATATGGACCCTCATACAGACTAAGAAATTTTTTAAATTGATTTCTTTGAAGGTTGCTAACATGGGGTGTTCTAACTAGAACTAAATCATTAACTTTAAATGGATGTGGTTTATTATGGGATTTTTTTACTCTCTTTGCACCCATAATATGAAGCTTTACTTTAGCTTGATTAATATCTTCATCCCTATTAATTTGTTCCCTTACAATTGGTATAGGTGTTTTAATTAATAATGGTTCATGTCTACCATAATGTAAACGAATAGGGGTAAAACCAGTAGATTCATTGTATGTACTATTAATGTAATTAATAACCTCAGGAAGTTTATGAACCCATTTTTTATGATTATCGGCTACATAAACCCTAAATAATCGACTAAGCTCCCGCATAACACGTTCGCAAGGATTAGACTGAGGGTTTCTTATGGAGCTCATAACATGTTTGAGGTTTTGATCCTGAATCCACTGATTCCACCTACCAGATATAAAAGCTGTAGCATGATCTGTAAGTATGATTTTTGGTTTCCCTACTAATGGAAATTGATAATTAAGCATGCATTTAATTACAAAATGTGCACTAGTTTTAGGCACTGGATACGCTGATACAAATTTACTAAAAACATCATAGGTTACCAAAATAAACTTCTGTTGTTTAAATGGTGGGAGAGGCCCATAAAAATCAATCGCTAATAATTCATTAGATCGATCTGGAATAATAGGCTGCATAACACCTACATACGATTTATTACAATATTTAGACTTCAAGCAAGTAGAACATGTTTTAATTTTCCTTATTACCCGTTTATACATTCCATCCCAATAAAAAATAGATTTTAAGACATACATGATCTTTGGTGCACCATAGTGACCATAACTACAATGAACATACATTATCAATTTATCAATCATAGATTTAGGTACAACTATCCTCCATGATTCCCCCTGATTTGACTTTAAATTATACATAAGTAGATTCTGGTACATCTTATACTTGCTAAAAATCCTTTTTATATATTTATTTTTACTATTTATATTATCATGATTATTTAGGATAGTCATGATTCTATTTAATTTCTGATCCTGACCTTGAATCATAGTGAAATTATTATAATCATCCACTATAGATTCATCCCTGACCACATCAACATTGCTAATAATTATATTTTGAGTATTAGGATGTTGGGACATCAGACAAATAGGGTGGCGGCTAAGAATATCAGCAGGGATATTCTGTCTCCCTTCAATATAGAGAACTCTATAATTGAATTGTTGGAGATACAAGCTCCACCTAACAAGTCTCTCATTACTGAGGTAGCTTTTATTTAAAAATTCCAAGCTCCTATGGTCGGTCAACACAATCACCTCTGAACCCAATAAAAATTGACGTAATTTCTGAAAAGCCCAGACAACAGCTAGGGTCTCCTTTTCAGTAATAGTGTAATTCAACTCAGCACCTCTTAAATGTCGGCTTAAGAAGTACAACACATGAGGTACCTGATCCTCATCGAGCTGATATAACACTACTCCCAGACCATAGTAACTACTATCTGTCTGTACATAGAATGTTTTATTAAAGTCAGGATACATTAAAATCACGTGTTTTAAAAATTTATTTTTAATTATACTAAATTCATTATCATGGTCAGCAGTCCACTTCCATTTTTCAGTTTTCCTTAATAACCGAGACAAATGTATAGTATCTTCAGCAAAATTGTTATAAAATCTATTGTAATAATTACATAATCCAAAAAATGACTTTAATTGTTTTACTGTTTTTGGAATGGGAAAACGCTGAATAGCTGCAATCTTTTCAGGATGGGGCTGGATTCCATGTTCATTTATTAAATGACCCAGAAAAGTGATTTCTTTTGCTGCTATTGAACATTTCTCCATATTAATTTTGACATTCTTTATATTACATTCTGTAAAAAATAATTCTAAGTGTTGGAGATGCTCATGTAAATTATCAGAAGCAATAACTATATCATCCACATACATGATGATTTTTTCTTTTAATTGTTTCGAAAAAATCATGTCCAAACATCTGATCAAGCCAGCACCACTATTAATGAGACCGAAAGGCATTCGTCTGAAAACATACGACTGGCCTTGAAATCGAAATGCTGTATACTGCTGATCATTCTCATGCAGTGGTATTTGCCAATAACTAGCTGTCAGATCAAATGTAGAGAAAATTGACCTCTTGTGAAACTTAGTTAAGAGCTCATGTACAGGTGGAGGAATGTCACGCTCTGGTATAGTTACATTATTTAGCATACGAGCATCTAAACATACCCTAATACTACCATCCTTCTTCTTTACAATAACCAATGGGTTCACGTAAGGAGAAGGGCATTTTTTAATTATATTCCACTCTAGCATTTTGTCAATTTGACTCTGTACCTCATCCTTATATTGGTAAGGAATTGGGTACATCTTTTGATGGAAAGGATCATTACTCTTCAATTTTATCCTATGGGTATATCCCTTTATTATACCAGGGATTTTAGAAAATATGTTTTTAAAATTGTACATTAATTGATATAAATTTTCACCCAATTTAGAATTTATTGCATAAACATGTTCAATTTTGGCCTTTATGCTGGCATCAATTAATGTATTTTGGACGCATAATAATTGACTAGAAAAGTTATGCAGACCATATTCAAAATTAAGCCTTTCTTTTTTACAAATAAAAATTTTATTATAAAAATCAATTTGACATTTATTTAAAATCATGAAGTCAGCTCCTATTATGGCTTCATGTATTAACCCAGGCATAATAAGGAAAACATGCCCAAACTCTGTATTATTTATTTTGAAGGTAATCCAGACTTGTTTATTTGATAACTTTGTCCTCTTTCCATTTGCTAAAGTTACTTGTATTTGCTTTACTGGCAATGAAGGTATATCCCTTTCTGTACTCACCAGATTTTGATATGTTGACTCTGATAATATGGAAGCTTGACTTCCAGAGTCAATTAATGCTTCAATTCTGATATTGTTTATGTATAAAATTACAATAGGACATTGATAAGTTATAGGTGGTTCGCCTATAGTAAATGGCTCTAAAAAATCAATATCAAGATCTAAAGTATTAAGCATCCACATCTGATCGTTCCCCATTTTGTTAGCACCGGGTCCTTGCAAAGAGGAACTGACATACAAAGACCTTTCTAGTTTAATTTCTTATTACTAGCTTTACTAGTTGGTCTTTTTAATATTGTGGTCACACCACTAGTAGAAGGCTGATTACTTTGATTATCATTTCTATTCCTAACTGTATCGAATCTAACAAATTTTCTTAAGTATGGAGACATCTTATCTCTATCCCTGTATTCATATCTCCTTTTAAACCCTGCAGAAGATCTCATACCAGTATTGACATTAACATTGGATAAAGGATAATTATTTCTCTCTTTATTTAACTTAAATCTATTGTCTATAGATATCTCAGCTACCTCAAGAGCATCTAACACCTCTGAAACCTCTTCTATCGAACAACGATCAGAAGCTATCAGTAACTGTTCGACATTTTTAGGCAAATTATGTCTTACTATTCTCACAATCTGTCCTTCTGATAATGGACAAGCAGTTAATGTTTTCAATCTAACAGCCTGATTTCTAAAAAAACTTGTATAACTACCTTTGCTGATATGGTATTTTTCCTGGGTAATTTGGTATCTAATACTATCTTGCTTATCAGAGTTCCAAAAACTTCCTATAATAAGACATTTAAAATCGCCGTAAGTTACTGGTTTTTCAAAAAGTGACTGCCACCAATCTTTGGCAATTCCATATAAATGGTTGCTACAAACTGCTACTTTTTCTTTCTCTGATAATGAACATATGGAAAATAATTCATCTAAATTATTCAAGAACTCTGAGGGATTTTCTATATACTCTCCCTTAAATGGCTTAATTTTTATAAAACGTAAGGCCATCGAATTATTTGCACTTCCCTCATAATTAACAATTTCTCTAACCGGTCTGCTATCAATTTCTTTAACAACAGTGTGTTCTGATTGATTACTATCACCTTTCTTTACAGATTCTACTTTGTTTATTAGTGATAAATTAATATAATCTTCATATGTCTTATCAATTACTTTCTCTTTTACTAATTCTGTCCTTGTATCATTTACATTTTTCATCTCTATCTGGTTACATATCTGTTGAAATTTTCCCTCAAAATCAATCTGTTCAAGTACTTGTTTAACATACACTTTCTGCTCCTTTCTAAATTCGTCTAAATTTTTATCTAATATTTCCTTGTACTTATCACTATTTTGTTCTAATATACCCGCTTGCTCTTTTATGTCATTTTTCATACGTTTCAAATTCTCACCTACCTTTGATCGATATTTATGTTCATCGATTCTTTTAATATCTAGATCCTTAAATTTTTCTATTAGTTCCTTTTCTATCTCATCCTTTATATCTACTTTAGTCTGAACTATTGTACTTCTAACACTTCTAATGTTCCTCACTAACATTATCAATATGGCTTTTAACTCCACAAATCTCATTGTCAACCTTCAATTTATAACTATCAATTTTTAAAGCTAAATCACTATTATTTATTCTACACTGATTAATAGATTCTTCTATTTGACCTTTCAAACTCTTAATAGTGTTTTCCGAAAATTCACAAAATCTTCTTTCCAATAATTCCTGATTCTTATCATCAATCTGTATAACTTCTATCTTTAAAGATTCAATTACTTCCTCATTCTTACTAAACTTTAAATCAAGATTATCAAATTTATCTTCCACTTCTTTTTTAAAATTCTTTACAATTTCAGAATTATCATCAATCTTTTTATTTATATTATCTATACAAAATCTGATTTCTTCTCTGTCTTTATTTAAGTCTTCTTTAACTTCTCTAATATTTTCCTCAAGAGATCCTAACTTCATATTCATATCTTCTTTAAAAGAATCAAATCTAATACTATTTTTATTACTCTCCTCTTTCATATCTTCTTTAAAAGCTTTCATATCTTCTTTAAAAGAATCAAATCTAATACTATTTTTATTACTCTCCTCTTTCATATCTTCTTTAATTTTATTCACTGAATCAACAATACCTTGACTCATTAATTCAAAACGCTTCATGAAATCAAACATCGAGAAGTTCTCTATATTTTTCTCAGTTTTTATTACTTCTTTCTCTACTGTTTTAAAAATTATCTCTTCCTCCTCCTCTATTTCACTATCCATATTTTGAGTATTTTCTACTATTGTCTCAAAATCTACTAATTTCTCCACTTCTTTTCTCTCCTCACAACTATTATCCTCAACAATAAAATTAGACATCTCAACTTCTAAATTTTTATCCCAGTTATTCATTTCTATATTTTTAAAATTCAGTTCTAGTAGTATGCAGTACTTATTATCAATATTTTCAAAAAAATAATTCCCTACCAACCTTTCCATCTCCACTCAATTCACTTCTACAATTAATCATAAAATATCATCTTTTAAAACTCTACACTATTTATTATTAACCAATTATATAACTACAACTAACAAAATTGTGTCATGTCATTAATTTTCACACCTATGATCCACAGACAATTTGCACATAATATATTATATTCAATATACATTTAAAATATCTTAAGAATTGACATGGTCATATTACAAAATAATTATTTGCCACATTTTCATAATTTACATATTTATTTACTTATTAATTTAAAAATAACCTAGTATTTAATTTTTAAATAATCATATTATAGATACCATATGAAACTATAATAACTTTAATAATAAGATTTTTATCTTAATATTATAATTAACATCTAACCAATTATAACTACTATTATAGAAATACTAAACTATTTATATTTAATAAAATATACTAATCATTAATTCCTAAATTATACATTTTAACCTATACACTATTTTTTACTAACAAATCTATAACTATCACTCTATTCCCCTAACATATATCAAGCCCTAAAAATTGTACACCAAAATCCTTAACTAAATATCTAAGCCTATCACGTTTGGGCACCAAAATCCTTACTACCGTTTGTACCCTCACTTCCAGAAATATAATATAACTTAAAATATGACTAGCTCAATTAAATTGTTATGCTCGGCTAAAATATGTATAACTATTATTAATATATTTTTATAATACTATATCTTATCAGATTTAGTACAACTAACAGAAAATTAATATGGTTCAATATCATGCACTAATTAAATAAGTATTTATTAAATCATGAGACTATGAAGTGAAGTTACAAGTGGTAATATGAATTTACATTGAGCCTATGTCTTCTAAGACATTATCTCAATGGCATAAGAATACTATTACCTCTTTATTATCTCACTAATACATCTATAGCACTCCTATGTCTTTTATAAAATTAACTAACTTCAATAATAGTAATAAATAAATCTCAATCTTTTTATCAAAGAAATATAACTAAATAATCTCAGGTTCTTTTAATTATCTTAAAGTAATAATACTTCTTGCAGATAGGCATGATAAGGGATTTAATATCAAACCTAACTACACCTAACTTATAATAATAATGAATAACTAATAATAACAATCTCCAGTGTATAAGTTAACCTTATCTATTTTATTATACTACTAATCATTAAGAAAACAAGTAAATCATCTACATGTCTTTCTATCTTCATATAGTATCTTAATTGAGAATATAATAAAATCTTATAATTTAATAATATGTGGCAATAAATAATATTATACTCTTATATTGTGCATTATAATTATTTTTGTGACCATTATAACATAATATGTTAATGTCAATGAATTTCTATAAATTATATTAAGAAAATACTGTATTTTTTTTAAAAAAAATAATAATAATTTAATTCATATTGTGCAAATATTATGTTTTATTCAAATTATCTGTTGTCAAATGCTGTGGTGCAAAATAATGAATTCGACACACTTTTAAAACAACTTAAACAAATTTATTTACATCAACTTTAATAAACAACTTATATACATTATTTACATTACAAGTGGAAATCAAGAAAAATAAAAATAAGAAAAATAATAATAATACAAGATTCTTACATTGTTGTTATTTCTATAATCCAAAATAAATAATCCATACATTTCTTAAATGTTTTATCAGTAACATTTAATTGAGTTTATGAACTTATATTTTACTAGATATCATTTATAATCACTTAGTACAATAGAAGGCTTTTATGTAAAATATCACTTATGTAGCACATGTAAAATAAACAAACTTTAATAATTAAAATGCTACTCCATTTAAGTATTATAGCTATTTCTATTATAATGTAACTATTATGTATTACATTTATTATTAGCATTAACTAAATATCAACTAATGTATAGATTGATATAACTTTGTAATATTATGTGACTTTTATTGATTACATAATTATTTACTTCATTCTGATGTAATTTCATAATATATGTCTTACCAAAATATGCAATACATATATGTTCTTTTCTTAAAATAATATTTTTAAAATTATTCAACAATTTTGTGAAGACAAAATTTTTATTTATAAATTACCAATTTTTATAAAGTTATTATATTAAAATAAAATTCTATGATTCTTTTCCATTTAAACTACTATTCTTTTCTACTTGTTATTCCTATTCCCTCTTAATAAAATCTTATCTTCAAGTATCATTCTAATCTTATTTAACTTCAGTATCAGCTTACCAATTTTTTAAAAAAAAATGACTATCCAAACTCTCTTATATCTCATCATCTATATATGATAAACCCTTCAAACAAAATATAAATTTCTATATAAAATTAATTTAACTTGTCTAATAAAAAAAAAAAAATATAGATATATTTTTTTACCTCTTACTAACTTGAAAATAAATATAAATGACTCATACTAATATAATAAATCAAATTCCTAATATTATAATAGAAAACATTAAAGTGTATTCACAAAAGAATCATATAATTATTTCTGGATAACTCTTATTACGTTGTAATAAATTTATATTATAGAATAAAGTATGCATATTAAAATAAAACTATTATTGATAATATTATGCGTGTATATTCTTTAAATATTTATACATTCACTCAACAATCAAATAATATTTGGTTTATCTAAAGAAAACAAAGCAAAATACATTAAATTATTAATATTATATAATTATTACCATAAATGATACTCCAATTTATAATCAGCCAAACGATGTCCTCCAGGATTATAGTTTTACAAAATAATATCACATTTATACTCAACAATTATTCTTAAAATATTACGTGTTGTAAAATTCTATAAAAAAAAATAAACTTTATGAAATTAAATGTTATATTAATGTGTAGTTACTTTTAAAATGTACCTATCTTATCTCTAATAGATCAATAAATAATTAAATATCTATGTTAGTTAAGAAAACAAAATATGTTACATAAAATCCAACGGTGTCTTCTTTCCACCCACAATTGTTCTTTTTTCCTAGGCACAACATTTTACCAACATCACATCCTTTTCCGGTACATCACGTGTTTAAACAGTTTTTATGAAATAAATGAAAACGTTTTTTTTTTAAAAAAAATAAGATAAAATAAGTTCCACCATAAAGAAACAAAATAATAATTAAAACAGTTTATAGGATCCGGATTTATTTAAAAGTTATTATCTTCCTAGGATTAATCAATAGTTAAATGTTTAATTTAAGTTTTTATAAAAATTGACTTGGATATCCTCGTATACTTCTGTGCGCATTTCTTTAAATATTCAGCAAAACATTTTTTAAAATTTTCTATATAACCAGCATATAGAATTTAAATATTATAACATTTTTTTTTTATAGGTATTTACTTATCAATTAATTTTCCGATTTATCTGCCTTTTAAAATTATCGAAATTTAGTCTTTTAAACAACAAAGACTTAATAAGGCAAGTATTTCTGCAATTATTATTAACTTCCATATCTTTACCAAAAGATATATTAAAATATATAATTTAAAAATACTTTCTTCATAAAGAAGTATTTATCTTTCTTTAACATATTTGTTTATAAGAAATCAATTATAATCAACTTTTAAATTCATATAATGTCCAATATATTATTTTTATCCAACTAGTAATTCTCCTAGTTAATCCAGCGTTCACTATATTTTTAATATAAGGCTTCCAACACATTTTATCATTATACAATATTTTCATGATTATTTGATAGTAAAATTGAGCTTTGATAGAGACGATCAATAGGGAATTATAAATAAATTAGCACTGCATATTTAACGGTAAACTTTTATAAAATTATTTAGAACTACTCTCTTATAAATTAAGAAACTATTACGAGAGCGTCTATAATTTTTTACTTAGCTATATTTAATAGCACACTTCACTTAAAAGAAATTACAATCACCCCCTGAACAATTGAACCTCCGTTTTTATACCGGAATAAATTACCCACTTGATTGGTAAATTAAACAATCACCTTGCTAGCCTATTTACATATCTTACCAACAATACGAAATTAAAAATAAATAATGACTTATTTAATATTTATTATTTATTACATTATTTAATTCTTAAATTAATTTTTATCATTTATTTAAATCCATTAAACATTTTTTAAAAATATATGTTTTACTTTATTTCACTTTTAACTTTTATAAGACTATTTTTCTAAACAAATTAAGTCTATTTTTATTCATTATATTTTTTAAACAGTATTTTAAAAATCAGATTTAATATTTCACACTAATTATTTTTATTTTTATCTCGTGATAGCCAATATAATATTTATAAATTTTATAATAGAATTTTAAAACAGTTTTGCAACTTTACTAAAAAACTTACAAGCATATGTGTACATATGTCTATCTGTCACCTGATTTACAACACAGATATAAACGCTTGTAATTATCTAAAAATAAACGAACAATTCAATTTTATAAAATAAATATTTTTTTAAAACAAATAATATACTATAACAATTAATATATGGAGTATCTGAATTAAGTTCACGCCCATATGATTTTTTCAGTTGGAGAGCTGACTTTAAAGACATGTAGATGTCTATATATGGAGTATCTGAATTAAG